>JAULUF010000052.1:4232500-4890000 GCA_031834385.1 Semotilus atromaculatus | reverse complement strand
GGATCCATGCTTTCATGTTGTAGACGCCAAATTCTGACCCTACCATCCGAATGTCGCAGCAGAAATCGAGACTCATCAGACCAGGCAACGTTTTTCCAATCTTCTATTGTCCAATTTCGATGAGCTTGTGCAAATTGTAGCCTCAGTTTCCTGTTCTTAGCTGAAAGGAGTGGCACCCGGTGTGGTCTTCTGCTGCTGTAGCCCATCTGCCTCAAAGTTCGACGTACTGTGCGTTCAGAGATGCTCTTCTGCCCACCTTGGTTGTAACGGGTGGTTATTTGAGTCACTGTTGCCCTTCTATCAGCTCGAACCAGTCTGGCCATTCTCCTCTGACCTCTGGCATCAACAAGGCATTTCCGCCCACAGAACTGCCGCTCACTGGATGTTTTTTCTTTTTCGGACCATTCTCTGTAAACCCTAGAGATGGTTGTGCGTGAAAATCCCAGTAGATTAGCAGTTTCTGAAATACTCAGACCAGCCCTTCTGGCACCAACAATCATGCCACGTTCAAAGTCACTCAAATCACCTTTCTTCCCCATACTGATGCTCGGTTTGAACTGCAGGAGATTGTCTTGACCATGTTGCCTAAATGCACTGAGTTGCCGCCATGTGATTGGCTGCTTAGAAATTAAGTGTTAAGGAGCAGTTGGACAGGTGTACCTAATAAAGTGGCCGGTGAGTGTATATCGGCGTCTCATATTGACGCTAAAGGGTGCCATGCGCGTTCGATATAGACGCTTTGGCAAAAGCGTAATTATATTACGCCTTGGGATGAGAACGGGCTGATTCAACTGCTAGTGCTTACACCGGAAAAGAGTTTACCCTACTTCCGGTCTCGGTGGCCATTTTTGTGAAATAGGCCTATGTGGTAAGTTTTGCACAAGCAAACATTTTTTTCTTCAAAAAAATTTAAAAATTTAAAATATTTTATCTTCTATCTTTAATTTATTTATATTTTTATTTTATTTGTTTTTATAATTTTCTAGCCGTCTGTTTTAAATGTCACGGCATCATTTTCTTCACTCTCCTTAAGTTGCACTAATTCCTAAAACTCCAGGCCACTCCCTTTTATAGTCTTTAGCATCCTCTTTTTCTTTTTAAAACAGACACTGAAACAGAAACTCAGCAGTCAAAGCAATGAAAACTCAGTCTGCTCTCATAAACTGAGTCGTCTTGAAATTGCTATTGATTGTTTCCTGTGAGGCCGTGAGAAAACTGGAATTTAACCCAGTAAATGTACGATGTGCTGCAGTCGAAGTTCGAAGTAACATTTCTGTTAACATTCCTCCACAGAGGGACTGAAAATTCAGTCCACATCTCACGGGTATCAGAAGACGTCGTAGGCTGGCAAAAGTAGTGGATGTAATCAACATCTTCCCTCAAAATATCTCAGAACTTGGAAGTTCACTTCAAAGAACAACGCATGAATTAAATACACATCAAAGATCAAAGCAATGAGGAGACAGAAGTCTGTAGGTGAAACCCTGTCTGGTCCAGGGCAGCAGGCATCTCCGAATCCCTCTTTTTTTTTTTTTATTGCTCTCAGTGCGAGAGATCATCTGAGATGGATTTGGTGGCCTTTAATATCGGCAGCCATGTGTCCCGAGATTCCCTCCAGTCGCTTTAATACTGTTTGTCATCTTTTGGTAGGCCTGTGGGAAATAGGCCCACTTCTCGGAGCAAAGCAAAGGGCAGTATGCAGGTGATGGACTACACAGAGACTGAAGGACTCAAAACATTTCAGGTAATGTGATGTATGTTTTAGGAAGACAGATGAAAAACATTCTCAAAGGTCTCAAATTGAAAAGAAATATGAGACAGATATTAGATTATAGAGTAGAGTTTAGGTCTCACAGCTTTATAAGCACAAAGGGTAACACTTTATTTTAAGGAGAAGCAATTACACGTTATACATGTACTTACTATAGTAATAATGGTAGTACTTTATTTTACAGTCCTGTCTCCCATGTACATACTATGTTCTTTATATAGTAATTACAATAAACTGGTAGGCTATACTAACCCTGAACCTATACCCCTTAACTTATTCCTTACCTTATATTACAGTAGTTTCTTAAAAGTACTCTAAAATAAAGTGCAACCCTATTACTTTCACTCATTTCCCACCGGTATCTTTCTTTAGAATTTGTTGTGGTATTTATTTTTTATTTTTTACAAAATGGCCAGTAGCCACACAGCACAGCATGAAATATTATTAGTGATGTTTTTAAGACAGGAGCAACATCTTTATGATAAAAGAGCCAAATAATTTTTGCTTCCCATTTTTTTTTACCTCTAAACTAGTAAACTAAATAGAAAAAAAGTATTAAAAAAGTTTTTGTTAATTGAAATTAATCTGAAATAAAATAGAATAATATGTAAGACTTATAAAAAAGCTATTAAATACATAAATATAAATGTATACAAGCTATTAAAATGTTGAAAAAAGGTCAGAATTGTGAGATTAATGCAGTTACTTTTTTTTTCATGGTGGAAGAGCTTGCATTAAATAGATTATTATTATTATTTTTTTAATGATGAAAGCACATAACAAAATTACTATTCAGTCTGTTCCTTTATCTAACTCTCCTCACATGATGTCCTTTTCTGCTGGTCATGAATTTGTCGTCATTGGCTCTGAAAAGTGTCTCTGACACTGCAGCCATTACCATCACCTAATTCCATTACTGAGCTTCTGTCAAACTGTGATTTAACCCAGTCACGTGTAATACATCCCGGTATAGACATCACATGCTATGAAGTTTATATCAGCTTGCTTTACCATTTATCAGAAAGTGAAGCTGAGATGCTAAGTATGGAGCATTGCCCTCTCAGGCGGAGATGTTCTTTATGTCCCATACACCATGAACTAATCTGTTTGAGTAGAGGACTGTTATTTTCTTTGTCAGGTAGAATCTATTCTGAGGAGTCGGGATGAATGTGTGCTACATAAGAGCGCTGCAGAAACTGAGCTCTGGTCTATGAAGGTTCAGTAGACCAGCAACAAATTATCTCCACACTGTGATTTCATGAACATGCCAATTAAAGTGTTTCTGGGTTTAGTGGAGCCAGTGGTTAGCGCAGCACCACCAAACTTAAAATGCTAAATTAATGAACATGAAAGGCCATGATTTGTCTTTGGTGGCACTTCAAAGAGGTTAGGAATAATAATTAAATAAAAAGCTTCCAAAGGGGAACCCACAATTTTTAACTCCAATGAATATTTCTCAGAGTCTGTTTATTTTTTTTCTGTAGTCAATTTCTGTACAGGAAAAACCTTAAAATCTGGCTTGTCCAAGAAAAAAGATGCAGTTAATTGAACACACATAAACTAAAGGCAATAACAATATGTTGTCAAATTCATGAGATAAGTTAAATTTTAAATAAAATTGCCCCAACCTGTCAGTTATAGAAAAATACTTATTTTACCTGTTTTGTTTGGTTTTTTCACTTGTTATTCAGCAGATATAGCAAACATATGATAATATTGGAATTTTAGTTTTAGTTTAGTTTAAATTTTTTTTTTTGAAATTTTTGTATATATTTAAATATATTTCTATAGGTGTTTGAAACCAACATGCAAAACCATTGCATTTTTGCATTTTGAGATACAGAGATACAGCACATGTGACAAATAGCCCCAGTCACACTGTATGTCTCATGGTTATGTTGACTTAACGATAAAATTGTGATCTTTTATGTACACATCCCCTTGGCTCTGATAATGAATCATTCTCTTTTGTGACGTTTTTAAAACCACATTAAAAATGATTTATTCATACCCTATGTAATGCAGCCCATGATTGATATCATATGCCTTTATACCAGAAAATAATGTCTCTTCACAGTGACTTTATTTCAGCTCTAAGAATGGGTTTTTCCACCATTATTGACATGACATGTTCTTGGAAACCTCCAAATAATGGATGGATTTATTTTCACTTATGTCTAGAAGAATTCTATCAGACTTTAGTGTAAGTAAATACCAGAGTAAAGCAATAAAATGATATTGGTTTCAATTGACTGGATCAATGGTTCTAGACTACGCCGGTGTGGAACAACCCTGTAAGTGAGAATTGTTGTGTCTGGAACATGGAAACATAATCTATGAAATCGTAAGTGTGTGTTAGTGAGAAGGCACCAGAAAGCCAGACTGATCGATGACAATGACAGCATGCCAATGTTTTGCTCATACACAAGAACCAGCAGATGTTTTGAGGGATGGGTGGTTATTCAATCCTCTTTTTACTGGAATCAACAGCAGAGTGTATTGGGACCTGCACAGATTTGATTGGATGGCCTGATTTTGAGGAGACGATGCGCATGAACAAAGATACGGCTGCTCAGTTGAAGAGGAAATTAAATCTCAAAGTTTTGGAGGAAGATTGATTTTCAAGTTCTTCATGTACAATATCAAAGCAATAAAAAAGGCTAATTCCTTTTCATGCAGAATAAGTTATATAACATCTAGATCGTATAATTACCATAATTGCACAAAGATTTGCACAAAAAAAAATAGTAAGACTAAATTCATATTTAAACCCATGAAACCCATTTACTGTTCTCAACAGGATATCGCACTTTAAAATGTAGATACAGTTTATCAATGATTATTCTCAAAACATAAATCAGATAGAATTTATAATAGGCCTATATCCGACAAAAGCAAATAGTGCCCAATATAATTGAGACAGGGTGTCAGTAAATCAGGACTTTCAAGGACAGATTATGACCAATTGAGATGTAATGTCCAAATAATAGGAAATTACAATGCTAATGACACAAATGCAAAGTAAGTTGCAATTGAGCACATAATGTGCATTATACATAACATTGGGCTACATCGCAGGAGCCATTCACACAGAACGTATTTGTGCATTTCACTTCCCTGCTATTACATTTTTCCATGTAAACATGCGCTACAAACACATTTGACTGTTACACTTGGATGGATCTCACATCTTTTGCAACATCTTGTCCACGATCTTTCTAAAAAAAGAGATTTCACTTTTTTAACTTTTCACTGCTAGCCTCTTGTTTTTTCATGCAAAATCGTGGTCTGTTTTTTAACGCAAAAACGTATTCATGTTTAGAGTTACAGGTTGAGTTAAGGATCTGCAAGGATGGTGCAGGATCAGCCTGAGCCATCTAGAGTTTCATGACAGAACTTTGTATTTCAACTTATTTTTTACATTAACCGTGTTTAACAGCTGAATTTGTGATGAAAAAACTACATTACCCATGATGCTGTTCAGAAAATTCCACCAATCAATAAGTTGCGGTGAGCAAAAGATCTTACAAGGATCGCCCTCTCTTCATGAAGCAACGCAAATGATGTAACCAAGTTGGTCTCGCTATGCTGTCAAAATAAATACATTCTGTGTAAACGGCCACTAACGAGACATAAGGATGAGTAGCCTAAATAACAGAATTGTCATTTTCGTGTGAGCTATTCCTTTAAATAATAACCACTGGTCTTTGATTAGTCTGAAATTTGAACATCCCCGCTGAATGACTCTCAGCAGTGTTGTGATGTGTCAGGCTTTCCACTCCAGATTGGCTGCTGTGCTTTGTTTAGTGCCCCATTAGGAGGAGGCGTCTGCTCCCACCGAGGCCCGAGGAAGATGGATTTAGTTATTATCGCCTTTCTGCTGGTGCAGTGTGAAAGACTCAGGGAAATCAATGGGCTCTTTGGAAAAGGAAAAGGCAAAACATCTGATGTATAATAAAACCAGAAGACATCAGCTAATTTATGGACCTTCAAGATGTGTTTCTTCTGTTCTTAAGTAGCACATTTCAAAGCTTAAACACTTTTTCCAGTTATTTTTCAAATTCTGACTTTCAGAGTTCGCTAAGTGCTTGATGAGTTTATGCTGGATATTAAATTATAATATTAATGGGATAAACAGTGCCTCAAGATGCTGACAAACAGGGTCTATGAAGAGGACTAACTCAATATCCATGCCAGAGGTGTAAAGGCAGCAGACATAATTGGTGGACAAACTCAATTAGCTGTAATTAAATGCTGGTGGTCGTTATAACCACTAGCATAGCCCTCAATGGTAGCTGAAAGGTAAAAAAGACAAAAAGAGCAATCTCAGTTATTGGCTGAGAAAAGTCCTGCAATATGTGCCACTGTAATGCCACACTGTAAAATCTTATATTTGTAAGAATGTGTGAGGTCAGAAAAGATCAACATGAGTATGTATTGAATAACTGACTCTGGACTGTATTGTTAGTATTTAAATAATCTTTAATTATTAAATTAGCACTTAATTTTCAGCAATTCAACTTTCCAGCGTCAATCATTTCAGCTCTGTCAGCTAATCAGAATCAGGAATTAAACAGTGCTGTATAAATCATTATTTCAAGAGCATTTTTATCTCGAACAAATTATCCTCAAGTAAACCACCTGATACAGTGTATTAACGTTCACAAACTCTTCAGTCTCACACATGACCTACTTTTAAAGAATAACAGCACTCAAGACAATGATCCCGATATGAGCAAAGCATTTGCTTGTGTCAGCATTTTAGGCTTTTATGTATGTGTTTAGATGACAAAATAGTGCTTAGTTGAAGATCAACAAACTTTCTTTTTGTGCAATGGGACAGGTGCTTTTATCACACGCTTACAAACAAAACCATCTTCGAAAATAAGATGCTGGCTAGATTTTTTAGTTACACTTGCAATAACTGTCGTTGGCCAGTAAGAGCTGTGCATGCAAACCTCACTCCCCTGATCCCAAGAGGCGCACTAGCTTTGACGCTAAGCTGCGGTCTTTAGCCTCCTTGTTGGAACGCCCGCCTTGAGACCCCGGGTTGAATCCCATTGGAGCGGGTTAAGTAGGACCAGTTACACAAGAAAAGCGAGGGTCGGTTGGCTGTATGCAAAAGTCGCCAAAATGATGCTAAAAACTATACATCTGTAGTCGCGTACTTCCATACCAATATACAGTAGGTGAAAAACAGTGTGTGTATGTCTGAATTCACATTTCTCCTTAGAACCTTTTTGGCATAAAGGGTTATTTACAATTGAGTGAAGAACCCTAGTGTTCTATATAGAACCCAACTGAACAATTTTATAAGAGTGATGCTGCATGATTTGTGTTATCATTCATGTTTTTAGCATAAACAGCACATGATGAATTTCATAAGCAAATTAAGATCGAATGTGTCTTTTTCCTTCTGATGAACCATGGGAATAATACACCAATGGGCCCTCAATAATGTACGAGTCTGCGTTCCCACACATAATCTTTTCTCAGGATGTGAGTGGTTATCAACGATGAACAAGCTCCAGAATAACATATTAGAAACAATACCTCTGGTGTTGGCTAATAAAAAAACTGCCCGCTTGTGGCCCTCAATCTATTTGACCTCATATTGACTGTAATATGAGGTATTGTTGCTATTCGCAAAATGTCAGAGCCCTGTTACTTTTAGTCTCTGTGTTTAATGGCAAGCAGTGAAATTGTAATCGGCTAGATTAGAAGAACGTATTTCCTATGCACTTAGGTGCAAATCGCGCAGGTCTGTTTTCTAGGCCCTAATTATGCACATTAATAAGAATGAACAAGTAAGTGCTGTTTCGTGGTGGGCAATCTGGGCAGGTAAATGCCCATGGCGTTGTGCCCTCATAAGAGAGCAGTATATGAGGCTGATGCAGCAACAAACGATTTAACCTTGGGAGACCTTCACTCACAGAGCGATCTGGAATAAAGGCTTCTCTTTGACGCCCTCCACAGACAAACACGGAACTGCAGCTCATTACGTGAACAGTCAGAAGTGATGCGTGGAGAGGATGATAATGGCACACCGGCCCGACAGAGCCTGGAATACAAAACATGCAATCACAGCAGGATTTTTCAAGTGCTTATGATCATTAGAGCCTGTGTTCAGATAGAGGACTCTTACTCCAGACTCATTTAGACTATGCTTGAAAGATTAAATGGCATGGATTGGATTGATGAGACATCATCATGATGACCCAATAACCATTTAACCTTAATGTAACATATACCGGTCAAATGCTGTCTTATAAAATAGAAAGCCATTGTTTTAAATTGTAATAATATTTCACAATACTATTTTTTTTCTGTATTTTTGATCAAATAAATGCAGGCTTGATGAGCATTTAGAGACTTCTTTCAAAAACATTAAAAATAGTTATGTTTCCAAACATTTGACTGGCACTGTAGGACAAACTGAGATGTCAAAATATTTTAATGATTATACTGAAGTAAAAAAGTAATTTGAAATAAAAAAAACACATAATAGTAATAATAATAATAATAACAACATTGTAGCCTATATTGTTTATTGTATACATAATGCATAATAATTGTAAAGAGAGTAATTTAATTAATACATAATTTCATAAATTTACATGAAACAGCTCTGGTTTGCCACACATCAAATTACAGGCAAGTATGTTGAAGATATTGTTGTTAAAATGTTTAGTTAATTGCAAAATTGAGATTCAGGTTCAAATTCAGGTTCAAGATGGGGTAATTATCTAAATAGGGCCTACCTTTTTTATTTAAATGGTTTTGTTTTTTCTCTTGCGGTGTTAATGTACTGCCTGGTTTCACTGAATCGCTCTATAAAACATTTAATTATCAAATTAACATTTGTGAATATGAAATTTAATCTCATAATTTCTAAACAAATAGTTTGTCAATGTCTGTGGAATATCTGGTGTCGCTAGGTGTCGCTGTCTGAGTTTAGTTCAGAAGAACTCAGAGCCGTAGAAGAAGACGAGTGTGTCGTTCCTGTGTCTCTCCAGCCTCTTTCCGCACAGCAATAGTAGCATTTTTCAATCATGTCTATTGAAATAGAGTCAGCAGAGTAAGTAAATAAAATTGTGTGTTTCAAAACATTACATGAATGCATAATTGTGTAATTTAAAAGAGCAATTTTTTTGCACAGGCTGATTTTTGCACCGTTTAGGTGTTGGGTTGTTTCTCTGGCTAACTGTGTTAGCATTATGAGAAGATTAGGTTTTGCTCAAAGTTTATATATTAAATAGTTTTTCTCTTTTATATTTTGGTATTTAAAGTTTTGAAGCTCAGCCTGCTTAGTGTTTTGTCCGGTTTTAGTTGCAGGAACAGCTCTATATGTCTCTGTTTTTATTTAATTAGAAACAAATAGACCATATGCAATAACGTTACCATTTTGCTTTATACGATTTTAGAAGAACAATGTAGTGTTATATTGTAGATAACATATGTCTTTTTTGCACTATTACAAAACAGTGATAAAAATGTTTGTAGACATGGCTGTTTTATTTATTTATATTTTGGTGAAAAATTCCCCTTCACATATCAGTGTAACTGATATTCAACTCACTACACTAATATATACACTCACTATTGTCTTTCAAAGTAACTCTTACTGAAATGCCTTTTTGTCCTGTTTCTCCAGCGTGATCCGTCTGATCATGCAGTACCTGAAGGAAAACAACTTGCATAAGACTTTAGTGACACTCCAGGAGGAGACGACAGTGTCCCTCAACACGGTGGACAGTATTGAGAGTTTTGTGGCCGATATCAATAGCGGTCACTGGGACACTGTACTTCAGGCTATACAGTCCCTCAAACTCCCTGATAAGACCCTGGTTGACCTTTACGAACAGGTGAGAGGCAGAGAAAATCAGGACTTTTATAAGTCAGTTTTATAAGTTTGTAACCTTGATTGATCAGTGAATAATTGGACACATCATAAGTGTTTTTTTGGGGTCTTTTTACAGGTCGTTCTTGAGCTAATTGAGCTTCGAGAGTTGGGAGCTGCCAGATCTTTGTTGAGGCAGACGGACCCCATGATCATGCTCAAACAAACCCAACCTGAGCGATACATCCACCTGGAGAACCTTCTGGCTCGCTCATACTTTGACCCCAGAGAGGTGATGGATCTGAAACAATGCACTGAAACCTGTCATGAGCTGTTTGTTTGAACGCACTTTGCTCTGAAACACGCAACATACAATATAATTATTTAATTAAATCACAGCCTTTTGCAATTTGTTGAATCACTGTCATATCAAGATTTTGATTTTAGTTCTTTTGACAGGTAATTTGACAAAGCAATGGTGCAAAGCAACATAAGAGAGCTTTTATATTATGATAATTGTAAAAATATTTTTCGGTTCCTTCAGTACACCATGATATCGTCACTGTTGGGCAGAAACCTTGTATCTCCGTATTTCTACTTTTTTTCATGAGTCATTACTATTGGTCACCCTTTATGTTTTTCTGTGGGTTTTTGCAAATATCGAACTAATGAAAAGTATTAAAAAGAGCTTGTGACCCATTGGATGCTCGAACTGTTGGTAAAAGTTTATAATTCCGCCCTGCCTCTATTGTGAATGAAGTGCTGCACACATTTTGGACCGTTTCTGCTTTGCAATGCAAGAGTAAATAAGTACAGCAATTTTTTACTCAAGAAGCACTATATAATGTCTATGTGTTTGTGTGTATATGTGTGTGTGTATGTATGTATGTATATATATATATATATATATATATATATATATATATATATATATATATATATATATATATATATATATATACACATATATGGCTAATGTTTTATGTATTTGAGGAGTGGAGAAGAGTGTCTTGACAAATGACTTGTTGAATCCTAGCCAGAAATGTCTTAAATAGCCTGTGCATTTAACTTCATTGTTAATAACATGAGATTTTGGCCAAATGACAAAAAACTGAGCAGCCACTTATCTACAATAAACTTTATAACCTGTTAGTTGATCAACGTAATGTGATGCACTTACAGCCTCAGGTACAGCCGTTCTGGTGACAGAAAAAAACTGGTCTGACATTCGCTGGTCAAAAAACAACATTGACAACACCATACTTAATTATAAAAAAAAAAAAAAAAAATCCTGAAAACTAGCAGTTTTGAACACAGCGGTTTGGATTCTACCTGACAGCAACAATAGTCACCTCCATTCTGGATGATTTGTGACCTGCTGTGTTTATTTGTAGGCGTATCCTGATGGCAGCAGTAAGGAGAAGCGTCGAGCAGCCATAGCTCAGGCTCTCGCTGGCGAGGTCAGTGTGGTACCGCCGTCACGTCTGATGGCTCTGCTTGGACAGGTGAGCAAAACTTCCCTTCATCATGTTACCGTACACTGATCTGAGAATTACACTTGAAAGAATAGTTTATATTACTATGTTTGATGGTAATTGTCTGTTTCTCTCTCTGAAGTCTCTGAAGTGGCAGCAGCATCAGGGTCTTCTGCCTCCTGGTATGACCATTGATTTGTTCAGAGGTAAAGCAGCTGTGAAGGATGTAGAGGAGGAGCGATTCCCCACACAGCTGGCCAGACACATCAAGGTACACTGACCAGCTTCTGTCCTCAACAGTGACAAAAGAGGAATTTGTCACTCACCTTTTTTTTTTTTTTTTTTGTAGTTTGGTCAGAAGTCTCATGTGGAGTGCTCACGCTTCTCTCCTGATGGCCAGTATCTGGTCACTGGATCTGTGGACGGATTTATTGAAGTATGGAACTTCACTACTGGAAAAATCAGAAAGGTCTGTGAATCTACCCTGAGACTTATTCATCTGCATTTGTTATAACGGTTTATGTGATTTTTTTTTTTTATATAATGGATCATGTGTCTCTGTTGGACAGGATCTGAAGTATCAGGCTCAGGATAACTTCATGATGATGGATGACGCAGTGCTGTGCATGTCTTTCAGTCGAGACACTGAGATGTTGGCCACAGGAGCCCAAGACGGCAAGATTAAGGTCTCATACACACTTTATTGAAATTGGACAAATAAATAAAACCAAAATGAAAATTCTGTCATCAGTTACTCACCCTCATGTTGTTCCAAACCCACAAGACTTTCATTTGTTTTCAGAACACAAATGAAGATATTTTGAATGAAATCTGACAGATTTCTGTCCCTCCATTGAAAGTCTATTCAGCCAAAACTCTTAACTGTTCAAAATATTCATAAAGTAGATTGTAAAATAAATCCATATGAATCTAATGGTTATCCAAGTCGTCTTAAGAGACATGCTTGCTTGATTGCAAGACATTCTTGTATGTTACGCAACACGTTTGAGCTTCCGCAAGAACCAATTCTGAGCATTATAAAAATGTCATTTGTTTTTACAGTAGGAAGGCCGATGTATTGATTATTCTAAAGGACTGATTGTGTTGTTTGTCCAGGTATGGAAGATTCAGAGCGGTCAGTGTCTGCGGCGGTTTGAGCGCGCTCACAGTAAAGGCGTCACCTGTCTCAGCTTCAGTAAAGACAGCACTCAGATTCTCTCGGCGTCCTTCGACCAGACTATCAGGTGAGCATCTGTCATCACTGTCCTCAGCTTCCACAAAAACCACAGCAAAATTAACTTGTTTGTTTCTGAATAGGATTCATGGGTTAAAATCAGGCAAGTCTTTGAAGGAGTTCAGAGGTCATTCTTCATTTGTGAATGAAGCCACACTTACTCCTGACGGACATCACGTCATTAGCGCCTCATCTGATGGAACTGTGAAGGTAATGTTGTTGAAATTATTACCTAGTTGGTCAAGTCTTTTCTCAAATCTCTCAAGTAAAGATCTCATAAAATGTAAAGGTGAATATCTAACTTCTGGCTTTGTATTTTCTTTCTCCCAGATCTGGAACGTGAAGACCTCAGAATGCACCAGCACATTTAAGTCTCTGGGCACCTCTGCGGGAACAGACATCACTGTTAACAATGTCATCCAGCTCCCCAAAAACCCAGAGCATTTTGTTGTGTGTAACCGATCCAACACTGTTGTCATCATGAACATGCAAGGCCAGGTGAGGATGTCAAGACAGAATTGAAATTCTTTGTGTCCGTCTGTGCATTATGAATCTCTGAGAATCCTTATGTTTTTTCCTTTTGCAGATTGTGAGGAGTTTCAGCTCTGGTAAGAGAGAGGGAGGTGATTTTGTGTGCTGTACTCTGTCTCCACGTGGCGAGTGGATCTACTGTGTCGGAGAGGACTTTGTGCTTTACTGTTTCAGCACAGTCACAGGCAAACTAGAGAGAACCTTGACCGTAAGCCCTCTTTCAGTCCATCTTTCTAAAAATATATATATATATATTCCAAAAGTATTGATTTAAATATCCATCCATTAAGTATCCATCCCCCAAAAAAGTATACTTTTTTTAATATATATATTTATGTTAAAAAATCACATTGAACATGCACAAAAAGATTTGTAGATGCTGATTATTTGATCTGTGTCTTGACAGGTTCACGAGAAGGATGTTATTGGTATTGCCCACCACCCACACCAGAATTTAATCTCAACTTACAGTGAGGATGGGCTCCTCAAACTCTGGAAGCCATAACAGATGTGGCGTCGACATGCGGATCCTGATTAGATAGGGTGGCAGAATACAATTAGAATTTATTTTTAATCCTTTTTGTGTATATACCTGTTTTTTTTAAGTGCAGTGGATAACTTTTTTCTACAGTGTCAAATTTGGTTAATGGAAACATCTGTAATTATAGTAACCAGTTTTTTTTTTTTTTTATCCAACATTAGATCAATTGTTTTTTCTTGTCATTTTTTTCTTCTGTCCATTAAAACATTTGACTGCAAGTAGTTGTATCTGTTGAATGTTGAAAAGATAGAGATGTAGATTGTTTAAAAGAATAGCCAAACCAATATTTGTGATTAATCTCAAGTGACATTAAAATTTGTAAGCATGAAAATATTTTCATGTTAAAATACACAAAATACTGAGATATGTAATTACAGCCGTTCAACATTACAGGATAATTATAAAACAGGCCTAGATTAAATCAAATATTAATTGCAGAAATGAAAGCTTTATTTTTCAGATTAATGCAAATTGATCAAATTTATTTTAACCTGACAAAAAGTTAATTTCGAATAGATTATGGGTCTTAATAACAAGAAAATTAAAATAATAGATTTGTATTAAAACACAGATTCTTCTACTGAATATCTAATACTCTATATACCAAAAATAAGACCAAATATAATTGATTGTAAATGATGAATAAATTACAGCTATCCAATCAAGCTCACAAAACAAACATTTTATAATCTTTAATTCATCCATAATATCCCATAAAACAATGCAAACATTTTATTTGAATAAAATACAATAATTAAAACAAAACAAAAAAAAAGGCCTAAAGACACATGCAAACTATTTGAGTATGCTGAGTTTCCACTTGATGGTGTTTCTCATCTTGGGTGCAGTCAGGGCTTCTGCGTCTGAGGAGTGAAAAGGATCATTGAAGATTTAAGACAGATGACATGAATGAAACATCTTCACTGAAAGTACAGTTGCTCTTTACCTTGCTGAGGCACAGCGGGTCTCTGCTGCTGAAATGATGCCGTAATGCTATTGGCTGTTGAGTTAGGACCCGTGAGCTGGAGAGAGAAGAAAGCGCAAAAAAATGGGCTTTTGCAAATAAATAAAAGCACATTTAAGACCACAATTCAAAGGTTCGGAGAGAAATGAGACGCGTAACTTTGAACAACATAATAAAAAAGAATTTCAATGTAACATTCTTTGAGGAAAATCAGAATATTCCAATCACCTCAAATTCCAAATCAAATCAAAGTTCCAATAACCTCAAAAGTATGTTCAAATAATGCACCACAAACAAATTCTGAGCTAAGCTGTAAAAAAAAAAAAAAAAGATGCTAAAACTGTTGAGGAGAGCCTGTGTGAGACTCACTGGAGTTTGGCCCTGCGGCAGGTTCTCACTCCAGATCTCTGGAAGGGCCGCCTCCATGAGCTGCAGCAGGGCACCGTAGTCTCTCTGCAGGCTGCTGGCCGGACCGTCAAACTGGAAGAGCACCAGAGCTTTCAGCAGGCTGTGAACTTCCTCTGCAGGGTCAGACAATAACAGTCATCAGTGTGAATCACATGTTCTACACAAACACACAGAATACAGCTTAATAATGAAAATGATCTTATTCATGTCAATTCTGTAATTTTAAAGATACATTGAGTCAAACTATGCCAAACTTAGCATTCAACTGTCACCCAAACATTTGTTGATGCCTGATTTTACTTGAACAATTCACAATACCTCACTGGACTTTAGTGTGAATGTTTTTTTTTATTCTTATGCATGTATAACTACGTATATGCATAAGTTTTGCTTACAGTTGTTGACTTACAATTTTTTACGCCAGATTTTACTTCAACCATGCACACACACACACACATATATATATATATATATATGCAAGTAGAATGTTTTTTTCTTCGGCTCACCTCTCATCTTATCAACAATGGTGATCATTTGAATAAGTGCGTTCAGGAGTGCGATGTCCTCAAATGGGCTTCCCTCTTTCAGACTGTGTTTCTTTCCCTCTGCTTTCCTACGATTCTTAGACGACCTCCTGCAGACAAATTTCAACCTCTGCATCAGACTTTACATCTGAGTTGCTGAAACATTTCAATCAGTGGTCTCAAACTTTATTGGAAGTTCCATGTAATCCTGAAGACCTTGATTAATTGGTTCAGGTTTCTTTAATTAGGTTTGGGCAGTGGTCATCAAGGAGCTGAGTTTGAGACCACTGATTTAAGTGGACTGTATTTGTGGTAGCAGTGATGTCACTCACGATGAAATGCGCGAGTTGCTGCGGGAGTATTTTGAGCCAAGATGGCTGCCGGTCAGGACGCTGCTGGCCTCAGAGTAGAGTTCAGCATCTGCACAGTCAGCACCATCCTCATCTGAAATAGAACAGGAAGAGACTGTCAGTGAGCAACAGGAAATAGTTTAAAACCTGTTCTGGCAGGTCACGTTAGTCAAGCTCGCATCAGCTGACTCTCAGCTGATCCACATCTACCTATAGGAATATGACACCTATCACTGTATATAAGCTCCCATCCAATCTGACTCCTGACCTATAATGCAGCATTAATCAAAATCATACACTATTGGTTCGTTGGCCAGAGGAGAACTGGCCCCCCCGACTAAGCTTGGTTTCTCCCAAGGTTTTTTTCTCCATCCTGCCACCTGATGGAGTTTTGGTTCCTGTCGCCTTTTTTCACCTTTGTTGCCATTGGCTTTTGGCTTGCTTAGTTGGGGATATTAAACGTAACATTTAATTGATAATATTCAACAATATTATTGATCTGCCTGCATTGACACCATTATATGAGAACTGAACTGAGCTGGACGATGACGTCACGGTTTTCTCAAGAGCGGCTGTATATGAATGAACTAAATTAATAACTTTTTGACAACAAAATGAAACATCACTGAACTTACTTAAGCTGGACTGTGATGCTATTTTCATCTGGAAACAAACTTTGTTGCATTTTCCTGTTATCTCTGTAAAGCAGCTTTGAAACTGTGTATTGTAAAAAGTGCTATATAAATAAATGTGACTTGACTTGAGTATTATCAGCAGCTATCGCGTTTCTCAGGAGCTCATTACCCTCCTCCCTCCCCAGCTCCTCCTCTCGTCACTCAGGATTCGGCCTTCTGATCGCCCTTTGAATCAGAATAAATTCTCGAATTATGTTGTACTTAAAATCTTGAATTAATGATATCTGCAATACATTCATGTTGGTTCTGTTCTGTTTACCCTAAGGGGGGTTATTGCTGCTCTCATCCATGCTAGCCTGCATGTGTGCGAAGGGAGTTCTTTCCCAGAACAGAACCATACCGCCAATCCAAACATATGCTAATGGTCAATCGTATTTGACAGTAGTGGTCCTGACATCATCAAAATATATGTACACTAACATTAAAGCTCTTCATTAAAATATTTGATGAGATCTAACATGTGAAATGGATATAATTAAAAATTCCTGTTTACCAAATAACTCAAGTCTGGCCTTGGCTTTAAGTTCTCGGACCACAGCAAGACGGTTTTTGTGGCGGATGAACAAAGTCTTCTGGGACTCCAGGAAGGACGTCTGATTACTGTGAGCTAAAGGCAAACCAAGTGTACAGTTAAGATGCAGCACAAAATATGATACAAAATAAACAGGTCAATGCCAAGACAAGTAAAATGTGATGGTTTACCATCTAAAAGAGCAGACTTCAGATTTGTCTCAATGATGTCCTGTCTGTCGTACAAATAAATCTGAAATGATAAATAAAAAATAAATGAAGTTATGATACATAAACATAAGAGACTTTTAAAAAAATGTTTATTTATCAACCATACTTTTCAACAGCAGTGTACGGTATATAATTCATATATCGTACACTATTGAGTATGATCGATAAGATTTTTTAAAAGTCTCTTAGTCTCACCAAGGCTGCATTTATTTGATTAAAAAAACACAGCAAAAACAGTAATATTGTGAAATATTATTAAAAATTTTCTATTTTAATGTTTTAAAATGGATCAAAGCTGAATTTTCAGCATTATTACTCCAGTCTTCAGTGTCACATGATCCCATGACAGCATTTATTTGAAATAGAAATCTTTTGTAACATTATAAATGTCTTTAGTGATCAATTTAATGCATCCTTGCTGAATAAAAGTCATTTCTAAAATTATTAACTACTGACCCCAAACCTTTGAATGATAAAAGCATATATGTAGTTAATGTATTATCTGTTGGAATACAGTATGTTGTTAATTACAGCTATGTAGAAAATCAAAGATTATTTCATAGAGTTAAGCACTAATGCTGCAATCAGAATCAAGTAATCCAGTACAACAATAATAAACATTATAACCTGATAATAATAACAACAGGTAAAGAAATACACACATAAAAGAACAGACTCACCAATCTCAGCGCTTCTTCCCATGCAGCTCCCTGTATCAGAGCAGATATCGCCTCCTCACAGTCCTGACAACACACACACATTAGCACAGCACATTCCTCGAGAGCAGAACGATGATGACTATGAAATATGCAGTGTACCTTAGCATACTGCTCCAAACACAGGGCGGCTTCTGTGTGCCTCCTGGCCTCTAGAAGTTTCTCTGAAAACATCACACATACAAGATGGCTTACGGACATTCATAATCTCAGTAGGAAACACAGATACATAACAGAAATGTCTTGCCTGCCAGGTCTCTGGCGAGCTGTGCCAGCTGTTCGGATGGCAACGGGATGTGTGTTGCCACGGCGAGGGCATGCCTCCAGCTCGTACAGCTGACGAAGGCCTGCAGGGCACGGGTCGTCTCTCCACACCTCCATAGCAGAAGTCCCGCCTGCTCCGCCTGCTGCTGCTCAACTAGATGCTCTGCATAGGCCACGCTCAGGGTCTGATGACATCACAGGGAGGGGTCGAGGGTCAAGATCATGTCAGCATTGCTATTTTAAGTTAATTGATTAATGAAAGTCACAGGGTTTCTGTTCTCCTGTTTCTATCTCTGATCTCTGTGTGCGAGTGACGTATGTGTGTGTGTGATTCAATGAAAGCAGGACTTGGAACTACCAGTGCATTAAAGGGTTTCAATGCATACATTCCAGCCAATCTGAATAGAGTATTCAGACGTTACTGGAATTTCCAACTTTGATACGATACCTAAAAAAAAAAATCATCGATATTCGATACCATGGAAACCTGCCAGATACACCGCCATACAGATAATTTGTTATCATCTCAGAATTTTTGGATAAGTTGGGTACTTTTGTTGTAATAGCTTACACACAGAACAGGGAGGCTTTATTTGAATCGTGGGAACAACATTTACACACACAAAAAAGGAATTAAACAGTCAGTAATAACATAAGAACAAATTGCAAACAATATCACAAGTAAATGCAATAGAATAAAGAAACAAATGAAATAAACGCGGCTTTACGTTTTTCAGGTGGGTCTAACAGTAGTATTCAGGTATGAAATACTACAGAAATGAAGTAATCATAAAAATTACAATTAAATTTACAAAAGTTATTCAGTCAAGAGTAGCGAGTGATTTTCACTTTGCAACAGGTTTATTAGGCTGCTTTAAGAGCTTATGCACAGATCTAATATACTGTTAAACACACAACATGCGTTTTCTCTATTTTCATTCCAAAACTGACCGTATTTACCTGAATACTTGGCAAGATGGACATTTGACATAATTTTGTATGTATTTAAACGTTTAAGCGCAATAAGCCATGAAAAAGAGTGTAATTTGGTACCCGCGAGCTGTTTGAGAGGCGGCTTTATGTGCAAGCTTTATGCCCACTGCGGGAATGACAACAAGCACTATTCAGCCGAAGCGAATGAGTGACAGGAAGCGTGTGTGTGTCAATTTGCCGTCGGAGAGAAGAGAGAGTGAGAACATGCAGCTGGTATCGGTGTATCTGTAGTGACACTGAAGACTGGAGTAATGATGCTGAAAATTCAGCTTTGCATCACAAGAATAAATTACATTTTAAAATGTATTCAAACAGAAAACAGTTCATTTAAATTGTCATAATATTTAACAATATTAATGTTTTTTTTGTGGTATATTTAATCAAATAAATGCACCCTTGGTGAGCATAATGGACTTCTTTTAAAAACTTTCAACCTTTTGAATGGCAGAGTATATATGTGTACCGGTATATATATATATATATATATATATATATATATATATATATATATATATATATATATATATATAGATAGACAAACCTTGACTAACTGACTTCAGGGAAAAATAAAATGTTACAAATATAAAAATATGGACCATCTATAAAACTTGCCTTGTACTGCTCACTATCTGAAGGATAGAGCTCAAGAGCATCACTGTACAGTTTCTGATCTTTCACCAAGTTCAACAACTCTGTGAAGTGTTCTTCATCTGGAAAACATGAGGTAGAACAAGAGAAATAAACATGGAGACAACAGTGAATATTTGGTGTTGTATTCACTTGGCCCTTACCACACTTGCTGAGGTGATGTAAGGCCTTCCTGTATCTCTTGAGGTGTTTATCGATGGTGTAGCGCTGGTAGTTTGGCTCCAGGGTTTTCAGCATGTTCAGGAAGGGCAGGTACTCTTTAGGGTCCTACATGTTTGAGAAGAAGCCTATAAACCACTGCAAAACAGCGTCTACAACAGACGTGTGCCGAGACTAGATCAATCTCATCATCAAAAACGCTGGAAGTGCCTGTTGTGTTGCATCATTTTATAATATAAATAAAATAAAATTATACATTATAGGAATACAAATATGTATTTATATATTATTATTATATTATTAATTAAATTGTACTAGTTAATTTTATAATATAAAATAATGCAATATAATACAAATATGTGAAATGGCTTCTTATATATGAAATTATTCATTTAATTAATTATGTTTACAGAATTGTATTTGTTCTTTTCTTTTCTATTGTATAATATAAATATTATATGTGAAATGGCTGTAATATAAAACATAATATAGTAATACAAATATTTGAAATGGCTGCTTATATATGGAAAGGTAAACTATTAATTATGTGTAGTAACAGACTATAATATAAATATCAAATGTGAAATGATGAATTGTATTTATTAAGTATTTACATAATTGAATTTGTTCATATAATATAAAATAACGTAGTAATACAAATATTTGAAATGGCTGCTTTTTTGTGAAAAGGTGAATCTAATTCATTATGTATTTAAAGAATTGCATTTGTTCATTTTACAATATAATAAAAACTATAGCAAGATATAATATAATATATACTAAGAAACGTAGTAATACAAATATTTGAAATGGCTGCTTTTTTGTGAAAAGGTGAATCTAATTCATTATGTATTTAAAGAATTGCATTTGTTCATTTTACAATATAATAAAAACTATAGCAAGATATAATATAATATATACTAAGAGTTGAGATATATCAGAGTGGGAATCTTCTGACTGACCTTCTGAGATTTTTCAGCCACCATGAGCACAAGGTCAAAGTCGTATGTGCCGAGGGAATGCTCATACAGCTCGTTGACATTGACGAGGAAGAGCAGATATTTCAGAGCTTCCTCTGCGCTCACGCTGTTGGAGCCGCTGGGAGGGTTCACTAAGCACAAAAGCACACAGATGTAACCGACTCAAGCCCAGTAAACAAACATGTTTGATTATGTGTCTATTGAGGCTCACCTCGTAACTCATGGACCTTCTGTAGAGCGATTTCCAGTTCTGGTGTAGTTTTTCTCACGTGTGATGTAAGAACACATAAACAATACCTGTGTGTAGATTAAAGCATGTCAGACGAGGGAGAAAAGGGCTTGGCGTACACTGTGTGTGAAATTTAATCTAATCTTATTTGGAATCGGAAAAATGCAAGTAGAAGGGCTATCCTGAAATTGATGTAAACATATATAACATTTATAACATAGGAACTGACTTCTGTGGGTCGAGAGTCTCCATTGTGGAACGGAAAGCATCACAGACGATGTCCACCTTCTTTCCTCCTTTACCTGAAGCTGTACTGGAGGCCGAGTGTGAAGGACTCGGGTACATTGTTGTGGTGGTGTCTTCCTCTCTAAGAATGACAAAATACTTAAATTAATAGATAAATCATGAAAACACCAAAAGAGATTTAAATCAATGCCTTTGCATTAAATAATTACTTAAGTTCAGTGAGGAACAGGTTGATGTGGTTAATGGAGTCAATCTGTTTCAGGAACATCTCAATGTTGTCAAGAAACACCTGTGAGAGGATTCATGGGACGACAGTGGTGTTATTCATTTAGTACTATTCTCTGAAAGGAAATTCAATCCATGGTGTAGAAGAATGCATTTAGATGTTACTGTAAAAGGAAATGATATCAGAGTGAGGTCACTCACAGTGGGATTGTGGTCATAAATGAGGTTGAGGTTGATCCTCAGCTTCCTCATGCTCTCGAAAGCATCTTTAAATCGGAGACTGAAACAAACAACACATTTAAATGATTCAAATCAATTCAAACCAGGTTCACTTCATTTATCTTAAGTTATTTTTTTTAATAGAAAATAAAGAAATGTAGAATATAAAATATATTTACATTTTAAAATACAAATACAATACAATAAAAATTAAATACATTTTTCGATGTGGAAATACAAATATTTTTTTAAAAAGATCAGTATGCTTTTTGTTTACGTAGCACTGACTGAAGTTTTTGTAAATGTAAAATACCCATCAAGCCATTTTCTGAGCTGAGAAAGTACAAGAGCCCGATGATGGATGGTTTCCAGGTTCCCTCGTGGCATCTAAAAAGCAACAACACAAAATATATATGTAAACACACACCACCAAATATTCTGAAATAAACAACCACAAATTCAGTACAAATGGAAAAATGTGAATGGTGCTTGCCTATGAAAACTATGAAAAACACAACAATGCTGCTGCTCTTTAATTTTTCTTCATTCATTTATGAAGCCACATTGCCATAATAAACTTTATTGTTACATATTGAATTGATATATTACAACGCTATTGTATTTTGTGCAGGGAATTAGCTTATTTTGTTGTAAAAAAAGCCTGACAATGTCACTGCTAAATACCAATAAATATTGTGGCATTCCACCATGGTTCTCACTGACATGCTCATAAAGATCACGGCTTAAAGAAAATCCAGAGCTTCCCACTCGTATCTACGACTTATTTACAGCGTTAATGTGAGTTGAACTTGTAAATATAATCTTTTCAACATATGTCATATTCTGATGCTTGGATGTGGCTCAGATCACAATTGTTTTTTTTTTCCCCTAGAAAGATAATTACTTATCACTTTCTGTTCACCTGCAGTATGAGTCTGGTGTCCTGAGGAACCACAGAAACAATCCGAGAGCCTCGCTCCACCTTTCTTACAGTCTCATCATTCTGATTGGCATCTGAGCTCAGAGCTGACTGCAGACCTATGCAGGGACACCAATAACATCATACATGTATATTCACATTTATATATACCTATATTTAGACTGATCAAACACTGATCAAAAGTTTTGGGGTCTTAATTTAATGATTTTATTCATCAAAGATGCATTCAATTGATCAAAAGTGACAGTAAAAACATCTATAATGCTACCAAACATTTATATTTTAAAATAAATGGGTGTTCTTTTAAACTATTCAAGAATACTGAAAAACTGCTTTCACCTTTGATAATAATAAATTATTCTTGAGCAGCAAATCTGCATATTAGAATGATTTCTGAAGGATCACGTGACACTGAAGACTGTTATGAAGCTAAAAAAATTCATCACAGGAGTAAATTAAATTTTACAATAAAAAACAAAATTTATTTTAAACTGTTTTACTGATTTTTTTATCAAATTAATGCAGCCTCGGTGAGCATAAGAGACTTCTTTCAAAACAAAACATCTTACCAACCCCAAACAGTTTGAACAGAAGTGTATATTTATATGATATACATTTACATATTTAATGTCTTCGATGCGTTCACATGTACCTTTAACAGAGAGCGTGCTGATGTTGAGACAGTGGCACATATGAGAGTGTGTGGTGAGCAAGAGGAAGTCATCATAAACTACAAATGAAGATATATTGGAAGCCACCTATGGAAGAGAAACTCTAATGAGCATAACAGTCAAGATTTTGTCACTAACACAACAAATGTAATGTCATTTATATCCTTGTTCTCATGTTTGGGGTCCTCACACCTACCAGTGAGTCACCGATATAGAGGTGTGATCTCTCAGTGAGGCCTATCAAGTATTCCTATAAAAAGACCAATTCATATGAAGCATTTATTGTCATTTAAGGGCAAAGCATGACAGACAATTTAGTCCTGTCTGGAGAATATATATTTACTTCTCCGCTGAGGGAACACAGTGCCGTCTGAACACAAGGCCGGGGGAAATTGATGGTATTGCCAGTTGAATCCTTCCATTCTGTTAGACTGAGCTCTGAAGAGTCTGTATGGAATATTCTAGCATTTATCACTTTATATATATCCTTTATATATGTCATTAGTCATCTTTAGATTACATAAGAAAATAAAATAAAAATCAATCAAATAAATAACATAATCATGTTTTGCCATTTTCAGTTCCTGTTACAATTAATGAGAAGACTGACCCATAATAAGTTTCCGGATCTGTCCATCTTCGAGTTGCAGGGCCACAGTGCCATTTCTGAGGCTGTGGCACAAGCTGATCACATGACCATCCACAGGAACGTCTGACCTGAGAAATCACCAAGACCGAGAATGTAAGAAAAAGAGACACAGCCAAATGTGCAGAGTTTAAAAAATTCACAAGTTTGAACAATTCCCAGCCACTGAGCTCATGTCTATGCTCATTAGATCAGTCTGTCTTTGTGTGAGCTACACTAAATAAAAATGTGAACAAGACCGGAGGAGTTCGTTATTTTAGCGGCAGTACCTGATCTCCAGTGTGTCCTTGGGGTCCTGGCTGTCTGATGGGGTCAGTTTCAGCAGGCGTGTCAAGCACACTCCGTGGGCCACAGCCAAAAACAAATCTTCACTCAACCACAGCAGCAAGCGCAGCGTTAGAGGTTCCCCATGATCCACGGCGACCCTAAACACACATCTGCATCAGCACACTGAATACAGGCTGCATGTCATAGTCACACAGTAGTGCTCAATCAATCTGCTTGCCTGACTGAGAAAATGACAAAACTTAAAACTCTACACAAGCACATGTCTCTGAGAAAACACTGAAAAAGACAGTTAATATATTCGTTTTTTTGCACATAAATTTGTCAAAAAATATCTATTAGAGCTGCATTAAAATGTACAATAAATGCAATATATTTTGCACCACCATTCAAAAGTTTGTCATCAAAACATTTTTTTAAAGAAAAAAATACTTTTATTCAAAAAAGAATGCATTAAATTGATAAAACGTGACAGTTCTTTTGAACTTTCTATTCATTAAAAAATGAATTAAAGAATTTTTTCACAGAAGTTTTTAACACTGATAATAATAATAAATGTTTCTTAAGCACCAAATCAGCATATAAGAATGATTTTTGAAGATCATGTGACACTGAAGACTGGAGTAATGATGCTGAAAATTCAGCTTTGCATCACTAAATTACATTGTAAAATGTATTGAAATAGAAATTATTATTGTTTTAAATTGTATGTTTTCTGTATTTTAATTCAAATAAAGGCAGCTTTGTTGAGCAGAAGAGACTTTCAAAATCTTACAATAATCCTTATTCAGTGGCATCTTCTTGTTAAATAAAGATTGGAGAAACTCAAAATCATCCTATACCTGTATGTTTTTCTTAAGACTAATGGAGCCGAGATGACTTTAAAGCCAAGAACCCTGGGTACACCTCCATTTTCAACTCCACCACCTGAATACAGGAAACACAAGTGAATAAATCCTACATCACATGATATTGACTGTGCTATCTTTGAGTTTGTAGGTGCTGCTATTGGTCGGAGACAACCAATCGTCGGCTGTGGTTCAAGATATAAGGAGCTTGGAGTGTTTGTTGGCTTGTGCTACTGTTGTTATTGTAAAAGTACTGACTTTGTGGTGGTTTGCTTTCTTAGTGGATTGTGTTTGCTCACTTAGAGGACAGGACGCCTTACGTCTTTTGTTTTAAATTCTGATAAAAGTTTCAAATTCGAGTGTGACTCACCTTCCCCGTATACATAAATATGCCCATCGGCTGTGAGAGCTGCGAGCTCATTGGTCCTCTGGGCTTGAGAATGGAAGGTGACCAAGTTGACAGGAACAGGAAGTTGAAGTTGAAACGCACACATAGGTGGAGGGATCACACACTGGCGGAATGTTGTCACCAGAATTTTATCTGCAAAACGCATGTTAGTTAAACACTGAAACCATTCACTTTAATCATCAATTGTTAAAATGCCTTATTTACAACACAAATGAGAAATAGTGCATAGTTTACAACATTTCAAAGATTCGTCAATTATTCAAGATCTGGACAATGGCCACGCGTACCTCCATCAATCACTGCCACATTGGCATTGTCATGGGAATCATTGCCATGGCTGCGCTGAGTGCTCCAGCCCCAGTCGTAGGTGTAGCTGGCCCATCCTCGAGTCAGGAGGTGGAGACGCAAGGGCTTCTCCGGATCCCAACACACACACGCCGGAGCCCTGAGGGGATCATTGCCGAAATGCAAACTCTGCTTCAGATACCAGTGATAATTCCCAACAGTCCACAGCTGAACTGTGAAAGAAATAGGTCAGAGGTTTACAACAAAAGCCCTAACCCAGTATCATCACCAGGACTGAATTATTATTTCATGATTTTCCTGATAATTTTTTTTTTTTATTGCGATTTAAAAAATAAATAAAATTCCAGGTATGCTGAGCTTGTTTTTTAGGGCTGCACAATTTGGCCAAAATCTTGTGATTATATATCAATATAATAAAGAAACAATACAATAATATAAATATTATTGAATATATAAAAATAGTAAATAAAAACAATAAGAAAAATAATATAAAAAAAAAACTACTATAATATTTTATTGTAAATAAAAAACAGGTATTTAAAAAAACATTACATTACAAAACTAATATTTATAGACATCTGACTCTTTTGTTAATAGGCTCTTCTCATTACAAGTATGGGAAGATTGGTTGGAATATGTTATTTTCCCAAATGCGTGTAAAAGTGACTCAAAAGTGACGATGTGAGAACGAAAACACTGGCGGATAATGAGTTACATGAAAAAACAGTACATATATATTTATTTAATTATATCGGCCTTTGTGATTTGATAATTGCACAAAGCCATATTGCGATTTCAGTTTTATTTTGATTAATCATGCAGCCCTAATCAGCACCACTGATTATTACTCACCCCATCACTGAATATGCAAAGCAGTTTGATTTGCATCTTACTGTAAGTGTTGGGATGGTTGATCTCTCCAGGCTTCAAGTCTTCCATCCAAACCCCTAGTACAGAAGAGTCACTGTTCCACAGCAGCTCCTTCACCTGAAAAAACACAGACCATTTTTATATATTCCACATGCTTGAATCTTTTTAAAAAAATCATATAGAGAGGAGTTTTTTGTTGTCAAAAGTACCGACTTCAGTGGCCAATCAGAGACATATATGTTGAGCGTGTGGCCAATCAGAGGTGTTTAAGAATCTGCTCAACAACGCTCAAAATGCATTCAGTACCGACTTTGTACCGAAGTCTGTAATTTTGACAACACTAGAGGAGTTAATATTTACCTTGACCTGGTCCTTTCCAAAAGGCAGTGTAAAATCTCCATGCATCAGTCCGTTCTTTTCCATAAACACCACACTGTGTTTGTTAGGGTGTCGCTGTGTGGAAGCGATCAGGCTGCCAGAGGGTCTACAAAAAAAATATATACTTCAATATTAACAGCACTTTAATTGATAATGATAGGGCAGAGAGAAATGGAAATGACGGGTAAAAGGGCATAATTTCACTTTCTGTAAATAGTTTGAAAAGTTAAAAAGACGTTCCGGATGTCTTACTTCCAGCAGAGAGGGTGTTCCAGACCATTAACGACCTCGCTGGTGCTCTGCAGGACACATTCTCGGTTCCAGATACGAACCTTTCGAGCACCTGAAACAAAAAGGCAGCTAGATTTTAACAGTCACAAACTTTTTAATGTAACAACAACCATAAAAAGGGAAATTCTTACCAGCCTTGGGACAAACAGTACTGACGGCAAAGAACTGCCCGTCGCCTCGCCAAGTGACCCTTGGCTTCCTGTTGTCCCACGGCAGGGCAGGCTGCACTTCCTGTGAAAGTGGATCAGAACTAGGTGAGAAGAAGAGCCAGGTCTAAATGCCAATGGTCTCCTGGTGATCCTCAGCTCGGTATCATACTGGCTGGCTGCAGTGGGTTGGTTTAGTAAAGCAAAACAATACTAAACAGAACAAAAACTCACTGCTGCTTTCCGTTGGGCGGCCTGCTTGCCCTCAGAGCCATGAAACTGAGTCTCCTTCTTCCCCCAACCAACTGTGATGAACTTATCTGATGCACAGAAGCAAAATAACCAATCAGCCACTATATCTGCTCATATGCAGTGAACACAAGTCACCTGCATGAAAGCATGATATTTATGGTTGGGAATGACAAATTGATTCCAATTCTAGAATTGGATACTTGTTATAAAATAAAGATGCCTCTTATTGATTCCATTGTGTGCATTTTAATGACTTGCAACCAAACAGACCTGTGCACTGTTTTCTGTGAAGCACGCTCATCCAAAAAAAGTTATTTTAATGTGCAAGAACATCACAGGCTGTTTTCAGATCCAAAACATGCGTACAGAAAACCACCTCTCATACGGAATAGTGTGGGATACTGAAACAAGGTATCATTTTTTACATATATTTTACATTTGGTTATAGTTTCTGTACCTGAATCTCTGAAAATCTTAAAATACTGTTTATTTTAATCTATTCTTTGTTCAGTTGTATTTATGGGCGATTGCTAATTTGTTTATTTGTTCTTTTTTAACTACTGAGTGTTTACTTGTCTTTAATAATGCTTGACATTTCTATTTGTTAGGCTAGTTGTTTTTGCTATGGTATTTTTAAACCATAGGCAAAAGTTGCTTGTGTAAGTGTTTTATAGCCTGTTGATTTTTGATCATTGTATTCAGCTACAATGAAATGTAATAAATGTGAAATAAATCCAAATTAGGAATCGATAAGAAGAATCGGAATTGGGATTGTTAACATTTAAACCTAATAAATCCTAATGATATTGAGCGTTAAAGGAAAACTTTTATTAGCTATACCTTCGCCAAAGTCATCCTGATTGATTGCAACCTCCGTTATTGGCTCAAAGTCTTTGGTCATCATGATAATGGTCTCCTGACCTGATATGCCATAAAAGACAAAAATGGACACAATGCAAAATGTCAATATTATGCACTTCTAAACAGAACTAATTGAGTTACACAGAAGTTTGAAGAGAGGTAGGGTTATTATAGTTAACATTGTTAGAGTATCTCAATGATTACTCTAGATCTCTCGAGATACAGACCTGTGGTCAGAGTCACCAACTCCTGGTCTGGGCTCCAAGTCATGCTGGTTAGACCACTGTCCACACTGCCAACACACTCCAACTGTGAGAGAGAAATTATTAAAGCACAGTTAGAGCACGCATGTTTTATAAAATCTTTTTTTTTAATGTAAGAGAATTTAGATCAAATGAATGATCACCTGACTGGTGTTGAGGTTGTAGAGAATGACATCACCACTGGCAGTGGCCACACACACTGACTCCTGATCTGGCAGATCTTGTATTGCCACCACAAGCCCACTACCATCCTCTGGGAGATAGTCATCTGTCGTCAGTGAAACCTCTTTATAAACCTATGAAAGCACATTAAATAGCAAGATTAATGTACAGCTATTTGGTACTAGAACACTAAGTCAGTCAGTCTCTAAAAATACCTCTCCGGTCCGTGGGTCGTACTCTGTGATGGCAAGTTCGGAGGCCACCAGCACTGTTCCATCCTCGCTTCTGATGGTGAAACACTGTGGGGATCCCGGGATAGGAAGATCCACACATCTGAAGCGCTGCAGCAGGCTGAGGTTTCTCATTTTGGATGGATGCTTTCAGCAAGATGAGATCTGAAACAATAGTTTATTTTTTGTATTATTGATTGATTTAATTTGATAACAAGAAATGTTATAGCATGACATAGTGAAAAAGGCACTGTATCCACCTCAACTTAATGAAATGGATGCTTTTAAAACACATTCCTATTTATGCTAGAGATTTGTTGGTCACTTCCCTTTACTAACAAAATAAAGTCTGTCCAAACTTTTGACTGTTAGTGTATACCATGGTAAGTGATCATGGTATTGGTATAGAAAAAAACAAGGTAACGTATGTCTAAAAAGTAAAAACACGTTATTGCAATGGTGCAAATACAAGATATGGTTGTATCTTAATTTCTCAATGCAGTGCCACTAAATCTGATAAAATAGATATGTTTAACTAGACAACAGGCTCTTATTTATCCAATAAATAACGGATTTCAATTTGAGAATCATTTATTGGACTATAACATGTAAAGTAAGCGACTGTCTTTATTATGGTACACAATCAAGTCAGCGTATGTCTAAAAGAAGTTACACTTACCTTGTTGTATTTTCTATTCGTTCTATATGAGGTAAATTATCATTTGTGGAATATCAATTCACAACACACGCACGTTGTTGTCAGTGCAGTCTCTGACATCGTAGAAAAAGTGTCGCCTTGCGTTGACATGAACAGATGCGCTCCCCAGCGGCGTGGAGGAAACAGTGTCGGATGTCAGATTCATTTCTTTGAATCGGTTCTTTTGAACTGTACTCTTCAAAGAATTGTTTTTAAAAAAACAGCGATTCGATTAAGTGTAATAGCTCAGTTAGTTTTTACAGTCTGTGATTGAAGACATGATTAATCTTAGTAAATAATAGTTTCCATTTACATTATTAAACAATTCTAAATTTAATTTATTTATTTTGGCTGCAAATGCATCGTGTCTGTGAATAAATATTGATAAAACTGTCATTCATTCAAGGCGTAAATATAAATGCTCTTACGATGAGCTCACTATTGGTTGATTTGATTAATTGGATATTTATTACTAATTGTACATGATTGAAAAGGCGGTTTTGTGAACCGGTTCAACTGATTCATTAAAAGTATGAAAAGATCCAACCAAACCGATTCGTTTAAGAGTCGGACGAACATCGTTAGGAGTAAAATTATATATAGTATTTTATTGAACAAAACAAACGACATTGTATTTAAAGTGTTACATCGTTTATTCTCCCGTACATAATTATATAGCTTAGGCCTAATAACCCTGACTATTAATAGTAATTACAACACTTTATTAATTCCCGAGTTTTAAAGCAGTTTGACATGTTGGCAGTGTTACAAATCAGTGAGTGTATGAATGCGATCACTCGACACGCCTGCCTGACGACCGACATTTACATAATCCTGATGTGTGAGTGTGACATTTCCTGATTTCCTTCATGCTGGGACTCACTGAGAAATATGAATCATTCACGAAGGAAGTATTGCAGAGTGCGAGTTGTTTATAGTGCCTATAGACGCGCCCTGGACAAACGCATGGACTAAAGAACCTTTAAGCTTTTTAAAGACAAGGTAAGTTATGTGATTATTATCAACTGCTGGGTTATGTTAGTAAGTTTTGTTTCAGTTTATTTATTCCAACTGACAGCGCGAACCATGTCCGCGTGTAACACTAACGTTATTATAAGACTGGGTTAACGTTACCATTTTATGTATTGTTTCATTGATAACATTAACATACATGATATAATGTTTAACCGTCTATTAATGTACATTATTAAAATAACAATTAAAAAATGCATGCATCTTGCAATTTGAACCTATATTTTCTATATGAATGTATGGTTTACTGATATGAAGCATAATGTTTATTACTAAATTATTAATAGTTTACTTTAAATAATGTCCTACAGTTGTATTCTTGTAATATTTAATTGTTACATTTGTTAAGGTTGAAAGTGAAATGAGATATATTATACTGTACTGGTTTGTATGACAAACAATTCTAAGATGGGGTAAGATGTCCCAAGATGACCTCCTCGCATTCATATTTTCCCTTGACCATACATAGAACAATTTGTAAGATTTACTCAGTTAAAACAGTTTTACGTTTAATTGCTCAGATTTTTTGTCTTTGGAAAATAGGGATCTGTGACATGACATTGCATAATAATAAAATAATAATTTTGTTAAATTTGCTAATTTAGCACATGTTTCTATTTACTTCTCTTAATAAAATATAGGCTGATATATCAACATGCTAAACTTATATCTAAATATGTTTAATTTAATAGTAAATGCACTTAATGCACATTGTTCTTAAGTGGACATCTTACCCTAATTGTTAATTTAGTGCAAGGGGAAGGCAAGTTTGGTCCTAGAGAGCTGTTGTCTTGCAGACAATGCAGAGACACACCTGAACAAGTTAATTATTAATCAATGTCTTCAGGATCACTAAGGCTATATAATAGGCAGATGAGGGGTTTTTTCAGGGTTGGACCCAAACTCTGCCAGCGGCTCTCTAGGACCGAACTTGCCTACCCCTGGTTACTTTAGTGTCTTAGTATAGTATGCATATATTTTACTGAAGCTTATTTGATCATATTCTTCTGGTGTGGCTATGCTGATGGACATAATTTAATTACTTGGACAACATTTTGTCTGATGTCGCTTATTCTCTTTGTTGAGATAAGCAGATGGAGAGCAAGGGAAGCTCCAGCACTCTACCTCCACCACCAGACATGGACGTATCTCCTGTGGATGAGTGTGTCGGCGCTGAGGAGAACCAACAGCAGAGTTTGGGTCGGTCAGATGGAGCACAGGCTAAAGAGGACACCAATATCCATGCTGCTCAGCCTGATGGGACCTCTGCCACCTTCAGAAAGACACCCGTTCAGTCCGGCAGTAAACTATGTGGCTACCTCAACAAGCGGGGTGGACCTCTCAAAGCCTGGAAGTCCCGCTGGTTTGCCTACGAGGAGAAGAGCTGTCAGCTGTATTACTACCGCATGGCACAGGATATCAATCCTCTGGGTAAAGTGGATCTGTCTCGGGCCACGTTCAGTTACACGGTGCTGGGAGAGGAGGGAACCTTTCATATACAGACACCAGAGCGCACTTTCATTCTCAAGGTAATGTTATTATCACATGGTTTGGATTGAAATAACAGGCTTCCATGAACTGATTTTTGAAGCAAAAGAGGGGGACGAGCTGCTAGGGATAGATGGTAATTGAGACTAAATCAATGAGAAGAACATGGCAAATAAGGGGGGGGAAAGTAATATGAAATTCTAGGGAATATGTGTTTGTGAAAATAATGAATAAATATCAATGCCTTTCATGCGTTCTATCGTCTGTTAAATATGGAATGTTATTGAACAGAGCTGCCAACTCTCACGCATTGGCCGTGAGACACACGCATTTGATTGGTTTCACTCGCTCACACCCGTCGACCCGGTCGATCAAATGTCTGAAAGATGAGTTTATCTATAGATCTACCTGTTGAGCCACTCTTGATCAACTAGTTATACCGCAAATGAGTTCAAATCTACCGTAATCTAGAGCGAGCGTTTATGCGTGACAGAGATGTGCTCCAAACCGCGCAGTGCGCACGGCAGAGAGGGAAAGCGAGCGAGAGACCTTGCGTGTGCAGAAAGCATCCTGATCTAGAAACAGGACCCGCCGTTGGAGAATCATAAGGACCTGGGAATGTTCATAAAACATCTATGGGACTAAAATGAAAGAAGAATAAAAATAACAAACAAAAGTGAAACCATTGTCTAATGAGAGTTTGATTTAAAACATTGGAGATTCTAAAGGTCAGTTGCTGTTTAAAAAAACAAGCTTCAGGCCTGCGTATAAATGAGGGATGAATATAACGCCTTACTTATATAACTTTCTGTTTGTTTCTTTCTTGTCTCCAAAAAGCTTGTTGTTATCAGTAGAGTCAGGCAGTCCTTGCACATCACATTCTTGAGTATCACAGTGCTAAAATTAGGTCAGAGAGAAAAGCCTGCTTGCTGTACATATCTTGATAAAGTGTGTTCTGAACAGGATTTGTTTTTAAACGTTTCAAATATATCCTGCCAGAATATTAAATAACGTGGTACTTCCATAAAGGCACTCTCCTCCTCATTTGATTATTTAACATTGGGGTTAAGTGTGGAGGAAAAACGGACGAGCATCTCGAGTAAGACAACAACGCTTTAGAAAACTTGAAATAGTGACTGGTTGCATTAACACAGCCATTATGTCAAGACAGTGTCTTAAGTTCTAGTGTGACCCACTAGCAGTTAGTCAGGGGCAGTCAGTCTTAGGTTTCGGTATCAAATAAGGCTAATCTACGTTTAACTGATTTAAACAAAGCTATGGACAGCCTTAAAGGAAAAGAATTTGATGTGTAACTTGGAAGACTAGCCTTAGAGGTGTATGCATCCGCTCCAAACGGTGTGTCTTCAAACATCATTCTGTTTTCAGGCAGCTAACAGGGATACCCAGATGTACTGGTTGCAACAGCTGCAGTTGAAGCGTTCCATATTCATGGAACAACATGCTGAACATCAGTCCATGCCAAGACCAGACAACCTAACTGTGGAAAGCACACCATCAGCAAACTGCCCTGGTAAGAGGAAGACAATACGAAACCTAGCATTCCTCATTTGAAAATAGTTACATTAAATTAGCACAGTTACTGCACCTTGGAAATTACACTGTTTATGAAATATGATCTGAGGGGGAATTTACTTGAGTTGTTTGGCTAGTCATGTGATACTAAGTTAATAGAAAGGGAAAGATCAGCCCAGTCAGAACTTGAGGATTATTCCAGAATGCTTGGAATCTGTGCATCAAAATAATGTTTAATTGACGGAGGAGTTTCTTCACCTTCAAACTATTATAAATCCTTCATTCAGATGATAATCTGAGTCTATTATATGTTACTATATGCTTCCTACATTTGGTGTTCAAGATAACATGCCAATTGTTACTAAACAATGTTGCTAAACCATAGGCTCTGAGCATGAGCACAGGTCAGAGACAGAGAAAGGAAAAGCCAAGGATAGAGGGAGGAAAGCACCAGATTAGCTCAAAGGGAGCAGCTGAGAGCGACCAATCAGATAACACGTTACTCAGCTGGTTGCATTGTTTTAGTTTAGTCATCATTAGCCCAAGGGGTTTATTTGTAGAATGCTAACCAGGACTCATACAGTCTCCAACTATGTTTGTGCATGTATCGTCTGGAAGATCTACTCATTCTGTTATTCTGTCACAGCAGGAGGGTGGGACAGGAAACGTAATGTTAATCTTCTGCAAGATTTGAGCATTTAGTAATTCTGGAAAAGGGTGGGATGGATGTTGATATCCATCTTATTGGATCATTATGCAACTTACTCTGGTTGCAGCCAATATCAGTGCTGCATAGCACTTAGCTAAAAATCTGGGGTTTGACTTTGAACTGATCACAAAATGACTGCTGAGCTCAGTTTCCCTGTGCACTTAACCTAAGAGGAGACATTTAAATGACTGAGCAGAAAGCCATTATCCACTCTCATCTGCGAGACAAACCTTTTCTATTTCTATGCTTTCACAGATCAGTAAATCATGACACAAATATATAAGTACTTATTATAAAGTATTACCAGAAACATTAGTACATCTTGAGTTACAAAAATATAGAGCTGTGTCAAAACCCATGTGACAAACTTATAACATATTCACATGCAAATGAGCTTTTTGGCATATTTGCTGGAGTGCTGTTATTTTTAACTAAAAGGATTTCATACTGAAATGAAGCAGAAATAGAATAAAATATAAATTAATATATAAATATAAAAAAATAAATATTAAATGACAGAGGCACATTAGAAAATATTCTAAAGCTACAATTAAAATCAAAACTGAAAGTATAAAAATAAAAGTTCATTCAAAACATGGTCTAGCTTTACATTAAGTGTCTTTAACTATGATGTACTAACATTTAAATGAATAAAAAAATATGTTTAAACAGATTTATGAGGCACAGAAACCTTTTGGGATTTAGAGTAGAAGTGTGGCAGCAGTAATTTGATAGAAAATTGCTTTAAAATGTATCTCTGCTACAGTATATGACTTTTTAATATTGCAAATTGCTCTCTTCTCTTCTTATCCCCATCTCTTCTAATTTACAAGGCTTAAATGCATCATTTCCAGGAATACAAGTAGGGTTGGGCTAAAAGCACTTTCATTCCTTTTACACAGACACCTCCTTTCAACCTCAAGCTCTGTTATCCAGGCATTAGGAAACAGCTGCGGGATGACGAAAGTCAAATGCCGGAAATGAGGAAGAGAATGTCTGAGCAGCTGAATCTGTAGAAAATCCTAAATATTGCACCACCAGCCAAATATAGCCTAAAAGTATTCTCAGAGACCAAAATAATGTTTGTTTTACTCTGTGCTAGCTATGGTTAACATATGGATCTTTTAAACAGCACTTCTGTGATTATCAGGAATTTCAAGCATGCTGAGACATGTACCTCACCCTGTGATAAGTACAACATTGTGTGGCTGGCTGTGTCATTAGAAAAGAACTAGGTGGAGCAAGAAAGAGCAGAATATTACCGTTTCCATAAAGATATTAAGCAGCACAACTATTTTCAACAGTTGGTAATAACAAAACAAAAATGTTATTAAGCATCAACTCAGCATATTAGAATGATTTCTGAAGGATCATGTGACACTGAATACTGGACTAATGATACTGAAAAGTCAGCTTTGCATCACAGGAATAAATTACATTTTAAAATATATATAAATAGGAAACAGTTGTTTTAAATTGTAATAATATTTCACAAAATTACAGTTTTTGATTAAATAAATGCAGCCTTGGTGAGCATGAGACTTCTTTCGAAAACATACAAAAAAAAATCTTACAAAACAAATAAGAAACAAGTACGTTTCATTATCTGAAAGCATCTTGTTATACTGGACAGATGTATTTAACGCAATGGGTTTGTTGAACATACTTTCTGCTTTCTTTTACACAGCTAACTTCTTGCCCATGGTGAAGACTCCTTCTGGCCTGGTGGGTGAAGAAGCTGCCAGTCTGCCCGCCCCAGGATTAAACAACCCCCTCAATATGTCAATCAAGCATCCGCTAATTGAGCTGCAGTGAGTACATGTACTTATTATGTTGTCTCTGTCTGTTCTAAAGAATTTACAAAATGGACACTGGCATCATGGCATATTTTTAGAGTAAAATGAAAAATACATCACACTGAAAATCTGCGTCAAAAGAAAAGAAGTAGTGTTGCCTAAATTCTTCTAGAATGATTATTTTAGGGAAGTTATCATTACTCTGTCACACACATATAGTTCCTGACATTTTATATGTATGAGAGTGACCAAGCTGTCTTATGAGGGGTTCATAAACTAACGTAAACTTATTAAGTTGAAAAATAAGATTGGCTTGTTTGTTTGCTTACTGAATTATGTAGACATTGCAACGTATAGTCTATCTAGAAGATTAGGAAGTAATTGTAATTTCACGTCTGTCTCAATAAGGATGTGGTAAGTTGCTTCTATTTCTGAATAAAACAAATCATGACAAACACTGTTTCATCAGCATCTGCAATGTCAAAAATCATTAAATTAATGACATAAAATACACACAAAGGAGGATGTTAATAAATGAAATCCAAATTCATTCTAAGGCAACTTTTACTATTGCTCATACTTATGATTGGTTAGTTTAAATATCAATACTAAGTATTAAACTTCAGCACAACTTGTCCTGCACCAACTGTGCTATTGACATGATCCAAATCATGAGGTTTTTGCTTTTAGTTTTTTTAAACGATTTGACTTACAAATTTCACCGGATGGTTGATTAAATTGGCAATGAAACCCTTCAGACTGAAATTGGAGGGACCAAGCTCTGTTAATATGATCCAGTAAACAACCACCCAGAACACCCTAAAAACTACTAATAACATCCTTGTAATCACTTAGAAGATTTAGCAACACCTTAGCAACCACACAACAATGCCCTGGCAGCCATCCACAACACGCTTAGCTTCATGTTGCAATGTTTACACTGGCCTTTTCCTTCAAAAAATTTAGTTATTGTGAGTCATTTCTTCAGAGGTGTCTCTGTGTTTGATTTACAGGAACACAATGCACAGTTTCCGTAACCGGCAGTCACAAGAAATTAGACAAAGCGTTTTCCATATTGACGGCCCAAATGACACCCAAAAAACACCCTCATCTAAGACACACAGTAAGCACCACTACTTTCTCACCAGAAAAAATAATAAACAATTGTTTTAAATGTAAATGCTCATGGCCACCTTCCTCCTTAGCTTTATCAGTTCCCACACCCGGATCTTCTCAAACCCCAGAATCCCCTTCTAATGCCAGGAGTGTGGACCTGCACAAAAGCCATCTATCCACACTGTCACAATACAGGAAGAGTTGTAAAGAAAAGTTCCAACCTCTAGAACTAGACAGATCTAAACTTCAACATGAAAAACTATCCCTGGCTGAAGAGGTCAAAGCACAGAAGGTAAAGTGAGGACATTAACCACCACTTCACCTTCATCTTCCTGCTGGATTATCTATTACTCATATAATCTACTAAAAGCTGCATATGTATGGTTTGTCAGGAGTTGGTGTTGCTGTTACATAAAGTGCTGGAAGATGCTCAGCTGGAGAAACGAACCTGTGCTCAGTTTCTGGCTGCGGAGGGAGAGCAGGAGCGCTTGGAGCTCCTCAGACACGGTGAACGGCGTGCAGCCGAACTGAGAGACCATCTGGAGTCCCGTCAGCAGGAGAACGAGAACCTACGGAGGGATCTGGACCAGAGGGACTCTCATATCGCTGAACTCCAAGAGACTGTCCAGCTCCTGATTCACAAGAACCAGGCCAAACAGGAAGTGATATTGAAACTATCTGAGAAGTTAACAGCCTGTGGGGAAGACCAGCATTGCACCAATGGGCTGGAAACTGAGACCTTCAAACAGCTAACACTGGAGAATATACATTTGAAAGTGAGAAAATAAATAATTTACTGTATAGATATATATGTTTTTTATTTTTTTATTTACACGCATATAAGAGGCAGGAAAGACATTTACAATGTAACAAAAGTTTTCTATTTTGATCTTTCTATTCATCAAATATTCTTGAAAAGAAAATGGTATTATGGTTTTCACAAAAATGAGCAGAATTATTTTCTGTCTTGTTTTCTTGTAATCATGACTACCATTCAAAATGTTGAGGTCAGTAAAAAAATTTTTTTCTTTTTTAATAAATTAATACTTTTATTCAGCAAGGATGCATTCAGTTGATCAAAAGTGAAAGGTTTTTGTTTTTTTTACTTTATATTCAAATAATCATATTAGAATGATTTCTGAAAGGTCATGTGACACTGAAGACTGGAGTAATGATGCTGAAAATATGGCTTTGCCATGACAGGAGTATATATAATCCTCTAAATCTGCATTATTTATAAATAGTTTGTCCGATTCTGAAATGTCTGTGCTAAGCATGATTACAGCTCTACTGTAAACACAATCATGATCATATCTCTATTTCAGGATGATTTGAAAGCATATAAAACCCAGAACCAGTTCCTAAACTCTGAGATCTACCAGCTGACGACTCTTTGGAGAAAAAGTTCAGAACAGGAGCAAAGTCTGATAGTAAAGGTGATTTTTTTTTTAAAGTTTTTTTTGCACCAAAACAGGCATATTTTCTTTTATATTATCTTCACACTTTGTTCTGCTTGGCTAACCTCTTCATCTGAACACTGAATAGCTCTTTATGAAATGAGAGATTTGAGTTTTGAAAGTTAGAGTGTGCTTACACAACTTTAAGGGAAATTCCATTTTTTGAAAATATGAATCTTATGGCATAATTGTTTGGTAAATGTCACTAAAAAAGTGTTTGAAACCAGATTTACTATAGCTTTACTATGTGTGTGTCAGTGTGCTGTTTTAGAGGCCAATAACTGTCAGATGGAAAGCAAATATTTGGGAATCCTCCAGAAACTCCAGGTGAGTGAGGAAGTGAATCCGGAGCTGAGGGAAGCAATCAAGAAGGTGCTTAAAGATGCAGTTCAGGCAGACCTGAACACAGCCATCAAAATAAACCCCATCAGGTACACACAGTCACATCATATCTTTTTTGGAGCTCTCAATTCTCATTCAAACTTGGAATAGTAAACCATTCCAGACTTGAATGGAAATAAATGACTCCATTCAATATAGACATATTGAGATTTATAAAGAAATAGCTCAGCTGTTGCTTAGATAAGGCCCCTGCTAAAAGAAAGTAGAAGAAGAATGTAGAGCTTCAATTAAATAACGTGTATTAGAGTAAACAGTCATAGAAAAGTTTGCCGTATAAGTGTTTGTCGGAAAAAAATTGACAATTCCCAACATTTTCCAGTGAGTACGATGAATATGGATTTAAGATCGCAGTAGACTACAAAGTTGAGGACCTGAAGCTCCTTGCTAAAATCCAGGCCCTGGAGATCCGATCCCAAAACCTGCTGAATCACGAGGAATGTGACGGGCCGCTGTTGGCTCGTTGCGCTCAGCTCCTGTTCGGACGTCCTGAAGCTGAACTCTCTTCGTCAACAGAATTGAAGGGTTTACTCCGGACAGGCTTGCCACGCGAGTACCGCGTGAGGGTTTGGCGTTTTATGATACAGACTAGAACCAAGACGTTGAGAGAGCGTCATCCCGACCGCTATCAGGAGCTGTGCGAGAAGAGCAGAACCTCCCCTCACCTGGTGCCCAGACAGATCCAGCTGGACCTGGATCGTACGTTGACCACCAATCAATACTTTTCCCCTCCTTCGAGCCCCTTGATTCAGAAGCTGGAGAGAGTTCTGCAAGCGTTCTCATGGCAAAACCCCACCATCGGCTACGTGCAGGGACTCAACAGGTAATCACAATCCAAGCGACAACTGGTAATTGGTGCAGAGCCACAATAGATTGTTGCATTAATCACAATAACTTTTTAGCTGAATATCGGCCACTACACCTAATAATAAAGTAAAACATTTAAATAAATGGGGAATTGTGTATAACACATTACTAACCCATTATTTAAAAAAAAGGGCTTTTTTACGTGTTTAATTTTACATTTAATGTCATAACTGAGTATACCCCTTTAACACCCCTATATACACGTAAGTGTTTGTTGTCTTGTCTTCCATGCTGAACACTGAGTGCCAATTAGCTATTTATTTAGTACTAACATCATGCTAACCTTATATTGACCATGTCATGTGATACACTGACATCTAGTGGTCATTTGTTGATCAAAAACTTGCTGGAGAGGGCACCTTACAGGCTCATCAGATTAGGGCTAGGTTTACCATGACACCTATATGCAAAAAGAAAGGTAAATAGCAGCATCTATGCCACTGTGTTCAGACTGGCGGCCATTGCTCTGCTGGTACTGCAGGACGAGGAAGATGCCTTCTGGTGTCTGGTGGTGGTTGTGGAGTACATCATGCCTCACAATTACTACACTAAAGACCTGCTGGGCTGTCAGGTGAGAACTTGGAAAATCTTAAATATCTATGTAAAATATGCTCGTTTTACTTTAATACTTAATCCTAAAACTTATTGTCGGGTTTAAATTTGATTTTCAATCGTAGATTTTCAGTGGTCTGACCCCAAAGCAGTAATGAACGGCCCATGGTTCTAAAATGGCCCGTCTTCTTCATTTTACTGTCTCTCTCACACACTTCTTCCATCTTTCTTCTTCTCATCTATGCAGGCTGACCAGCGTGTACTAAAGGACCTCATGTCAGAGAAACTGCCTCGACTCACAGCCCATCTGGAAGCGCTAAAAGTAGACGTATCACTCATCACTGTGGAATGGTTCCTGGTGCTGTTCGTTGAGAGTCTGCCTACCCGCATACTGTTTAAAGTATGGGACACCTTCCTGTATGAGGGCGTCAAGGTACATTGGATCTATGACAGAGCATTCTTGAAAATAGCATATGGATCAGTACTGGGTTTCTCTTGAATTACTGAATAGATTACAAACTAATAATAGTTTGATGTTTCTGAATACTCTGCGGAACATTCTGCTGTAGATTTGTGGACTAAATCCCCCATTCATCTTTTTCATAGGTGATATTCCGATATGCACTGGCTCTTTTCAAATACAGAGAGGAAGACATCTTGAAGATTCAAGACAGTGTCGAAATGTACCAGTATCTCCGCATCTTCCCCATCACCATTGCAGATGGAAGGTGAGATGGAGGATAGAAAAGAAAGTACTATAAACTGAGTGTGTATATACAGTAAATATATAGAGTAATGTACAGCAATGAAGTTCTTTTACAGTGTAGAATAGTAATATTTTCTGTAGTTGATGCATTCTAAAGGTATTAAGACATTATACAATAAATGTATGTATTCATAAAGCCTTACACTATCCATATAACAGTGTTCAGGGTTACACCTTTTAAGGATGAATTATAACACAGGACAAACCACTACATTTGGTGTTTTTAATGCATTTTTTCTCTTTAAACATATAGGCTAGTATTTTAATATATATATATATATATATATAGTACTGTGCAAAAGTCTTAGGCACGCTAGTATTTTCGCCCCCAAAAAAATGGGTTTTACGTGTCAGTAGGAAATATCAGTTTATATTTCCAAACATAATTTTTTCCATTAATTGCATTAATCCAGTGAGATTTTTGTATGCACAAGAAGTCTGACAGAAGATCTGATCTCACCGTCATCAAGGCTGTCTGTGATTACATGAAGAAACAGAAAAAAGGAGACAGAATAAATCCAGAAGAACTGTGAAAACGTCTCCAAAACGCTTGAAGAAACCTTCAACGGAGATCAGATCTCAGTGAGGATCATACCTGCTGTGTGCATACCAATATCCCACTGAATTATTACAATTAATGTCAAAATTAATTTTTGGAAATTATTTAAAAATATATATATTTTTTAAACTATTTTTGTGTGAAAATACTAATGTGCCTAAGACTTTTGCACAGGGGTGTATATATATATATACAGTATATATATATATTATATTTAACTATGTATGTATATATATATATATATATATATATATATATATATATAGTCTGTTTCTTTCTCTCTTCCATTTAATTTCAAACGAGCTCCTGGTATTGTAATCAGTGACAGTGTAGCTTTTTTAACCACAGTCAGACACTATATATATACATACACACACACATATATATAATATATATATATATTTATATATAATTAATTGTGTCATAGTAAAACAAAAAGCGTGCATATGTCTGAGCAGCAGTCACACAAATAGAAACAGAATATGGGTCAGATGCTTCTGTGGTGTGGTTTGGCTATTTTAAACATAAACCCCTGACACTATGGATGCCTGCCGTGTATCTGCTCATTCCTGCTTTTAGTGCATGGATGGCATAGTTTAAAAAAAAATTGCTTTGGGAGAGTCTTTCCAAATCACATGTTTCTGCAGGAAATAAACATGTCAGCTAGTTCATTCCTGTATAGTTTTCTTAGATATAATGTCGATATACCTCATCTTCCTTTTCCACAGAAAGCTGACAAGCATTGCCTTCAATGACATGAACCCACTGCCCATGAAGCTGCTACGGAACCGTCGCGCCGTGCATCTGGAACACCTGCGCGCTGAGATTAGGGAGCTGGAGAACTTGCAGAAAGCATACAAAGCTGAAGTCCGGTGCAAAGACAAAGAGCTGGACACCCTGGCTAGTGAAGATGAAGAGGAGGTATAGAGTAGTCAAACATAAGCTCTTGATGCATGTGCAAACGCCTTGAATGCTGAATGAGAAACACTACGTAAAAAGATCTCATCGGTTACTCACCCTCATTTTGTTCCAAACTCATATGATCAGCCATTTTCCATTTAGTAAAAGTGAATGGACATGGATTCTGACCAAAAAAGCACCATATAAGTAGTCATAAAACTCTATTCTATAAACTCTATGCACTATATTACAAGTCTTCAAAAGTCATATAATAGGTTACATGAGGAACAAACCAAAAAGCTTTTTTCAGGATGACATGAAGGTGAGTAAATTATGACAATTTCATTTTGCGACAATGACAAAGCACAAATGGCTTGAACAAAACTGTCAATCATTTTTATGAGTAGGGGCAGCTGACCTCAGTATTGGGCATGTCCAGGCCCTACATATTTGCACAAATGCATAAATGCAACTATACCACTGTTCAAAAGATTCGGGTCAAAATTTTACAGAAATGAATTTAATTTAGAAAAGATGCATTAAATTGATAAAAAGCAACATTAAAGAGTTGAATTTTTTAAAAATAAATACAAATATTTTTCAAATAAATGCTGTTTTTTTTCTATTCCTCAAAAAGAAATATTTCTTGAGCATCAAATCAGCATAAAATGATTTCTGAATGATTATCAGGAGTAATGATGCTGAAGATTCAGCTTTGCATCACAGGAATAAATAGTTGTAATAAACTGTTATAATATTTCACAATATTACTCTTTTTTTTTATCAAATAAATGCAGCCTTGTTGAGCATAAGAGACTTCTTTAATTAAAACATCTTGTGACCCCAAACTTTTGAACAGTAGTGTATATGTAACCCCTTCAGGGAAGAACTGTTTTTAAATTTGAAGCTTTGTTTTTTTTGTTTAAAGATTTTGTACTGTGCTACTACTGTATATAACACACGCATGCATATATTACCAGCTTCACGCATATAGTTTACAAACCAAAATGATATTATCCCGAAAACATGCACATAATAAATATAAAACTGTTTTTCACTCCAGCTTGTCTTTATATATGGTGAAAACCCAGTGTAAAGTCTGTCTGATCAGCTGACACTGAAGAAACAGTCATTTTTTTCCCCCATTTTATTACTTTAAAAAACAGGATACATATGAAATCATAAATATAAAAATCAAACAAATCAACCAAAACTTAGTTCAATGTTACAAACAACTTTACTGCAGGTAAGAGCTAATAGCTAATATCACACCAGAAGAGTAAACTGATGTATTGCCTATCCATGACTGTATCTGATAACAGAATCGGCCTATTCCCCTGTGTGACAAGAACAGAAGCACAGTTTCCCAAAATAAAGAGGAGAAACAGACTCACAATCTCACCTCGAAAAAAATAAAAACAGTGGCTTGTCGCATAATAAAGCTATTGTTCTATCAGTGTTAAGTCACATGTATTCTAATGCCAAACAGTTCACGTTCCTACAAAAATGGCTCATTGTTTTAAAGAGTTAGAAAAATCCCTTGTCAGGAGCATGCAGGTCGTGTGTGTGTGTGTGTGTGTGTGTGTGTGTGTGTGTGTGTGTGTGTGTGTGTGTGTGCGCGCAGTGGTTATGGGTTTTACTAGCTTGCCTCTAAGCACAGCTCGTCTGTCTCTTTCTAATACACACTGACAGGACTAGCGATGTCACAGCTGTTACTGAGATGTTTTCTGTGATTTAAAGAAAGAAAAAGGCTATGAACAAAAACGAACTGGTTTTCAACCAGGTAGCATAAGAGAGAGTTTGTGCACTGCTCACATTACCTTATGTGCACATTTGGCAATATAAAGTGGAGAGCCAAAGACCATGTTTGAGGCCAAAAAGATCCTGTCCCAGTGATTATGACACTGGTATCTATAAAAAAAACTTTCTCAGGCAGTAAATGCCCATTATAAGGTCAGTTTTCTGGCCTAAAGCCCTAAGTTCAATCATTTTGAGTCCCCCCCCCCCCCAAAAAATTTTTAAAAGATCCATCTCACAAAACCTTCTTTTTTTTGCATAAACAAAACATTTTTTGCATTGTGACATTATTGTATGACAATTAAGCACAATTGTCAAGATCATTATTAATAAAAAAAATTATAATAAAAGGGGTACACACACCACACGTGTTCTAAATTGCATTTATACCTCATATAAGGGCACATATGCCTGCCCTTGTGCGGATTTCAATGAAAGTTTATTGTAAAATAATAATAATAAAAAACATAGTCTTAAAATAAAAACATCTAGATGCATTACAGAAATTAAAATTAAGCACATTTTCCCTCAGAATTCTCATGAAAATAGTGTCACAATTACAAATAACCTTGATTGGTTCTAATGTTCTTCATGCAAAATCATTTCTTTTTTCTTTTGTTTGTTTTTTATTTTATTTGGGGTGATGTTTTTTGTGAGATTCACCCTAAAAGGCAAGTTCCACCGTTCATCTTTAATCACAACCTACTTGTTCAGTCATCAAGCTAATGTTACCTGATAAAACTGCGGGTTGGTTGCGTAACCAGAAACTGCAACGTCAAGCAAATTAAAAGACAATTTTGTCGACAGAGAAGATTTTCTTTAAACATTTATGAAACATCTCTATATTGAATGCGCTATAAGACGATTTGAACTTTAAATGTTTTACAGATATCTTTAATTCATCTCTGTGTTTAATGTATGCCATCTTAGTGCAATATTTAACATGCTTTCAGCATAAGTTTTGTGTGGCAAATGTTAAATCTCCTAGATTTTTTTTTTCTTAATTCATGCTCTTAATATCTCAGAAGTACATTTCTGAACCCTCCCAAAAAAACAATTCTTCATTTTAACACAATTCACAACATTTCCCTCCAATGCAAGACACGAAAACATGGAATAAAAATAATAAAGAAAAAAAAACTATTCCTCAGTCAATATTTATCAATATGTAACATGACATGTTCAAAACATCCATACAAAAAACTGCACACATCACAGACATTTTTGCTAAATCTGACATTTGTTTAGAAAAAAAAACAACAGACTGCAGATCCGGCCACATCTACCACGTTCTGGCATCCCATGGGTTAGTTCAATTACTGTGAATGGTTAGATCTAGATCTTTTTAAGGCTTATGAACCGTTCCAGCAGGGGGCGACATTCACTCAGTTGGTTAAGGCAAAATACAAGTTTTGTGTGACTCTCCTCCTCTCCCACTGTCTAGCAGAAAATAAAATGACGTTTCCTTTCAAGATTCCTTTCCTCTATAGATTCCTTTCTAGATACACAGGTAGGAAGACTTAAGTTTGATGCCGATATGAAAGTCGGTGTCCCTAGAACTCTCACTAGCTTAAAGCGACCAAACTCTCCATGGGTTGCAAAGCAAAAGAGGACAACTGAAATGACTTGTTCTAAAGATTAAATCTACAAAACTATGTAAAAGCTAACATTAGTACATATCTCCCAAAGTAGAAAAGGCAACATTATGCCATTTTACTCCTACAGGTTGGATAAGGAATTGCACCCAATGAGAGATCAGTGCTTTATGCTGTGGATCACCATCATAGATACTCAAATGAGGCAAGGTCAAGTTACTTTAACAACCAAAGACAATGTCCAAGCCACATTACAGCACCAGAATTGCCCCACTGCTGATTTACCAACAAGAGTAGCCTTGCATTTCTTTGAAGGATGCTGTTAAGCTAACAAACCACTACCGGTCAAAAGTTTGGAATCATTAAAACATTTTTTATGTTTTTGAAATTAGTCTCTTATGCATATTAAGAGTGCATTCATATGATTAAAAGTTACAGTAAAGACATTTCAAATGTTGCAAAATGTTTCTATTTCAAGTAAATGCTGTTCATTGAACTTCAAAAAAAAAAGTATTACGGTTTCCACAAAAATATTAAGCAGCAATAACAATAAGAAATGTTTCTTGAGCATCAAATCAGCATATTAGAATGATGAAGGATCATGTGACACTGAAGACTGGTGTAATGATGCTGAAAACTCAGCTTTGCATCACAGGAATAAATTACATTTTAAAATATATTCAAACAGAAAAAATGTTTTTTTTAACTTCACAATATTTCACAATATTACTGTTGTACTGTATATTTTGTTCAAATAAATGTGGCATTGGTGAGCATAAGATACTTTTCAAAAACATAAAAAATATATATATTTTGACTGGTAGTATAACTGACCAGGTGAAGTCACCATATTGTGTAATATATTTGTTTTTGTATGTGCTTTTTGTTGTAAATGTCACTAATACTCATAGTTACAGCAACTGTGGATTGTAGTTAGAAACCATTAACATCTTTCTCCCAGTTTAAGATAACCCAACCCAGTTTCTTCCAGTACTAACAGACACAGCAGGAAAAATTGACCGTTTGACCAGTTTTATCACAGCTCAGAAACAAACTAAAAATCACCACCATTGGAGGGAAAGCAACCAACCAATCTTTTTACACAGAAGTGAAAGGCCCTCAGACTTCATTTTCAAGCACGGTAACGTTATTTTAGTCAAATAACAACCAAGCATTTTCTCCATTTTTTTTTTGTGTTTTTTTTTTTGTGTGCTGCACTGCAGTATGTGGGTTTCTCATAAACGCAAAGTTTGTTATGAAAAAATGTACAATAAAAACAGTGATTCTAGACATTATTAATACTGTGTTTCACTAGATGGCAACTGGGTTTTTTTTAGTCTTATAAAAAGGACATCACTACGAAAAATGCATCAGGCTTTTTAAAATATGCAGCGCTCCAATATAAAGTGCTTCATTACATTGTTATTTCATTTTTTTACAGTTTCTTATTAAAATATTGTATTCCCTGGAGTGAAACCATAGTAAACATGTTACACATTGGTAAAAATAAACATTTTGGAATGTCTTTAAAAAGTCCCATGGGCTGATTTTGGTCAAGCAGAGCTTGTCCCGGGAGCCTACAGGAAAGAAAGAGTCATTAGTCCCAAACAAACCAACAACCATTCATCTGATCTGGATCTGGAGGAGTTAGTCCACTTCATCAGTTTTCAAGGAGCAGAATGGCATAAAATAGCATTGCAAAAAGCAAAAAGCAGGTGTGAGAAGCCATGCTTAATGAGAGGGTGTTATGATGGATGGTCAAGGCTGTCTTGAAACCAGATTCTCCCCTCTAAAACACACCAACAATATTAATAACAACAGATTTCAGGAGCAGAGCGTATATGGGTAGTTGACAAATAACGTGAACTTTTAAAATGACCATGAATTTCTTCAACATCAAGAGTTTAGGGTTAAATAAGGACATTTATAAGGAAACGTATATATTTTTCTTGCAGTTCATGTAAAAAGATGTTTGACCCAAAAACAAACATTTTGAATGTACTTTTTTGTTGTTTTTTTGCCCAGCCAGATTCTTTCATACTTGTTTGGAACAACATGAAACATTTATTTATTTTTGGGCCAACTATCCCTTTTAATAATCTTGTGGAGTGACAAATGAGATTATTTGTAATCTTTTTAAGTTCACCTAAAATGCTATTTTAAAGGCTCCTAATTTTGTTTTGGAGGTCTCCTACAATACAATGAATCCAAAGTAAAAAAAAGAAAAAGAAAAAAAAAAACGTAAGAATTTTCTCATAATAAACATTGCAGCTTCGCCACATTTCTCACAGTGAAATGGTTCGATAAAGGATTCAGATTCTCTAAACCGGCCTTACCGAGAACCTACTCTTCTCTGATTGGTCAGATATCCTTTGAAATTGAATGTGGATTTGCTTTCGCAGTGCTGAAAACAGCTTCTTTTCGACATGTCGACAACACGCACCAAACTCTTCCTGTCGACTACAATGTTTGTGGGTCAAAGTAGACGTGGCTCGCGGGCAGCCAATGAAGACCATAGGCTGGAATTATGCTAATTTGTTTCAAACCTAAATAAGTTCGAAAAGGAAATATGACTGGAATTACTGACGACTCGCTACAGGCAGTTCAGAATCGGTTCTTCTTTCTTTTGGGAGACAATAACTTTGATCTTTAAAACTTTGCAGAGCTTTTACATTCACAAACAGTTATATTATACACTACACAAAAGGTAATATCCAAAAAAGCACTTTAAAATAAATATTCTGCACCATCTCTCAATTAGTGTCAGGAAAACTGCATGTCAAATAATAATAGAAAAACAAAGTCATCAACTAGTCATCCTACAACACATTGACTAGTCGATTTTGGGAATCTTTAATAGCATGTCACACTAAAGAACCTGGATTAACATTTCATGTCAACGACCCATATACAGTCAGTCCCATTATTATCTTACTAAACAAACTAAACTGACCCAATAGTTATTTTTTATAGCTTGAGTGTTTAAACTCACGATTTGCAGTGGTTTATCCAGTAATCCAAGAGTTAAGTGTCACCAGCTAAATTGCTAACTAAGAATTGTGAAGAATCCTTTTATATTATAGATCATTAATATGACCATCGACGTGAGAGACAAAGTCTTTCCCTTCCTCTCCTCTTGTGTTTCCAGCCTGGCAGTTTCAATAATCTTTCCTCCGAAGAGCAACATGGTGTTTTTTTAAGGCCACGGATATATAAGTACAGTTTATAGCCGCCATCCGAGTTCAAGACAGTAAAAAAAGAACAGGCAAAAATGGAATGAAAAAAATAAAATAAACAATAATCCACACAGATAGAAAAATAGATGCTCATGCTCGGTTAGTGCGATGCATGGAGAGATGGATGAAATGATAGAAGGAGGTGAGGAAGCGTTAGTCAGCATGCAGCAACAGCCACGGGTGTGTTCTGGAGCAATGTGACCATGAAGAAGAGGGTGGAGGTGGGCAGGCAGACAGACAGGAAGATGATCATGTCTTGTGTGAGGCACAGCACCAGATTGTGCTCCGTCAGGGCCCAGTCCATCAGCACACACAGCAGCAGATAGTACAGGTGGAACTCCTGGAGCTCCTGCCACTCGGCCCCTGCCTCTGCCTCACCCACGTCACCACTCACCATGGCCTTAACCTCCGTCAACTCTACCTCTTCCTTGGGACGGGCGCGCTTGCTGCGTCCCCGCTCCTCCATCGCCATTGACCTCCTGCTGTTCTCCACAAACTCCTGCAGAAGATGAAAGAAAGAAATCAAACTACAGTTCACTCTAGGTTCGATTTCTCAGTCTGAATTCATGTTTAATTTATGTAAGAAGCACTAAAACATTCTAATGATAATTAGTTATGTTTGAATTCCAAAATTCTCATTACTGTCCTCTATCTTTTCATATATTTTAATAAAATAATATCTATCTATCCAGATAGACAGACAAACAGGCCGACAGACAGAGAGATAGATAAGGTTCATACAATATTTTTGTATTTAAATCAGCGTAAATTAAATGCAGAACAACAAATACTACAAACAACACATATAAATTATATTTACACAGAATTTGTTGTTCTGCCTTTTATATGGATTTAAAAACATCTTTACAGTATTTTAATACAATAAAATTACTTCATGACGGTAATGAGAATCCACTGAGAATAATATGAATTATAATTTAATTATAAAACATATGGATAAAAGCTTTTTAATTATGAAAATATTATCCAAATGCAAATGGGGCCAAAATAATGGCCCTTCAATTTTATTCTAAGCTTTATGAAACTTAAAAAAAAAAAAAAATCTGTTGTCATAAGCATATGACAAAAATTATGATTTGTCAAAAATCATAATTTCCACTTAACCTTGTTGAATGACGACTTTGTGAAGTAAATTATGCGTAACCAATAGCAGATCATTTCCAAATGCAAAAAGTATTCCGCATTTCTTACACCAGAAGACCGTTTTCAAGCAGACTAGGGCACAGTTCCTTAATGTGCAGTTGGAAAACAGCTTTCCCGCCAAAAATAAAAACGTTCTGAACTGTTGCCAGTAATTGCAAACTGAAACTCAGAAGGAAAGCTGTTCCAAAGTCAGTTGCTGTGCTACAACCTTTACGGTTTGTGACTTTGCATATCTGAAGGGCTGTGATTCTGTGCAGCACCTCAAGGCTCAAGAACTTCTCTTTTGATTTCACAAAGCTGTTGGCTACACGATTTGGCTGACTATGTGAAAAGGAGAAAGCTTTCATAAGAGTGCACAAGAAACCAGCCCTGTGTGAGTTTTTTCCCCTTGCAAAATCAACCAGCTTTTCAAAACAAAAGGTGAAAGTTGTCCAGAGAGAATATATCTGGGACGCCGTCTGAATCTTAAAATATTAACGTATCCAGGCCAGCAGAGAGCCTGCATTCAAAAGAAGGAACGAAGCTACAACACAAATCAGAAACGTGACTCAGATGGCAAGTGCGCTCTCAACACTGAGACTATTTATGGTGACAGGAGGAGAGATTGCACAGATAGTCTGCAACCTTTCCTTCAGCGTCGACTCACCATCAGGGCCTTGTCCATGTAGAACTCCCTCCCAGGTGTGCCATTGTTGTATTTGGTGTCGATGGCAAAGCAGAGGAAGAGCACGTCCACTACGATCTCGAAGATGGACAGGAAGCAGTGTGCCACCAGGAACGCGAACAGACACACGATGATGAGCGGCAGGACCCACTCGGTGTAATCTCTCTGATAGTTCAGCGCTAACACCCCAGCGAACGCCGTGCACGACACAATCAGGATCTGCATGGTGCCCAAACGCTCAATTAGCAGCTATAACAACCAAGAAAGAAATCCTACTGGAAAGATTTTGGTTTACAGCATGGGTTGCTTAACGGCTTAACCAGTTACATTCTGTTAGCATGAGTACATTGGTCCAGCCCATCGGCGTCCAAACTCGGTCCTGGAGGGACACTGTCCTGCAGAGTTTAGCTCCAACTTGCCTCAACACACCTGCCTGGAAATTTCCAGCATCCCTAATAAGTCCTTGTTTACCTGGTTCAGGTGTTTAATTGGGGTTGGAGCTCAACTTTGCAGGACAGTGGCCCTCCAGGAGCAGGATTGGACATCCATCCACATCAGCACATGAGAATTCATGCAGATGTACATTTTGTAAGCTTGTGACTTCAAGTTCATGTCTGTTTGAGGCCATTAAAGTTGACAAATAAACTTTTAGCAGCAATTTAATCATGTAAAATTTTAAATGAATTATAAATATAACCTAAAACCAAATCTGGCCTCATTATTTTTTTAACAGAATTGTTATATTATTAATAAATAAGAGTTATGCTGGATGTAGGACATACTCTACAATGCAAAAGTTTGGGGTCATTAAGATTTTAATTTTTTTCCCAATTGATTTTTTTTTCCCAATTGATCAAAAGTGACAGTAAAGACTTTTTTTTTAAAGGCATTCAAATAAATGCTGTTCTTTTGAGCTTTCTATTCATTGAAGAATCGTGAAAAAAAAATGTAGCATGCTTTTCACAAAAAAAAGAATATTAAGCAGCACAACTGTTTTTAACATTAATAATAAAAATAACAGTTTTTTGAGCACCAAATCAGCATATCGGAAATTTTGAAGGATTTCTGAAGGATTATGTGACACTGAAGACTAGAGAAATTATGTTGAAAATGGAATAATTTATCACAGGAATATATTGCCTTTTAAAATATAGAAAAAAAAAATTGAAAACAGTTATTTTAAATTGTAATCATATTTAACACATAATGTAAATGTTTTATTGTATTTTTTATCAAATAAATTATAAATTGGTGAGAATTAGATTTTTTTTTTTTTTTTTAAATCTTGCTGACCCCAAATTTGAATGGTAGTGTATGTGAACATACAAAAGAAAATGGCACTCCTCAAACCACTGAATGAAACACTTTATCTTGCATCATTTATAGTTACCACTACTGTCAAAACTCATCTGTCTTTCACCTTGCCCAGGAAGAGAACGAAATCTCCAACGGTGTTGATGGTCGCCACCCTAAGAGCGTTTTCCACCAGGATCATGAAGGCATCACGGGCCGAGGTGCAGAAACTGGTGCTGTTTATGGCCGTCGCCGCATAAGCATTCTGGAAACAGATTACAACAATTAATAGATCACAGTTATTTTAAAGTCCCCCTGTAGTCAATAAATGTATCCCTTAAAACTCATCTTTGATTACTAAAATTACATATTGAAATGTTTTTTTCCTGTGGAAATCATTTCTTCATGCCTTAAAATAGCTTGAATGTAACTCTAAGCCCTTGCATCATGAATATGCAAATTAGTCCCCGCCTCCACTCAATCACACGAACTCAGAGATCCACTCTGTCAACTTTACTGTAGTAAACGCTGCACAATGGCAAGTGGAGATACTGCTTTAGTTCAGCCATATATGTTTGAACAAGAAACGGTTTCAGAAGAATAAGTGGAAGAGTGAATTATACACGCTCTTCTAGAACTCAATATATCAGAATAGTAATGTGCTTTATGTATCACTCTCTACACATAATGGTATGATTAGCCTTTGGCATGACTACATTATCAAACAGCTGATAATGTGTTGCTAATTTTACACAAACCATGTTCCCGTTCACCATCTCAGAGTCAGACAGCTGCCTTCTAACAATCAGCATCAGAAACACTCTGAACAACTCAGAACGTCAGTGGAGAAAGGCATATAGTTCATCATAACATCGTAATTAGGGGTGTAACGATACGCGTATTCGTATCGAACCGTTCGGTACGAGGCTTTCGGTTCGGTTTTCGGTACGCATTTTCAAACCGAACGGTTCGTTGGACCATTTTTCCTGCCGACCAAAATTTCGTTATTTTAAATGTAGGCGCGCGCCGTGCGTTGCGCGTGACAAGCGCACTCGAGATGCTGGTGCGACCACAACATTGCCCAACATCAAATGGCAAATGTAATGCAAGCGGAACGAAACTGAGCTACTCGTTATTATGTGGTTGACGGACTGTTTATCAGTTTGGACCAATGCAGCGCGAGCCGATCTCTGTTACTACACAGCGCTGAGACATCCAGTAAAGAAAGCATTTGAATTCGCTATTGAACTTGAAGTAATAACTTCGCTGCGAGATCTAGTGAGAAACATTCACATTTCTCCGTTATTAACGGATCAAACCGCGCTGACGTGGAAACCAGGAAGAAACATGGTGCCATGAATGAACTATTCAGTGTCCACAGATCAGCAACATTCACCATGGGTTTACTGTAGTAACACTAACTGTAACCATGGAGGTTTGGCAGGAATAGTAAGCTATAATGCTTTCAAGTAACATTACGTCGGTTTTATTTTGACATTATGAATACAATTGCTGCCCTCAAATGTTAATCTGAACTAAAATAAACCTTTGTTTATAATTACTACAATATAACATTTCATTTTGTCCAAGGAGCTGTTTTGTTTTATGCTCCTAAGAAAAGTCAAGTATAGCTCCATCATTGCTCAAAGTAAAAAAAAATATATCATACTTTATGATGTTAGTTTTAATAAAAATATAATAAAAAAATAAAAAAATCAAGGAAATTTCTCTGGCATTTCTTTCTTTTTGCTGCATTGAAAACGTACCGAACCGTACCAAACCGAACCGTGGCACAAGTGTATCGTATCGAACCGAACCGTGAATTTTGTGAACCGTTACACCCCTAATCGTAATATATTACATATAATTCACCCGATTTTCATATCAACAGAAAAATATACTGGGATATCCTGGCTTCTCTTGAGACTCCCCTGCTTTACATCACAGTTAATTATATGCTAAAGCACGCCAGCACGTTGAAGTGATTGGTCACAACATGTTTGTGACGTACAGAACAGGAGCGATTTTCAAACCGCGTTTTTGAGACTGTCTTTGGTTGACTGCAGTTTAACTCAGTTTGTTACTCAGAAATTGTGTTGACTTGTGAATCTGCACATGGCTTGTCTTAAAGCATATTAAAAACACCACATAGACAATTTCTACCTCAATTTGCAGTAATTCATTAACTGACCTACCTGATTCAGATAGTTGAGGCACTTCTCCAGACACCACAGACAGCAGATACAGGCCTTCAGCATGCAGCGTGCACAAGCGTTTTCCTGTGGGCAGCGTAACATGGAACAGAATCAGAGCAAGCGCAAGCCTTACCCACAGTGCATGTCTGTTGCACATTTGTCAGCCACTACCTTAATGCTCCAAATCTGTCTCTATAAAGCTGGTGCTGATATCTAGAAGTGTTCATTATATTCCCAAGATCACTAGCCATATATCAAGTAAATGATACTTCACCAAAGTAGAACCCGAGAGGACAGTAATAAATATCTTGCAGCAATAACTTCAAAAGATACCCACCCAAAACACTAGAAAATACCAAAGTATTTAGAAAAATATTTTCAGACAAGAAAAGTAATCTGACTGCTGATTCAAAAAGCCAAAGTAAAAAAAAAAAAAAATCAGTTTAAGTCATTTTACAGTATACAATATATAACTACTATTCTTCTAGACTGCATGAAGTCAAAATTGAGCATATTTACTGAAGGTGGTTTTACTGCGGACGATTTATCAGTAAATTAACACTCAGACACCGGACCCACAACACTTGGAATATACAGCACGTGTCACATGGGGTCATTTTGTGATACTTTTGTGTATTTTTGATGCTCGTCGTTATTCAGGGCCATTATATAGACGAGTGCGAGCAGGACATTTAAAAAAAAAAATCTCCTTTTGTGGTCCGAAAAAGAAAGGGTATACAACATTAAAACAACACCAGGCTGAGTAAATAGTTGCTTAATTTAAATATTTGGGTGAACTATCCCTTTAACTGAAATACAATATTTAAATTATAAAATATAAAATTATCAAATATAATTTTATATAAAAATAAATATAATTATAAAATATATAAATGATAAAATCTATTTTTAAAACGCATTCTATTTCAACTAGTTGCCAAGGCAACATTTCTTGGCAAAAAAAAGTTGCAAAGCAACATTTTAACTTGAAGTAACTTAAACTAATAAATAATAATGAACAAAAACCACATATACATATTTAAAACAAAAACAAAATCTAATTAAAAATGACACAAAAAAAACTCAAAACACAAAATTGCTAAAACTTTCAAATTAAAGTAAAAACTTTAATATAAAAATTAAATCTAATTTAAAATAATATAAACAAAAACTATAATATAATAGTTATAATAGCTATAATAGTATATGAATAAAACTGAAAGAACACTGTCTCTACCATGAAAGGACTTGCAAAAATTTAATACTAGCATAATACTCCTAGATAACATCTTAAGCCGGGTGCGCAGATTCCTCTGATCCTAGGCTAAAATCTGAAGTCTTTGAACGTTAGTTGGACATGTTCACCGACAGCCGATTAATGAGATCAAATTTGATCTCCGACGAAATTCTGGCAGTGTCACAAGATCTGCAGTGTGACTTCTCCTATGACGACCGTCAAATTGTCTTTATTTTTTAAGATAACCCGTGACCAAAGTTAACATTTAAGATTTCTATATAGTAACCATTTTAATCCCGCGTGTAATGCAGCTCACATCACCGAACACGTCATTGATTGATGATGTAAAACTCCGGACAAGTTTTCTCGGTGTGTCCGTTTTAACGCGTCTTGACTGTCGTACAGCCTGACATTTAAGATCTTTCAGTGTGACATGGCTTACAGCGAGGATCATGTTTGTACAGTCTTGCTAAGAAACAATCGTAAAGGACGATAATAAATCGCACAGTGTGCACCCGGCTTCACTATTAGTTAATCACTGATGTAACTGTCCCAAGCACAACATAAGCACTTTCTTGTGCTAATCTAAACTGTGTGCTATTAGCATAAACATGCATGATGTAAGTTAAGTTTCTTGCAACGAGAAAGATTTGCAATTTAGATCCAACGACCCAAGGACACGTCAGGTGAGCTGTGACCTGTGACCTTACCTTGCCTTTGAGTTGGTTGTGGATGTACATGAGAATGAGGCGTGGGATCTTGACGAGGGTGATGATGAAGGAGCCCTTGGCCACAGTGCCCAGGTGATACCGCACCAGACGCAGCACTGATGACAGGATGGGTGTCACCGGGAGTTTGGTTTTGTCCCTGAATGGATTTGAAATAAATGAAAATAGTTGTGAGCTATTTTAAGAACAACGCCATGAATGCAGGATTAGTTGAAGACAAACGCAATTATAGACTTAGACTTATCCCAGATTATTCAAAGTAATAATGTAAACCAATATGGTATTACAAAATAATAGTTGTTGTTTTAATGGCTAAATTGCAACCTTGGCTACACGTTTTATTGCGCTGCAACCGTTTTCAGCGCTGGAAAGCTTTTCTAATAACGCGGATTCTAAAGCTCTTCTTCTAAAGAAGATTCTTTTTCCAGTGATATTCCTCTCATCTTTTCTCTTTTGTAATGTCTCTCAACCATCTCTCTTTCTACAGTCTTTCTTCAAATCTCCCTCTTGCTCACTCTCTCTCCTCCCCCATCACGATTGGACATAGGGCTGTGTATTGGCAAGAATCTGGCGATACGATACGTATCACGATACATGGGTCACGATTCAATATATTGCAATATATTTCGATACTGTGCATAAGGCGATATATTGGGATTTTTTTTTTTAAGTAGGACTATAATTTTAGAAAAACTAATATTTAAAAAAAGACATGATGTGCATTAAAGTCAAACAAGTTTACTTTAGGTAAACAATTCAGTACACAGAAAATCAAACTACCAGTTTGGGATTGTGGTTCACAGGTTCATTACAAAGACTTCTGTTAAATTTGTTTTTAGAAGTTGGTCATAAACTTGATAGACTTAAAGTTTGTTCAAAGCCCAAACTGAATAATTAAAAACAAGTTTAAAGGAGAACTCTGGTCAATTTTAACATTGAGCTCCTTTTTTTGTACATTTGGAGTGATGTCAATACAGAGAACAACGACAAAAATTGGTGTTGCCTATACCGTGTTATCATCTTTTTAAAATTTGCACCCTGTTGACTTTAATGGGGCAAGTTTTAAACCTGTTTTTAGCCTCTTAACATCCTTGATTTGTCATTACAAGAGCACAGCCATGTGCCTGATGTTATTAAGAGTGAACACGGTCAATCTGACTGCAGTAGATGTGAAAGATATTAATAAAAATGATGTTAATTCAGCCAGCTCACATTCGCGCACGCGAACTCCACAATCGACTACTGTGGACTTCGACCGAAAACAGGAAATAAATACAGGTATGTGAGCTGGCTGAATTAAAATTTTTATTCATATCTTTCACATCTACTGCAGTCAGATTGACCGTGTTCACTCTTAATAACATCACTCACATGGCTGTGCACTTGTAATGACATATCAAGGATGTTAAGAGGCTAAAAGCAGGTTTAAAACTTGCCCCATTGAAGTCAACAGGGAGCAAATTTTAAAAAGATGATAACACGGTGTAGGCAATGCCGATTTTTGTCGTTGTTCTCTGTACTGACAGCACTCCAAATGTACAAAAAAATGAGCTCAATGTTAAAATTGACCGGAGTTCTCCTTTAATGGGTAGGGTACATTTTCTATAAAATTTGAGTCTTTTCTGACATACTGCAGGTTTTGTTAAAACACACTAGACATGCAAAGTCTGAGCGTTTTGGGCACTTTTTGTGTGAATCATATTAATTTTGTCCATCAAAAGTGTGCTTTCACTTAAATTGAGCGTGAGCAGCGCAGCAAAAATAGACTCTCCGCCGAAACCCCCGCTTCACTGCTGCTCACGCGCTGCTCCTGCTCGCAGTGTGAACGCACTCATTGATTAACATGCACGCCGAAAAAAATACGCGCTGCTCACGCGCCGAACTTGTGAAGACACAGTTCACAAACTGCATGGTTCCTGTCGATATCGGTAGTGCCCTCTTTACTCTGGAAACCAAAATGATTCCACAGTTCAGCACGGAATAGAGCGGGAGCCGGTCTTTACACGGGGTTCAGCCATAGCTATGTTGTTTCTAGCAAAAAGTTAGGCGAGGACACTAGTGGTGCGTCTATGCATAGCCATCTAGTGGTGGGGATTTAAACACAAAATAAACATGAACCACTGTACTCTTACCATGAATATTTTTGCACGTAAAAAAAAGAAAAAGAAATCGATATAGCGTTTTTGAAAATCGATACAGTATTGCAAAATAAAATATTGTGATACTCAAGTGTATCGATTTTTTCTTACACCCCTAATTGGACACGCCCCCTACTGCTGATTGGCTACAAGTGTGTTGTGCTGCTCGGTCCGATCCACTTTCAACAGTGTTTCTCAGAAATCGCTTGCACCTTCAGCAACAAAAAGGTTGACCAGTGGCATTTGAGAACATTTCCCACTAAAAATACAGACCTTGTGAAATAGTAGGTTACCACAGCACCGGCTACGGTCATCTGCTGACAGGCCAGGATGAACTCACTAATCCAGATCAGTCCCACTGCGTGGTACCAGGTCATGTACTGCAGCCCTCCTGTGAGCCTGAACTCAACCAGCCCAGTATCCTCATTCTTCTCTGGGTTCCCTGTGGACCGGACAGAGATGTTTGCTTTTAAAGAACTTACTGCAATAATAATACACCTTCAAAATGAAAGCAAGGTGCCCAAGCAAAGTCGTCTAATTTGTGCAGCAGTACGTAAATGTCCCACATTATCTGTACAAAATGACAGAAGGCTATACACATATTTAAGTCTTTTACACATTATGTCCTGACAAAACAAATGCAAAGCATAATTAAATTAACATGCCATTTTCCATATATGCAGTTCAGAGTACACATTAATACATTTTTAAAGGGATAACCTGTATAATAATATGAGTGATAGTATAAATCTATACAGTTTAATCTGTTTTTAAGCTTAAATATAATTTAAACTAAATGGAATCGTTTAAGTGAAATCAGATTTAGTTCTTTTTGAAAACTTTTGAATATATTGTTTGAGAATAAAAAATTAAAACAACAAAAGAAAAATGATCAAAAATAAAATATATTAAAAACAAAACAAATGAAAACAGAGCAGAGCAGAGAAAAATAAAAAATGCAATAAAATAAAAATGGTTTTAGTACATTGCAAGTCTGACAACATTTGCCCATCCTCAAATCATTCCATTGCCTATTTTACTTTCTTCCTTGGAAAACAAAATGAAAAAGTTAAAACAATTTTAATGCCGCTTTTTCCCCAAACACTGAAAGCTCTCTGTGATAAAAAATTATGGAAGAAAGAAGCATGTAAAAGAGATTTAGGAGCAAAATAAGGGTAGTTAAATGACTTTTTCTGTGAAATATCACTTTAAAATCCACAGACATCTTCATCTCACCAGTGGTGCCGAGAAAGAGGAGGACCATGATCCAGTAAACCCAAAAAAGAGATAGAGCGAGGAAGGTGCAGAAGGGCTGCAGTGCCAACAGTGGCAGGTGGATAAACACTTTTCCTGCCACGTGGAACAGGGCGATGGTCAGGGCAACCCTCTTCCTCATAAACAACATCAGGAGCAACAATATTCCCTGCAGGAGCAGAAAGAGGGACATTTGCAGCATGACACAGCCAAAAACACCAGCCAAATTTCATATCCTCATTTCTTGGAGAGCTTACAGTGAACACAGTTGCTGAAACTGCGTAGATGAGCAGTCCTTGAGCGTGGTCTTTGGTGGGTTTCATGCCACCGTTGGGTTCTTCTGTTTCCCTCAGATCCTTAGACATGGTCTCGTTCATCGTCATTCTGTAGTCTATATACAACCACCACAGAACGCTGCTGCCTCCTGAGAAAGAACGAATGCCAAAATCACATTCAACACTGCAAGAACAGGTGTAAGCCTAGAATAAAACACCTTTGTTTGGGACTAGATTACAGTGCATCCTTTTGGAACAGATACATAATAATCATTTTGGCTGACAGTCAATATGATCTTATGAATCGTGATATTATAAATCTATACCGTTTTTAGTCTGTTTTTCAAGCAAAAACACAACTCGCACAAAATTTTGGAAATGGAAGTCAAATCAGACATCAAAAACTATAAGAATTATAAGTAAATTACAGTATTAAGATGGATAATTGTACTTTTGAAACCGGCAAATAATATATTGTTTGAGAAAAAGAACTAAAACCAAAACCAAAGAAAACTAAATAAAATAAAATAGAACAAAATGATGAAATAAAATAAAAAATAGACAATAACAAAATAAAATAAAACAAATAAAAATGTAACAAAAGTAAAATAAAAAAATATATAAACAAAATACAATAGAAAAGAACTATGTAAAATAGCAATATTAAATATAAAAAGAAATTATAAAATAAAAAATAATATATAACAAAATAAAATTAAATAATTTAAATAAACTAAAATATCAGACCGACATGATCAATAAAACCTGCTAACTTTGGGTGATGCTAATATAGTCACAAATGTATTGTGAATCCCTACCATCTTTGACAACCGGCTAAACTGTTTAATCAATCGGATTGCGCTATCGTGCTATTTTGCACTCAGGAATAGTACGTGCAAATGAAGAAAGAAAGAATGTTATTTTCAGCTCAGGAGGTGAGAAAAGATCAGAGAAAGCAGACTTGCCCAAAGAACCCAGAACCACCATTGCAGTGAGGATCCAAACCAGGACAGCAGAGATGTAACGAATGATCACCATGAGGATCATAGACAAAACTGCAGCATGCACAAAACAGGATCAGCCGTTAGAGGAACAAAATCAGATTAAGATATTCTCATTGTATTATGGAATTAAAATGTGTTGCAAATTGTTGTTTCATGTTATCTTAAAGGGATGACAGAATACTTCAGCCTTCATCTGATAGTGGCTCAGAACACTGCAATAATTACAATAGTGAGCCTTATATTTAGATATTTAATAGTATAGTATCCTTGATTTTATATAGATATATCAGGGACCGTAATTATCCATTTCAACTCATTTTACAGATAAAAACACATTAAGAATATGTAATCTCAGCAGCAGCAGCAGCCAGAGAGACGTTTACCTAACGCCAGCAGACACAGCCCAACAATGATCTCTTTGCTGGCCGCCACCCCGGCAATCAGCCTGTTTAACATGCTGTTATCACTGACAAACGTGACCACCGCTTCAGCAAACTTAGCATAGCAGGAGATATCCACAGGCGTGCAGCGGTTAAATACTGGAAGAGCTTTGCTGCAGAGATAGAAAAGGCCAGAGGATAGAGGACAGATCAAGGGGGAAAAGAGCTGCGCTTTATAGGGTGAGTTTGTTTGTCAAGAGTTTGTTTCATACCTCTCTGGTACTGGAAGTTTGGGACACTTTTCGAAGCGCTCGGGAAGTTGTGGGTACTTATGACCGGGTAACTCATACGAACAAAGCTCAGACCCTAAAAGAGAACAAAAAGATGCATTATACACACAAAATCACCCCTAGAATGCTAGCTCATGCTAACTTAAAGGGATAGTTCACCCAAAAATAAAAATGGTCATTTACTCACCCTCAAGTTGTTCTAAACCTACATGAATTTCTTTGTTCTGTTGAGCACAAAAGAAGATATTTTGAAGAATGTTGGTGACTAAACAGTTGCTGGCCCCCAATGACTTCCATTTATTTTTTAGAACAACTTGAGGGTGAGTAAATAATGACAGGATTTTTATTTTGGGGTGAACGATACCTTTAAGGTGGACAATAAGTCGAAAATATAAGTTGAGATTACTCTCAATAAGAGGCAGAAAGCTTCACTAGGTGACCCGACTGGCTCTAATCAGGTTGACCAAAATGGTCAGGCAAAAAAAATAAAATAAACATTGCTCAATAAGATTTTCTTTTTTGAAAGAAATTAATACTTTTATTCAGCAAGGACACATTCAGTTGATCAAAAGTGACAGTAAAGACATTTATAATGTTCAAAGTAATTAACTAAAAATATATAATATACGTTAGATGAAAAAAAAAACTGAAATAGGTAAAAAAATTACTAAAACTAAAATTGAACTTAAGATAAATTTAAGCTAAACAGAAAAAAAAAGTGCATAAACATATATATATATATATATAAACAAAAATAACAGTATATAAATAGTACTAAAATAGCACTGATATCAGCTATCATCAGAAACTGGTTTAGCTGGTTAATGAGATATTGAGATAATTAAATAACACTAATTAAATCAGTTAACTCACTACGCAGTTAATATGAACGTGAACTCTAAATACATAATGAACTGTCCTCATAAGCAAAACACAGAGAAAGTCCATGTCTCTGTGTGGGAAACAATGATGTCATTCATATTCCCCCTCGGTGTCAGATGGAACGTGTCAAACCCAACAGACAGCAAAACTGGCCTGCAAACAGCAGAGACCCTACAGCAAGATGGGTCACTGGAATCTTTGTTTAGGCAACTCAGCTGGGTCTTACTGGCTATGCCTGACAGGAACATATGTCTATATCTATGTGTGTGTGTGGGTTTGTTTATGTGATTTATGAGACACAAATTTGTATAATGACATGTGTATTACACTGGTATTACAACTTATGGGTGGTTTATGAGGACATTTCAAAAGTCCTCATAAATCAAATGGCTTAAAAAACATAAAAAACTATGTTTTATTAAAAAATTAAAAATGCAGCATGTCTCCTGTGATGGGTAGGTTTAGGGATAGGGGCAGTGTAAGGGGATAGAATATACAGTCTGTACAGTATAAAAACCATTACGCCTATGGAGAGTCCTCATAATGCTGTCGCACCAACATGTGTGTGTGTGTGTAGCTCTTGTTGGAGCCCCTGAGAAAAGAAGAATGTGAAAAGACACACACTGGGGGTCATGACCATATATACAAGGAACGCCTTTGTCTTTCCCATGGGTAGATGTCCAGTCAAGGTTCCGGCATTATATCTGTGACGATGACGTTACATGCCCACAATAGCTAACAGGGTGATCAACTCACCATTCATCATGGCAAACCTCTTGAGGTCGTAGTAAGTCGCCAGTTCCTCGGTAGGACACTGTGACACGCACAGCGCCATGGACTTAATCTTCCTCTGAATGATGTCTATGTTGCATGGATCCAGGAAAAAGACAAATCTGTGAATAAAACCACAACAAAGTCTCATTTTTTAAAGACAGGAAAAGTACATAACCTCAAATCTGATGACAAATAAAATACCAAAACAAGATGTTTATTTCATGGAGTCTGATACCAGAGTGGGACTTAAAACACAGCATTGTGCGATAAAGATCAACTCTGAACAGCAGATCTTTTTCGTCACAGGACCGTTCAGCCCAGTTTTTTGGCAGAGGGGAACTGAGAGCTTATTTATGAGCCAAGCCTCCTCTGTGGCTGTGGCTTTACTTCATCTTTTCCTGGGGTGTGAAGTGGGCACGATGCCCACGCAGGGACGAGGGACCCATTGTCTTGTGTGCTCAGCACAAAAACAGACTGTCAGTAGCAGGGGACGCACGCGCTTGAGGAAAGAGCACTTCAGCATTAGCACAGATCCTGTCAGAACGGCCTGGTCACTGAAGACGTTTACTGTACGGAGGCCAGACCTGTCCTCGAAGAAGTCTAATGTGAAAAGAGTTTTTTTTTCTATAAAAAAATATACAGGGACACATCATGAAAAACTGGAATTTCTTGTTTTATAATAAAGGCTTAATTTACTACATAAGCCCCTTTCACACAGCGCGATGATCCCGGCAAATTGCCAGAACGCCTTCTGTGTGAACGCAAACACGACCCGGGATTGATCCCGGCATCGATGCCGGGTTGAGGACCTAGTAACATTGCCGGGATCAGTCCCGGAACGCGCCCTGTGTGAACAAAAGCCAGGACCAATGCCGTAAGGGGTGTGTCATAGCGATGACGCACGTGCCATCGCGGACTCTGTTGCTCTTAGAAGAAAGTTTGTGTTCGTCATCAACAAAGAAAGAACGAACAAATGTCTGCAAACTGGAACGAAGCTGAGACCAGGAGCTCCTTACTATCCGCACTGAAGCTGAGATCGTTCACCAGCTATGTGGAACGGTACGTTCGGCGAGTACGTTACTCGTCTCATCCTGACGTCACGTGGCTTTCCGGGACATTAACGGGATGTGTGTGAACGCACTCACAGATCCCGGCAAATCACTGGCAGTGTGAATGAAACTAAATCAAACAATCCCTGGACAAATGCCGGGTCACATTATCCGTGTATTTTCCGGAATCTCTGTGTGAAAGTGGCTATAGACATACACTAAAAAAAAAGTTTGGGGTAGGTAAGATTTTTTAAATGTTTTTCAAATAAGTATTTTATGCTTACCAAAGTTGCATTGATTTCATCCAAAAACAGGAAAAACAGAAATATTGTGAAATATTATTACAACTGTTTCTATTTTAAAATATTTGTAATTGATCAAAAAGTGACAGTTAAGACATTTCTATTTCAAATAAATCCTGTTCTTTTAAACTTTCTATTCAGCAAAGAAAAATGTATCATGGTTTCCACAAAAATATTAAGCAACAACTATGATTGTTCAACAATGATGATAATAATAAGAAATGATTCTTGAGAAACAAATCAGCATATTAGAATGATTTCCGATGGATCATTATGAGTTATGAGAAATTCATTATATTTTAAAATACATTCAAATAGTAAATTGTAATATTTTACAATATTACTGTTTTTGGTGAACATGAGACTTTGAGACATTTTTTTACACTCCCCAAACTCATTTTGATATGTGTCTGTTTCACAGTTCATCAGAAGTACAATTACAATTTTCACATTTGACTTAATTCACATTGTTAACAAAACAAAGCACAATTTGAATAGAAAATGTTATGTTTATGATAAAAAAAAATTATTTGCAGTCCAGTCTTGGTGAAAATAATAGCCTTTGAGAACAGTAAAATGATGTCAGTTGCCCATTTACAGAATAATGTTTTGTGATAAGCAGCGATTTATGTTGGCGTTTCACATTAGTAGTTTTTTTTATGAGGGTGATGTTGCCTGTGTGTGATTTAGCACATGTCCAGGTGTTTGCGTATCCTATTACAAAATATAGCTTGGAGTAATTGCTTCATTAATTCTTGTTATAAAAGAGACAGATGTGGTAAATAAATACCACCTAAACCGAGCTAGTAACTACCTAAGGTGTGACTGCTTATTTCTTCTCGTCTTCCTCTTATTACAGCTTTATCTCTGGCTCAAAATACAAAACCACTAGAGATGTGGAATCACCCCTGAGCAGAACTACATACCCTCCATTACATTCTCTCTTTAGACACAGACACACACGTCGCCAACCTGGAAATACGTGCCTCTACCTAACGTACCTATACATACAATTCACTGCAGTTTCCAGATGAAATGAACACATTAGGCCAGTGGTTCTCCAAAAAACAAAAATACCCATCAAACACCCCTACTAGAAAGACCATTGCTGTACTGGATAAAGTACATGCTTGGGATCTAACTTTGTGTGTGTGTCAGGAGCCAGACTGAGTTAGCAAGCTAATGTTGTTAGCCGAGCAAAGTTCATCTGGTTAATGCACTTAGCTTAGTTTTACTTTCTCAGCTTCTAATACCATAATCCAGCAGGTCACTCCCATTACCCACGATCCCTCACTTTATCCATCTCGGTTTAATGGGGCTATTTACTTGGGCTTTTCCTCTCATGTATTTCATTGTTTTTGTGCAGCAAGCTTTGGGTTAGATTAGGTTCAGTCGTTATTTTCGTTTCCCCTGTTGTCTACATGAAAACATATATTTTACAGGCCTAATATTTTTTGTTCTTATCCCGGAAGTCTGCTTATTATCCTGTTCCAACTGTCTAGCATTCAAGTATAGTGTGTGGTAACACGTTGCCTCTTTCCCACCATTTACTGAATCTTACATCATTTATGACACATTGTTTTCCCGCCATTGACAGAAATTTCTGGCAATCTGTGTTTTTACTGTTATACGGTAGGGGGGCGCTATTACGCATCTTCTGAAAGAGTACAGAATCCCCGGATCAAAACACAGGTAAAAAAGAAGCAGAAACAAGCGATCACACAGTCCAAAATAAAACAGACATTCCGACACAGAACGCACATTTCAAAGTAGAATAACTGGCTGTAGCATCGTAAGTATGTGAACTTAGCATGTTTCCTAAATCTCATTCCTTTACAAGCTTAAAATTGCATTTGTATGAAGCCTTCATTTAATACAATGGTAAGCCGCATGCCCTCCGCTAGCACAGACATCTCTCTGACAGCTCCAGCAAGACATTTTCAAGCCATTATTAACTTCACGTCTTCTCTGACAAGCAAGTGAATACTCCACAAAATGAATCACTCTGCCTTGTGATGAGTCAGATCTCAGACCCATCTCTAAAAAGCTACATACAATTCAGTTCAACCACAAAAGAAGAGCCCCCAAAAAAACGTAATTTGACAGCTCTACAAATGAAATAGCCTGCAATACCTGTCTTTCCTGCAGGCTAGCAACCATTAAGGGCTGCACACTGTGACAGTGCCCGTCCTCAGGGCCAGTACTGAATTATTCAAGGCACTGTGTGTGTAGCTCAGATAGTCCTCAGCCATCTCGAGGTGAAACGCCAGCCGTTTGACATTTGCATTGATGTGATAATCAAAGGGCAAGGAGCTGGAGCGCTCTGATTTCACTGCTGACCACTTTACAACAGAAAAACGGGTGTGCAATGAGGATGAGGAGGAGGTAAGGGGATGGTGCGTGTGGGCTAAGTGTACAAAACAGGTGAGAGAGGGATGAAAGGCGCTGACTCACTTTCTGTCAATATGGTCGAGGCCGCTCAGCCGGACCCCTTCGATGGGCTCGTTGCGTTGGCCGCACGTGTTCCCGTAGCTGTCATATCCGAAGACGAGCCGCGCAGCCCCTCCAGTTGCGATGGTAAACCCACAGATGCCACACTGGAATGAGAGTGAATTAGCAGGAATCATGGAAAGTGTTTGTTTAAAATAACTACAGGCAAAGATGTGGGAAAAGCTCATTTGCAGCAAATGCTAAAAAATTAACAGGATTCATCAAAACCTACAAAAGTTTCACCACTAAATGAAGAGATTCCTGTGAGTTTATTCATTTGGTCAAAGGTCAGCATCCTTGCAATCACAACCAATCAGAAAATATTTGATGTACGATACAGTTATGTGGAACAGGATTTTGAAGCAGTGAGATTTCACACTGGGTGGATATACCCTGCAAAACACCACAGAAATAGAAACCAAGTGAGACTAATCGTGGCTGGTTTGGATGAAAACTCAGATTTTCATTGGAAGAGATGTTGCGTTAATAGCTTTATTGCATTGCACTGGTCAGGGCATCTAGTTCGGTGTCAATGTAGGACGTATAGAACTAAATGTTCCCATACTATTAACCTAATGAATTTCCATAATTTTACCAATTGTTTGTGAGGACCAGATGAATTAAAAAAGAAAAATCACAAGGTGACAAAACCCTACATATAAAAAAAAAAGGTAATTTAAAGTAAAAAAGCTAGGCCATAAAATATTTATGCAGCGCCATCCTGAAAAAAAGTATTAAATGAATTAATATGGTTGAATGTTGTATTATCTGGCTATTTACTAAATAAATGAATTGCCATTAATTATTGCCTTCAGTTATTTATTCTATTTTTAGTTATTTTATTGTTTTATTATAAGAGACTGTCGAGTCAGTGTCCAGGAACATGAAATACAGTTGAAATACAGTAGAGCTGCAAGATTATTCGTTAAAAGATTGCAATCTCGATTCAAACACCCACGCCATCTTATTCCTAATTGACAACAATGCGCTTGTGTCTATCAAACCTTTGACAAGTACGATCACAGCAAACATTCAAATCTGTGTTTGCTGCTGCTGACCCAGAGCGAGCAGTTGACATATATAGGTATGAAACAGCTTCACAAACAGTTTTATAAACCACACAGTATCAGTATCACAGAAGTACTGGAATAAAAGTTCATAGTTTGTATATAAACACCGATGTCTATGGCAGCGGGCAAAATAGACCAAATGAGCATTTGAAAGTAACTTGAAGCTTCAAATAAAGATATTTGTCATTGAATTATTCATTCAAGAGATTCATAAAAATAAAAAAAACACTGATTCATCTAGCATAGAAACAAGTGAAGTCTTTATGAGTGAGTCATTGAATCATTCAGTCAACCTGATTTTTTTTTTAAATAATCAATTTAAAATTAATTTGACATTTATTAAATAGACTGCAGCAATTAACATTTTCTCAGAACCTCTAGTAAACTACTTTTAGTTACCGTGCAGCTCTAAAATACAGTTACACAGTGTTGCCCTGGACACCTGTCATTAACATCTGACTGTTGAATGCCATGAGTGACCGATCAGGGGTTCCTGTACAACGACGTAACTCGCTGCTTAACTACCATAGTATGATACATCGTTGAAGATATCAACTACCTGGTCATGACAAAACCGGACTGTCGCACTTTTTTTTTCGTTTAACCACGTTGGTTAATAATGTCACGCAGGTTAATAACTTTTTTTAATTGATTCGTTTGGGAATTAATTAATGCAAGATTTGTTGCTATAAAAAACGGACAGGGGATCTGAGGACTAATTCTCTTTTTTCAATCATAGACTCGTTCTTACACGTACGCACATGCGCACCATTCCAAAACGGCTCTTTAAATCTCGACAAACTAAAAGACGTCATTTAAATTTGTATATATTCGAAATGAAAGATAGATTGATCTGAATGTCAGCTTGCTTATTTTGCTCCAGATTAAGTTTACATGTCATAAAACAAGAAACTTCAAATTCCAACCACACCAATGCTGTTGGAGAATGTTCGTTAGAACTGTGGCTTTAGAAAACACCGTCTGGTTGAAATATTCTATTAAACTACTCAACGATTTGTTTGTTTAAAATAGAGATCCCTATCCCCCCCCCCCCCCCCCAAAAAAAAATTTAATTTCTGAAGTCTATTCAAAACATTTAGATTTTTTTATTATTTTTTTAATTGAAGGTTTGAACGCATGCTTCAATGAGTCACTCATCAAGACTTGATTCATTACTGGATGTATCAGCATTTTGGAATGAATGATTCAATAACAAATGCATTTTTACAGACACTTGTCGCCACTTACTGGTGTAACAATGTAATTGATGCAATCTGTATTTGAAAAGTCAAGTTACATTCAAAAGGTGATTTACTCCATTTTGCTCGCTACCATAGACATCAGTGTTTATATCCGAACTATAAGGTTTTTCATGTCAAATTAATAGACAGCCGAAGTACCCATATATGCAAATACACAGTAACATGAACACGTGTGACCAGAAACACCTTCATAACATGCATATATGAACATTATATTGTATATAAATTATGAATAAAGTGAATTGTTGATTTACCATTCCCACAAGGAACAATGTAAATAACAGGAACCACGGCAGATCCGTGCAGCTTCGGTCCTCCAAAGGTTTCCATTCTCTTTTTGTCCTCTGCAATACAAAAACACAGTACTTCATGTTCAGTCTTGCTTAAACTGATTATCATATGATTCAAATGATATGCCTTATAAAACTGATAATAAGGTGATTAAGAATGTCTACTGATATTTTTTTTAATAAATTGGTTCTTAAAAATTGTGTTTACTAATAAATCATGTCTTTTAGTAAGTCTTTTTAAAAAACTGCCAAACAGGGAAGACATTTTTTTATTTATTATTTGATTATTCTTATCTTATTGTTGTCTATACTTCAGAGATTAGTTATGAATGATACATCTATTATTGTATAAAAAAACAATAATACAACAATAAATCAAATCTATCAGTTATGAAACGTTCACTGACAACATATTAATTTAAACATAACATTAATCATAAAAAATGACATCAGTCAATCTCTTCTTTACAGAACTATTGCAACACACTGCAAATGTTCATTAGTAATTCCATATCAATATAACAAATATAACAAACGTTACAAATGTAACCAGTCAAAACGTACATATTATTCAAAAATCAACTTCATAAAACGAGCATCGGCCATATATCCAATTATAAGTACCTTTGTGTAACCAGTGTGTTGTGAAGGACAGCAGTCCCTATAAACATGTTTACTAACACACTACACAGTGTTATGAAGATCATCAGTGTGCAGCTTACAAAGGTCTAACGGTTTGTCTTTTCAAGCACAGGCGAAATCAACATATAACTGTCATGGTCAAATGTATTCATCGCTATGTGCGGCCGCATAGGACATAATAATAGGATTACATGCAGCGCAAGAGACAGTCCAGCACTTCACTGGCCCGTCAAATGCGATCAGCCGTGAAACAATGAAACAATGTATCAACACATCCGCTCGAGATTCGACACACTGTATCGCGTATTGTCGCGGGCAGCATCGCTTACCTCTGCGCTTTCACAGCATCCCATTGCCGGAGGGAGGTTAGGACCGCAAAAAAACTAAACGCTACACCGCAGGAAACCAATAACCCCAACTTGCAGGGAGTTGACGGTGTTTTTTACCCTGCATTAATCGCGCGCGTCGATCACATGAATCTAATCGGAGGGCTTTCCCCGGATACACTGCATAATAATGTTTGTTCGCTCCTCTCGCTCCAGGTAAAAGGGATTATTACTTTAGGATTTATCGCCCAGCACTTCCTGGTGGATTGAGCAGGTGTAGCCGGAAAAGAACGGCAGCCGTCCATTCACAGCACGAGCTGGATGAGGCGGAGCGCGCGCTGAATGAAGGGATGCTGGAGGAACCCGGGAAGTTTAAACCGCTCTGCTTTCATTCGGGAAAAGATGTGTTTTTTTTTTTAAATGTATGTAATTGTATTTTATGACTAATCTTTTATTAAATATCATGTTAATAACACAACAGATTAATCATATTATAAAACAGCTTCACTGCTTATTTTTAAGAAATAATAATAAAATAATATGCAAAACTGTATATCAACATTTCTGGCCAAAAAAAAATCAGAATGATTGTTCATCCTTTTTAACGATGTTTCCAACATAGTTAAGCTACTACATGTTCTCACATGGAAAGCCTGGTAATAGAGAGGTTTGTGCAAGGAACATTTTTAGAAATTATCCCATAAAAGTAATTGAAATTCTGGTATTACAGTCCTGTTCCGCCTGTATACTATGTACTTATTATAGTAATTACAATAACTGGGTAATAACTAAGTACTAACCCTGAACCTACCCCTAAACCTAACCTTAACCCTTGTAGTTACCCTATTACTTCCTTGGGTAAGTACACTGTAAGTACACTTACTGTAAAATAAAGTGCAACCAAAATTTATCAGATCTTTGAGTGCAATCTCTGATAAATCATTTTGAAAAACACTTTTATTTATACAGCTGTAGAAACAGTACATATTGCACAGATCTGTACATAAATTATACCACATTATATATTTTTTCCTTAGTCTTATTAAAAAAATTATATAAAATTGCATTTCTGTTTATAGTGTAAATATACCCAATTTGATCACTTATCAATCAAAGCTCAATATTTTGAGAAATAAATAAAATTGTCACCCTTGCATTTCTGTCTATTTTGTAAATATATACTGAATATACATATAAGTCATCACCTTTATTTCTATAGCGCTTTATACCATACAGATTGTTTCAAAGCGGTGAGCAACAAATTCAAATTCTGCAGTAAAGCAGCTCTACAAGCCAATAGTGTCATTATTCAGCTCAAGTCAGTTCAGTGTTGATTCAGTTCAGTTCAATAACTGTGAAGTTTATCAATTGTGCATACATACTGTATACAGTGTATTTATGCACATACTGTACATCTATGTGTGACAAAATCCTGTGCACTTCACTGCACACTGAACAAGCAAAAGACTGAATTATTATAGTATAGTAGTGTTTAACAGTGTTTTGAAGTTACATTACTAATTATTTGATGGTTTGTGTGTAGAGTTCCTATACAAAAATACCACTTTTAGAAGATTTTAAATAGTTTTGAAGAGATGTGTGATGTTTTGAATGTTATGTGGGTGTTTTGTGGTAGAGTTTCGAGAAAAGGAGTTATAGTTTAAGAAACTGTGTGTAGCAATAAAGAAAAACTGCATCATAAAAAGATTTGGCTGTGGCCCCAAACTGACCTCAATGCATTTTCCTACAGATTGCTATAAAACTAGGAGCAAAAGCTCACCGCTGCTTGACCATGAGCAGAACAAAAGCACAAACGTCAGTCCATAAGGTCATCATCACCACCCAGTTGGAAATCTGCGTCACTGCTGCCTCTCAGTGTGCTAGTCACTGTAAAAACTACCCTAAAACACACACATTTATACAGGCACTCTATTCCCACCCAAACTCTTCATACACTTTGACTGAAGATTATCCCAATTTTGGCTTTGAACACCAATAAACATAACTAGGATAATAATAAATTGCCATTAGCCAACTGCAAAAAAAAATTATAGTATTTTTAAGAATAGTTTGAGAATTCTTGAAAACACAACTTTAAATGTTGTAAAAATGTCAACCCAATAAAGTTGTATATAAACTTCCAAAGTTTCCCAACACTTAAAATTAAATTGCTGCCTTAATTTCTACTAAATCTAAGTGGTGCAAGTCACAACATATGCTTTGAAAGTTCATTACACTTTTTGACCACTTTGAATTGATTCCGTCATTTATTGTGACAGGATTAACAGATAGATAAACAAAACAATATCCATTTGTATTGCTGTGACAGACCTTCCCCCGAGAAGAAACGAGCACAAAAACAGAGAGGAACCGTTTTTTTCGAAGCTCTATTTAATCTTAGAAGTTCTAAACTCGTCAATCATAACAACTTTGTCCCACCTTTATCCTCCAGCTGGAGCTCGGGCGATAGGAGCTGGATGTTGACCGTCTCACCTCGCTCATCACAGCGCTCTGTCTGAGGGGTAAAGCCTCAGCCACAGAACAGATGCATTGTTCCATTGTTCTCTGTAGTACCAGGGAGAGAGTGAACATAGTGACTTATTGTGTGTGTGTGTGTGTGTGTGTGTGTGTGTGTGTGTGTCACAGAGATAGATAGGGAGAAAAGACAAAGAAAGAGGAGGGGGAAAATCCTCACAGATTACTGTAAACAACATAAGTGATTTGGTTGTCGAAACTGACTGTACTTTAATTTGTCTGTCCACTAGAGGGAGCTCAGACACAGCAAATATAGAGTGAATCAAAACGGACCAATTCTACTGGATTGCTGTATCATTTGATCATGTATCATTATATTTCAGATTTATACAAAAGTTCAAAAGTTTAAGATCACAAAGATTTGTCTTAAAAAATGTACTTTTTTTCAGCAAGCATGCATTAAATTGATCAAAAGAGACGGTAAATACATTTATGTTACAAACTATTCATATTTCAGATTTTTGTTACCTTTTTATTAATCTAAAGATCCAGTACAAATATATCACGGTTTTCACAACAAAATATTAAGCAGCACAACAATTTTTTAACACTGATAATAATCAGAAATGTTTCTTGAGCAGCAATTGAGCATGTTAGAATGATTTCTGAAGGATCATGTGACACTGAAGACTGGAGTAATGATGCTGAAAATACAGCTTTACAACACAGGAATAAATTACATTTATCAATATAATAAAATGGAAGACAGTTATTTAAAATTAATTTTCATTTTTAATATAAAAAATATTTTTGAGCAAACATTAAAAACATTACAAAAAACTTTTAACAGTGCAGAATCTAACATATTTAATAATTTTATATCATAAAGGTTTTAAAATGTGGGGGGAAAAAATAAAAATAATAATAACATGAATAACATGGTTCTGTTTATTTCCAGATTTTCAAAAACGTTTGGTGTGATCTCAGACTTTTGGAGCCCCTGTATTGTATGACATGAAGTATATTGTACATTTTAAAATAATACAATGCAGAGTTTTCTTAAACCTCAGGTGCTTTTTTTTATTATTCATTATTTATTTTTGCGGGTAGTCAATGTCAGTGTGTCAATGTATTATTATCTCTCTCTACGTGCGTGGCACTGTAAATACAAGGGTCATATAACCAAAATGATATCTCAGCTGGGTGGAACATTCAATTTGCTTTCCTACTTTATGTTTATGTGCAATCTTCAGCAGTTTTAGAGAATGCCTCAACACATTTTTTGAAGAGATTTTGAAGTCTCTGTAGGAGGCTGTTTTGCTCTGCTCTTATAAACAAAGCAGGCCTATTACTCCTTATGTAGCCTGAACTTTCCCCTTAAAATGTGATAAAACAGCATTGACGTGTCTGTCACACACTTCCTTAGTCAGCAGGTTTGCAGTTTTGCTTGTTTATCAGTCCATTCTTCAGCTTAGGTGTTATTATTGCTCCACAAGAGCCTTTACTCTATTTCTGACAAAGAGTAATGTGATATTTGTGTTTCATAGTATTCCAGCTCTGTGCATCCTTCCATGTTTAATTTTCTAGAAAGCATAAGTCCTGCTCTTTATTGACGCCGAATGTGACAGGTATTTCCCCGCAGGACACATGAATGACCCACTTCAAGTATCCTGTTCAGGGGTTGAAAAAAAATTGCTTGCCAACCTCTCAATAGCAACTTACAGATAAAGTCTTCAGACTAATTACTCAGGTGCAATAAGGGTTTTAAAATTTGTTTTATAATGGATATGGCATAGGTGCATTTACCCAAAAATCTGATTTCAATTGCTCAAATGCTCAATGAAAGATGTTTTGTGAATACATTTTTTTTAAACAATTATCACTTAGCAATTGCTAGTAAACTTCACATAGCCTATAGAACATGTGTTGCCTGAGTTTCTGAATGTATTCCATTATTTCATCACCCTCTTCCACTAAAAACGTCAGAAATGTAACAGATTCCCGTAGCAGAGGAGCTGACATCGGTGTGTGTGTTGTATACGTGCCAACAGTTGTACAGCAGCAGAGGCAATACAGTATGAAGCGGTAATATCAGCTGACCCTTCCTCCAGATATGAGATCACGCACAGGTTACTTAAAGGGATAGTTCACCCTAAAATGAAAATATGCCAACATTATCATTTACTCATGGTGTTGTTCTACTGCCGTCAGCCCTTCTTTCTTTTATGGACCACAAAAGGAGTTGTTGTTTTTGTTTTGTTTTATTTTAATGTCCCGCTTGTGCTCATCATAGTGACCAGCATCAAGCTTTTAAAAAAGATGCAACATATACACAGAATGATCTCATGTGACATGTGCCGTTTAATCCAAGTGTTCTGGGGGTTTACGATTGGGTTTAGTGAAAAACAAACCACATTTTTAAGGTAGGCCTATTGTTTAACGAAATTCTTGACCTTGGCCGTTGGTCTTGTGTTGTGTGCACGGCTGCACGACGTCCCACAGTTCTTCTTCAGTTTTTCCACTAAAATCATACACCTATCATACAGCCCCAGAACACTACAGCACATGTCACAGAGGATCATTCAGTGATACTGCTGCGTCCTTGATGCTACTCACTAACCATTATATGGACGAGAGCAAGCGGGGCATTTATTATTTAAAAATTTTTTTTTACACTATATCATCAGAGGGTTGTCATGTACAACTTCAATATAGTCTGTTTTGTTCTGCCAGTATTATGAAATTGTAAAATACCGTCCATCAAGATATCGTTAATAGGTTTATTTGGATAATGAGGTACTGCAGTATTTTGGGGAATTAAGATGACAGTGTTTGTGTTTCTCACAATGCTCGAAAACGGGATCTGGTTTGAGAACAAGTCCATGATTTCCCACAATTTCACAATATCGGTTGCATCTGTATTGCAACACCATGACAAACACCAAACACACACAAATGACATCTTTCTTGGCATATGCCAGGCACAATATTGTTGCTTAGTTTGTTCCTGAAGAGCGGAGATTACTTAAATGGTCTATGGAAAAAAAATATTTTCCTGATAAGGATTAAAGAATTAAAAACATGAACTCAATAATAATGTGTCAAATAGGTCAATACATCTTATTCTGGTCTAGTCTGATGTCATTTATTATTCAGTTGTATTTACATTCTTGTAGTGAGAGAAAAAATAGCTGGAAGATAATAGATAGGGAAAGACACGTCCTCCCATATACAGTCATGTGAAAAAGAAAGTACACCCTTTTGAATTCTATGGTTTTAATTATCAGGGCATAATAAAAAGAAAATCGGGTCTTTAGCAGGTCTTACAATTAGGTAAAAACAACATCAGATGAACAACAACACATGACATTACACTGTGTCATTATTTATTTAAGAAAAACTAGGCCATAATGGAGAAGCCATGTGTAAGTACACCCTATGGTTTAATTGCTTTTAGAACCACCTTTAGCAGCAATAACTTGAAGTAATCATTTTCCATATGACTTTATCAGTCCCTCACATTGCTCACTTAAGGTCCTGCCACAGCATTTCAATCGAGTTGAGGTCTGGACTTTGACTGGGCCACTGAAACACCTTGATGTTTTTCTTTTTCAGCCATTCTTTTGTAGATTTGCTAGAGTAGCCTACTTGGGATCATTGTTCTGTTGCAAAACCCAATTTTGGCCAAGATTGATCTGTCGGACAGACGGCTTCACATGGTCATGGTTCATGGTCAACTCAACGACTGCAAGGTGCCGAGGTCCTGTGGCTGCAAAACAAGCCCAAATCATCAGCCCTCCACCACATTGCTTGACAGTTGAAATGAAAAGTGTTCGTGCTGATATGCTGTGTTTGGTTTTTGCCAAACTTGGTGCTGTGAATGGCCGAAACATCTCCACATTGGTCTCGTCTGTCCAAAAGGACATTGGTCCAGAAGTCTTGAGGTTTGTTCAGATGCAACTTTGCAAACCTAAGCTGTGCTGCCATGTTCTTTTTAGAGAGAATAAGCTTTCTCCTGGCAACCCTTCCAATCAAGCCATCATTTTCCAGTCTTTTTCTACTGTCATAAACTTAATCATTTAACACGCTAAATGAGATCTGTGGGGTGTTGCTCTTGTTGTTTTTTTACAGTGTCTTTTTTTACAGCATTGCATGGTCTGACCTTGGGGTGAATTTGGGACTTCCACTCATGGGAAGATTGGCAACTGTCTTGAATGTTTTGCACTTGTGAATAATCTTCCTCACTGTAGAATGTTGGACTTCAAATTGTTTGGAAATGGCCATATAACCTTTCCCAGATTGATGGCAGCAACAATTGCTTCTCCAAGATCACAATGTCTTTCCTCCTTGGCATTGTTAACACACACATGAATGCTCCAGACCAGCAAACAGCCAAAACTTCTGCTTTTATAGAGGTGATCACACTAACTGATGATCAATTAATCAAAGACATTTGATTAGAAGCGCCTGACTGCTACTTATCCTCTTAATTCCTAGAAACAGTAAGGGTGTACACTTTACATATAGTAACACATTCCATCAATCATATCCAAAAAATTGATCTCACTGAAGTGAAAAGTGAAAGGGAATGAGCCAAGTGTTCTGCCTGCATTCCAGACCCTGAGACTGTAGCCTATATAAATATATAAATACAAGTTTCCCAAACAACAGTGGAAAAGGCACATTTCCCTCTGCATTGTTTTCATAGCATTCATTCGTCAGCAGATGTTAGCAGTTATGCAGTTTAAGAGCTGTTTTGGGCTCCTCTTGTAGATGTAGACTGTTAAATGTGCAGTACACTGAATGACCGACAGTAACCCCGACGCTCAGAGCGGATGCGCTATAAAACCACTTCAAAATCTTCAGATGCCTCTTCGCACGAGCACCACCGGCGTCACCGGAGTGAATCATTACACATCTGATTCATAGGCATTACAGCGAATGTCCATCAAAGATATTCATCTGCGTCTGGGTAAGATACATTTATGCTTAATTTTCTTTAACAACGTTTATGTTTTTTTTAAAAGAATGAACGCGAACGCAAACGCAACGTTTTAGATGGCTTATTGAAAACAATACAAATAGTAGACTAAGTGCTATAACAACAATATTTTAGAATTGATAAAGAGGGAGAGAGAGAGAGAGAGAGAGAGAGTAAAAGTTGTCAAAAGAAATGGTTGAATGAAAGTTTTTTTTTCTCCCATCGAAGTAATGCTTCAAATGAAATTATGCGACACGCACTTGATTTTTAACTGCATGACAAATTCAGAAACAAAATATGACGTTGTTTAAAAATAAAATAAATAAATAGGCTAACAGAAAATAGCAAAAACGACAGCCTGTGGTTCTTTATCAGTGGACAGAAAGACCAGGATTGCTATTTGAGAGCAGAAACATTAGAAGAACAGTGAACCAGACAAAGTGGTCCTGCCTTCGGATAATTTGTTTTCTCGTTTTTGTCTTCAAAACGGTAAGACGAACACACCGGTAATTTATCACATTTCGACCCTTCTCATGAACACACAGAACTAATCTCTGTAAGAGAAATATTACTTTCTTATGTGTATTCAATCAATGCCACTGTTTATAAATGATCAATTTGGTTAATCTTTCATGAGTTATTGATTTCCTTATGACAAGAGAGTGATTCCCTTGTTTTCTTTCATATTTTTATTCTTGTTTTCATACACTTTTTTCTATTTTCCCAAATGGAAAAACAATAAATCCAAAATATGTGGGCGGGAATGAAACGCCCATTTACACTGATTGGTCAACCAAACATCAAATTCCCGCAACAGAATAGTCATCCACATGCGAGTCCTTTAATATAGGCTATTACCTTAATTTTTAGTATTTATATTAATGTTTAGTATTGATATTAATAATGACTGTATTTGTTTGAAGTTTAATTAAAACATTGAAAAAAAGAATTGTCATCTGCTGCCACATTGTACTGATTCTTAAAGACAAGGTTTCTTTGTGTGTAGACATAGTATGCCAGAGAAATGCACTATTATAGGTGTTTATATCGGAAGTATGAATGCACCTCGCATCTGCTCCCACATTACCCATTAGTCTACTTATTTGACACACTGCCTGTTTTATTTAGCTGGCCAGCTCTCAAAAACTGTGTGGCAAAGCTTCACAATGCACTGACAGCACGGAGCAAATGCATTTACATTAGTATCTTTTTAAAGGTCCCATGACATGGGGTTATTTTATTATTTTATAATGTTTCCTAGGTTGCCCTTATAATGTTAGTATGTTTTTTAGATCAAAAATAGTCATAATTTAGAAATAAAAGGCATTTTTCCTAGATTTTAGCCTCTGATGTGAACGCTCTGTTTGAAGGGGCGTGTCTGCTGTGGGATTCAGTGTAATCACTGTTGGGATTGACTGACATGCTTGCATATGAAATAGCTACGTATTACATGTGGAACATCTCTCGAATACTTTTACTACAGCTATTATACGTTTTTACTATTACAGCTATCGAGATTAACGAATCGTGAGAAGTATTTAGATCTATTCCCATCACATAAAATGTTGCCATGAGCATTGAGCAAGCAGATGACTGTCTGATGATCGCTAGAATGAAGATCTTATCATTGCAACGCAGTTTCTGCACTCCCTTTCACCAATGCAAACACGATGATGTAAATACAGTAAGAGCTTCGTTGTGCAGTGTAACGCGCGTCATTGAATTCATAACGAGTTTGGCAAGTGTCCAGATAAACTTGCGCTGTGTGGAAAGATTGTTCTTTGATCGCTTTCTGTATATAATTTATTCACAATTTAAATAAGATTATTTTCATCCTACTAAAATAACGTTAAACGATGTGAAGTTGATATTTTAGTCACTGGCTTGACTTAGGCTACTGATGCATAAACAGTATTGAACGATTTTGAGAGAAAGATTAGCCTAATGTTACCCGTCTGAACTTGAACAATTACAACATCAGAAATTGTTGCTTGGTAGCTCGATCATTAGTTGACTTACTTGCCCGAGGTTTGTAGCTGGGCCAAAGAGAGTTGGGTATGAATCAAAACATAAATAATATAGCGTCTCGACGACATGGCGACAATCACACTCTACAAATGAAACTCTTCCTCTTCTCCGTGGGAGCGCAACAAGACCACGCTCCCTTTTTTATGTATTCCTGTGGGCGGAGATTAGTCAAAAACTGTTCTAGTTACGTCATTAAAAAAGGAAGTAGAGGGATAGTCCAAACCGGACGTTCGCTGTAGGCTTTGAAAGGGGACTTCTGTTAAATAAAATATCACGCTAGGCATTGAACTTTGAGCTTTATAATTTCACAGGTATTATTTATGCTCTAACAGCAACATTACACACTAACTAAAGTTTGAAAAATGGAATCGCGAAGAACGGGATCTTTAAGTGTCAATGCTGCAGTCATAACTTTTTTTTAGGCAATACGCAGAGTTTGTTTCATTGATATTGAGTATTAATTGATGTCACTCAAAACGGTGTATTATATTTTCTCTGTCAGCTAAACTTCCAAAGCAACTCACAGCTGCCGCACAGAGTGGTGTTTCATTCCTGAATGAATCCGAGACTTGAGCCAATTAATCGATTGAGCGAGTAATTCAATGGCTACGTTTAAGTCCAATTCTCCTAGTTAAAGGAGAACTCCGAGAAATTTTTAAGTTAATCTTGATCGTTATACCTTTGTGAGTACTGTCTATAGAAGAAAAAAAAACGAACTGGATTGGTGCTTGCGACGCGGAGCTGCGACAGCGGCAGCTATGGGGGCATAACATAAAGAGCGTTTTTGTGCCTCTTAACAGACACAAAATGCAATTAAAATGTCTGTCCAACATGAACAGGGGCCTTACCTGTGAACAAGATGCGTTTAGCAACTTAGCCATGGTTTAAATCGTGTTTTAGACGGCAAGCTGTAGTCTCGTGCTGAAGTCTCGCTCCTCCCACCTGGACTCACATGGGATCTCAGTTGTAGCCGGGAAAGGTAAATAGTGTCCAGGTGGGAGGAGCGAGACTTCAGCGCGAGACTACAGCTTGCTGTCTAAAACACTATTTAGGTGAATTTAAACCATTAAACCAACGATTTATTGTTTACAGTTTTTTTCCTTAAGAATTTGTTTTATGCACCATAAATGAAGCATAATCTGCTGTACCGTCACAACACGATGCATTGTGCTCTATGGATTTGCCTGAAGTGTACATATTAGCTGTGTCCCAATTCAGAGACTGCATCCTTCGAAGGCCGCAATTGAAGGCCGATTGCATCACAGCGGTGCAACGAAGACTGTAAAAATGTAGACAGTTGAATATAACTTTTTTTTTTTTTAATCTAGTACAAACGTCATCAACGGCATCTGTCCTCTGTAGGCTAGAGCGTCCCATTGAACAACGCTCAGTCCGACCTTCGTGGCTTTCGAAGGACGCAGCCTCTGAATTGGGACGCAGCTATTGTGTACACTAAAACTTGTAGCAAAATTGTGGGTAACAATTTCTTAGATGCCTCTCCTAAAACTCCTTACAAGAGATGAAAATACATATAAACGTGTCAATTGTTGTATAGAGCTATAAAATTAATGTGGATAGCATGTCAGATCATTTGATCTCAATGAAAAATTTATATCCCAATATTTCTCATTGCTGCGTAGGAGAAAGAAGTGAGATATTTTATAGATATTTTATTTCCTTAGGGTGACGATTAACCAGATAAAGCCTACTGTACTTAGCAAGCGAAAGGCCTTTTAGTACAATTAAAAAAATGTCCTCCTCAGGTCATGCTACGTGTGTCTTTTTGCTGTGAAAACTTTACTGATTTTTATAAAGTAAACCAAAAACTTATATTGTTAGTAATATTTCAAGATGAACACTTACTAGAGTGAAGCAACTTAGATTTACTTGATTATCCATATGTCATGTTAAAATGTGAGTATCAAATATGATACATCAGGCTTTTGAGGCTTTTATTACATTACTACCCCCACCCCCCACCCCTCACAATCAAAACTGCAGAGCTTTGATCATAAAACTAAGCATTTATAATATCACCTTACTAAAACATATTATTAGGAGACATAGATAGAGTGACAACTGATATTTAAATGTATTTAAGTAGTCTGCTATACTGTTACAAAGATGTCATTGATTTACATTACAAGTTATCAGAATTTCATATTACTTTTTGGCTTTATTAATATCAGTAACTGCATCAAATTGCATATATTTGCCCAGTTTGAGCCTCTGAATAAAACGGAGGTGTTTTTCTTCCTTGAGTCTGAGCTCCATATTCTCACTACTATATGAGCCAACCAGCCTGATGTATCAAATATGATACTCAACAAAAACACGCATGCTGAAACACGCATGCTGAATATTATTTCATATGTCAGGCTTTACAGGGTTAAGTTTTGCTTCCATCCTGTCCCATCTAACACAAACCTGATCATTTCTGTTTGGGGATAGCTGATTAAATCACTGAAAGGATACAGAGAGTGAAAACAATGTGAGCATTAGAAGATCACTCAAGACCATGAGTGTGTCTGGACCCTTTTCGCATTTGAATAGAATCATTAGCATAGAGCAAGGCCACCGATTCTCTCCTTGACTTCCAGCAAATCTATGCATTTTAAATGAAGCTCTTTGATCAAACATGGCCATTAGGAATAAAGCTACCTACCCCAGAGACATTAATGGCCTGTGAAATTCCTTGCTTGATGATACCCTGACACTACAAGGTCCACCACTGCTAGGAATTATGGGAAAAAGAAAATGCTAGCCTTCCCTAAAACGGGTCAGGAGAGGAGAGATGAAAAGGGAAGACGTGAGCGAGAAGCAGAGAGTCAGATAGGAGGGCTGCACTTTGTCCTGGACTTTTGAGCTGCTCTGTTGTTCGCTGCTGGAAGTGTTTTTCACTCTGCGCTCCTCCGTTGTGTCGCTGCAGTCGAGAGCTGAGAGCTGAGAGTGAAGAGGGACCCGAGTGAAGATGTCTGTCTCCACTCAGCTGGGTCTGCTGCTCTGGAAGAACTTCACCTATAGAAGGAGACAAACGGTGAGGACAACCTATATATTGTTCTGGTTTTCTCGTTATTTTTCCATCTGCTTTCACGAACAAGAACAACATTTATTCAAATGCAAATATCATTTTGTGTCACGCATGTTACGCATTATTTTTGTAGCTTACTAAAATAAAGTCAAATGTGTAACAGTTATGATTCATTTAACATCATGCTGCTATTAAAATTGTCACTGGAGATTTTTTAGTCACTTTAGATTTAATTTGATAAGATCTTAAGTTATATAATCTGAAGCTGTTTATATCCCTTAACAACCCACAATCAGTTATTTTAACTTCATATCAATATAGAATGCTGCTAGCCTGCTACGTAAATATTCTCAGGCCAATGCAAATTCAAACCACTTTTATGTGACTCTTCTAAAAGTGATGCAGATACAGACAGACATAGAATTCAAATCTCAATCTCATTAAAATAGGATATTTTACTCTTTAAACCATTACAAAACATGATGCGTTCTATATAGAACCTTTTAGGCCAGGGATCACATCATGAGATCATTTTATGAATTTCAAATTAATTAATTTTGTTTTAATTAATTTTTTGTTTTACTTAAATTGTATGAATTAAACCGCTTGCAAACATACTCTATCTCTAGTTAAAATTGAAATAACCCTTTAAACATGAAAGTATTATGCAATCATTTAAGACATTTCCTCTTCTATAGGAACTTTTTGGCATAAAGCATTCTTGAAAATTGAGTCAAGAACCCTTAGGGTTATTTCCATTTCCTTTAGTGTGGCTGTACCATACTATGGTATTTTGATAATATAACATGGCACTGAAATCTGTGTTTTTACAAGGTACTTCCAAGAAAATGGTAATTACAAAGGAATTGTAGTGAACTTCCAAATAAAAATATTTAAACACAAGATTACCATGGTACTACCATGGTACATGTCTTAAAACATGGTTGGCATAGTATGTCCAAAAACACATGTTGGAAACTGATACTTTTAATATCTAAAGATTTGGATGAAAATACAGTCCTTAATTGACTTTTCTACAGTTTAATGGTTTAACACAGTAGAATACTGATACAGAATGTGTTTGTGTAGGCTATTGTTTAAAATAAATAAGCATTACACACAAAAGTGCTAAATGGAGAAAGAGTGGTCAGATGACTTCATTCGCCATTGGGTCGATGCAGACATGTCATGTAGTTCTATATCTGGAGGTTCTGATCGATTCCCTGTCATGCATTAATAATAAATGTTAATAAAAACTTGCCCTTGATGGCATTACTCACCAGAAGCCCTTACTTTAGACATTGGAGACAGAGCTTTTTTTTTTCCTGAGAGCTCTATAAGTCATGTTTGTGTCTGCACTTCAGAAAACGCTGACTGTTCTTGTCCTCGTGTGTTTGACTTGTGCAGCTCCAGCTGCTGACGGAGATTGTGTGGCCTCTCTTTATTTTCTTCATCCTGATCGCCGTGAGGTTGAATTACCCGCCTTACGAACAACATGAATGTAAGTATACTCCACAGTTGTGGACTTTTTAACCTGTGAATAGAAAGAAAAGCGTGAAAAGTGATGCGGTTGTGCTTTGTCTGCACAATGCAACATTTATCTTGATTTGTAACATTAAATTCCCGACTTGGCATTGGAAAACTAAATGGCTTCCACGTGTTGCTCGGAAAACAACTTTTGCACTTCAAACACGTGCATATTAATTGCATTGTGTAACCTAACTACATGGTGTACGCAGGGGTGAAAATGCACGTTTTGTTTCATTGCACGATTCTTTATGGTGCATTATCATCGGATGTGTCAAGCTCGCAGGGTGTTTATGAGTTCTCGCTGATAACTAGAGGAATTGGTCCTCTGTCAGTCACAGATGATGTGCAGAAAGATAAGGTGACGTTATCAGGAGCATGCTGGGATTTAAATGGACAAAAAGTTCAACATTTTATCATCTGCTGTTATTTGATAGAACAGTGACATTGATGTTCGCATATATTAGCTGGTTTGTTCAGTATCGTTACAGCTTGTTTAATAAGCTTTTACTTTTACACCTGAGCTTTTACTGTGCCTGATTATCTTTCTAACATCATTGGCAAAATTTTATATATAAGGAACGTCACCATGACCTAAGAAATGCTAAGTACTCATGCCAGGGCGTAAACTACTCATGAATTCAAAACACAATGCCTGACTATTAGCCTTTGAAAAGACATACTACATTAAAAGTAGTATCTTAATGGATACGATTTTGTGAGATTGTGAACTTTCTGTTCTTCTTTGTGGAACTGTGAGTCTGGGTCATGAGATCTTGTTGACGTTCAAATGTGTCTGTGTGCTACCGCTTTGGTTTAAACAGGATATAGGATGTACTGAGCAGAATTTCACTTCTCCTAAAGTCTGGATTTGTGTGATGATGGATGAGTAGATTTGGTCATATGCGAGTACAGGCATGTTGCAACCTCTCTTGCTGAAGTGATTAAATGGACATAGAACAATGTCCATCATGTTGGTATAATCAATTTTAGGACTTCAAAAACTAGCAATATTAATTAATTCCCTTAAGCTGTAAACACAAATTACGTGGATAAATGAAGTTGAGGTGAAATATTTCACCTAAAAAAAAATAAAATAAAAAAAAGAAGTGAGAAATTGATTATACAAATATGAATAATAATTTTTAAACCATAAAGATTTTTTTTTGTACAATTAAGCACATTCTGTGAAAATACTGTAATGCATGATATTTTAGTTTTAAATTCAGCATAGATTAAAAGACGTCCAACAAATACAGCCAGGATATATCAAAATTTCATTTATTATCATGTATAATTATAATATATACAAGTTACATTTTTTATATATCCTGGCAGTATATATTGTACATATTTTAATTTATGCTGACTTTAAAATAAAAATATGTTTACATTATTACATGTTTGCATATACACTATTACAGTATTTTTACAGAATATGCTTAATTGTATAACAAAATACAAAAATAAATATTCATGGTTTATATATCAATAATGAAAATTCAGTCTTTCATGAGAACTGGGTAAATTGTGCTTGATTATTGTGAAAAAAAACTTTAAATAAACTCTGTTCTTAAAAATAGGCTTCATATTCTTAAGTTACAAATTAGCCTATAACTTCTTAATTTTATTTTTAGTTCAAGTTTCAGTATGACCCATATATGCTTTTCATCAGATGCACCCTGTTATAAATCATTTAAAATTAAATAAATATATGGAATTGAACAAATATCCCCTGAATTGATTTCTTCATGCTTAAAGTATTATCTTATCTTTGCTATGCTCAGCAATGGAGCAGCTGGCAGTCTTAAGGTTGACTGATAGCAGACCTATACATTTGACTCATTATAGAAATAACAGTGAGCCTCTGGTGTGTGTGTGTGTGTGTGTGTGTGTGTGGGGGGGGGGGGCATAGGTCACATATACTGCTTAGGTAATCACTTGATAAGGTCTCCTCGTAGAGTATGCTTCTTCAAGGGATGGGGAGTCAGATTTTTGCTGATGTTTTTAGGTCTGTGGGAAGATAAGGAAGTCTAAGGGTGCACGTCCATTATATGTATATGGGTGTATATGGGCATGAGGCCGCGCTGGGAGGTAGAAATAATCAAAATCTCATCCGGCACATCATGTCCATGCCATTGGATGTCAATCTGATATCATTCACTATCTAAAAGCTCCCCGTTATCATGATCAGTCGTCGTACATGAAGTAGAAGAGCTTTTGAAGTCAAATGATGCATTATCTGGGAATTTTTTTTAACAAGAAATATACTTTTTCTGACATCATCACTCTATTATTTTTGCCATTGTGTTGTTGATTATGCTGGTTTTATCGTGTACACATTCTTCTCTTCTGTTCTCCTAAGGCCTTAATGTGGAAACTCTTTTCAATCCTCTTCAATAAGGTAGTTTCCTAATTTCTTCTCCCTTTATTTGTTACAGGTCACTTTCCCAACAAAGCCATGCCCTCAGCAGGCACCCTGCCATGGATCCAGGGCATTGTCTGCAATGCCAACAATCCGTGTTTCCGACACCCAACCCCTGGGGAATCTCCGGGAGTCGTTGGGAACTTCAATGATTCCATGTAAGTTGTTGCCTACAGCTGAAGATTTCGAAATAACAGGGAGGGTTGTCAGCTCTAATGTTGACCTATTATGTAATATAAGACATTGAGAGCAATTTGGAAATAATTCTGCTTTCTTTATTAGAATCTCACGCCTGTTTTCTGATGCCAAGAAGATCTTACTGTACAGTCAAAATGACAAGAGCTTAGATGGATTCAAGGAGCTTATCAGTGCAGTAAAAGTCATGCAAAATAACACAGCTGGTGAGTACAGTACAGTGGCCTAGAATAAAAACATTTCACATTTTCTTAAAAAAATAGCTCACCTGAAAAATTCAATTCTGTCTTCATCCTCTTATCATTCCAAACTTCAAATGCCTGAGCTGTTCTTTTCCATAAAGTGAATGCATACAGGGACCAAGCTCTTAAAAGGACAAAAAAAGACATCATAGTACAATAAAAGTGATCCATGTGACTTGTGCACTGTAAGTCTTCTAAAGCCATATTTACATTTATGCATTTGGCAGACACTTTTATACAAAGCGACTTGCATTGCATTCAGAGTACTTTTTTTTTTTTCATCAGTTCTTGCTTTCGCTGGAAAATCAAACCCATAACCTTTGCATAGAGCCATGGTCTACTGATTGAGTAATATAACATATTCTTATATATTTAAACTTTGAAAATCAGTTAAGAGACCCACAAGAACCAATGGCATTCAGCATCATTAACATCATAAACTTAATGTTTTTATATATCAAATATCAAGTATGCAAATGATCAAATGAGATGCAAGCACTACAGCGTGAAGATTTTTTCAGAAACGTCCATAGCAAATACTTTTCCTAACATGAAGTGACTCATTCGAATTATCAGTAAATTCTTGTAAACATACAAGTAAAAGGTTGATCCCCATCAGTCTTTGAGGATTTGTTGGAATAGTGCATTTTTTCCACTGGGAGAGGAGAAGGTGGGTGGCTGAATGAAGGATCAAGCCTTCCATACAAGCCATGGCAAGTCGGTTTGAGGGCTAGTGTGGGTGTAAAATACGCACACTTATCCCAGAATCCAATCCTCTAGCATTACCTTCTCTATTCAATTCACTTAGCGTGTGCTGGGTAAGCAGCGTGAACTGCCTCTTCCTGTTCAGACTTCTCTTCTCACGCTAAGTGAGCTTTAATCGCATTTCTCTGCCTAATGGAGGAAAGGTTGTACAGACGGCATCATAGAACGTCTGGAGTAACAATTTACAGAGCGCACTACAATTACATTTTTAGATCTGTGACAGTTAGTGAAATTGGTAGATGACTTTTAATGGCTCCCTCACGAGCTATACAGACAGAGAATAAAATTAAACCAAAACTGAGTTAAAATGTAACCATAATACACCTTCCTGTTTTCCCAAAGTAGAAGAGTCTTAAAGAAAAAGAGCCGTGCACGCCAGCCCACCTGTTCAAATTAAAGTTTCATTATTGTGTCGGGCTGTCGTGCATGACAATAGGAATGCTTTGAACTCGCCATCCAGTCATTGTGAGGCTTATCGTGGCATCCGCATGCTGCGATCTCATTCATTTCTGTCTTTATTCTCCTCTTTTGATTTCAACTAATGACAACAGACATGAAAGAGTTGAGTTCATTGGGTTCAGGTTTAAGTTAAAGCTTCAACTCATTCACACCTAGATCATTTGCTATGATAGCTGTAATGCTGGCTTTAAAATTAGCCACATAATGGGTTATAATGTTCATTAAAAACATTCACGTTTAAAAAAATGGCGCCAATCGTTGAAATGGCCAAATTAAAAATGTAATGGTGTTCTCTTTGGCTATTGAGGGTTTAGTTGAGCATATGATTGTATATTCACCTCAAAACGGTTTGCGCACTTCCTGCAAAAAAAAAAAAAGTTGTTTAAAAGTTTAAGGTCAATACAATTTGTTTTTGCAACAAATTAATACTTTTATTCAGAAAGGATGCATTCAGTTGTTAAGAGACAGTAAAGATGTTCAAAATGTTACAAAAGATTTCTATTTCAAATAATTGCTGTTCATTTGAACTTTCTATTCATCAAATAATCCTGAAAAAATATATAATTAATGACTTAAAAGAATTCAACTGCATTGCAGAAATAACTTATATTATACTAATATATTAAAATAAAATAAAAACAGTGGTAATAATAGTTTTTACCATATTTTTGATCAAATAATCGCAGCATTGGTGAGCAAAAGAGTCTTCTTTCAAAAATAGAAAAAAAGGTCTTATCAACCCGAACTTTTGAATGGTAGCGTGAATTTCAGACATCAATTTTCAACTGTCTGAGAACTGGACTCGTTTAGACTTTCTCATTTTGAGCTTGCATATACCTGTCCTATCTAAAAAGGCCTTACAGATGTAATTAACCATGACTTTACAGAAGGTCCGTGCGCATTGCACTCCCCTATTTCTACCCCCTTAACCCTCTTTTCAAAAGACCGATTAGTGTGGAAGCGAATTAATAGTTCAGGAATCTGCCACCTCCTGGGGGTTTCGCCCCTCCCTTGCAATGGACACACTTCCAGCCTTTGTTTCCATGAACAGCACAGAAGGAAGACACGGAGACAGTTGGGCTGCTCTGGCTGAGGGCTATCGCAGATAGTTGTTAGCTAGGTGTGAATGACTAAACTTTACCCAAACACATCAGGTATGACTTTATGTGTATGGATTGGAGGAGGGGGCTGTTTGCGAATACTTGAAGTATTTCCATCAAGAATAGGGACTTACTCATCACTTCCATCAGATAATGTAAAAAAATGTCCTGTTTTTTTTTTTTTTTTAAGATTCATATCATCAAAGAGGTACACTATATCTTATGCTCACCAAGGCTGAATATATTTATATTGATTTTAAAATGTAATATATTCCTATGAAGCTGAATTTTCAGCATCATTAATCCAATCTACAGTGTCACATTATCCTTCAGAAATGTATTACTCTTTTCCGAATAAAAGTATTAATTTCTTTAAATAAAATCGAAACTTTTTCACAGTAGTGTAATGTCACACCTTTAAGAAAGGAGCGGGAGTCTTACATGAATCTTATGCACGAATTTTATGGATTTGTGTGGGCCACTTCATTCCCTTTTATAGATTCCAGAACATTTAGGCAACTAGACTCCCTGTGTGTTGTTTGTGGAATCACCCGATTAATCAGTCAACGTTTCTTTCCACGCCCAGGGGAACCGCACTAGCTGGCCTGCTCCGACATGTACTCGAACTTTGAAAGAGGAATGAAATTTAAGGAGAGAAGATGAGTGTGTTGTTAACCTGAATGAACAGCACTAAGTTTCAGCAAGTGAGCTCATGTACTCAGAACAAAAGTTTGAGGTTTTCTAAGAATGTGATGTAAATGTAAATCGATGGAAAGTGGGGTGCGTTTCCAAAATAATTAATCCTAAAATAGAGGGGCGGATCTGCTCAAATTGAAAGTCTGGTCACATTGCTGAAAAACCTATAACTACAGCCATTGTATGTGGGTTTTGTAAAGCATTCCTTAACATGCACACACTAAAGTGGCATATTTGTCCTTAGGTTTCAAGCTGAAGGACTTCCTGCGTGAAAACGAGACCCTCTCTACGTTCCTCCGGCAAAATGCCTCCTTTCCCCAGAATTATGTGAAGAATATTCTGGAAGCTGATGTGAATCTTGAAAAGGTGAGCATTGAAAATCATTATTTTGAAAGGGGAAAAAACAAACAAATGGTGACCATAAGATGACCCAAGTTCACCCATTTCTTTCATGCCCAAGCTAAAACAAAGACCTAAACGTCACATCTGCTGTACAGTAATTACAGTGCATACAGTATGTAGGGCATGGTCATTGTTTCTAGGTCTATTTTGATAGTTTACACCACACATGCTGCTAAACTGCCCCTGGGAATCAGTTAAAGAGAGGAAACCAGCATGCATCTCAAATTATTTTGGAAATCAACAGCTGTTAGCGGTGTGACATGCCCTCAGGGCATTAAACAATCTACAGTCCTCATAAATGACCATAGGCAGCCTAGTTTTACCCTTATGTACCCTCATAATGTGTTTTCAAGGCATCTAGTCTACTTTATAATGTCCCTCTCCTGATAATAATCTCATAGGTCATATGAACAGTTCTGTCTCGTCTATCTCCAAAACCCCTCACGGATCACATGAACACCTTCTTATCTGCCCTCAACCTTACCGGTTATCACTGATGCTCTTCATGTTTTAGGTGCTGATCAAAGGTTTTGGCGTCCATCTGAGAGATATGTGCAGCTCCACCACACTTGAGGACTTTGTGACCATCCCAGACAAAGAGGTGGCGAGATTCACCCAGGACATCATCTGCAGGTCTCCAAATAGCTGGCTTGACCAGGCCGAGAGACACTTCAAGTCCAACCTGGATTTCCTCAAACCTCTTAGGGTAAGAAACATAGTACAGTGAATCAAAATGAACAGATTTGATATGGGTTTTAAAAAAAAATCATGTTATTATCCTAAAATATTCAATGGAAGAACCATGATATAACCATGGTATTCTCTGAAGTACTTTATTACATTTCTATGGAATATGAATATGGTAATCAAACGGTACCATTAAATATATTAAAAGTATCATATTCTAATAAAAACCTATTGGTAAAAATGTTAAATAAGGTTTCATTAACAGACAATGAACAATACTTCTTCAGCACATGTTAATATTAGTTAATGTTCATTTTTAACATTTACTAATACATTTTTAAAAATAAAAAGTTGTATCTGTTAACATTAGTTAATGTACTGTAAACTAACGTTAACAAAGAATTGTGTTTTTATTAACTAACATTAACAACAACAAAAAAATGCTGTAAAAAAATATTCATTTTTGTTAATGTTAGCTAATGCATTAACTATAATGTTAACGAATGGGACATTATTGTAGTGTTGCAGAATAATATAATTCCACACAAAAATCTAAAGAAAAACATGAAAACATATTATTAATAATATAATAACATTAATAACATTATTTCAGTGCAATTAAATAGTTAATGTATTTACTTAAATATTACAACTCTGTTTATACTTTTTTTTTATGTTTCCTTTGGGGGGGGGGGGTCAAAAAATATTAAAATAATATTGTTTCACTGTTGTGACAATCATCGAGAGTAATTACAAAAAGCTCTGAATGCTTTTTGATTTTTAATTACATACCACAGTACAAAAAGGGTCCTCCTATACATTGTCTTTATGCAAAATATAATTTTCACTCTACCGTCTGACACCATCTTTAAACCATGTTAATGTAAGAGGGGTGTCCAGATGGTGTTGCTTTATTGTTACCAAAGGGTGTAAATTAAACTGTTGCGTAATAATGTACCCCCCACCGTGTGTCTGAGGGTGACAGAGGTCATCATCTTATCTTCCAAACCGGTGCAATAGTGTCCTCTCCTCCTCCACTGCTGTTGATAGTGGTGTTAAAAACAAAACCAGGTGACTTCATCATTGGCGTGTATTGTGCCGAGACACAAACAGCTCAACGGTCAGCTAAAAGAGAGAAAGGGAAACCGAGTGAAAGAGTTAGCGGGTTATGAAGAGCGTGGGGGAGGAAGCATGTCGTTGCCTGTTGCCCTACACACCTACCTTAATATACAGCCTGAAGCCACGGCTGGAAGTTACACGTAATGACAGCTTCAGTTCCTCTGTTCTGCTTCTCCCGATTTCAAAGAAAAGTGAAGATGTCGGGTTGACTCATAGATTACGTAGGTCAATGAAAGATGATTTTGACTCAATGTTCTTGGGATTGTGAAAAAACAGATTAATGGGTCACCTTAGTGAGCGACTAGATTTGATTTAACACACATATAAACTGATTAACACTGAACTTCATTGACTTTCATTTACAGTATTGTATGACTTTTTTTTTCAGGTTTATGTATAGTATAATATTTTTATTCGCATAGTTGTCTAATGTAAAGTTAATGTAAATATAGCGCAAGAACACTGTTACAAAATAAATAAATGTGTATATCCAATTTTTTTTTTTTTACTATAAATATAGATATATTATATGTATTTTAGACATATTCCATGTTATTTATTTGAACTCTTATTACAATAATAATTTCTTCTCTGCCTTTTACCAGTCGGACATAAGGACTAATGCCACGGATGTCCGTCAAGTTTCCAAAGCCACAGACAATCTTCTGGAGAGCCTGGGATCACTGGCTGTGGAGGTAGATCTCATATTATTTATCAAGCATTAAAGCCTATGAGTTTATCCGTACAGTCAAGCTAAACCCATCCTGAGCTGTTCTGTGAACTGTCAATCAACTGCAAATGAGAGTTGTTTATCATAATTCAAACAAACCTAACCCAGCAAGGCTCTAAACCGTCCCATGAGAGTGAAAGTAACATTTAATGGCGAGGACAACTGCTGGGCCTGTGACGCAGGAGTACAGGTGTCACATTGGGCCTCCATGTGCCGATGAGTTCGGTAGTGTCTCGTTTGCCAGCTGTAGTGGTGCACAGTGGGAGGAAGAGAAAGTTGTTTCAACTCCCAGCTGGACAGATATACAACCAAGCACAGCTGAACAAGCATCCAGAGAGAGAGAGAGAGCCACACAATCTACTCAGCAGTCAGTATCTAAAGACTGCAATAAAAACGTTTGCTTTACACAGAGAGATGGGCGTTCGTGACCCGTTTGCCCATACAAAAGCCTCTCTGTTCTCTGCTTAACTGAAAGGGAAACCTTTGGCTACAAGTCTCCCTGAATGGAACATTAAACTCAACCCATTGCTCTAATCTGGCTCACCCTCATGTTTGGGACGGATGGTGAATTCCAGTAACCTTTTACTGTGTTGGTATGAGACTGGATGAATACTGATTAAAGTGCAAAAACAATACATTAGACATATGAAAACCTTGAAAGTTTTATACATTATAATTAATTTGTTTCAATTATATATATTTTTTTTACTGTTGCAGTGCAGTTATTTAGGAGTTCTCTCTGTACATCTTTGTTTTAGAAGGGACATGAGGGGACATTATCCCTCCCTCTGTGAGAGTATTTTTGCGGTAGGACATCTGTTGCACTCTCCGCCCTCCATTCTCTTGGCACTTTTACACTAAAATAGCAGCAAGTGACTTGCATGCTTGCTGAGTCAGATCCGTAAGGCTCACGTGGTTTCAGCCAGCAAAGCTTTATGCCGTGCACCACACCTGGTTTAAAATGAATGACCAGGAGACACAATTCTCTACTCAGTGGAACTATCCCATCCTGAAACTATCCTACTGTTTACTGCATATTATTCAGTGCATACTGCCTACTATTTTTTTTTAAATGTATGCATTATGTGCACAGTATGCATACTATATACAACAAAAATATAAGTGAAGTGTGCTTATCCGAACATAGCCAGGTGTGAAAGAAAAATCCCTTATGAGATTTCTTTAATGTCTCAGTTGCTTCTCTTAGACAGCAATGAGATTAAATGGGAACACTCTGGAGACTTTTTCTTAAAATAAAATGAAAGTTTCCTGTTGGGTTTGCTTCAACATGAAATATCATGACCAGCACAGAATAACATTTCTCTTTTTGTCAGCCACCCTCCAAAGGCAAACCTCCCAGTTTAGACATGCATTTATGTTCGATTTCTGTGTTATGTTTGACAATCCTTTGTGTGTTGAAAAAGCAGAACCAGCTTTTCATGGGAGGGTTTATTTGTCTAATGCTAGTTGTGTTCAATTTGACAGGCCCTCTGGGCATCTGCTCTCTGGATTCAGGATTATTGGTCAAAACATCCAAATAGGAGTTAGACAATGACAGTAGTTGTTAAGGACTTTGCAAATACTGGCGTAAATAATGAAACTCTAACATTATTCCTTGTAATGTTTGTCAAATTTCTCTTAGATGAACTGTTAAAGGGATAGTTCTCCCAAAATTAAAATTCTTTTTTTTATTTCCTTACGCTCATGTTGTTCCAAACCTGTTTAACTTCCTTCGAGGAAACACAAAAGGAGTCGCTCTTTTAGGCTCTTTTCAATTACAATGACTAGAAACTGGAGCTTTCCCTTTTCAAAAAAGGACACAAAAGCATGAATCATGATAGTAGTTCAAACGACTTGTGCACTATGTTTCAAGGATTGAATGGGTTTGTGAACCAATCACTCTTTTGAATTGAATGTTTTCAGTTAATTATTTGATTCAAATCACAAAAAATTATGTCTGAATGATAAATTCATGAATCGGATTGAACCAATTCTCAGGTGTCAGTCTCAATGATCTGGTCGTAACCATTTACATACACCAATTGCCATCATATGGCTTCAGTTGGATATAGAGTTGAATTAACTACTTTTATAGTGCTTTTGATGCTTGAAACTGCATTGGATAGAGAGACTAGTCATGACATATTTAAATGTTTTTTCCTAGAAAAAAATTCTACATGCCTTCTACATAACTATGCAACTCTACACCCTTGCCTCATTTAGTATACGCGGTTCTATGAATATGCAAATGAGCCCCGCCTCCACTCACTCTCACCAGCTCAGACATCCACTCATTGACGATCACACGTTTGTGACGTCAAAAACACCAGCAATTTTCAAACCGCGTTTTTTAGACTGTATTTGGTTAAGGAGAAAATACTCAGCAATGGTGTTGACATGAATTTACACATGGTTTGTCTTAAAGCATATTAAAAACACCACATAGACATATAAACAATTGACATATAAAACCTTGATTTTTACCCGAGGGAGACTTTAAATAAAACCGTATGGGTTAGGAACAACATGAGGGTGATAGAATGATGACAGAATTGTTTTATTTTGGGTCAACTAATTGATTAAAAACACACACCAACTTAATATAGAAAACGACATGCCTGTTTATCAAACTAATGAAAACCAAACCAAAAGTAAATGTGTTGTGTGATTACATGTCAATCAGACTTCCTGACTCGGTTAAAATTGTAAGATTCATCATTCTTTCAGCTGGCCAGTATGAGGAGCTGGAGTGACCTGAGAAATGAGATCCTGTTTCTGACCGAAAACGCCACTGGCTCTCCGAGTCTGATGTACCAGGCCGTGTCCCGTATTGTGTGTGGACACCCGGAAGGAGGTGGCCTCAAGATTAAATCCCTCAACTGGTACGAGGACAGCAATTTCCAGGCGTTGTTCGGCAGCCACAACGACAGTGATGACGAACCGGTTTCAGTCTACGACAATACCACCAGTACGTCAAACCTACGACTGTTTCTTTTTAGTATTATTAATATAATATTATAGAATTTATCAATACTTTGAATTAGCTTTTATATTTTCAGTTTTTATTTTAATTATAGTTTTAGTAATTTTGTTGTGTCGTTGTTATTATTTTTATATTTAGCTTTACTTTTAGCGATTTCAGTACTATTTTTTACTATTCATTCTCATTAAAAATCAAAGATGGCGCTGCTGTGAATAAGGTCTATACAATAATACGATACAGAGTATGCAGTAAATGGATGTTAAATTGTCCTTTAATGCATATTCTCATGCATTGTGTTTCTAGCTCCATACTGTAACACTTTGATGAGGAACATGGAAGCCAGTCCCATCTCTCGGATGATCTGGAGGGCATTGAAACCTCTTCTGATGGGGAAGATCCTCTATACGCCCCATAGCCCTGCAACCCAGAAGATCATTCATGAGGTAACCATATTGAAAAAAAAACATGTGCATGATGCATGCATGAATCTGCAGTGCAATTGGAACAACTTCCTAATTCTTTCCCAGGTCAATAAGACATTTCAGGAGCTCGGAATTCTACGAGATTTAGGAGGAATGTGGGAAGAAGCCAGACCGAAGTTTTGGAACTTCATGGAGAACAGTGAAGAAATGGATCTGATGCGGGTATGTTATGTCTTACTCTCATTTCTGCCCCTATGTGGCTGGTGGTTGCGGTGCAGGACTAGAACTAGTCAATATTACTGATATTGAAGCTGTTGTCAACGTCCATCTTTTTGTTCTTTCAAACACAGACGCTTCTTCGAAACAACGCCACTGCTAGTTTCTTTAATGCCCAGTTGGCTGGGACTCAGTGGAACGTGGAGGATGTTATCAGCTTCTTGTCTAAGCACTCGGAGGACACGCGTCCCCATGGGACGGCATTTACGTGGCGGGATGTCTTCAATGAGACGGACCAGGCCATTATGAGCATATCCCGTTTCATGGAGGTCAGAACAGCTCTCTTTCATACTACATTTTCCTTTCTTTTCTCCTCCCACAGACATCCTTCTATCTCATAATCCATCTGTCGCCCACATACATACTTTCACATTAAACTCGACAACAACCTATCATCAGTTAAATAGTACACGCATGTCACAACCAGCAGGATTTCAAACTTTTTGGGAGAAAGGCAAGTGTGAAACGTGCTTGGATGACCTGTTGCATGAATTGTGTGGGTTTTGGGGGTTTTAATATGTCTATTTCAGCAATATGATGTCTGTTAGTTTGACAAAAGGAGATTTAAAAGATAAAAAGGAAGTGAAAATCAGGCTAAAGACATTGTTCCCTAGCCATCGCCATTTTTAATGGGTCAAAAGTTCCCTTTTACAGTAATACAATTACAAGCCAAAGATTATTACAGGTCAAATAGATTATTTTAGATCAGTTATAAAAGTTATTGATTAAACCGCACACCACAGCATGTTTACAGTCTATAAATATGGTCAAATAAAAATCAATTGACTATCACTAGACAGAGAAAGTCACATTGTGACTAAATGATGGTGTTTTTACAGTGTGTAAACCTGGATAAACTTGAACCTGTGAGCACAGAGGAGAAACTGGTGAATGAGTCCATGAGTCTCCTGGATAACAGAAAGTTCTGGGCAGGAATTGTGTTCCTGGACGTTCAGCACAACACCTTGGAACTTCCACCACACGTCAATTACAAGATCCGCATGGATATCGACAACGTGGAGCGCACAAACAAGATTAAAGATGGGTAAGTTCGCTTTTCTCAGTTGTCCAATGATGGAAATTTCCATTTTAATGAGTATGCTTGCTATGAAAGAAGATGCTTATTGTGTTTTTTGTTGGCAGGTATTGGGATCCTGGTCCCAGGGCTGATCCCTTTGAGGATATGCGGTATATTTGGGGAGGATTTTCTTACCTTCAGGATGTAGTTGAACACAGCATCATCAGAGCAGTTACTGGGACCAAAGAGAAGACTGGTGTTTATATACAGCAGATGCCTTATCCATGTTATGTAGATGATATGTAAGTATTCCACCTCACCGCACATAAACCTAGATGAATTACAGAGATGACAAATTATCAAGGATCATCTTTAAACTACTTCCCCTGCAGAAAAAAATGGCATGCTTGTCCTGACTGCTTTATGCTTCTCTTTCAGTTTGTTATCTAACAATAGGAACAATTTAAAAAAATTCGTATCTTTTCTCATAGTTTCCTTCGCATTATGAGCCGCTCCATGCCTCTCTTCATGACTCTGGCCTGGATGTATTCGGTGGCCATCATCATCAAAGGCGTCGTCTACGAGAAAGAGGCCAGACTCAAAGAGACCATGAGGATTATGGGACTAGACAACGGAATCCTGTGGTTCAGCTGGTTTATTAGCAGCCTCATCCCTCTTCTCGTCAGTGCAGGCCTGCTGGTTCTTCTACTCAAGGTACTAAAAAAACTTAATTGAATTATCAATGATTATTTAGATTTGGTAACACTTTATTTCGATGGTCCACTTTAGCCGTTCTACTGACTATAAGTAACTTTTCAACTACATGTCAACTAACTGTCATTAGAGTATTAGTAGACTGTCTGCTTAATATCTGCTAACACTTTATTCTGATGCTATCCAACAGACATTCTACTGACTATAAGTAACTTTAAAACTACGTACATGTCAACATATTCTACTAACCTGAACCCTAACACCTAACCATAACCTAACAGTCTACTAATACTCTAATGAGAGTTAGTTGGCATGTCGTTGCAAAGTTACTTACAGTTAGTAGAATATTATAATATAATATTATAATATAAAGTGAATTAGAATATAAAGTGGTCCATCGAAATAAAAATTAATCTTAGATGGCATTACATTTTTTGGGGTGTTGCATTCAAAATCAAGTTTGAATTTACATCTCACTTCTGTCTTAAGATCTCTGGTTACACTATTGTTTTGGTGACTTAGTTACATTGTTCTTAATCAAATAAGCACTGAGTAATATTAATAAACTATATGTACTTACCTTAGAGTTCACCATTAGGGTTAGGGTTTGGTTTAGGGTTAGCAACTCACTTTTTATTACTTTTTACTTTTATTACTATAGTAAGTACATGTAGTAACGTGTAACTACGTCACCTTAAAATAATGGTGATAATGGTAACAAATAAACTTATGTTAAGAGCGCTCAAACTAGACAATTTTACTATTACATAATATTTCTATCATCCCTTTGTATTATTTGATCTGAAATATTTTTATTTATTTATTTTGTATTTATTTTTAATAATAGTAATAATATTTACTAGTATATACCATTGCTTTTTTCCATATTTTCCATTATTTAGCATTGGAGTTAACAATAACAACACTAAATAATAATAATAATAATTAATAATAATGAATACTATAATAGCATATAAATAATACTAAAATAGCACTGTTATTATTATGACTATAATTCATATTTTCATCAAAATAGCTAGTGACAAACGTTCAAACCACTGATTTCTTTGACCTTTTCAGATGGGAAATCTCCTGCCCTACAGTGACCCTGGTGTAGTCTTTCTCTTCCTCGGGTCATTCGCTGTGGTAACCATCATGCAGTGTTTCCTGATCAGTACCGCGTTCGCACGTGCCAACCTGGCAGCGGCCTGCGGTGGCATTATCTACTTTACCCTCTACCTGCCTTATGTGCTGTGCGTGGCTTGGCAAGACTACGTGGGCTTCACCGCCAAAGTCATCGCTGTGAGTTTTACGACCACCTATGGAAAATAGCTAAACTTTACAATTACAAGTGTGTGTGTGTGTGTGTGTGTGGTCATGTTTATATTACATTGTGGGGACCAAATGTCACAGACAGAATATATAGTTTGTACAGTATAAAAACTATTACGCCTATGGAGAGTCCCCACAAGGATGTGTGCGCCTGTTTGGGTGTGTGTGTGTGTGTGTAGCATCATCGGTTGTTGCTGTGCTGGGCCAAGTGCATTACGTTATTGTACAGTATATTGCATAAGGAAACACATTTATACTGATTCCCTTATCTAAAATGACTTACATGAGCGATGAAAATATCTTAGCTGTAAAATTGCACTTTAAACCCATTGTAGGCTAACACTAGATTACAAAGAATCTACACTGGGGTGTTCCTGTTTAAACTAGTTAAAGAGCAGTGATATATTAAAGATCTGGGACACTAATACAAGAGTTAAAGGTGAGCAAGCAGTGAAGAGTTACTGAGAGTTACAGTTACTGATCAAGGCACATAACCCCGGGTTGTTCCAGGGTGGTTTAATCCTGCATGGTTACTTGTTACTTGTAATTAAAGTGACTTACTGTAGGACACACTGGTCCAGCTGACCAATCAGAGCACATTGCTCTTTTCAGAAGGGCTTCATAGAGACTGGAACTGACAGACTGGGAAGAGAGGTGCTGCAACCAAGTAAAATATGCTAAAAGTAATGTGTTTTATACTTTCAAGCATGAAAACCTATTCTAGTAGACCCCAAAAACAAAATCAAGACTTTGTAAATGGGCATAACATGGTCTCTTTAACAGTTTGATTTCAATCGAACTAAAAGAATATAAAAAAAATTAAACAATTTAATCCGACAGAAATCATACCAGTCGGATTTTTGCAAAGCCAGACTAACAGACCCATATAATTTAACTGTATTATGGAGGGTGGAAACTTATTCTGTAAACCTAAATTAGTTATTTTGCTGCAAGAAACCTTGACTAAGAATTGAAGTGGACTTCAGGAGGGAAAAAAACAGAATACTACTTACGTCCAATTTGGTTGTCTCCACAGAGCTTACTGTCTCCAGTGGCGTTTGGGTTTGGCTGTGAGTATTTTGCACTGTTTGAGGAGCAGGGTGTGGGCATCCAATGGAATAACCTCTTCTCCAGCCCATTGGAAGACGACAAGTACAACCTCACCACCTGCCTCATCCTCATGTACTTTGATGCCTTCCTGTACGGGGTCATGACCTGGTACATTGAGACCGTGTTCCCAGGGCAGTATGGCATTCCCAGGCCGTGGTACTTCCCCTTCACTAAATCTTACTGGTTTGGAGAGAAAAACACAAACAATACTACAATACATGGAAAGAAGGGCAATGCTGGGGGTAAGAAACCTTTTTGATCACAAAGGTCTTTTTGAATTCTGGCCAAAATGAGAAGTTTCATGTTATGAATGATTACTCATAAATATTAAAAATCTATTTTTGTCCTAATTTTGTCCAAAAAGTTAGGCATCACAGCATAGCAAATAAATATCACATTTTCATACTGTACATTATACATGTAATTAAATGTATTAAATGTAATAGGGTTATAAACTCTGAGTGTTAGATGATGGCAATGGTCATCTAAATGTAAAAACAAGGGAAATAAATATTGTGCATCACTTTTATTTTTTATCAAGCAAGTAAATGCAGCTGTGAATTTGATAAGACATATTCTTCAATAAAAAGAGTAACAAAATGGACTTATTGTGTTTTGTGTTGTTTTTTTAAGCCGTTTGCATTGAAGAGGAACCCACTCACCTTGAACTGGGAGTTTATATTGAGAATCTTGTGAAGGTCTACCGTCACGGCAAAAAGCTAGCGGTCGATGGCTTGACACTTGGCTTCTATGAGGGGCAGATAACCTCCTTTCTAGGTCACAATGGAGCTGGAAAAACTACCACCATGTAAGTTCACATTCTGAAATTAGTATAAAATATTATTATTGTCAACGAGGAGCTTACTATTAAAAGTTAAATAGACTACAGTTCAAAATGTTGGGGTCAGTAACGTTCATTTTATTGCATTAAATTGATCAAAAGTGGCAGTAAAGATATTTATAATGTCAAAAAACATTTATGTCAAATAAATATTCAAAAAATCCTGAAAAAAGGTATCACGGTTTCCACAAAAACATTAAACAGCACAAATTGTTTTCAATATTGATAAGAAGAATAAAAATTACATTTTAAAATATATTCAAATAGAAAAGAGTTATTTTACCTTTTGGTTATAATCTCTAACCCTTCGATTTACCTTCAATGTTTTTAGGTCTATCCTAACTGGCCTTTTCCCTCCCACCTCTGGCACTGCGTATATCATGGGCAAAGACATTCGCTCAGAGCTGAGTTCTATCAGGCGGAGCCTTGGAGTGTGTCCACAACACAACGTCCTCTTCAGCATGTAAGTGCTTTATCAGACCTATAAGAAAAAAAGTCACATATTAGTTTATGTCAGGGTTGTATAGATCAGTTCTGTGGATGATAATCCACTCTTGCTATTTCAGGTTGACAGTAGAAGAGCACATCTGGTTCTATGCCCGTCTGAAGGGTCTGTCTGAGGAGGAGGTGAAGGCTGAGACGGAGCAGATTCTCACCGATACTGGCCTTCCACACAAACGCAAATCCAGGTCCAGCCAATTGTCAGGTGTGTGGCATTATAACCTTTGAAATTTTGATATGTTGGTTGTTTGATTTGTTGCAAAAGTACAAGTTTTGTGTTCTTCAGGTGGTATGCAGAGGAAGCTCTCGGTAGCCCTTGCTTTTGTTGGAGGGTCAAAGGTTGTCATTCTGGACGAGCCTACCGCTGGTGTGGATCCATACGCTCGTAGAGGCATCTGGGACCTTCTTCTGAAGTACCGTGCTGGTAACCACCCTATGCATTTGGACATGAGTCCATTTTGTATTTATGTATAAAGAAAATACAAGCAGCTCTGATTTATTAATCATAAAAGACTGTGGGTATTTTTTCAGGTCGCACTATCCTTCTTTCTACTCATCATATGGATGAAGCAGACATTCTGGGTGATCGTATTGCCATCATTTCCCATGGAAAGCTTTGTTGTGTGGGTTCCTCGCTGTTTCTGAAGACTCAACTGGGAACCGGATACTATCTTACCTTGGTTAAGAAAAACTCTGAACCTTCTCTCAGTTCTTGCAGGAACTCGAGCAGCACAGTTTCTTTCGTTAAGAAAGTAAGTACACTTCAGGTTCCAAAAATTAATCAGTGAACACGTTGATTTGTTGGTAAGCTAATAGCTAAACACTGTTGTTTCATTGGTTTTCTAGGAAGACACTGCATCGGTCAGCAGTTCAGATGCTGGTCTTGGTAGCGACCAAGAGAGTGAAGCTGCCACAGCGATTGGTAAGGCAACACCTGACCTCAAACTTTAAAATGATGGGTAACTGTTTTCATCATATTCGAACTGAATCTTCACTAAAGTTTTTACTCTGTTCAATATGTTCTGCAGGAACTACATGGCCCGAATCTTCTGTTGTTCTTGTTGATGTGGCCCTCATCTCCAGTCTAATCCTGAAGTATGTTCCCGCTGCCCGCATGGTGGAAGACCTCGGTCATGAGATCACATATGTGTTGCCGTATGAGTCTGCCAAAGATGGTGCTTTTGTTGAACTCTTCCATGACCTGGATGATCGGCTCGCTGACCTTGGAATTTCGAGCTATGGTGTCTCAGATACTACACTTGAAGAGGTACAGAGTAGCTTGTCTTGTGTTTTATCTGTCAACAAAAATCTTTAGGATGTTAGCTGTGATTATGCAAGTTCTTAATGATATTTCTATTTTTATATAGATTTTCCTTAAAGTGGCAGAGGACAGTGGAGTTGACGCAGAAATCATCTCTGGTAAATTTTTTGCTCTCTAGAAAACTGAATAAACAGTAGAAAGAAAAGAATCTAGTTAAGATCTCATCATGTGTTTATAAATTTTGTTAGATGGAACTGTGCCAGTGCGCAGACATAGACAACATGCATTTGGCGGTGACCACCAGAGCTGCCTCAAACCCCTGACCGAAGACGATGACTTTGACTGCACCGAATCTTATGGTGATCCAGGTAAACTTCAAAGTCCTAAAATGTATACTGTATCATTAGATTAGAGACAGACAAGTCGTCTTAATATTCTTGGTTTTAAATATATTGTTGCCAACTCCTGTTGATATATTTGATCAACAGAATCCAAAGAGACAGACTATTTCAACGTGACTGATGGAAAAGGATCATATCAGGTGAAAGGCTGGAGTTTAAAGAGGCAGCAGTTTGTGGCATTATTATGGAAGAGATTCCTTTTTGCTCGACGCTCAAGGAAAGGCTTTTTTGCACAGGTAAGAATGGGAAATATAATAAAAAACTAAACCTGGGCTGCGTTTCCCAAAAACAACTTAAGCTTAAGTAGATCATAGAGACTTTCAATTTCTAGGATCTACTTAGGCGTTAGCGAGATGTCAGTAAAGTTGCGTTTTGATCAACTCCCTTCGATTCCCTTTGCAGATTGTTCTTCCCGCTGTGTTTGTGTGCATCGCTCTAGTATTCAGTCTTATTGTGCCACCATTTGGAAAATATCCCAGCCTGGCTCTTAATCCCTGGATGTATGAAGAACAAATCACGTTCATCAGGTACGTAAGGACAACATGTGTTATTCAACATAAATTTTAAATGCTTGCAGGAAACCATTTAGATTAAATACGGTCATTCTTTGTTATAGTGATGATGCTCCACATGATATAAGCACACAAAAATTACTCAACGCCTTATTAGATGATCCTGGCTTTGGAACACGGTGCATGGAAGGAGAACCAATTCTGTAAGTAACTTCGAGTATATGATTTTCTTGCAACTGTTCATATTTTTTTTTAATTCTGGAAAAAACTAAGCATGTCTTCTCCCATGGTTTTAGTGAGGCTCCCTGTACAATGGGCGAAGAGGAATGGTCTACACCAGAAGTGGCAGAAAGCCTGATGGACATTTTCACAATGACAAACTGGACCATGGACAACCCATCGCCTGCTTGTGAGTGCAGCTGTAATGGCAAAAAGAAGATGCTCCCAGAATGCCCTGCCGGTGCTGGTGGACTGCCACCTCCTCAGATTAAGATCAGTGAAACTGAGACTCTCCAGAACCTGACAGGACGAAACATATCAGACTATCTAGTGAAGACTTACGCACAGATCATTGGGAAAAGGTAAGGGCTGATTTTGTATCTACATGAACTGAAATAGTTTAATATTGCCATTCAATGGGTAAACAAATGGTTTCTTTCAAAGCTTAAAGAACAAGATCTGGGTGAACGAATTCAGGTACGGAGGATATTCATTGGGTGCTAGAAGCACTCAGGTACTTCCTCCTGCTGAGGAGATCGATGATGCCATCTCTAGAGTCAGGGAGATCTTCCAACTGGGCAAGGTAAACCAAAAAGCTGATTCTTACGATATGAATCAAACAGCTTTCAGGAATAGTGCGTGAAGTATTTCTTCTTATCCTACTCTTTTAGAACTCCGGATCAGCTGCCGACCGTTTCTTGAAAAGCCTGTCTGCCTTCATCAATGGGCTGGACACTAAGAATAATGTCAAGGTGAGTGACAGCTGGACGACTGCTATTTTAAACCCATTAAAGACAATCTATTTTATATTTAAAGTCTACTTGGAGTGATCTTTATTGGGGTTTCGTTATTATTTTCAGATATGGTTCAATAACAAGGGCTGGCACAGTATTGGATCCTTCCTCAATGTAATGAACAATGGCATCTTGCGTGCCAACTTACCACCTGGCAAAGACCCCCGTCAGTTTGGCATCACTGCATTCAACCATCCGCTCAATCTGACCAAAGAACAGCTTTCTCAAGTGGCCCTGTAAGCATTGAAACATTTGATTACGTTTAAATAACATTTCTTAAGGACGATCATGTTTTTCTAATCTCTCAACTCTGATTTATCCCATTTCAGGATGACCACCTCAGTGGACGTGCTGGTTTCCATTTGTGTGATCTTCGCCATGTCCTTCGTTCCCGCCAGCTTTGTTGTCTTTCTTATTCAGGAACGAGTGAATAAGGCCAAGCATATGCAGTTTATCAGCGGAGTTCAGCCATACCTCTATTGGCTGGCCAACTTTCTTTGGGATATGGTGAGTGTCTGGTTTTGCTTTGCTATCCCTTAATGCACTCACCTACTTGGCTGCTGACCAATTTTTGTCTGCTTTCTGGTGTAGTGCAATTATGTTGTTCCTGCTACTCTGGTGATCCTGATCTTTGTGTGCTTCCAACAAAAAGCCTACGTCTCTGCCACCAACTTGCCTGTTCTTGCTCTTCTTTTGCTTCTATATGGGTAAGACATTCATATGAAGCTACTTTAATTACCGCAATAAGGTGATAACGTATAGGTATACTGATAATATCCCATAAATAGGAACAGAAAAAACAGACTATGAACTACATTCATCATAGAATTTTAATAAAAATTATAAAGTGTGTTATAAAGCAGGTTATAAACGTGTTTTTCAAACAAGAAATAAATGTAATACAAAATAAAAATGAAAATGTGAAAGAATAAAAAAGAAAAAAGTTAATTGGGGGGAGGGGTAGAACGAAATTACAAAGTATGTTAGGTATATTTTCTGAAGCAAATATAAAAGAAAACATTATAATGTACAATTGGGTATGTGAGTGGTGTTTGTTTTTGCAAAATCGGTCTCTAAGATAGACTGATTAGGGCCTGACATGGGGTCAGAATACACTGTCATGTGCATAGCATTTTCCCTGATGATAAATAATTATTCTTGTCTCTCCTCAGATGGTCCATCACTCCTCTCATGTACCCGGCTTCTTTCCTCTTCAAAGTCCCCAGCACTGCTTATGTGGTTCTCACTAGTGTCAACATCCTCATTGGAATCAATGGGAGCGTCTCCACATTTGTCATGGAGTTATTTGGAAACAATGTGAGAAATTACTTTTTTGGTTTCATCCTAATGCAGTCCTGCTATTTGTGATGTTGAGGGGTAATTCACAAGCTCACGTGATTATGACGCCATTCATCCTCTTCTGCAGGAGATTGGTGGCATTAACGACATCCTGAAGAACGTTTTGCTCATCTTCCCGCACTTCTGCCTGGGTCGAGGTCTCATTGACATGGTGAAGAATCAGGCCATGGCTGACGCTATGGAGAGATTTGGTAAGATTAGCTTGCTCCACTTTAAATGTAAAATTTTTGCTGACAGATTATGAGAATTAGATCAATGAAGTTTATAGTCTGACCTCATAAACTTGAAGTTCTCTGGTCTGTGTATTAAAGATGCAGTAAGCAATTTCTGAGAAACACTTGATTTTTTAAATCAATCCAAACAAACACACCCTTCCCTTCATTGCTCTGCCCCTAAAATGCACAAACACACAATTCAAGAGTGGATGTCTCTTTATCGTAGCTGAAGCAAAGAAAAATAATGCTTCGTGAAAAAAGTAAAGCGAAGTTGACAAACAAACGACAAGGAAGAGCAAAAAATTAACATACAGTACACAAGAGTATCTACAAGCAAGAGTTGCCAACAGGACACTAGCTCCAAACAAACAATGACACTCAAAACTGTCCTGTTACTATAGCTTACATTACAGCAACACCATATCTTGGTTCTGTGAAACAAAAATTTCTGAAAAAACGACGTTACTCGTGTATTGAGCAGAAACAACTCAACCTCTGCGTTCATCAGGCCTTATCTTTTTCTAATATTAACGCAGGTCCTGAAGCTCTTGCCTGATCATAACCATTCTTTCTCCAGTGATATTCCACTGACCTTTTCTCTTTTGCAATGTCTCTCAGCCATCTCTCTTTCTACAGTCCAAATCTCCCTCTTGCTCACTCTCTCTCCTCCCCCATCATGATTGGACACGCCCCCTACTGCTGATTGGCTACAAGTGTGTTGTGCTGCTCAGTCCAATCCACTTTCAACAGCGTTTCTCAGAAATCCTTTATCTGTAACTACTGCGAGGGTAATTGGTATAGATGCTGAATGCTCTCTTTCCTTGCATTAGGCGAGAACCGTTTCCGTTCTCCACTGGAATGGGACATGGTAGGCAAGAATCTTTTTGCTATGGCTGTGGAAGGAGCGGTCTTCTTCATCATAACAGTCCTTATCCAGTATCGGTTCTTCTTTGAACCCAAGTAAGCATCATCACAACATGATATTCCGAAAGAAACAAATAGCATTTTACTGAATTGCTAATGAAATTATGGTTGAACATAGTTGATCATTTTAGAAGATCTAAAGTGATGGTTTGTCCATTTTCTGTAGGTCTCTAAGTGCTAAGTTGAGTCCGATAGGAGAGGAAGATGAAGATGTGGCCAGGGAGAGGCAGAGGATCATGAATGGAGCTAAACAAGGAGACATTCTTGAACTCCGACAACTCACTAAGGTCAGCAGAAAACCTCAGTTGATGATCACAGACATCAATTTTATTACTTAAAATGATGTATAATAAATGGTGCCCTCATCAATCTGTCATCCTTTTCTTTTCCAGGTGTACAAGCAGAAACAGAAGCCCGCTGTCGATCGTCTATGTGTGGGAATTCCTCCAGGAGAGGTAATTCATGACAGATGCCTCATGATCAGCCTCATCCGAAAGAGTCGCTCTTCTTCACAGCAACTGTACGACCACAAACTGACATCTGTTTTTGTTCTACTTTCAGTGTTTTGGTCTGCTTGGTGTCAACGGAGCTGGAAAGACCAGTACTTTTAAAATGCTGACCGGAGACTCTGTGGTCACCAAAGGAGAAGCGTTCTTAGCTGGAAAAAGGTACAGACATTCAAATAATGTAGTGAAGAGAACAGATGCTACTTCCTCATTACAGCATATACAGCATTTAACATTTAATTTTGAATTTAACAATACTATTACAACATTGTTTTTCTGTTATCTCTGTAAAGCTGCTTTGAAACAATTTGAATTGTAAAAAGCGCTATATAAATAAAGGTGACTTGACTTGACTTGACTTGACTTATGTGGTTGCTTGGTTTTGATGACGCTGCTTTTTCTCGTCTCAGTATTCTCAGAGAAATAGATGAAGTACATCAGAACATGGGCTACTGCCCTCAATTTGACGCCATCAATGATCTGCTGACAGGACGGGAACACCTGGAATTCTACGCTATCCTGCGCGGTGTACCTGAGAATGAAGTCTGTGAGGTGGGCAGAGCTTATAAACTAACACACATATTTAAATAACTATTTACTATTTCATGGAATTAGACCTTTATGGTTAATCTCACATGCACGGGCCATATTTCACCTCCACCCTCCCAATACCCACATTTTACATGCCAATTAAGTTTTTTTTTTCCATTACCAAAATGCAAAAACTGAAAGACATTTTTTATTTATACAGCCTAAATAATTTAAAAAAAGAAACTTTGTACACAAATATAAAAAAAATTAAGAAATACAATATTACTGTAATAATCTCCACTGAAAATAAAGTGAATTACAATACAAATATTTATATTTATTTGCATTAAAAACATTTAGAAAAAAAAAAACTTTAGGACCATGAAGTGGAGTAAAAAAAAGAGTATTTATACTGTCTACAATTTATGCTGATTTAAAAAAACAAAAACATGAAAAAGGAAAAAAAAACACTGTATTATAGTAATAACAAATCACCATTTAGAATAAAAACTTTTCTCTTATATCATATATAATAATGATGAGGTTAGATTTACCATATATATATATATATATATATATATATATTAGGGGTGGCACGGTACATGAAAAAACATCCGAACCGTTCGGTTCGCTTGTCTCGGTTCGGTGCGTGTGTGCGTCGCACGGTTCGTTCGTCGCATGCGCAATGTAACCTCGTGCCCGTGACCTCAGACGGTGCGTATACTTTTCGCGCGAAATAAGAGATGTGTGGACATACATATGAGGCTTGTTCGACTTGAACCGGCGCTGCACAGACCGGTCGATGAATAACATCAAAGTACCGCGAGAGCAACGGCTCCGTATGCTTTTCAATCTCTCTCGCAGTCGCAGTACTTTGATGTCATAAACTGATCGGTCTGTGCAGCGCTGCAGGTCTCGTCACGTATAGAAATGGCAAGTGGGAGAGATAAGGAAGGCTAACAGGAGTTGGGGGATGCACCAGCGTCGTATAAGTCGGTGTGTGGGAACATTTTGGATTTCATCTTACCTATGATATTTAAATTTATACAGTGACACTAAGTTTAGATGAGAACTCCAGTCACATGTTTCCAAACTGCACTTTAATTTCACGTGAAAAAAATGTATCCTCACTCTCAGGGAATAGAAGCATTGTTGATATACTGTTTTTGAGTTTGAACTTATGTTTCACTTTATGATTATGGCCTTTGCTATATTGTTATAGCCTCATTATCTATAGGCAATTATTTGTAACGTATTTTTACTTATTTAAAAGATAGTGCTTTAAGAGTTCCTCTCTTTTTCTTTTAAAAGATAAACATTTTGTAAGAGCTAACGTTACACTGAAGTTGACAGTTTGATAAATGCAAGTTAATTCATTCTTTGTGTGTCAAATAAACAAAAGCATTTCATCAATGTCTTCTCTTTTGCTGTATAAAAATGTCACCGGCTTTCCTCAGAGATGGTCTCTCAATGTGCTTAAAGTCAAGTAAAAAAAATACTGTATCCTGAATTGTGGATAATTAAGCTATGGCCCATATCGTATGCTGAAGTACATTTCTGAAGTGTTAAAGATTAAAAGAAAAAATAACAACAAGAACCGTACAGAACCTAAAACCGTGAAACGAACCGAACCGTGGGTTTTGTGAACCGTGCCACCCCTAATATATATATATATATATATATATATATATATATATATAGTTCGTCCGGGTCCTGATCAGCCTATCGGGGTTGTATTCGCTATCACAACCGCCTCGCTCTACATTATCACTTACATATATATATATATATATAACCTGGACATGTTAAAGTGTCATTTGTTTTACTGATGTTTTGTACCTTTGGCAGGTGGCAGAGTGGGGAATCCGTAAACTGGGTCTAGTGAAGTACGTGGACAAAAAGGCAGGAAGCTACAGTGGTGGCAACATGCGCAAACTCTCCACCGCCATATCACTCATCGGAGCCCCTCCAGTGATCTTCCTGGTATGTGCATTTCCTCAAAAACACACACACTTACACACAAAGACACTTACATAACTGGCTCTAAGTTCTTGTGCCTCCTTGGGTGAATGTCTGCAAACTGATCAACAAAAACAACACAAGTCAGGATCATATGACCACTGTTTGATTATTCTCTCAGCTGGTTTTCTTGCTCTGGTTGTATAAGGAGTTCAGGATTATAAAACCCCTAGAGCTAAATTACCCTGAACTCTTTTGCCTTTGCCTTCAGAGAGGCTTCAAAAAGGGGTTGATTACACAAAGATCAAGTAAGAACTGGCGCATTTTGGTTCTCTTGAGTATGCGATACACATCAAGTCATCTTAATTTATAAAGAGCTTTATACAATACAGATTGATTCAAAGTAGCTTCACAGTAGAAAATAACAGAATCAATGATGGAATTCAAAATCTGCTGTAAATCAGCTCTGAAAAGACAATCGGGTCATTATTCAGCTCAAGTCAGTTCAGTTTTCAGTATTGTGTAAAGTACATCAATCATAAAACAAGTTCAATTAAGCTATAAGCGTCTCTACAGAAGACAATAGTGTTATTCACTTTGAGTCCGTTCAATGTTGATTCAATTCAATTCAATTCAATAACAGTGTTGAATGTCGACATTGCAAAATTTGTCAATCATGAAATTTGCTCAATTCAGCTATAATTAGCAATGCAGAAGATGACATAGTTCATTATCCAGCTCAATTCGGTTCTGATCCAATAGTGCCAGTGCAGTCAAATCAATCATATTTGTTGTGGAAATTGTAATAGATAAGATTAATTATGTTACTAACCATAAAGTTCTGATTTTATATTTCTATCATACTTCCCATTCTTCTGTCTAAAGATGACTAACTTTCCATTCTAGATCTAACAATAAAACAGAATAAATCGCACTTCCTTTTATTTAGGATGTAGCCATCAGACGAATTTTCGATATGAACTAACCATCTAACAAACATTTGACTCAATGTAACCTTGGTAAATGGAACTTTGAAAATGGACCAAACATTCTGTTCTTTAAATGTATTGAGAAATGATTGACTGAAATATTAACCCCTTACAAATGTTTTTGAGGATACAGGATATTTTTGCTGATGTCACTAACAAAGGGTAATGAGGGGTGGGGGCTTGCTTTAAAAAATGTAACCAATCATATTTATAGAGTGTGACATGATTAGTCATGATGATATGATTAATCATGATGATTCTATTTTAAATATACTACTACTCTACTTTACTACTCCCAGACATAATAAAGAGCATTTGAAGTACATTTGCTGAAGTCTGTCTGTCATTTAAGCTGCGCAGCAGAAAACAAGCAAGTTAGAATTATTAGACTTGGCTGTAGTCGATAAAAGACGACTCGCTGGAGTATAGAGAGAGAACTGCTACTGGAGACGATTGTAGACTCATAGAGGTGTGAACTTACCTAACGTCAACAGTTTAGGGAAAAATCCATTACATATTACCGAGTATTATACTGAATATCATCACGTATGGAAGAGATGCGTTCTTCTCGCTTATGTTGCTGTTCAGTGTGTGTTTCCTGTTGAACCTGTGGGCAAATCTGAGTTTGGCTGTGCTTTTGATTACAGGACGAGCCCACCACAGGAATGGACCCGAAAGCACGACGAGCACTGTGGAACTGCATCCACAGCGTCATCAAAGAGGGCCGCTCCGTCGTGCTTACCTCTCACAGGTACATTTATCAGAATTTTCCTAATAACATCAAATTTTATGCTCTTAAACTGAACACTAACAGTGGATTAATAGAGGTATTGTTAAAATGAATATTCACCCAAAAAGTATAATTCTGTCATTAGTAACTCACCCTCATGTGGTTCCAAACTCATAAGACTTTCTTTCATCTTAGGAACACAAATGAAGATATTTTTAATGAAATCTGAGAGCTTTCTGTCCCTCCATAGAAAGTCTATTCACCCAAAACTCTGATCTATACATATAAACATTGATCAGCTAACATACATAGAACATCTGTTTAAAATGTGAGTGCTCTATGTATGTTTGCTGATCAAAATTATATATGTTCATCATATAAAGGATTACGTGATCTTCGGAAGATTTTGTTTAAATCACTTGATTAACTGAATTTCTTTTATGATCTCTTTATTAAGGTTTTGAACCGTCAGAGTTCAAACTCTCCCTCCATTGAAAGTCTAAGATTTCATTTAAAAAAATCTTTGTGTTTTGAATATTTGGAACAACATGAGAGTGAGTAACTGATGACAGAATTTTCATTTTTGGGTGAACTATCCCTTCAACTAGTATGCAATTTACAAACCGTTTACACTGCAAGCATGAATAATCTGACAAAACCAGAAAACTCCTGTTTTAAACAAAAACACAAAGTGAGATGTTTCTAGACAGCAGGGCTGATTCTTTTTTGTTTTCCACTAAAATGTGTTCATTTGAATGTCTATTATGGCGCTTTTCCATTACCAGTAACAGCTCAACTCGGCTCGGCTCGCTTTTCGCTCCGTTTTCCATTGCAGATAGTACCTCCAGAATAGTACCTGGTCGTCATAGCGACGCTGCAGGAAACTGCCGTGAAGTAATCTTCTGCGCGAGCCGCGAGTCGCGACACAACCGCGACACACACTCCTCGTTTGACCACGGCGTATTCTTCCGAGTTGCCATAAAAATAGTAGTAATGTATGGAGGACCAAACCTGCATAAATTAAAAATGAATAAATGTATGGATAAATGGATAAATAAATGTGATAAATGGATAAAAAAATTGATAATAGAAAAATAAATAAAGGAATAAACGACTTGATAAAATAAATATGATACATTTTTAATCAAATTTATTTTTGTATTATTTTTTGCCTTAATGTATTATTTTCTGTTTGTATACATTTTTAAATAAATAAAAAATCGTTTTAACTTTGATTTATTCGTTAATTATTTATTGATTTATTTTTATATTTATATATTTATTCTTACATTTATTGTTTAGATTAATTTATTTATGCATTCATTTATTTATAGATTTATTTATTTCCACATGTATTTATTTTTAGATGTATTTATTTATTGATTCATTTACTTTTACATTTATTTGTCTTGTATGATAATTAGGTGGGTTGGTCTTGCATACCATTGGTTCATCGTTGATTGAAGCGCTTGCTCGATTACTCTGGCTTGCTTTGTAGTGACGTCGGGTGGTGGGGACAGGCAGTGGTGTAGTGCAGGGTATACGCAGGTATACGGCGTATACCCACTTCTTTTTCAGTCGGCATTGCGTATACCCACTTCTAAATCCCCTCTGACGCGCATCATTTAGTAGCTTATCCAATCTCATGTGAACAAAAAACACCCAGTAAGGGTCGTTTTTTTTTAGTGTAGCCTATATAATGATAGTAAAATAATTACCTAATATTAACTCTAATTTGGTGCTGCAATGATTCGCCCATCGCGACGATAACGTAACGGACCTCCTCTGAGCTGCTTCAGCACTCAAACACCCGCTCGTCAATATCAAAATGTTTGAGACCAATCAAAGCAAGCGAGATTTTTGTTCACAGAAGCGCGAATGCCAACGCGACGCTTCACTTCAGTTAACGATCATACAGTGCGGGATAATATCCAAGTAGCTAAAATAAACAGCTTTTTTTTTTTTCTATATTAGTTTTAAATGAACGACAGAAATAATCAGTTTGAGACAGTTTGAAAGACAGTGGAAATTATAAGCTCAATTTAACAACACAAGCACCCTATTATAAATATATTTACATTATTATTGTATAAATATATTTGTATAACGTTACCTCGAATGTGTTGTTTGTATCACTCCGCTTGTCTGTGTTTGCGCAACTTGCATCATTAAGCCAGAAGGTGGCGACAAGTGAGTATCTTTATGAGTGAGCAATTGAACCATTGATTAAATTATCAGATTAGTCCAAAAACATTGATTAATTTAGGAAAGAAAAAGTAGCTGAAACTGATCTTTGATGCTCATTGATGGTCATGTGCCTCTGGACACAGAAGGATTGCATTGGTGTTTGTTGAAATGTAACATCTATGCAAAATAATCCTTGAATCAGTTCTTATTCAAGGCCATTCAGACATTTAAACTGATTCTCATGTTTAAGAATCTGATCAAATACTTCATGCTACTGCCCACCAACATACTTTTAAAGCTACAGTTGTCAAATTTTTTTTTGGCCTTCAAAACACCTTAAAATGCTCATCTCGAGATCAGGAAAATCAAAATTTTCTAATTTATGGGAACTCTGTATTTATAAAACCCTGTGTATGGCCCTGATATGCAAGAATACTAGTAATTCTATGTTCTATTCTATTAATTCTATTCTATATTATATAGTCTTGCATATGCAATACTAATATGCAAGACTAGTCTTACATGTCACTGTTTATAACACAGAGCGTTCATCCTTTGCTGGGACGCTTAAAAAAAATATTGGGGGCATAAATTAAGAGTATACCCACTTCTCCAGGCACCACTACATCACTGGGGACAGGTGTGTACGGCGATGTTTTACAAATAGCTAGAGAGTTGCGCAACTTAGCAAATGAAGTTGATAACAACGCATCAAATATGTTGTTAGTGTTAGTAGATCAGCCTGATGTATGTATGTAACGTACTGTAATGGTCCAGTGGCAGAATTTTTGCCAAGGGTGTCGGAGGTTCTGGGTTATTTTTTACAGTCTATGGTTCTAATCCGCACTCGTATAGTTTTTTCCCCTCATCAAAACCGATAATTTTTTTCAGTGATTGTATATCAAGCAGGGACACGTTTGTTTGCATTTTGTTTTGCGATTTCACCGGAACGAATAGAGAATCTCCGCAACGGATTGAAGCGCGCGTCCGAGTGAAGACATTGGCCGTTTCTCAATATGCATTCTTGTCTATACTTGTGTTCTTGTGGACTTGTGAAACGTCATCTTTTGTGGCCCAAGTACTGTCCCAAAACACAAGTTGGCATTTTGGCAAGAACGGTTAAAAATTGCGGAAGTGTTCTTGACACGCCCATTTTACCGAGGATGCATCGGTTGGTAACTTGTGTGAACTTGACGGCAGAAATATCCCAGCATTCATTTCGGCATTCGAGGAAGGAGCGGGAAGCAGAGAAAGGCAGGACAACAGTAAGTCGTTTTTCTACAATTTCGTATGCTATTTCATCACTAAATTCACTTCTGAGAACATTTGATGCGAGAAATCAACTGTGTAGATTTCAAATATTGGCATTTTTACGAAAATGTATGGCGAGTCGTACATGTTTGGGTTCTGCAGACGCCGTCTGTGCGGGGGTATTGCGCAATACCGGCAAGAACACATCGTCTCAATCTGTCAGCAGCGTTCTGTGTGCTCGTCACCTTGTAAGTTCATTCTTCCAAGAACACCTAGCAAGAGCGTTCTACCCAAGAACACAAGTCCGTTCTTTGCATTCTTGGTTTTGAGAAACACCCATTGCGTCAAAGCCTCTGATTGCGTGCGCGAGCCACAACAGAACACTTTATCCAGGCAACGAGCACGTGATCACTTGATTAAAAAAACAACACATTTCAGCGCCAGATCGCCTCTTATTTAACAAACGAACGAAACGAATGCTCTGCTAGTTAACTGGAGATGTTTTACTGGTACATCCATATCGCGAGATGTTTCAAAAGTGCTGGGGACAAAATCGACCCTGGCAAAAAGTGGTGTGGACATGTCCCACCCGTCCCCCCCCGTAAATGACGCCTATGATCAACTCTCCAGCTGATCTGCCACATCCCGTAACAAACTGGACAACGAATTATTTATTGCTGCCATTTTCTTTGAAAAATCTCCTCACTATCGATTAGCTGGCCTGACGATTCTGTTCGTGAGCTCTCAACCAATGATGCACTGAAGCTACACAAGGACCGCCTTCCTCATTTCCATGTTACACACAGAAATGTAAAAGTAAATGAATCAATAAATAAATAAATCTAAAAATAAATACATGTGGAAATAAATAAATCTATAAATAAATGAATGCATAAATAAATTAATCTAAACAATAAATGTAAGAATAAATATATAAATATAAAAATAAATCAATATATTAACGAATAAATCAAAGTTAAAACGATTTTTTTTTAAATGTATAAAAGCAGAAAATAATACATTAAGGCAAAAAATAATACAAAAATAAATTTGATTAAAAAGTAATCATATTTATTTTATCAAGTCGTTTATTCCTTTATTTATTTTTCTATTATCAAAATTCTTTATCCATTTATCACATTTATTTATCCATTTATTACATTTATTCATTTCTAATTTATGCAGGTTTGGTCCTCCATAGTAATGGGGATCTCACGCAATCTGGCCAAACTATTTAAAAATAGCGGGGTTATTCAGGATACTCCGTCTGGCGCGTGCAATGATGACGCAGTGAATAGTGATGATTCTCTCTGACCAATCAGCAGTCTGCTGTGTTTACACGTCACATTTTAGTATCGCCTCAGCTCGCTTAGAACCTCGCCGGAGGTGGTACGAAAAAAAGTACCCGAAAGCAGGTACAGGTACAACTTTTACACAGTGGAAAACCAAACAAAGGCGAGTCGAGTCGAGTCGAGCCGAGCCGAGGCGAGCTGGTACTGTGTAGTGGAAAAGCGCCATTAGTTTAGCTTAGATTCATGCTTAGGGTAGTCTTCCACCTGTCGGTAGGAGGCAGTATTTCATCTATTTTCTTCCATACTAACCTGTGTCCTGTCCACTCCTAGCATGGAAGAATGTGAAGCGCTGTGCACCAGGATGGCCATCATGGTGAACGGCAGGTTCCGCTGTCTGGGTAGTGTCCAGCACCTGAAGAACAGGTAAGATCACCAATAATACAGAGTGCAAAGGTCAGGTTCCAGAAGTAAAAATCAATTATATTTCTTCACTAGGGAATTGATTTTTAAAGATAACTTAAAAACCATAAAAGACAAACCTACTGTGAGCTACAAGGTAGTTAATCAATGCTTTGTTAAAGCCATCAGTCCACATTATTCCAACTTGTTTTTTAAATAATCGTGCTAACAGTGGAATTCTTGGAGAAAACCTACATTACCCATGATTCTGCAAAGAAATCTCCACCAATCAGAGAACTGAAACAAGTTACTAAATATACAAGTAATTACTTAAAGGTACAGTGTCTCATTTCGGCACACTAGAAGTGTCAAGCAGAACCGCAAAAATAATGACTGAAATAAAGAACATTAAGAATAAAACAAACATTTGTTTCTAGGCATTTCTAGATTTGATGCATATAACTTGCTCATCTTCCTCCAGATTTGGCGATGGGTACACCATTATTCTGAGGGTTGCGGGGACAGACCCTGACCTGCAGCCGGTGATGAAGTTCATTGAGAGCGAGCTGCCGGGCAGCACACTGAAAGAGAAACACAGAAACATGCTACAATACCAGCTTCCCTCCTCCCTCACCTCCCTCTCTCACATCTTCAGCATTCTCGCCAAGAACAAAGAGTTTCTCAGGATAGAGGACTACTCCGTGTCCCAGACCACTCTGGACCAGGTGAGAGGGCATTTCCAACCAACACATTTCGTGTTTGTAGTGGAGTGAAGTGGCATTCACGACACATTTCACTTGAAGAGGGAAAGAGACTATTTAGCAGTAAATAAGTTAGATTGTGAAAAGTGTGTTTTGACATTATTGGTGCAATCAATGTGTGCTGTCTGATATCATATTTTTTGACAGAAAAGTAAAGAATTACATTTTGATTTAAAAATAAACTATACAATAACATACATAGACACATTGTGCATAATATAAGCAAGAACATTTATTTATAAAGTCAATCATATTTAATTTTCTGTCATTAAATAGGCAATATTATGCTCTTCTAGAAATTCTTGAAATTTGTTTCCAGGGCACTAGAATATGTTTTCATGCTTGAATATAAAAAACAGCGTTTCTGCATGTTATATGTCGGTAAATGTAAGACTTTTTAAAGACCTTTTAAGACCAAGTAAAAATAAATTTAAGAAATAAATTGAAGGAATGTCAACGTGATCTCTAAATGTAAATGTCAAGGGAGAAAAACATTGAGTTGTAGCAACACTTCATACTGATATCTAAAATAATTTATTTACTTCTTTTTTTTTTTTATCGCTCTGCCCCCAACCAGCAGAATACAGAAATAACTGTTGTTCCCTGTGATGTTTTCCAGTGCAAATGTCTAAAGATTCTTAAATAAAAATATATTTACTGGAGATACAATATGATATAAAATATGAAATCTTGTTTTCTGTGAAATTGATCAATAAGAAACAAGTTTATGATTAAAACAAGAACAAATATCTGGCAGTGGGCTCAAAAAAAAGTTTTCATAACTTTCAAATGAACACAGATATTTGTTCTTGTTTTAGTCATAAACTCACATAATTGTATTAATTTTCAAGTAAATTTATCTTGATTTAAAGATGTTTGTATTGGAAAACAGAACCTATTTTTTTGCAATGCATGTAACATTTAATGCCGTGACTTCATGAATTTAATACTTTCTGCCCTGATTTACGACCTTTAAGACTCGCAGAAACACTGAAAAACATATTTTGTTACATATTTGACATTGTTGCAGCTCCTCTCCTCCCAGTCTGTCAGTAATGCTCTGTTTAGTTCCACTCTATGAAGCCCCTCCTTCTGAAAAGCACAGAAGAGCGTGTTTCGTAAATGACATGCCTTTTACCATAACCGCAAGTTTCAACACACTACTATCGCAACTCAACCAGGCCTTGCCCCTTTATTTTTGCGTATGCCTTGGGCATGAATTATTTAAATATTGTGACGTGTATGTTCAATCAATCAATCGTTTTAGGGAGTTCAGAAAGAGAATATCATTTGGAGCGACATTTCATGACTTTTTCATGCTCAAACAGCAACATTACACACTAAAAGTTGAAAATGTAAAAAAGCATAATAGCTCCTCTTTAAATATTATGAACCAGTAAAGTATATTTTTCTCATGATGTGATTACTCAGTACTCTTCTCCTCAATATACAGGTATTTGTTAACTTTGCCAAGGACCAAAGTGACGACCACTCAGACAGCTCCATCCGTCGTAAAGAGACAGGGGTCAACATGGCCCTTCTGAGCCCTCTGTCTACTAAAGAGAACATGGAGAAACCAATAGAAAGCTTTGTCTGAGCCGGAGTCTCTCTTTACACTACATGCTAACTGGAGCCAGTGGATTCCACATGTTTCACAATGGTTTTGTGGCCTTTGAGCTGCAGTCTGCTGTTCTGACCTCTGTCTGAAGATAAACGTCTTCTGCCGTCAGCTGAGAGGCAGACACTGCAGACGAGACACTCAATGCAAGTCAATGCAAAAGAAATTGAAAAGACTTCTCTCGTGTTTCTTGCACGGTTGAGTTCCAACCGTGTCAGTCACAGTGTTAAACTTGAAGCCATAATTTCTGGTATAGACTGCATGGACTGTATTTTGCGCAGTCGTTGACAGAGATTCATTTTAATTGTCTGAGATAATAGGGCAGATGGAAAAATGCCAATGATTAATAATTCAGGGTTAGTGTCTTTGTACTTTTTTCTTAAGACTAGAAGACTGGGAATCACATGCTGAAGAATCATAATTGTTTGCGTGGCCAAAGGCTGAACTGCAAAACTGCAAATTGTACTATGTTAAAATGATTTTGTTTTTAATATGTCTATTTATAAACAAGCAATTGTTTTAGATGTTTAAAAAAAAAGGGGGCATTATTTTATAGGCTGTTCTATCCAAGAGTGCCTCAAGTTATCTTGTAATATACGAATCTTTGTGCATGGACAAAACAAGGTGATTGATTTTGTTTTTTTAATAAAATAAAGTTTATACAAGTAAGCTTTAAAGTTACACTATGTAACAAATACCTCAGAGTCGTATGAACAACTTAAAAGGAAATGAATTGAAAAATACCGATCATGTGCCTTCTTTAGTAAAAGGGCATTTGGGGTGTCCTTTATTGGATCTCTGGCCATTAAATACAGAAATCCACAAACACAATTTTCAGCTGTATTACATGTACTGTTCAGTACAGTAAGGGTGAACTATCCATTCAGTCTGGATTGTTAAATCAGTATTTTGGATCTCATTGGAATAGGTGATAGCGATTTTCGCCTTTCATCCAAGCACTTTACTTGCTATGTTAATTAAAAAAAATATATATAATGCCAATATGTTAAGATCTTTGCACTGGATTTTCCACAGACAATGTTTTTGCTATTTTTCATTTACTGTTTAGTTTTGGTTTGGGTTCTGTCAAACTAATAGACCTAAAACACAAAAACCTAAAAGGACAAAAAGTCTTAGTACCACAGTGATGTTCCTCATTTAATACCTGTTTACATTTCAAATTTATGGCTGTGGAATGTCTGTTACTTGCCTTGTATGTTCACTGTATTTACACAATAAAACATGACAATCTACAACCCTAATATTTGTTTGATCTGTGACGTAAATTCAATGTATGAATTATTTTCAGTGTCAATTTGTTTCAAATTTAATAAAAAGAGGCACCATAAATGTTATCACTATATCTAATATATGCAAAATGCAACATACCATTGCTGAATTTAGAATCTTTTTTATTGCCATGGAAGAATTTATTGTAGAAAAGAAATGACATGTACACTGATGATTAATATCTGCAACAGTCTGAGGTTGGAAGTCTTTTGTCTTGCAAAGCATTATTTTGACCCACTATCATTATTTGATCATCTGCAAAAACTTCAAGGAACTTGCTACAATTAAATCTGTTTATCAGGCCACTTATTTTATTTGCTGGATAAATTAAATCTCATTCCACATTTCCCTGATTGTGGATTCAAACCTCGAGGCCATGTTATTTGATTGGTGAGAAGGTACAGGGGAACATGAGTTTGTTCTTCTGTGACACCAGGTACGCTGCACTCTCCCTTACTGAAGAAAAAAAATACAAAAGTAAAAAAAGAAACGTAGTTTTAAAAATGCAAACATTAAAACATAAAAGTCCCAGAATGCTCTCATTATCGCAGTACAATATTGTCTGCTGTAATAAGTTGTAAGATTTACCTGCCGCCACTACTCTGGCATCTCCATGAGCTTTTTGGCGTATTGCTGCACGCTGGTCTGCACTCTCATACCACCATAAGACATGCACTGCGCATTGGAAAGAAATATCAGAATATACTGTATATACAAAAAGCCGTTTGAAAACAGATTTACTAAACCACAATCCCATAAAAGCGCTGATGGGAGTGGAAAATTCTGCAGGGGCGCACATTAATGAACATTTTTAAATTCTTTGATGAATAGAAAGTTCAAAAGAAGAGCATTTATTTGAAATCTAAACAACATTATAAATGTCTTAAATGTCACTTTTGATCAATGCATCATTCATCTAAAAAAATAAATCATAATGATATGACTTGGTAATTGTTTTAAAACATAATTGCTTTCTTGCTAAACTCACCTTGATTGAGTGGCCCAAACTCAGAGTGAAAAACCCCAACTGAGTGGGCGTACCCTGATCCCGTGTGGGTGCCCACTGCCGCCTGAAACACTTTACCCCACACCGCCGGACCGCCCGGCTTCATCTGGAAGGTGGATAACTCGAAAACTCCTTCAGAAAACAACACATTTTAACAAAAGCGGTTCAGATAAGTATGCCTGGAGTATTTGAAATCTTCTTTTGTGAACAATTTATGCATATTTGTAATGACAGAAGTGGGAATATTCAGGAAACCATTATGATTGCAGATCCAGTTGTTAAGAATTATAATTTTTTTGGTTATGTCTTATATCTCCTATACAGTATCAATAGAGCAGGAATTGGTGACCCTTTAAAAAACGATGCATGACATGTTAATGGACACAGTTCACACCTCCGTCTTTGGGTGGCTTCTGAATTTTGCTCCAGGGTACGAGGTACGTCACCTCATTATCCTGAGTGCTCAGCATGGGCATCGCTTTAGAGATGTACTGCTCAATCCAGCTGGGGTCCTGAGCCAGGGCTGCCCGCACAGATGCACGCTGGGCATAGCTGTCTAAACAACATTATAGCAAAGACAGAAAAGAAGGGTTTGTTGTGGAGTTGTATGTGGAGCAGCACTCTGCCTTTAGATATTTGAAAAAATATATATACACATAACATCTTTGGGTCAAAACAGTAAACAAGCACTTTTACTAAGAATGTCTAAAAATCATATAAAGAGAAAAACAGGATGTCCAGGCTACTATGGGACACCTGGCAACCCTTAGAGTTAAACAGTCAGTGTCCTTTGGTCAGTAATTTCAATGTTTTGTTGCATTTTACTTATTTATTAGTCTTAAAAAGTTTTTAAAGTGCAGATTGAACATTTAAGAATTCAGTAGTCTTTCTCACCATACTTCCAAATGTGGAAAACCTGATTGAGACCCCCATATTCCACACTCCAGTATCCGACGAGCTCTGAGTGGGCTGTACGCAGGTGGATCTTCTCGTTGGTCAGTTTGAGGAAGGCAGTGTTGAGATGCGGCTGGATGTAATATGTGCGGAACTCATAGAAGTTTCCGTGCTGCTGCTGCGGTCCAGTGGAGATCGATGCCCTGGGCTGTCGGGGAAATGTAAAACAAACTGCTAGTGACATCATGTGGTCATTATTGGAACTCTTCAGCTTATAACTCATATTCTACATCTACACTTGTCTGAATCTATATGATTTCATAAAACTGACTCATTTGAGAAATGGCAGCTTCAGCCTTCTGCTTTTTTAATTTCAATTTACTGAGGTTCAAGTCATTTCTAGGCATCCAAACCCATCAGCACATTTTAAAAACCTTGAAACTGCCATGTCAATCATGTCAATGATAAACTGTACAAATGTTTATGTTCTACAAGTTCAGACCAGCCGATTCCCACTTAAGTACAAAGATCAAACCCTATACCCCTAATGTCCATACATCCTTCCCAAATAATGTAGGCCTATATTTTTTAACAAGACAACTCTACACTTAAAATTAAATTGACATTAATGACATGTAAAAAAATATATAAAAAAATAGATACACTGTGTTTTGTTTTGTTTTTGACATTTAAACTGCTGTAGAATGCTGGAATGCTGCAGTAAATCAAATGGGGGGGGGGGGGGGGGGGGTTGAGAGATAGATGGGGGGGGCAAAACAATGATGATTGGGACATGTACATATATAAATAAATGTTGATACTAGAAAGAAAGCTATACTTAAAGTTAGGCTACTTCATAAAAATATGTAGATTTCACAGCAAAAAGACATGTAGTAAGAGGGGTCATTTTTAGAATCACATAATTTCAGAATTAAATTATATTTAGAATTATATAGACGACCGTTTTTCATTTAAAGTTTTTCATTTAAAGTTGTGCTTATAATGCAATTCGTAATTAATGTTTACAGTATCAATGCATTTTCACTTGTAGTCACAGACTTGTGGACCCCACATGCATGAAGAACATGGGCATCCTTGTTTCTACTTGGATTATTATACTTTTTTGCCAGTGATTTCATGCTTTTGTAACTTCTGACACTGCCAAGTCCTGAACAATGTAACAGTGGAGTTACATGATCATTTGATTGACAATGGGGGCGTCCTCTGACGCACCTTCAAAAACAAAAACTGGCGTTTGTCTTTTAACTCCATTCAAAAGTCACAAAGATTCAATATCATTATATTTGTAAACCTACATTGATGGATGTTTTCCCACTGTGTCCTAAATAAAACTTGTTAACGATTATGAAACTCACCGTAGGTCGGTTTTTCAGAGACAGACAGTGTTTTGCTGCGTGACTTGACGCGTTCCGGAAAATACCGCGTAATTGTATCATTTTTCTCGCCGTGAATCTGGAACTGCTGTATGGTACCTACCATCTACCTGCAGCTTGACTGACGTGCCAGATCAGACGTGCAGCTCTGAACGAAGTTCAATCAGAGCCAGTAGTACGGAAGCCGAAATGTATCGTTCAAGTTCGCTGCAGGGAAGTGTGCGTTCATCATTTTTAGTAATTATTAACATTTAAAACTTTACGTTTATAATAATAATAAAAATGATATAGATTTAAAGGTTAGATATATGTTTTCAACCTTGGTAAACATTTGAATGGTTTAGATATGAAGCTCTCCTATATGCTATGCTTTCTTGTATAATTGTAGCCTATATTTGTACTAGGCCTACTTTAAATTTAGTTGTTAAAAAATGAAGTAGAGTAGGCTATATATTCCATTTAAACTTTTATTGTCTCTTTAATTACTTTAATACTATTTTAGCTAGGATTGCCAGAATTTGTCCCAAAGCAAGAATTTTCACTTCATGAAGCATTAAAATAAGGAAAGTTTCACTTTGCACGTTTTCATACGAGGAGAAATTTCTCTGTATGGGTCAATGTAAGGGTTCTTTTTTTGTGTGTGTCCAAGTGCATTATTTCCTTTTAAAATAATTTGACGAATTCATGACATATATCACTTTGTTCTATAAAACCTATTTAGCTGGAATTCATTTAGACCATGTCAATAATACATATTATTTTATGTTTTGTTATTTTAAACCCCAAAAATGTCAGGTTGAACAAATGAACAAAATAAGAAAACTATTTAAAATTGTGTCTAAATGAAAAAAAACTGGAGAAAAAAAAAACCTAAATGGTATCATATTGAAACATTTCAGTTTAATAAATAGTTTTGAAGCTGTTGAGACAATTTAAAAAAAAACTTTTGTCCAGCCATTTGTATATTCTCAAATGTCAGGGTGGCACAACTTCAATTTTGGCTCTTTTATTGTGAATAGACAAGGTAATAACAAATATAATAATGCATTATCCAGAGGAGCTCAACTGATCCTTATGGCAGAGTGAAAAGGTTTGTAGGCCTTTATCTCTCTCAAATACTGGTAAAAACTGCTAATTTCAAGTATGGGTTTGGTACTTTCCATGTCATGTGGTACAACTACAGTATGCATACAATTATTTGGTTGTACTGCCTGACATAAAAATAGTCAAAAATGATTTTAAAACACTGTTATTCAACAACTGAAACTTGTTTAAACACATTTTTCATGAATATGCATGAGATCAGTTTTGAAAAGAATAAAAAAAAACATATTTTTTGAAGCTTTATTTATCAATGACCCGTGTACATTTTATTAAAATTCCAAAGTCTCTTCAGGCCCATATTCCCGCATTATGTAGTTAATTATTACATTACATAATGATTGTTAACTGCATTCTATGTTTAGTGGAATTCCATTTATTTGGGGCCAATAAACAGGGACACACCTCTTAGACCTGTTTTGAGGGATATTATACAGGCCAATGCATTTTGGATTGTGCTCAGCAATTTTTGGACAGACTGGAATGTTTATCCCTTAATAAAGAGAGAGACAATAGAGAGGCTCTGTTCTCACTGGTGTTGACGTGGGATAGTGGGTAGGTGGGGCGGATGGCCGTCAAAATATCAGCACCTCTCCTCCTCCTCCTCACTTTCAAACTATATGTTGAGGGTCATCAACAATACAACACTCAGAAGCGAGCTAGAAGTCATCAGTCACTAAAAGCTCTCAGCCTGAATTTACAAATCCAGATTTTTGTTTAGAAATCCAGGCTTCCTTCCTTTGAGCATCATGACTGGAACAGCAGTGGTTCTGATGAGCCTGGTCCTCATCCTCTCTGCGGGTAAGTCTCATCATCTGTCATTTTAAAAGAGCTCTGGAATTGTGTTATTATTTAGGTGTGCCATTTGCGATTAATAACACCATTGAGATGAATTTTTTTAAATAACCATTTTTTTTCCAGACGCAGAGGATAAATCAAGACTCTTCCGCAGAGTAAGTCCATTTATGCATTAGAAGATAAACTGTGATGCATAACAGGCTTTTACTGTAAATTGCATGTGTTTTTAATCCGACAGCCTGCGTGTGGAGGACTGAGTGTCAACCAAGCATGTCCTCTCAACTATTCGCCTGTGTGCGGTAATGATGGCATCACATACGTCAATGAATGCACCCTGTGTGTGCAGAGAATGTGAGTCCATTCATTTGCTTCTGTTAGTGTAGGATAACAGCATTACAGTATGATTCTTGCCTGTAATGACTCATATTGTTAAGGGCTGTTAGTAAGCAAGTATTGATGTTGGATAACTGAAAGGGTGTTTGTTTTTTAGGCACACAAATGCAGACATTTTGATTGTGAAAGACGGACGCTGCTGAGGTGGAGGACCTTATGATATCATCACTTCGCTTTTCATATCTATGTTTGTTTAAGAGTGTTGTTTGCTATGCTCATCCAGAACAGTGTTGCACTTATCAGTATACCTATACAGTAGATGTGTGAAAACCTACTGCATGTTAAAAATGATAAATACTAGTACTGATATGAATAATGTGTGTCAGTTTATCACATTTAAGTTGCTGTGTTTGATTTTCTATTTACTTAGTTTGTTTTCCATCAATACTGTCCTGTCTTTCTTTCCCAGTAAACAGGGAACATTCTCAGAACGTTGGCTAACATTCTGGCAAGGTTCTCTCAAAGTTATGAACAAATGTTATTACAGTAACGTTGATAGAATGTATGTTCAAAGTTATCTGATCTTAAATAACATTATCAAACCATTGGAAAATTGTATCTAATGTCTAATGCTTTTTAAACATTACATCTCAGAGAAAATTCAAAAGTAATGTTCCCATAATACTTGCAACATTTTTAAATAGAAGAAACATTCCTTTAACGTTTTCTCTAACGTTTACAAACCAAGAAAAAAAGTTGAATTATAAAAAATTCTGGACATTTTGAAGGTTTTGAGAATATTCAGAAATAACGTTTTCATAACTTAATGGGAACATTTGCAAACCATCAACATATTTTTGTTAGCTGGGTTAATATATTTCAGCTCTTCCATTAAGTTGCTTCTTTTTTTTAGGATCTGCTCAGAGTGCAATGTTTCAAGAGTGAAATTTTGAGTTACAGCTTATTTTTCTAAATATGTAAAAAATAAAATAAAAAAATATCTAACAAAAATGTAAATGTGACATGATGGCATGGCAAACTGTGTTATACCGTTTATACCTTGATTTTAAATTTTTTTTGCTAATAAAATAAACATATTTAGCAAAACAATTCTAAGGTTGACCAGCTTCATTTATGTCTTGCTTTTCTTTGCAGCATACTAATTATTATACTGAAAAAGAAACAAAAAGGTTCTGCACACTGGACGCTGCACATTCTTGCACATGATTTTTTAATTCTCTTTCAAAACTACAATCAAAACATCTCGTTCCGCTTAAAATAGCATGTACAGTAATGTTAATTTAATTTTGTATCAGATGCAAGTCTTTAGGCTTTTAAATCTTAGCAGCCTGATATTTTGTATAATATAGCTAACACTGCTATATGGCGGAACACAATTTTCAGAACTGTATTTTGAGGGACTGTTTAAGGTGACGTACCAATACAATGACCGCTCACTCACATGTGAGTTTTGACACAACATACTTCCTGTTAAGAAATAAATATTTTGTAAACAATACAACGTTAAATATTTAATAATACAACGCGTTTTAAGATTTAAGATTAATACCAATAATCTCTTGTTGAAGTTCTTCCTCAGACATGGATATTAAAAATGCGCTTTCTGGATGTCAGCTAACTAGTTAACGTTACGCCTCTCAAATATTCAGAACTAACAACATTATTTAAGTTAAACTAATTCAATAACTCGTAACTCTGATATCCTTATGCTGAGACTGTTGTCGGTTACCTTTAGAGGGCTTATAAAGCACAAGACACTCTTAAGTCTTAAATTTAGCACATCATCAGTCATGGCCAAAAGCAAATTTGAATACGTAAGAAACTTTGAGCTTGACGACAAATGTTTGAGAAACTGCTATATTGTGGTTCGGCTAGATGGACGCAACTTTCACAAGTAAGTGATTCTGTAATATTTGCAATAGGTACGACATGCTGTTGCAGTACAGGCACTAACACTGTCTTATGTATATTGTTTCGTGGTTTACAGTATTGCATACATTTTAAATTCTAAAGACATATAGCGTTGTGCTTTACAGGGATATTTTTCTGAACAGTTTACTATTAGTTTAATACCATAATGTCATATAGTAAAACTATTTATAGTGCTAATTCTTAAATTTATTTCTTAAATTAACCCTTTTGCTATGCAATTTTTTTTTGTTTATATATGAGTTTGTTTAGGCTCAAAACATGAAATGTGCAAATAGTTTAATGGGTATGAAACTGAATGTCTAACGAATGTCAAGCATTAAACGAACTGTACGGCCGTGTTTCTCGGAGGGTAGAACATGCTTGATGACTGAAGGCATTTTCAACATGATCCCCTTGATTGCAGGTTTTCTGATCAGCATAACTTCATTAAACCCAATGATGACAGAGCTCTGGGTTTGATGAGCCGCAGTGCCCGTTCGGTCATGGAGGATCTGGAGGACATCACTATAGCCTATGGACAGAGTGACGAGTTCAGCTTTGTGTTCAAAAGATCAACCACCTGGTTCAAAAGAAGGGCAAGGTATAATTCTATGCTGACACAGTGCCGTAGATAAACTTGCAAACTGCAATGCATTTCAAAACAATCTTGATGTCAAACACCACAATGGTTGTCAAGGATAATGCAGTCTTGGACAGGGGTTTTCAATATTTTAGATGCCACGAACCTCCATATATGATCATTCTTATGCTAAGGACCCCATTCTAAAATTTAAAAGGCAGCTATACATATTTTTATGTATAAAGACTCTATAAAAAGAAAATATTATAAATGTGTGAAATACAGTGCACGGGCTAAAACTAAGAATTGAACAAGTTTGGCTTTAAATAGGCAACTGCTTTAAATAGTTTAAATAATTAAGTCTATGATTTGATCATTATTGCTGTGATTATTATATTTCCAGCATGTTGTATGTTTGGCAACAGTTCCTCTAACGCTAATTGATGGAGTGTGTAGCTTTTCATTTCTTAAACGTGTAGGAAGAAACATCATGGCCATATTCCAGGATGACAATGTGAATATTCATCAGGCTCAAACTGTGAAAGAATGGTTGGGAGGAGGAGCATGAAAGAATCATTTCCACACATGAATTGGCTCCTCTGATTCCAGACCTTAAATTCATTGAAAGTCTTTGGGATGTGCTGGAGGAGACTTTACAGAGTGCTGGACTCTTGCATTGCCAATACAAGATCCTGACTAAAAACTGATGCACCTATTGATGGAAATAGCATCACAACATTTATTTCCATCAAGAGGAAGCTACACACTCCATCAATTAGGGTTAGAAGAACTTTTACCAAACATGTAACATGCTAGAAGCATAATAATAACTGCAATAATGATCTAATCGTAGACTCTTAAGTATTTGCCTATTTAAATAATCAGTGTATTTAGTTTAAAAAATTTTATATTCACTATAGTACTGTACAGTGTATTTATTTATTTTTAACATTTATTTATTTAATTTAACTTATAATTAATCTAATATTTGTTATATATTTTTATTCCTTTATTTATATCAGATATTTATTTTAATCTCTTTTATTTTATTATTTTATTATTTTAATAAATGTTACACTGTTTTTTTTTTCTTATATACATTTCCATTGACCCCCCTAACACTTCCTTGTGGCACCCTTGACCCTGAAAATCACTCATTAAATGTTTTCTTTTTCTCTCTACAGTAAACTGATGACCCACGTGACATCCCAGTTTTCATCTAGCTTTGTTTTCTATTGGAAGGAGTATTTCGGGGAGCAGCCGCTACTGTACCCTCCCAGCTTTGATGGCAGGGTGGTGCTGTATCCTACCAACCGTAACCTTAAAGACTATCTAAGCTGGAGACAGGCAGACTGTAAGTTAATGTATTTTGTTGCAGATTTGGGTTGACTGTAACATGTACAAAACATTATAATAAGATGAACTAGATAGATCTGGGCCATCATTTGCACTTTTGACTTCTGCAGTTTACTGTGATTTTCACCCCAAAACTACAACAGACAATAAATAACAATTTCATGACAACCATGTGAGAATATGGTAATAATAACATGCTTGCTTGCTTGTGATGGGGCATTATAGGGATAGTTCACCCAAAAATGCAAATTCTGTCATAATTACTCTCTGTTGTTCTAAACCTGTATGAGATTCATTCTGCTGTTGAACACAAAAGAAGATATTTTGAAGAATGTTGGTAACTAAACAACTGCTGGTCCCCATTGACTTCTATAGAATGAAAAAAATACTACAGAAGTCAATGGGGACCAGAAACTGGTTACTAACACTCTTCAAAATATCTTCTTTTGTGTTCAACAGCAGAATGAATCTCATACAGGTTTAGAACAACAGAGAGTAATTATGACAGAATTTGCATTTTTGGGTGAACTATCCCTTTAAAAAGTACACATGTGCTATTTGTTATTGTCATAGTATTGTATATTTTTTACTTTGATGCATAAGATATCGATTTTAGAAAATGTAGCTAGACAAGGATTTGGAATTGTTTCACAAATTTTTGTGTATCTTTTTTTTTTTTTTTTTTTCACGTGTTGTATCTTCTCAGGTCACATTAACAATTTGTACAACACTACGTTTTGGACGCTGGTGCAGAAAGGAGGATTGACCACAACACAGGCTGAAGAGAGACTCAATGTATTCTCAAATATTTATGTTCTCAGTTTTTTTTCCACATTAGTTATCATATAGATTTGAAGGATGCTTGCTGTCACTAAAGTACAAGGAAGGTTTCCACCCAATACAATATAAACATGGCAGTATTCAAATCTCTTTTAGGAATATTATCCAGTGAGCTTTTTTGCTCAGATACATAATCTTGCAATATTTAATACTAATATAATACATAAATGTTTAATTGTGCCTTATTGGATTCTTTTTTTTTTTTCTATACAAGTTTAATTAAACATGCCTAATTATAGTACAATTATTTTGTATATTTACGTTCTATAGCTGTAGTGTAATTTACTTAAAGAAACTAAAAAGATGCATTATTTTCCTCACACAGGGAACACAAGCAGCGGATAAGAATGAGATCTTGTTTTCTGAGTTCAGTATCAATTACAATAATGAATCCTCATTTCACAAAAAAGGCACAACTTTAATATGGGAAAAGGTAAGAGGCAGCCAGATTTTTCTTTTTTATTCTCTCATCTCTTAAATGAAATATATAACTCTGTTTTCTTTCCTTCAGGTGACTGAAACCGCAACTAAACAGATCAAGCAGTCAGATGAAGGAGAGTCTGAAGTTACTGTAACACGGACCAGAAAGAAGGTTACAAGTCATTCCTGTGATATCATTGGAGATCAGTTCTGGGAAGAACATGCAGACATTCTGGAAAGTGACCAGTGTTGATCACTGTTAAAAAACTCTTTATTTTTCCTTTTGGTGTTTAATAAATTTTTTGTAAAAACTTTCAATGTTTTATATGTTTTGTCTTTTTTGGAGGGAAAAAATGTGACCGAAAGGTGATGTTGCCATGTTATTTCCCCTAAGATTCCTAGTAGAGATAAGGAGGGATCGTATTCTCTCCTGCAGGATGAGCATCTGTTTTTACCTCACCCCCTCTGTGTGCTGATGACTTAAAAAGTCTGTTTTCTCCAGATTTCAGTGTCTTTATGAATTCCGTACGATAGAATCAACATGGGTACATTTAATGAAGTGCGCATGAAATCAGTACTTTGAAGGGATGTTTCACTCAAAAAATTAAAATTCTGTCATCACTTACTCACCCTCAGGTTCCAAATCTGTATGAATTTCTGTATTCTGCTGAACACAAAAGAAGATATTTTGAAGAATACGGGTACCCGAACAGCTGCTGGTCCCCATTGACTTTCATAGTATGGAAAAAAATACCATGGAAGTTAATGTGTTTGGTTTGGTTACCTACATTCTTCTGTGTTCAGCAGAAGAAAGAAACAGATTTGGAACAACCTGATGGTAAGTAAATGATGACAGAATTTTCCTTTTTGGGTGAACTATCCTGGGTTCAAACCAATTAAACTCAATCCACAGCATTTGTAGCATAATCCATCATGCCTCATTCAATCATAATGTTGATCACAAAGAGCCAAATTCTAGGTTACTCTTACAATGGAAGTGAGTGGGGCCAGTTTTTAAAAGCAGAAATGTGAAGCTTTATTAAAATGAATCATTTTTTATGATAATCAATATTATGCCACAAATGCTGGTGAATAAGCTGTGAGATCAAGATATTCCTTTAACAACTATGAATATCAAAGTTTCAACACATCTGAACATGGTGTGTACGCATACAAACCGAATGATTCCTAGGACCATTTTTCCTGCCGACAAAATCCGCGCTGGCGCGATCACCACAACGTTGCGCAACATCAAATGGCAAACGTAATGAAAGCGGAACGAAACTGCGCGCTACTCATTATATTGTGCTTAACGGACCATTAATCAGTTCGGACCAGCAACATCTGTGCAGCGCGAGATCAAGCGACACTGTGCTAAGAGATCCAGTGAAGAAAACATTTGAATTCGCCACTGAAGTAATAACATCGCTGCGAGATCTAGTGAGAAGCATTCAAATTTCTCCGTTATTAACCTAGATCTCTATTAGATCAAACAGCGCTGTGCCGTGAATGAACATGGATTTAATGTTGCACTTCAAAACTCAAATATTATATAAATATATGTATTTAAATGTAATTTTTAATGTGATTACCAAAACATTATTTGTTCATCCTTCAAAGATTACCCCCATTTATAAACCTGAAAGTTTCAAGATGTAGGAAAACTTAAACTTATTTAAAAATATTTTTTCTTTAAATAAATAGGAAATGTCTCTGGCATTTCTTTCTTTTTGCTGTATCATATCGAACCGAACCGTGAATTTTGTGAACTGTTACACCCCTAATGTATATATTCTCATTATTTTTTTATACACTTTTAAAGACTTTTATACACTTTTTTTTGTTTTTATATTAGACTTTTTCTATATTTACTGTTGCACTAAAGGCCAAAAGTGAAGAAGTTATGTTATTTATTTCTTGATTGTTCAAGCTACCTCATAGAAGTGCTCTGTTTGTTAACAGAGTTGTTGAATGTTAAAATAAGGTGAATTAAATAAAAAATAAGGAACATCCTAGATCTGTTTTTTCGCTCTTCTTTATTCTTTTTTTATGTATTATATAAGTATCGGATCGGGACTCGGTATCGGTAGATACTCAAAATCAAATGACTCGGACTCGGACTCGAGGGCAAAAAAACCTGATCGGGACATCCCTAATATTATTACACCCAATGTTGTGTGTAGTGTGTAATATGGTATCCCTGACCTCGTTTTCATGCTTAAATTATAACAGTGAATGTAGCCTACTCCATCACTGTAACAACTGTAAATGCCTTTGAAGACATTTATATTGGATGGATGGATCATGGATGGATGGATGTATGGATGGATGGATGGATAGATAGATAGATAGATAGATAGATAGATAGATAGATAGATAGATAGATAGATAGATAGATAGATAGATAGATAGATAGATAGATAGATAGATAGATAGATAGATAGATAGATGTTTTTATGGCAGAAGGGGAGGTGCTTGTATCAGGGTGATAGAGGGCTGGAAAGATGCGCTCCTCTCACTGCCTCTGTCGGACTCCACAGTCACACATACCGGTGCTGTTCATCATGAATGCTATTCATAATCGATAATAATTCCTTCTGCACGGCTCGTTTATTTCGTGCATTTTTTTAATATTTACATTTGAACTCATTTATGATGCTTCAGGGCGTGTATTTGAATCGCTGCATGGTCGCGGGCGCAGAGCAGTTACGTTTGTTTTTATTGTTTTTTTGTTTTTGTTTACATCTCTCTTTAAGATGCACTGCACATGGCGACGACATACAAACGGGTGAGTCTTATTGTATTATAGTTACAATAAAATAATTCCGTTATTGTACGCGTTGCTTTGAATCTAAGCAGTGGAAATGAAGATGCTGCGCGCCGCTTGAACTCGTGCGTTCTCTGGAAATTGTATCAAATTGATTATTTATTGATCACGTGATTGATTTATTGTACTATTAGATGAACGTTGGCATGGAGACTCACATCGCATCCATGACAACCCGCAGCACTTTATCACTTATCCAGAGTGGATCAGCCCAGCCAGACACAAAAGATCTTATGTGGCCACTAAGGTAATGTCGAATGCAAATGTAGTTTTGAATAGTAGTAGGCTATTGCACCAATGTAGGTTAATTGTGCTGATATTTTCAAACTCCACATGTGCAAACTTAATTTGTCATCAAATGGCGTGTTCATATGGGAACAAACCTATAGCCTACCATTTTGCTTTTCAAATTCAATAAAGTAATATTCCAGTGAAAAGTTGAACTGAAAAAAAAAATGTTTTTAAAAGTCTCTATTACCCAGCACTGCATAGATTTTTTGTAAAAATCCTGTGATCATGTTATCAAGAATTATTTGAGAATTATTGAAAGAGAATCTTGTTTTTATATGGAAATCAGACTTTTGGACCCCACTGTATGTATAATATTTATTATAAACCACTTGGCTCATTCATAATCTCAAGTAATTCAAGTATCTATCACCAGGTTTGCATAATGGAAATTATTGGGTAATTCTAGATAACCTGATTGATTTCCCTTCCCAGCATCCGTCTGAGGCAGAGGTCAAGATAACTGTGGGAGGAGAAGATCTGATTCTACAACTCCAAAGAAATGAGTGAGTTTGTGCGTGTAGTCTTATTAATAACCATCTCCATTCAGTTTCATCCCCTGCTGGCAGCTTTACCTCACTGTAGCATATATCACTTACTGGAGGTGTCCTGATATATGAAATGCTGTTTATAGCGCTGCACCAAAAATACATATCTATGTGGTTTCCCTTTTCATTTTGGCACAACATATGTACATCTGTTGATGGAGAGCGTTTGCACCGCACGAGCATTAAACCATATGGGAATGACATTTGATACTCCTGCTCCAGGACACAGGAAGCTGAGTGTGTCACATGGTTTAGTTTCTGCCCCTGCAGTGCATTGCCATTAGGGGATAATTGCACATGATAACAGGTTGACAACCGAATAAACCAGGTTGATTATTTCTGAGCTGTGTCATTGGCATTAAGTGGCTAGTGACAGGACTTTAAAAGACATCCTGCTTTGCTGTTCTGTGGCGAGGATTGTGTTGGATGTCTCAGGAAAAGCCAGGGAGCAAGCAGCACAATCCTCTCCTGGAGCCGGTTACACCAGCTGTGTGCTCTTAAAAATAAACAGGTTTTCGCAGTCATGCCATAGAAGAACCTTTTGGTGAACTTGTCTTAAAAGAAGACCATTGCTTTCCTAGAGTGAAGAGCATTTTAATAATCTAAAGAGCCACTAATGCCAATAAAGAACCGTTATTTTTAAGAGTGTTATTTCAACAAAACTTCCACTCACATATTTGAAGGCTGCTATTGGATCATTGAGTGTTAACATCGTATGAACAAAGAGAACAAATGGTGCAACTGAATAAAGGACAGAGTTAGTTACAAACTAGCTACTAAGCCTCTAGTGTGGACTTTACAATCCAATTTAAAGGATTAGTTTAACCAACAATTAAAATTATCCCATAATTTACTCACCCTCAAGCCATCCTATGAGGATATGATAAGGTGTATATGATTATATAAAAAAAATATCCTGGTTCTTCCGAGCTTTATAATGGGAGTGAATAATAACTGAGATTTAAAGATATATAATTTTCTTACAAAAACCCATCGCTTTGCTTCAGAAGGCCTTCATTTAATTAATTAAGTAATTTTTTTGGAGCCGTATGGGTTACTTTTATGATGGATGGATGCGCTCTTTTGGGCTTCAGAGCTAAAATATCTTTTAATATAACTCCGAATGTGTTTGAATGAAAGTCATATACACCTGGCTTGAGGTTGAGTAAAGTATGGGATAATTTACATTTTTGGGTGAACTTGCCCTTTAAGAACTTACGAATGGCTGGTGCAACCCTACCCTGGTCTAAGTGGTGTCACATTAGTGAAGGTCCTATCTGGAAATCAGAGCAGATGGAATAGCCATAGGCTACCAACTGAAGATCCATCCAGAGCACTCCATGGTGACAGAGATAACTCTAGGGAATGGCACCCTGCTTAAAGCCTTTGGTGTGATAAAAACAATCAGCACTGTTTCTCAAGCATTGTGTCAGTTTATTTTTGGGAAGTGTGCGGTTTATAATTCACAAGAATGTTGTAATTTTCTCAAAATAATATTGAGCAACATCCTAATCCGGGGAGACACAGTTACTGGATTTCAATCTGACGTGATGTCAAACTATTAGAAGTCATGGTGACTGACCAATAGCAGTGTTTTTAAGAGTAGCATCGACAGTTAATGGCCATAAAGTAGTATTTGATCAGTTCTGTTGTGTGGGTGGGAGGTACTTCAGAAGTATATAAGTATTAACTGGCAATTCAGCATTTGCAATGCAAGCGTATGTCAAGAAAAAGTTAGCAGCCACCACTCTTAAAAATAAAGGTCCTTTATTGGCATTGATGGTTTAGAAAAACCTTTTGAAGAACCTTTACATCCATGGAAACTTTACAATGGAAAAATATTTAAAAAATATTTTCCATTATAAATGGTTATTCTATGGCATCACTGCAAGAACAGTTTATTTTTACAACCCGATCTCACTAAATGCGTCTTTATTGCACGCATGTGTATTGTCGTGTAATTTATACGCTAAATTGAGTTTTTTCGTGCATAGGATACGCATTGGTTGGTTAGGGTAGGTTTAGGTGTGTGTGGGGTGCGTGTGTATTATACGCTTGGGTAGGATTAGTGGTGTGGGGTGCGTGTGTATTACATGCAAATGAACTGCGTATCAAATGCACGCAAAAAACTGCGTCTCATATGCACGTAAAAACTCATTTTCGCCTATCAATTACACGACAATGCACCATGCGTGTCATAGAGACGCATTTACGTGAGAACAGGCTGATTTTTAAGAGTCAGTATTCGAGTAGCACTTCTCTTTTTGTGGTCCCAGTGTCTCGGCAGCACTATTTTTGTATGTCTGGGTTTGAGCATTATTTTCTTTCATGTGGACTGTTTATCGATTAAGGCTGTTGTAAAAATGAATGCAGAGTCAGCTATACCTCCCTCATCCCTGCATTCATGACAGAGCAATGAATATTAATACAAGCTGGGTTTAATTGTCTCCTGTGGATAATTTCAATATTTGTGGGACGACAAGATAAAAGCAAGGAAAATGGTTTCAAAGATATCCATCTCAGTTCAAAGGCTCGGGTTAATACTAATTGAGGTCAAGTGTAGTCATTAATTATTTTTCTGCCTTTCTCGTGTTATTTCTCCCTCTCTTTACACTTTTAACCTCCGTCTACACCCCATGGGTCACCCAGTGGGAAAAACAGTCCATACTAATTAGGTTTCTTGACAGATCATTTTGACTACAGGAACATTTTGCCAGAAATTTCCGCTTGTCTCACATCAAACTGCCACTGTGCAGTCATTTATAATCTTTTACATGTTGAAGTGATAAATCTTAACAGTTAAATCCAGTTATTGACTTTTTTATGTTTATGTGCGTATTGTATTACTCATCATCATATCTGTATTTTACAAATAACACGTTAAATACAGAAGCACTGCAAAGACCAAAATTTTTTATCTTGCATAAAGACCAGAATGTCATAGAAAGACCAATAACACCGTAGAAACCCAAAACAACCAGTGTTTTAATTTTAAATTTAGTTTAAGCCAGCCAGAAGTTGAACACCCTAGAAATCACACAGAATTCAATTTTCACTTGTTTGCAAAGCACGTTTAGCCACAATCTTGAAACATGCTCCATAATGTAGGTTATAACTTATTATAATTATTATTATTAAATTACTAATGCTGATACACTGTCAGAATTTCTTTACAAAAGCTGTCACTAGGGCAGTACCTTTTCAAGAGGTACATATTAGTACCTAAAGTGTACATATCGGTATACCTAATAAAAAAGTGTACCTTTTGAAAAGGTACCTCCACAGTGACAGCTTATTTTTGTACCTTTTATTCTGAAAGTGTATAATGGTCTCTTAACAAGTTTCTTGGCTTATTAAGGATTTTGTAGCTGTAGTATGTTTGATTTCAGGGGAATAGCTGGCTGTCAGTGATGTAAATGATAAAGATGTTCTGCTTTTCTCGTTGTTTAGTTGTAGGCCTACTTCTCTCTCACCCTGTTTAAAACTGAGCGCTCATGCATAGAATTTCAAAAAGCAGCTGTGAGTCTCTGGGCATCTGTAGTCAGTGGCCGTCTTCCAGGATAGATCCATCACAGTCTGAAGGAGAAAGCTTGGGCGTGTGTGTTGCTGTAGACTCCTGGCTTTTATCCTAATGAATGTTTGCCCTCATGGACCCCGAGGAGGGGAATGGGATTAAGATCCAGGCAGGGCACTGCTGATTCAGGTCTTCTGAGGGTGTTGAGACTGGGGTTTTGTGACTCGAGTGTCAGGGGACTGTTTGGGGGGAGATCATTTAGGGTTTTCTGAAGTAGCAGAGAACCGCACAACCCAACTGATTCTCTTGAGTCCTCATTCTCTTTTGCACTCATATGCATTAGCATGATTCTTGACAGACTCAAGACTATGTCTGCTGACCTGTCGGTGAAGCTTCTTTTACTCTATATTTCTGTCCGTTTTCTCTCTCCGGAGGGCTAACTGATCTCAGAGGAAACATTAGTCTATGGTCTGAGTCTGACGCCATGTCCTCCCTAATATTTTCAGTCATAATGTTGGCTTGTGTCATCAGAATGATACATAACCAGGGGATTATAGGTCACGATGATTTATTTGAAGTCAACATAAAATGTCATTCACAACCATTTTACTTCAGTAATGTGAAATATATTTTTGAATGAAATGGAAATGATTTAGAGCAGGACTTCTCCATCTGGAGTTGACTCAGTGGGTTGCCAGTTCGAGTTATTTTAATGAAATATTTGGAAGACAAACAATTGTGCGCCACCGGTGAATCAAGTTCGGGAATGTGCATTAACCCTGTAAAGCCTGACGTATGAAATAATAGTCCGAAAAACGGTATTGATTGAACCTTTTAGACAAATTTGTTGTTGTTGAGGATTATATTTGATAAATCAGGTTTTTATTGCTCATAGTATAACAGGAGAATATGGAGCACATACTCGAGAAGGGAATTAACATGTCAGTTTTCATCAGAGGCCGAAACTGAGCAAAAATATATAATTTGGTGAAGATGTTATTTATATGGTCGAAAAGTAAGAAGAAATGTTTATAGATCAATGGCCTATCCTCAATCTAAAAGGCCTTTTACTTGCTAAAAAAGTATAAACAGACAACAGAAGGCATGTAGCCTATTAGATTGTGTGCAACATTTTTTTCTGCAAAATGTATGATACAGTAGGTAAATAGGGTCAATATTGACTTTATGTGGACTTTAATGTGTGCCTACTGCATTCTTTTGCTTTTGTTTATTTTCTTATACATGCATTGGCTTGTTTGACTTTCATATGACCCCTCTGGGAGGCTGACGGCCTGTCAGTTAGGGGGCAGACCGTTCAGACAGGCTTTTAGGCTCTGATACGCTCTGAAACAGCAATAAAAGCCCCTCCATTACGGCAATGGCCAAGGCAATGCCCCCAATTACATCATCCTCCCCTCCAGCCTGTCTCCTCTTCTCTTTTTGCCCTTTCCAATCATTCTCTGTCTGTTCGTGATGTCCTTATTTCATCTTTCTCTCTCCCTCCTCCTAGAGTGATGTCATTTGATACGAGGAGAAAATGCGGCCCCTGACCCTTGAGACGCTGCTCGTCTGTACTGAAATGAGCTCTTTGTTTCTGCTCCTGCCAAACGGCCGTGTCTCACACACACAGCTCTTCATCACTGCATCTGTCAGGCCTCGTGCCAAAGCTTTTAGTGCTTTGTGTGGGTATTTTGCATCTTTGTGGGGTAATTTATAAAATTATTTTCCCTTATTATACAGAGAGAAGGAGAAAGAAAAACTATTTATTAACATTATTAATGTGAAGTTAGGGTACAAAAATGCTAAATTGCATACAATCGTGTTTCAATCAATTTTCACCAAAAGGTTTCCACGTTGGTTTTCCAGAACACTATATTTTTTTCTAAGGGCTTTTATTATTCTGAGCCTAGGACCCTGTAAAGCCTGACATATGAAATAATAGCCCAAAAACCTTTGTTGAGTATCATATTTGATACACCAGGCTTTTATGAGTAGGATATAGGAGAATATGTCACTCATTGTTGAGGAGGAAAAAACATTTAACTTTTATTCAGAGTCTCAAACGTATCACAAATATACAATTTGATGCAGTTGCTTATATGGCCAAAAATTAATTCTTAATTTCGATGAGATTCTTATAAAAGTATAGAATGTACATAAATATAAGTTGTAGCTCTATATCTTCCAATAATATGTCTGAGTAAGAGGAAATTTAAATGCTTAGTTTTATAATCAAAGCTAGCTATATGTAGTTTTTATTGTGGGGGGCAAAAACATATTATGCAATGCATTTCAATGATTGAAAGATGTACAAAATAAACATTTCTCAAAAGCCTAATGTATCGATACTCACATTTTAATAATGATGGATAATCAAGCAAGCCGAAGTTGCTAAGTGTTCATCTTGAAATATTACTGACATTATAAACGTTATTATGGTTACTTTATAAAAATCAGTAAATATTTCATAGCATAAAAACAATGTTAAATAATCCCATTTTCATAGGGACAAAGAATATATTTTTGTTAAAGATAAAGTGAAATGCAATATCATTTTGGGTTAGAAATATTAATGAGCGTTCACGACCATTGGCAAGTTAGGAGAAACATTATTCACTGACTCCTTGTATTAGTTCGCTAGTTTGGACCACAATCAAAATCTCTGCATGGTCTATTTTTGCCAGCTTTTGTTTTATAGGTGTCTTTCCGTAAGTGTTTTTAATTGTGTAGCTAAAACAACTGCCAAGACGCCACTTACAATTTCTGTTAATCGCCCACCTAGTATGTGCAACATCATTCTTTCTGTCAGTAAAATAATACCTATTTCTATCTCACTCACTTAATTTTTCCAGAGCCTAAGGGACTATAGCATCATGCACAGCCAGAGTCAGTTTATTGTTAATTTATGAGTCTTCTGGTTGGCTCAGTGGCTGCTTGTGGCTGTGTTTAATATAGCAACACATTTTGGGTCATTGGGCGGGCGGTGTGGCAGATTAAATGTGGGCCTTGTTTTAGTTCCCTCTGTGACTGCTCAGCAGATTAGACCAACAGGCATGCATTGTTTGAGAGGGTGTCAGATACACTCAAGAACCCCCTATCCTACTGCCCCTAATTCTGTCCTGAGTGCTTTAAAGGCCTTGCTGGTGTTCGCTGTGACATGAAAAGTTCTGACATGGCATATTGTGTTTGTCAAAAACTGTGCCTCCAGTAAATGTTGTTTCTATAATAGTCTTTGCCTGTTTAAAAGACTGGAAATGGGATTTAAACTGTTAAAATGTATGTTGATACTACTAAATGCTCATTTGACCTTAAAGGACCCCGTGTGCTAGTATTTATACTTGTAGCATGTATTTATTTTTAAGGCCCTACATATATCAGAATGCCCGTATGACCGGTATGTCTCTGAGGGGCTCTTTGCACTCACGTCCATGACACTTTTTCTCCCTGGCAGAGATCCAGGGTCCTGCAGGGCCAGTGCAGACTTGTGCAGTCTGGTGGGTGTTCCTGCGTGGGGGTGATGGAGGTCGCAGCCCAGTAGGTCTGGACTGTGTCCAGAGCAAGTGATGTTGGGCCCACTAATTTAAACAAAGAGAGACAGACGCTTTAGATTTGTGTGTGTGTGCGTGCGTGTGTGTGTGTGTGTGTGTGTGTGTGTGTGTGTGTGTGTGTGTGCTCGTGTTTATATTACATTGTGGGGACCAAATGTCCCCACAAGTATAGTAAAACCTGAAATCACCTACATTGTGGGGACCAGTCAGCGGTCCCCATGAGGAAACCAACGTATAAATCACACTAAGTAATGTTTTTTGAAAATGTAAAAATGCAGAATGTCTCCTGTGATGGGTAGGTTTAGGGATAGGGGCAGTGTAAGGGGACAGAATATATAGTTTGTACAGTATAAAAACCATTACGCCTATGGAGAGTCCCCACAAAGATAGCGAACCAGACATGTGTGTGTGTGTGTGTGTGTGTGTGTGTGTTGAAAAGGTCTTAAATTTGATAATCTCAAATTAAGGCCTTATTATTTCCTTTATTTTACCAGGGAAAAAAAATCACATTGAGATTACAATCTCTTTTACGAGTGAGCCCTGGCCAAGAAGGCAGCACATATAGAATACACTTTAACAGACAACAAGTAACAAGCAGACAGGGATGCACAAGAATGTTCAAAAATAAAAACAAAAGATCACACTTTAAAACAATCGCAAACATGTTGATAAATTTGATTTAGGCAGGACTTGAATTCATTATGTGAAAACCCTGCAGTTTTAGCTGATTTTGCAACTCATTCCATGAAGTTGGAGCACTGTAACTAAAAGCAGTTTTGCCAAACTCTGTTTTAGTTTGTGGAACATCATACAATATGTATCTACTTGATCTTAGATTATATTCAGATCTAGGTGTTAAAAGTGTAGTTAAATATGAAGGAGTGTGTCCAGCTATTGCTTTGTACACAAAGGTCAACCAATGATTGAGCCTTCTTGTGTTAAGTGAGGGCCAACCAACCATTTCATATAATACACAGTGATGGACAGAGTACTTTGCATGCATTATATAAATCCCAATGCTGAATGATACACAGAATCCAAAGATTTCAACAGGGTCTTTGTGGAGTGTCTATAAAACACATCTCCATAGTCTAAAACCAGCAAAAAGGTAGATTCAACCAACTTTTTGTAAAGCAAGAACTGTTTCTGAAGTAAAAACCCAGCTTTAATTTCAATTTAGCAAGTAACTGTTTAATATGTAAATTAAAAGACATGTTTTCCTCCAATATAAATCCCAGATATTTGTATGAGCAAACTAATTCTATTGGCCTGCCCTGTAATGTGTGGAGCTGAGGCAAGGAAGTTCCAGGCTTCCGGGTTCTAGTAAAAAACATAATATTTAGTTTTCTTATCATTTAGAACTAAATTTAATGCATGTAGATTGAACTGAATATTTTCAAATGCTTTTTGTAGCTTTAAAATTGTCTCCGCAGGTGAATTTGCATAACAATAAATAATGGTGTCATCAGCATACAAATGTATTTTTGCATTAAAAATATTTTCACTGAGGTTATTAATATATACTGTAAACAGCAAAGGCCCCAAAACAGAGCCCTGCGGTACTCCAGAATTAACAGTAAGTTTCCCAGACATATAGTCATTTAGTAGTACATGTTGACATCTGTTATTTAAGTAGCTACTGACCCAACCTATTGCAGCATCAGAGAGGCCAATGCAAGCCAACCGTGATAATAAGATAGCATGATTGACTGTATCAAAGGCTTTTGTTAAATCAATAAATAACGCAGCTCATGATTTACGATCATCTAAAGCACCGATTATGTAATTAAGTACTTTCATAGTAGCGGTGGTAGTACTATGATTTTTCCTAAAGCCAGACTGAAAAACAGATAGAATACTATTACTAACCAGGAACTGTTTTAATTGTTCACTGACGATAGATTCCATAATCTTAGCTATCACTGATAATTTAGAGATTGGACGATAATTGTCCAATTTAGATGGGTCACCACCTTTCTGCATTGGTAAAACCAGGGCAGATTTCCAATCTTCAGAAGCAATATTCTGTTCCAGTGATAAGGTTAAGATGTAAGTCAATGGGTCAGCAATGATTTCTGCTGCAAATTTTACAAATATGGGCTCAATCTCATCAGAAACTGCAGATTTACGAATATCCAGTTTTTTAATGGGAAACCATTAGATGATTGAGTGGGAGACAACGACTTGACGAGACGAAGACTGTGACAAGTACATTGTTTCAGAGTATTAGCAGGTTAAATAAGATTAAATGTTAAAACATAGTTAGCTTAATATTCCATTTAAATTTTCCACCACAATGGTTTTCCAAAACTTAGTCGGGTTATTTAGATTTCTTGTTGTTTCATTAAGATAAAACTCAGATTTTGACCTGCGAACCAAGGCTGTACATCTATTTCTCAGGACTCTAAAAGCCACCCAGTCCTTTTCTTGGCCAGTTTTTCGAGATCTGGCCCAGGCTGAATTCCTTTCAAGAAAAAGCTCAGACAGTTCATCAGTGAACCAAGGATTATCGCTGCCCTTAACTCTAAACTTCTTGAATTCTAGGTTTTACTTTTAGAATCTTACAATTTCGTATTGCTGCTACAGCACAGTGATCACTGACATTGTCTGTAAAAATTCCTATGTGGGTGAATTTATGAGGTTTATTTGTTAGGATGACATCAATTAAAGTGTATTTGCTTGGGTTCTTAAGATTTGATCTTGTGGGTGTATTTATGATTTGAATTATATTCACTGAATCACAAAATTCCTTAAACTGGTTTGACACTGATGACAACCAATCCCAGTTTAAATCACCAAGAGATTATTTTCTTTGCAACTCACCCTAAAACTGATGACAGTGAGGTGAGAGTGTCATTTACAGCTGAGGGTGGTCTATAACAGCCAACAATATTTAGATGACAATCATTTCCATAGTGTAAGTCCATAGCTAATAGCTCAAACTGTTTTGGGATAGACAATGACTTTATAACAGTTGCATGGAAATGTGATTTTATATAGATTGTAACACCTCCCTTACTTTTCCAATCAGAACGAAAAAAATTGTATCCCTCTATTGCAACATCAATATCTGCAATAGATTTTTTGAGCCAGGTCTCTGACAAGACAAAAATGTCAGTTTTGGTCGTCTTGGCCCAGATTTTTACTTGGTCTAATTTGGGCATTAAACTACGAACATTTAAATGCAGGACACCCAGGCCTATCTGAAAATTCCAGAGGGGTTGTAAGACAATTTCCCACTGGACCAGGATTTGGATTTATATTACCAGCCATCAAAAGCATCAACATTATCAGACATCGCTGCTTTAAGTTTTTTTGTGGGAGATTGTAATCGGATTGTCCATTTTTAAAATCCAAACGTGATTTTTTCGCAGGACATAGTACGTTCTGCAAAGTGAGAAGGAAAACAACAGTAAGATTTGTCCTTGATTCCATTCCAACTGTAGTTGGAATCGCTTGAAATGATAGTTCCGTGCTTGTGTGTTTTGATGGTCGATGCAGGGGAAAACGTTCAGGGTTACACGCATTTTTGCCTTCAGCACAGCCTGGCCTGCAGCTTAGATCGAACATGCAAAAACCTGCCCATATTAATAGCACCACTCTCATGTTGCCAGCAATGCAAGAGAAAAACATACAAACAACCAGTAGCCTAGATCGTGGACTTCACCATAGATTAATATCGGGGTATAGAAGCCAGAGCCAGGAAGCACACGGTATTGTAATTTAAAAGCCTTGAATTTGGTATACAAAATCTTGGATTTCGTTACAAAACACCCAGGATACACACACGAAATGGGCATTTTAAACGATAAACTGACACAAAGACATTTGAATATGTGTATATGGTCCTCCTTCCTCACAATTGTAAACACTGACTCCATACTTCCGCGTACATCGAGCGTGAACTTTTGAACGTAATTGCGTATTACGTGACGTCACGAACGAGCATCACAGAACAGAGCAAGGCGAGCATTTGTGCTTATAAAACTTAAACTTTTTTATTTATTTTTTAAATGACCGATCGTTTCGCTAGATAAGACCCTTATTCATCGTCTGGTGTCGTTTAAAGCCCTTTGAAGCTGCACTGAAACTGCCATTTGGACCTTGAACCGTTTGGGGTCCTATGAAGTCCATTATATGGAGAAAAATCCTGTAATGTTTTCATCAAAAACCTTAATTTATTTTCAACTAAAGAAAGAAAGACATGGACATCTTCGATGACATGGGGGTGAGTAAATTATCAGCAAATGTTTTTTTGTAAAAGTGAACTAATCCTTTAAGTTCATTCCGTAATTAAAAATGCAGGCAGTGTTGAGTGCACCTCGCTCTACGTCATAGCAGAAAGCGCGAAAGCCTGTGCACCCCTTACTATTGTTACTAGGCCAGTGAGGTACAGAAAAAGATAGTAGCCTAGTTTTTCATCTGAAATGGGAAAGTGTCGGTTTAATCCGCTATGGCCTCAAATGCCAGAATTCAATAATTTAAAACGCAATAAAATGTTTTCTACATGTTTTCTACCCGGTCTTTTCAATAGTATCTGGCAACCATGCTCTCTACAGCTACACTGCTGAAGTGGGTGATCTGAAAATACAGACAAGCTGGAGTTCATCAATCTTCATTTGAGATTTTCTACTTAAATGAAAGTGTCATTCAGTCAGTCTGTGCTCTGTCACGACTCACGTGCGACTAAATCTGCGATCAAAATGCAGGCTGATATCCACCAGTGTTTTTAATATCGATCCGATTATACGAGCAAGAATGCAATCTTTCCCGAAAATCCACACGATTTCAAATGTGACATTGATTTTATACAACAGTTAAAAAAGGGTAGGCTAACCTTCAGTGATGCACTAAATTTAAAACAGTATAGTCAGGCTTGCTCTGTGTTGCAACGAAATATGTGGGTTTGTATCGAATCGTGAGATTAAATGAACGAATGACTCGATTACTCACTCATAAAGACAGTGAGTTACCGCCACCTACTGGCGATTTTAATATACTATTTTTATTAATATTAAAAATTTTCAACGTTGCATATTTATTGAAATTTTTTTTATTTAAAGCATTATTTTTTTTTTTAAGGTATTATAATTTTTTTTTAAAGGGGGAAAATATTAAACGAAATCGAAAAGGTGTGACTGCAGTCTAATTCGAAGAGGGGTACGACATTTTTAAAAAATGGGAGAACCACGTGACTTAGGAAAAGGGATATGTAGACCAGTGGCGTATCCAGGACATTTTTTGGGGGGTGGCCAAGATGGGACACAAAGCTAGTGTGGGGTGGCCATGGCATAGCGAAGTTTAATGCGTATACGTACGCAGCCGGCCATGGTTCGAATCCCGGTCCTTTGCTGCATGTCACATCCTCTCTCTCTCTCCCATGATTTCCTGTCTCATAACTGTCAACTAAAGGTGTCTATCCTGTTAAAAACAGTCCTAACCACCTATCACAGTCCTCAAGTATCTCTGGTTATTTTAACATGTCTATTTTTAATCAGTAATTATGGTCAGGATAGGGTAAACATTATCTAAGAGCTATTTTCTTGTAGTGGATTAAAGTCCTTGTCTCTTCTTAAGTTAGATTAGAGTAGCAAAATTAAACTGCTCTTAACTCATCCTATAGAATAACATGTATCAGTCATCAGTTCATCATCTGTGTCGCCTGATTGAGGCACCATCTTGTGGTTACATAAAAACACAAATCCAACAGGATAAACCAAAATGCTTAAAAATAGGACCTTATAAAAAGTGTATCTGTAAAAGCAAAAGAAAAACTAAGCTTGTAAGGAAAAAACAGAAATATTTGTTGTTCTTTACATGCTTAGTTTGTGTTATTATTTAGCTTAGATATAATTTGTTGGAGATACTGGAATTTGAATATCTCAGTTTGTTCTTTGCCAGGTGTGTTTTTATTTAACCACAAAAGGGGACTTCAATTAGTAAAGCAAACATGGGTAACAATACAGGTAACACAGATGATGGCCTGATGACTGAATAATGTCATTAGGATGCCTTGTGATGTATAAAAATGTGCAAAAAGTGGTTTTCAACCCAGGCAGTATTCATGTCCAAGGCCCTGATGAAGGTATAAATTGAAATGTTGGCTTTGATTCAGCATACATTAATAAGTTTATTTAAATCAAACAGTTAAGACTTAGAATCATAAATGGTCAAGATGCTTCTTCATTAATTAACAAAAAGTCCTTTTTAAACAGCCAGAGCAGAGCAAATAAATAAGGCACAGCTTGTTCTTGTGTTATAACTTAAATATAGACTTTCACACTATATTTCACACACTGGTTGGCCAAAAATATAACATTAGCTCTATTGAACACACACATCTGCAAAAAAACACTCTCAGTCTTTAGTCCAGAAAATAGCGTTTCATATTTCATGGCGGTGTAACGAGTGGAAATAAGGTGTGGTCCCTTTAAGAGCTGCGCGCGCGCACTCTTCAACTGTCTGCACTCTTAACTTGGTTTGCAGTCTGCTAAGCTAGCTAGTACAGTGTAGTTTGACTTTTTCAGTTTTCCTACACATTCAGAGGGAACTACGATATAACTAAACATTAAATTACCATACCTCTCAATCTACAGATTCCAGCGTTTTTATCGTTGTTGTATTGTTGCTGTTGTAACTGTGACCGTCCTCTTGTTTCACGGAGCAGCAGCAGCCAGCGCGCTCATCTCATGGGTCACCTGACCTGCATGGCCAAACGTCCGCTGAGCAGAAATCAGCTCTCACAGCCTCAGTACGACCATTACTGTGTTAGTTAAAAATGTAAAACTGGCCCTAAGTCAGTTGATCAGCTGTCATCATTGATTGACAGCTTTTCTCTTGTTTCTTGTGTTGACGAACTTGACCAACTACCTATCAGATCTGGGGTGGCCACAGGGGTGGCCAATGAGCTTTCAGGGGTGGCCCTGGCCACCCCAGGCCACCCCCTAGAATCGCCACTGATGTAGACTATACCTGCACAAGTGCTACTGCTAAAGAGTGCAATGTCAATAATTTCTCATAAGCTTAATTGAATTGGCCTAGAGAGAATAATTATAATGACATTTTCTGTCTAAAGACTACATATAAAAAAGTAAAGTAACTGCAGTTTGACTAAAAGTAATGACTAAAAGTTGCAAAGACTTTTCATCAACTAAAATTATGAAAGACAGAATGACTCAAATGTGACTGACCAATAAGCATTTTCGTCTGAAGACTAAGACTAAATTAAAAATGGCTGCCAAAATTACCACTGGCCTACACACACATGCGCGCTACAACGCTGTGGCGTATGTATTATGACTGATAATTTAAATAAAATGTTTTATTTAATTCTAGTAGCCTACTTGTACATAATTATTTTCTAGGGTTTAAAATTGATACAGATTTGACATTTCCCCCTCATACTTCTGTCGGAATGGGTACGGAGTTGGCATTGAATTTCATTTGAAATGGTAGGAAAAAGCCTTGAATTTATGTTGGAGATCCAGGGGGTACCCGTGTGTGTGTGTGTGTGTGTGTGTGTGTGTGTGTGTGTGTGTGTGTGTGTGTGTGTGTGTGTGTGTGTGCTTTAGCTAAGAAAAGATTTGAGTGTGATGCAGCCTTTCTGAAAATCGTTTGTTGGGTGAAATGAAATATTTAGGACCCGTTTAGCACTTAGTGGTCTTGTTTCAACCTTTAAAGAAAAAGAGTATATGCACAATAAACCGACTGTTCTCAGACTGTAAGCACACTTACTGTGGATCTCTGATTCTCAAAGCATTCAGCCACTTTAGATGAATCTTTAATGAGCTCAAGGTCATTAAGGGAAAGAGACTTCACACTGTCTGCCATTTTCTGCACAGAAATCTTTGGAAAACTCAATATAACCAGTAAGGCCTCTTGGTTTCTTCTCTCCAAATAACCTGCACATTCATGTTTGACCCCAGAGAAGGAATGGAAACAAGTTTGAAGTGTTTATGTTATTCCTTTTTGGAAGTGATAGAAGCTGTCTGGTCACCAGCTGTGCATATTAAATGTATAGCTGAATAATTTTTTCTTTTTTGTGTGTTCTTCTCTAAGGGAGCTGTTCTCCTCTGAATATCAGGAGATATGGTATGATCCAAATGGAAACCGTCAGTTTTCCAGGCCTTCCAACCGGGTGAGTGTAAGAGCCATTCCAGAATCATTCACTTCTAAATAGCATGTGAAAATAATAGCGCTTTGGAAACGCTCCTCCAAAACACCCCAAAGTGGCTAAAAATATTTAGATCTGTTGACTGTACAGGCCATGGGAGATGTTTAACTTCACTTTCATGTTCATCAAATTACTTAAACACAGCCCCACCTTCAGGGTACAATATTTGAATCATTGTGTGCACATGGTCCTCCAGAATGGTTCGGTAGTGCTTGGTAGTGACACGCCCATCAAGCACAAGTAGTGAGCCTAGGCAATGCCATAATATTGAAGCCCAAACCATCAGTGATCCACTCTGGGCAGCTGGTTAAGCTTCTTTGGGGCTTCTCCACACCGTAACTCTCTCGGATGTGGAAAAGACAGTGAAGGTGGACTCCTTAGAGAACAAAACATGATTCACAATGTCCACAGCCCAAGATTTCCTCTGCTGGCACCATTGGAATTGACGCTTGGCCTTGGCATGAGTGACCAAAGTTTTGGCTATAGCAGCCCGACCGTGAATATTGACCCCGTGGAGCTCCTGACGAACAGTTTTGTTGGGAACAGGAAAGTTGAGGTGCACATTTATTTCTGCAGTGATTTGGGCAGCTGTGGTTTTATGTCTTTTGGACACAATTCGGGTTAGTACCCAGACATCCCTTTCAGACGGCTTCCTCTTGAGTCAACAGTCACTCCTGTTGGATGTGGTTCGTCCTGCCGGTGGTATGCCGACATTACCCTAGATAACATAGCTCTTGACACACCACAGGGTTTTCTGTGCTGGTCACAGATATAAATGCATCATTCTATTCTATTCTATTCTATTCTATTCTATTCTATTCTATTCTATTCTATTCAGATGAGCCAGCGAGAGACACGCTCCAACAATTTGTCCTCTTTGTACTCATTTGTCACCTATTATGTTGTGTGAATTGCAATATTTCATGTACAACTGTGCTATTGCTCTGGTAATTTAACCTTCACACTCTGCTCTTACCGATAGAATGTAAAATTAGTGAAGATTGGCCACCAGGCCAGTGAGGCCACGCATATATAGGCGTAAAACCTCCAATGCTATTGGCCAGTGCTTTAGTGTCCAAACCCAGTAGGCCTATATATATTTATAGTATTATTACTTATATAGTATATAGTACTTCCACACCTCATTTCCTCTAATGTTATACTTACAGTATATTATGTTATCTTGGTTTTAGGATCACTGTTATTATCATGGGTCAGTCAAGGGGATTCAGGGGTCTAGCCTCGTCATCAGCACCTGTGCTGGATTCAGGTAAGATCAGCAGATCTGCATGTGTATTGTGTAAAAATATATTTATTTAATTATATGTTTTTTAATTTGCATGTTCAATGGATCTTTAATTTAAAGGCTTGTAATGTAATGCTTGTACTGTAACTAGACACATTTTTGTTGGAAGAGCCACATTTTGGCTTATTTTATTATAATTTTATATTGACAACAGTGTAACGACTGAGACAATCAGACGCATAGCTATTTGTTACATTTAACAAATAAGCAATCAATCTTAGGAATGAAACATCCCACCAAAAGAGACAAGGGAGTAGGAAAGGTCACCTATACCACGTTTGGTCTCTATAAATTGGTACTTTGAAGTTTGATTGCTGCACAACATGTTAGTATTACAAGAATTTTTCATAGTTTCTTCATCAGCAACCAATCCAGCTGCACATGCAAATGAGCACGCTTGAAACAAAAGATCCATAAATCGCCAACAGAGGAATTTTCCCACTTAGAACTTCACGAAAGTCTTTCAATGCAAAGGCGATGGAAGTATACATTTCATGAGGTGCTCTGAAAATAATATGCTGATGGTTCTTTTCATAGTTAGATGGATCTTCTCCATAGTTCCATTTCCTGCTTCCGGTTTCATACTGTCACTTACCATTTTTGTGTGTATGTGTGTTTCGATTAGTTATGTTTGTAATTTAGTTAATAAAACTTGTGCACAAAACTTGGTTCTGATTCTCTGCTTGCAACAAAGTTTATTTTATGATTTAGATTTTGACTACAGGCTCTTAGTAGTTTTGCACAGTATGAAAGAAATTTCCCTTCCCCAGAAATGAACATTTCTTAGAATTAATAAGTGTTCACGGGACGAACAGGTTGATTTATTGTAATATTAATGTTACTACATTAAATTAATTCTGTTAACAGATCCAAATATTCATAGTTCATTATTTCAAGTTATGATTGATTATTAATATTTATTTTGAGGTAATTTGCTACAACAGGTATGCAATCATTGGAAGATGTGGGGAGTTTTTTTTGTGTGTGTGTGTGTGTGTGTGTGTGTGTGCCACTAGTGGTTCTGAAATTACACTCTCCACCTTAAACCAAGGTAAAATCATAACCCATGTCCTCTTGTGGTCTATAGTTTAATTTTCTTTTAATTTAGTTTAACAAAAACAGTTTTCTAAAAAAAAAATAATTTTATTCTTTAGTTCATCAAATTTAAATTTGATAGTGTTATTATTATCATGCAAAACTGTATTTTATGGCTAGTAATTGTGACTTTCACAAAACCATTTTTAGTCCCATTTTCTGTCAGACTCTAGTGTTTAGTGATATGACTTTGCATCATGAGAACTTGTCTTTTATGGTTAGTAACTGTGACTTTCACAAAACCATTTTTAGTCCCATTTTCTCTTAGACTCTAGTGTTATTATTATCATGCAAAGTCATATCACTAAACACTAGACTAGAGTCTGACAGAAAATGGGACTAAAAATGGTTTTGTGAAAGTCACAATTACTAACCATATGATGCAAAGTCATATCACTAAACACTAGAGTCTGACAAAAAAAGGGACTAAAAATGGTTTAGTTCATCAAATTTTAATTTTATAGTGTTATTAGTATCATGCAAAACTGTCTTTTATGGTTAGTAATTGTGACCATTTTTAGTCCCATTTTCTGTCAGACTCTAGTGTTTAGTGATATGACATTGCATCATGAGAACTTGTCTTTGTTGCGCAAAAGTTCCAGTTTATTAGCCCAGGAAGTGAGTTCAGCGAGTTCATTGTAGCAGCGTGGCCGGGTCTCTGGGTTTCTGAGTGGGCCGAGATGTATAGATGTATAGAGTCCTGCTGAGCTCCAGCTCGTTCAGAGACTCCATTTCCTGACTGATATCCCAAAAGATCGATGAGCCAGCACTGCTTGAGTGAGTTGGATTTGACTGGAGTCAAACTGAATTTTATAGAGTATACACACGTCCTTCCAGATGAATTACACAGCTGCGGTGTACGATTCCACGAATGAGCACCATGAAAGCATTTTGTCTAGAGTTGTATTTATCATATAACAGATGTGTTAGCATGTCTTTAGTTGCCATTCAAGAAATCTTGTTAATGTCATTGAGTATTCTTTATCTTTGCAGGATGCCTGTTCCTATACAGAAAGTAGCAACTTTCACAATTCATAGACAGTTAACATTCACATAATATTGCAATGTAACTAAGTTTGTTAGTTCGTCGTAATATTTGGTTTGGGTTCTTTTTGTGCCTTGCATATTGTTGTGTATTTCTGCAGTGGAAGCATTTTCATTGATGGTTGGGCATCCCTGTACATCTGTGAAGTGTTGTGTGTGTAACTAGGTTGGTGTTTGGAGAATACTTGGAGATCCAGGAAGCAATGAAATCTGTTTTTGCTTAAATAAACCAGTTCAGCATAAAGACAAGTTGGCTATCAATTCATTTTTATTCCCTTTTTTCTTCCCCCTCCCATCCGGGATAAAGATCATTTTGTGTGGTGAAGCTGCTTCCCGTGCAAAACCCATCAGAGAGGTTTCCATCCTGTAGGCCGGTTTAAATGTTCATGACTCTGATTTTCCACTCGATCATTGAAATGTAAAGTTTAAAGATTCTTGTGATTGACACGTTGTCTTCTTATATCCCCAGGGGCATGATAACAGTCAATAACAGCGTGAGCTACATGATCGAACCGCTAGCTAACCAAACACACTCTCAGGGACATGCCGTATACAACGCTCAGAGCCTGAAACTGCCAGCGGGCACCTGCGGACACCACCATGGAGACGGGAATCACACGGAAAGCCTTCAAGAGCTGATTGATGTCATGGCAAAGCCTCAGCAGACCAATAGGGTGAGATCATGGTATTGTTGTGCAAGAACACTTCACCCAAAGTCAAACTAGAGATCCTCTCGGATCAGTGTACGTTTAATTTGAAGAAGCTCACTGTGTAACTTTTTGTTGCTTCACCATCAAAAAAGTTCAGCACTTGGTGTGAGTATGGTACATTTTGGTGCCCATGGTGTTTTTTAAAGCATTGAAGGCACATTTCCTATGTTTTTTTGTTGTGTAAAGTATCTTAGAGAAACTAATATGTAACACAAAATGAATCTAGCATGAAAAGTAGTTAGTTTTAGAAAGATGAAATATAGGTGTACCCCTTAAAATGGTGAATTTGGCCTGTACAACCTCAGAGGTCCTGACCTTCTAGATCCAACAATTTAAATGTTTATTCCCATGTACATTTTTGAATAGGCCTATATTTCAAAATATACAAAAATGGATTTGAAAATACTTTTGCTTACATATTTTCCCATATAAATTATTTGGCCGTTTGTTTACATTTTTAATGTACGTAAATATATTTTCTTTCAAATTTGGCATTCTTACAAAAAAGTACATTTTGCAATATGTTTGACTTTTTAAGGTTTAAATTAAGTATTTTTTCCTAAATTATTATTTTTTCTGTATTTGTTTAATGTTTTGTGTGTTTATGTGACAATGATCGGCTGCATTGCCCTCGAGTTCCACGAGAGGGCTCCCCACTCTTCTGTAAGGTTATCCCTGGACTGTGTCACGCACACACCCAGGGGTGCGTTTCCCGAAATCGTTAGCCAACTATGGTCGCAAGTTCCGTCGTTACCAATAGAGTTCAATGGAAATTGCGACCAACTTGCGACCATAGTTGGCTAACGATGCTTTCGGGAAACGCACCCCTGGACTGTTTCACACACACACCCTGGGCTGATTACGCACACACCTATTCCCATTGATCACTCTCACACCTCCATCTAGTTTCACACGCAGCTCCACTCACAGTTAAAACCCCACTCACACTATTACCCATTGCGAAGTCTTGCTTCACTGTTGTGTACATCTCCGAGCGTTTCCTAGTTTAGTCTGTTCCTGTCTGTATTTCTCGACCCTTGGCTGTTTCCTGGATTCCGTATCGCCTGCTGCCTGCCACTGATCTCCTGCCTGGTATTTGGACCTTGATTAAAGGAGAACTCCGGGCAATTTTTAAGTTAATCTTGATCGTTAGACCTTTGTGAGTACTGTCTATAGAAAAAAAAACGAACCGGATTGGTGCTTGCGACGCGGAGCTGCGACCGCGAATGCCCAGAGCTCCCACTCAGCTAAAACGGCTGCTCTGGGGGCATGTACATAAAGAGCGTTTTTGAGCCTCTTAACAGACACATAATGCAATTAAAATATCTGTCCAACATGAACAGGGGCCTTACCTGTAAACAAGATGCGTTTAGCAACTTAGCCATGGTTTAAATTCACCTAAATAGTGTTTTAGACGGCAAGCTGTAGTCTCGCGCTGAAGTCTCGCTCCTCCCACCTGGACTCACGTGGGAACTCAGTTGTAGCCGGGATTGGTAAATAGTGTCCAGGTGGGAGGAGCGAGACTTCAGCGCGAGACTACAGCTTGCCGTCTAAAACACTATTTAAACCATGGCTAAGTTGCTAAACGCAACTCGTTCACAGGTAAGGCCCCTGTTCATGTTGGACAGACATTTTAATTGCATTATGTGTCTGTTAAGAGGCACAAAAACGCTCTTTATGTACATGCCCCCAGAGCTGCCGTTTTAGCTGAGTGGGAGCTCTGGGCATTCGCGGTCGCAGCTCCGCTTCGCAAGCACCAATCCGGTTCGTTTTTTTTTCTATAGTCAGTACTCACAAAGGTCTAACGATCAAGATTAACTTAAAAATTGCCCGGAGTTCTCCTTTAAGCCTTTGTCTCCTTTGCTGTGTTTGCGGTCTCTGACCATTGCCTGTCTGACTACCCTGTAAATAAACCTATGCTGCATTTGGATCTACCTGTGTCTGGTTGTATCATGACAGTTTAGATCCCAAGTATGATATAGGCTAAGTGTTGCAAAACCTTATTAAAATGAATGTAAAATAAAACAGCCCATATTAAAATATAGTACAACCTCCTAAAGTTGTCAGTGAACATTTCCTGAAGGTTATGCACCTCCTTTCACTGACAATTTGTTGAAAAAGAAAATAAAATAGCAATTTTTTTTAAGAGTTCAGGCTCTATTGTGTACCCTATTTATGGAAAGTACCAGATAATAAAACTTGTTATTTAAATAAATGTGAAGAGCTGACTAAAGTGGTACTAAACTAAGGACACATTGTTCTTTGCGTTTACATACATGAATAGAGTGTCTGTCCCTAACTGAAGACACAGGATGTCTCAATTAGTGTCTCACAGCATTTATATTCATAAACTCGGGTTTTGAAGCAGTGACTCAGCACTTCTTCTGTAGTTGATCAAATTAGCCTATGCTTAGTCATATCTTATCTATCTCTTCCTGCAGAAAAGAAGGGATGTCAGCAGTAGCATGAAATACGTGGAGCTGATGGTGGTGGCTGACCATGCAGAGGTAAAATCACTTAAATTCGGGTATCTGCTGAAAAGCAGGGTCTTCTTGTGGAGCTTTGAGAGATAAGACTCAGTAAACTGATGAAGTTGGTGTTTTGCACCATGTAGTTTTGACAGATACTTTACAAATGTACACTACAGATTTTTTTTCCATTTGAAGTAATTCATACTTTTATTAACATTTATAACATTACAAAAGAATTCCAATAGATTTCAGATATTTGAAATAAATGCAGTTCTTTTGAGCCTTCTGTTCATCAAAGATTCTTGAAAAAAATGGATCACAGTTTCAACAACAAAAAATCAACATTGATAAGAAATGTTTATGAGTAGCAAATCAGCATATTCTAATGATTTCTGAAGAATTATGTGAGTTTTGCCACCACCAATTACATTTTAAAATATATTCAAGTAAAATTATTTAAATGTAAAATTGTAAAAATATTTATAATAATATAAATATGTTCACTGTATAATCCACAAACTTTTGAATAGTAGTGTATCTTTAAACAATAAATGTAACTGAATTTGTAAATTTTTCTGAAGAATGTGCATTCCCATGTAAAAGCTGCCACCATAAAGTGTTGATATGCATTTGCCAAGGTGTTTAAAAAACAAACAAACAAACAGTTCTTTAGCAAACACCGCTAATAATAATCTCAGCATTTATTTCTGTGATCACAGGATTCAGACAGTCTGTCCTTGGTTTTTATCTGCATCTTTTTGTAGCACGTTCTTATTATCACTGAAATCAACAAGTCATTTCTAATCACTACCTACATGACGCAAATGTCATTTCAGCCATCCAAGTCAAAGATACATCCTAATCGTGTCTCTTTTTCAGTTTGTGAATCACGGTCGGGACTTTGAAAAGACCAAAATTACGCTGATTGAAGCAGCTAACTTTGTGGATAAGGTGAGATTGTTGTGAATTGTACCATTAAACAAAAAAATTTTACCACACATCTGGACTCTAATATATTATGTGACTTTATGTTGCCAGTATTATAAAACACTGAACATCCGTGTGGCTCTGATCCGGTTGGAGATCTGGAACGATCAAGACAAGATCAGTGTGAGCGACAACCCCTACAGCACCCTGAGTGCGTTTCTGTCCTGGAGGAGGAAACAGCTGCCACAGCTGCCCAATGACAACGCTCAGCTCGTAACGTCAGTCTCACTGTAGCCCCTCCCACCTAATTAACGCATGAGCAGATAACAATGATCGCTGATACGGATTAAAATTGTAAAAATTCTGTCATCATTCACTCACCCACTTGACGTTACGAAACTGAGCAACAAATTTTAGTGGTCAAGTGTAGCAATTATGGGCTTGACCTTAACACCCGCCAACCCGTCAATTAATGACACAATATTAATTTTTGGATGAAACATCCCTTTAAATAGGCTCAAGTGCATGGTCTAAAGCGCACGGCGCAAGTGCACTTAGGGCGTGTCCGAATCCACTTTTGCTAGTTTAACGACAGGAAAAATGGTCGGCGCAAATGGCGGATGGTCTAAAAGGGTTGTCCCTATTCTCTTAATGAGTAATGTGTAATGTGCAATAAACCAATCAGAGTCTCATCTCCCATTCCCTTTAAAAGCGGATTTGCTATTTACATGGCGTAATTTGCAAGCGAAAAACTGAACGCTTCTCTAGCGAGGAAACGGATCTGCTCGTGTGCGAGGTTAAAGCGTGAGAGCAGACCATCTACGGGACAGAGTGTACGCGCATTGAGGACCCGCCTATATGCGCATATTGCTAACGCGCTCTTTAAATAACAAAAAAATATTGCACCATTGACTTTAGACCAGGTTTCAGTTGGTCAATGGCACAGTCTATTTCAGTTGCCTCAAAATAGCAACGCACCATCAATGTGTGTTTTCAGACCAGCACGCCCATGGATGAACAGATGGGCGAAAATGCATTTGTTATTTAAACAACTTGGTGCAGGACGTGAAAATGATAACTGTGTCAGGCTGAAACTAGCAGAAAACACTTGCGTCGCGCCTGGCACTGTATTGCGCCGGTTGTATGATACAGCCCATTATGTCTACATCTGTTCAGCTAGCCATTTGGTTGCATTATTTTGATTTGATTCTGCCATAGTTTTGTTGTATTTGTAGGGGTGTGTCGTTTCATGGCACCATCATTGGTCTTGCACCTCTTAAAGCCATGTGTTCTGAATACCAGTCTGGTGGAGTCAATTCGGTACATTCACCTTATTCCATTGTGTTTTTATTGCCAATAGTCCCTTTATTGGACTCACTTTTTGTTTCGTCTGCCTCTCTCTCGTCGTAGGACCACTCTTACAGTGCTGTGGGGATCGCTGCCACCATGGCTCATGAGATGGGGCATAACTTTGGGATGAGCCATGACAGTCTAGGTTGCTGTCGTGCTCAGGCCGAGGATGGAGGCTGTATCATGGCTGCTGCCACAGGGTGAGAACCAAAGAAAAAATACTGTCTAATTCCAAACCTGCATGAAACCTGACAGAATTTTCATTTAAAATCGACGTGAAATCAAAGTCAAACGTGTTCTGTAGGGCTCCATTCCCTCGTATCTTCAACTCCTGCAATCAGAAGGAGCTGAATCGCTACCTGAGCTCCGGCGGGGGGAAGTGTTTGTTCAACCCTCCCAACACAAGGCTCATGTACGGGGGCCAGCGCTGTGGAAACGGATACCTGGAGGAAGGAGAAGAGTGTGATTGTGGAGAAGTGGAGGTCAGGAGAGAGATTCATTGCTTCCTGTCTCGTTTTTTCCCACGCTGTTGTCCTGGTCCATCTTTCACGCTCACATTTTCCGTTTCTGTTTCCTTTACTACAAAGGAGTGCTCAAGTCCCTGCTGTAATGCCAACAACTGCACGCTGAAGGTTGGCGCTGAGTGTGCACATGGAGTTTGCTGTCATGAGTGCAAGGTGAATCCCTGCAAAAACTCGACCCCCTTTCCTGTGGTGCCGCATCAGAAAAACTGTTTCATTTCATTTATAAGTGATGAACTTAAATAAATAAAGGGGATTTAAAATCATTTTTTGTTTGAGTTTTTAAAGTGCTGATTTTAAAGGGTTAGTTCACCCAAAAATGAAAATTCTGTCATTAATTACTCACCCTAATATCTTTCCAAACCTATGAGATATTTTAAATGAAATCTGAGAGCTTTCTGTCCCTTCATTGACAGCTACACAACCTACCACTTTGACGCTTCAAAAAGTTCATAAAGAGATCATAAAACGAATCCATATGAATTGAGTAGTTTAGTCCAACATTTCTGAAGAGACTCAATCGCTTTATATGATAAACAGATTGAATTTAGGCTTTTATTCACATTTAAACATTGATCAACTTTGGACTAAATTTGGATTAGTTTTACGATCTCTTTATGAACTTTTTGAATTGTCAAAGTGGTAGTTGCATGGACTGTCGATAGAGGGACAGAAAGCTCTTAGATTTCGTTTCTTCATTTGTGTTTCAAAGATGATCGCAAGTCTTACAGGTTTGGAACAACATGAGGATAAGTAAATCATTTTTCCGAATTTTCATTTTTGGATGAACTAACCCTTTAAGTTTTTTTAAATAAAAAATGTTTAAGTGTAATTCAATAAATTAATATATATACATATTTAATTAAATTTCAATTAAAAGCAATTTAGAGTAGTATTTAAAAAAAAAATACAACAACAACTAATAGACCAAAGCTTTTATACTCAAATATCTAATAAATGTTTTGCTTTCAGTGATCATTAATTTGAAATAATACTATTATTAAAACATAGACGTGCATTTTAGGATATTTTTTTCTCACAAATGTCCACAGTTGAAAGTGCCTGGCTCTAGTTTAAATGAACTAATTTATTAACTGAAGATCTTTACAACAGTTTTAAATGAAAAAAAATAAAAAAATATTGTAATTTTTGTACAAAATATTGTAATTCTTCTTACAAACTTTTCAACTGTTTACAACAGTTACACTGAACTGACTTCAGCTGAACAACGACACTTGCTGCTGTACAGCCGAAATGAACTCTGTTTGCTGTAAAACTGCTTTGAAACAATCTGTATTTCATAAAGCGCTATGTCACTTGACTTGACTCTTTTAAGAAAAGCTGATTAAATGAATACAAGTTTGTTCTGTCGCACTCTTGACCAGCTGAAAAGTCCAGGAGTGATGTGCCGTCCACCTTCAGGCTCCTGTGACCTGCCCGAGTTCTGTGATGGGAAATCAGAGTCCTGCCCTGCTAACTTCTACCTGATCGATGGCAACAGTTGTGCGGGTGGCAGTGCCTACTGTTACACTGGCATGTGTCTGACGCTGGAGCAGCAGTGCCTCTCTCTCTGGGGCAAAGGTCTGTCTGCTAAAGTCTGCTATCACAATTTAAATGTAACACCATAAATCCAAGCACCCAATATTCAGTGAGTCACAGTTTTCACAAAAATATTAAGCAGCTGAACTGTTGAACTGTTGAACTGTTTTCAACTGTGATAATAATAAAAATTCTTGAGCAGCAAATCAGCATATTAGATTGATTTCTGAAGGATCATGTGACACTGAAGACTGGAGTAATGTTACTGTGTTTAGAGTATTTTTGAGTGATGTTGGCTAAGTGTGTTCACGTGCCATTTTTCACATTTTCCAGTGGAAATCCACTCGGGAATGTACTGTAGTTGACAGTAGAACAGATACTGTGCTTGGCTGTGATGTCAGTCTCCGAATGTGATGCCATCTGCTGCTCTCTGCAGATATCACAGAAATCAGTCGAGTCCAGCCGAGAGTTTAACATTCACACAACCAGTAACTTGTGACATGAGTAGATGTTTTTATTCTATTCAGACCTCTGCAAATTTTCTGTGTCTATTTCTTAGATGCTCGTCTTGCTCCTGATCTTTGTTTTACTAGAGTAAATGAAGCAGGGGATTCCTATGGAAACTGTGGCAAAGACCTCATGGGCGCATACAGGAAATGCACTGAAAGGTGAGATTAATTTACTCAAATAATAAACATAAAAAAAAAAAAAATAGTTACACTAGCCTACCTGTCAAAAGTTTGGAATAATTAAGTATAATTATGCCAAATGATAAAATGCCAAATGATAATGCCAAATGATAAAATAATTTTATCATTTATTTGATAAAAACTACAGTAAAAAAAAACCCCAGCAATATTGTGAAATATTATTACAGTTTTAAAGAACTGTTTTCTATTGTAGGATATTTTAAAATGTAATTTATTCCTGTGATGCAAAGCTGATCATCTTTCGATCATAAGATCAACATCATTACTAGCCTAGAAATCTAGACTCCACCTAGCGGCTGCAAAAATTATTTCGCAGCCAGTGTAGTCTAGCAACTCTCTGTTGACTTTCGAGCTGGAAAAACCAAACTCTAGTCAGGCCAATCACATCGTGTATAGAGTCGGCGGGCGGGCTTAACATAATGACGACAGAGTTGCGACGGTTCACTGCTACTTGAAAACAAAGAATGGCTGGCGAACAGCTGTCTTTCGATTCGGCTTTGGCCGCGAATCTGGAGGATTTTAAGTTAAACTTTTCTTTAAAACATGAACAAAGAACGGCACTTGAGTCATTTTGTAAAAAGGAAGATATAAAAGACGTCACCTTCTTCGTTGCTCTGGTTGGTTGTAGCGCTATCCTATTGCGTGCAGAGGGAATTTGAAAGACAACCGTTTATCCCGCCCCTCGTATTGAGCCCTGTCAATGGAGAGTTCCCAGACCTAACATCTTGATGTAGGTCTGGCATGCCAGGCTACATCATTACTCCAGTCTTCAGTGTCACATGATCCTTCAGTAATCATTCTAATATGTTGATTTGAAGAAACATTTCTGATTATCAATGTGAAAATAATTTGCATTAAAAAAAGAAATTAAGGATGCATTGAAATTATCAAAAGTGACAGTAAATACATTTATAATTCTAAATAAATGTCTAAATCAGCATATTAGAATGATTTCTGAAGGATCATGTGACACTGAAGACTGGAGTGATGATGCTGATCGTATGATCGAAAGATGATCAGCTTTTTTTGTTTGTTTTTACTGTATTTGTTATCAAAAGAATGCAGTCTTGGTGAGCATACAAGACTTCTTTGAAAAACGTGAAAAAAATTATAATTTTAAATTAATTAAAATTATTCCAGTAGCGTGTGACATCATCATTTGAGCCATCCAAAGACGTGCTGTTGATTCTCTGTTTAGGAATGCTAAATGTGGGAAGATTCAGTGTCAAAGCACTGCCAGCAAACCAATAGAATCCAACGCCGTCGCCATAGACACCAACGTCTATATTGGTCAACAGAAGACCCTGTGCAGAGGGACACATGTGTACCAACAAGGTCAAGATAAGCACAACCAGAATGACACCCTAGACCCGGGCCTGGTTCTGCCAGGGACCAAATGTGGGGAGAATGCGGTAGGTTTTTTAGATTTTCCAATAGGTTTAAGTCACTTTATATCGTTAAGTGTATAGGAGGACCTCTTCTTACATTCACATTTCGCTTCATTTCACTTCTATCTGAATAGATCTGTTTCGAAGGGGAATGCCGCAATGCATCCTTCCTGCAAGCAGATGAATGCAATGCCAAATGTCATGGCCATGGGGTAAGTTCATATTGCTTATTTCTGCAGAGAGCTGGCTGAGCTTTATGCATATATGGCCATTTCAGAGCTGCAGTTCCAGTGTATTTCCTGTTTACGTCATTTCCTCCTATGGTATCATAAATACTATCTTTAATAGTAAATGATAACATCACTTACTATTTTTGGATGTGGGAAACTTACAGCAGACTCAAATGGTGTGAAAATTTCCACTAAATGCATTCGCTATTATGTCTGACTTTATAAGGCATTGTATTATTTTACAATACAGAATGAATATCTGTATTGCGAGAAGGGTTTAAAGAATTAGTTTAAAGACCATGGCTGCATCCGAAAGACAGTATGTGACAAAAGAAGTATGTCCGAATTAAAATTCGAGTTTTCATTTTTAGATAATCTATTTATTTAGATAAAGCGATGGAACAAATGTTTTTTTTTTTGCTGTGTGTTTCCCTGCAGCTTTGCAATAATAACCACAACTGTCATTGTAAGTCGGGTTGGGGACCACCATTCTGTGAGATGGTGGGTTCAGGAGGCAGTTTGGACAGTGGGCCTGTGATCGCGCACAGTACGTCAGCAGACACCTAATAAACTGAATATTTAATCTAATGTTATCTGTGATACGCCCTGTTTTAAATGTGTCCTTTTGATGTGTTTATGTTCTTGTCTTATCTTGTGCAGGCAGCCTTTCCCTTGTACTGGTTCTCCTTACCCTTTTTTTTCTTCTGGTATCGGCTATCCTTGGCGTCTGTTGGTGCCGTTGCAAACACAAGCTCTTCTCCACCAAAGGCTCTGCCCCTCCTGCTGCTCAAACATGCATCAAGTAACTGCTAAATGCAAACACATACAGTGATCTTCATCTTTTAGGTTGTACTTGTGTTAGAAATTTAGATATTTCTCTTTTTGTCAGTGTTCCAGACACCCCTGAGACTAAAAGTCACACGACAGGTCACACCAACCCAGTGTTCCAGCCAAAGAAACCTCACGCTGATGAACAGGTGTGAAGTTGTTTTGTTGTCAGCGTGTGTTCGCAGTATGTCCATCCAATAGCACGGTTCTGTGCATCACTGGGTTTAGCTGAATGTTAAAAATGAAAAAAAAAAAAATCCATATTATTGTTAACCAAACGTAAAAATATTAAAAATAGTTTTCGTTAATTTAAATAAAGCTGAAATAAAATATGAATATTAGATTAGCATCTTAAAAAAATTATTTCATTTTCATTTAAGTTGAATTACTAAAACTAAAACTCAAATAACAATATAGATAATAATAATAATAAAACAAAATGATAAAAGCACATTACCACAAACTGAAATGGAAATTAAAACTGAAAACATAAAATCTAAAAGTTTATTCAAAATATTAATAAATACTATAATAATATAAACAATACTATAGCACTGATTTTTAGGACTGAACAGTCAAGTTTGATTTCAATTAGTTTGTTTCTGTAATTTTGGACACAATGGAAATTATATAACATTTAATATACTTAAATGTGTAAAAAAAAATCAATTCCAGGAGTTAAACATTGACCCTTAATAAAAATGTTGATTGACATGGGTGGAAATTCAAAACCACTCTTTCCACAATGACAGCATCGACAGCATTCTCTTATGTCTCTTCAGGCATTCATTCGACTGCACTGTCTAAACAAACGGCTTTTGATTACTTGCAAAAAGTTCGATTGTGGAAAATAAGTGAAACCTGAGTTTTTAGCAATTGATTTTGACAGAAGATGTATATAAACAACAGTTCTTCCTCCATCAGGCATGTCCTCAGGCGAGTCCTACAGGTCCGTCGAGATCTAGACATTCTATCATTCGGCCCACTGTGAAACCACCTCCAATCCCAGCCTACACGCCACACAAGCAGAGTCTACAGCATTCAGAGCCATCCCAGCCGTCTCCATCAGTACCCCCCAAAACAAGACCGCTACCCCCTAACCGACCCCCTCCACCCCGTCCCATGACCAAACCCTCCCAGACTGCAGAGGTGAGTGTCTTCCTCTCGTGATGTGTCCTCCTGTCCTGAGCAAATGCAGGTCTAATCCAGGGCTTGACATTATGTTCAGCAGTGGCGTGTAACGCAGTCACTCCTACTAGACACTTTTATCTGAAATAATAAACAATAAGTGCAATGTAGTGTTGTCTAAAATATAGATTTTTCGATACATATCGATACTAAAATATCTGAAACGCTTCCAATAGTCATTTTCCGCAGAATAGACACACGACACCAGCTGCGCTTTCTCGCTCTCTCCTCTCTCCGAAAGCGAGTTGACATGAACATAGTTGATGTTAAAGGGCTTGAATTTCTTTTTTGCTGCATATTGCATTTAAACAGTCAAATACTCACAAAATAATGTCACAATGCGAGTATTCATGTAAACAGTCAGATATGTTTTAAGTGAACGTAAAAGGTTGGGAAAGTAAACGCATGTATAATGGATCCATGCGTTAGGTGACAGCAGCCTAATATACCTGCTATCAAATTATGAGATACTATTAAAAAGATCTATATGGCTGTTTTTCCCCATGGAATCGATGTCAAAATTGTGGCCAGTGAAAATGCTGAGTGCGTAGTAGCTTTAAAACATTAGCCACAATGGCTGGTGAGCAAAAGTTAAAGGGGTCATGACATGGTTTTTTGTTTTGTTTTATGTTCCCTTAGGTGCAATTATAGTATTACTATAGTTTTTTTTTACAAAAAACTTAAAAAATGTAGTGATTTATGACCTTTTCCCACCCTGTTTCTCCCCCCTCTGATTCAAACAGTCTGTTTTGGGGGCGTTTCCACTTTAAGAGTTCAGTGTTACCGCCCACTGTTATGATTGGCTAACGCCAGTGCTGCTTATGCATAAATTATTAACGTTAATCATTTTGTATCACATGTAGACTACACAATGCTCCACCACGTGAAACTTCGGTCTTCCAATCTTTTACCATCATGTCAATTCTCAATTGATTTTGATTCATATGCGCGAGGGAGGGAGAGAGAGAGAGAGAGAGAGACAGTTTGAAGGCGCGCGCGGCCGGGGCTCGCTCTCTGCTCGTTCTTTCAGTAACATGCCCTGTCACACTCATCTCACTCACCGTTCAAATAAGGCTTTGGCGCGCTGCATATGCGGCAAATAAACTGCATCCAACTGCTTTCCCTGACGTCTGGATCGTTCGGCAGTGTATTCAAACACTCAAACAGGAACAGCACATCTGCGTGGCATAACAATCTTCTTGTAAACAGACCCACTCGCTGCACGTCGAGTCGTCGACTGAACACATGTGGGCGCGAGCCGCACGACAACGATGCGAAATGAGGCGTAGTTGTCTTGCGCTGGAGGCGGTCATATGCAAACGACTGGTACGTCACTTCGCACCGTGACGTCACTTCTAACCATGGATCCAGAACGAGCTGTATTTAGAGCTTGATTAAATAAATGCTTCGTTTATAATGGGGAGGACGTCTTAAGCTATGAAACTTGCAGGAAGTTTTAATAGTACATAGATCTCTTATATACCAAAAGATCAAGGCAAATTTGGTTTCTCATGTCATGACCCCTTTAATGTCAAGTCCTGGTCTAGTCTGTTCAAGATCAGATAAATAACTGTACTGTTTACTGACTTTGACTGCACATTATAAAATATTTACTGTGTTACTTCCAGACGCTGCCTAAGAATGGCCTGCCAGTGGCACCAGCCATGTCGCAGAAAAGGAAATCCAATCTGAAGCCCCCTACTGGCCACTTCCAAAACGTCAGGTAATCGGAAGGAGGAAGTTTTATGCTGTGAAAAGAAACACTGTTAGCAATAATAATACTTTTTTAAGTCATAATTAATAACTCATAGTTATCAGTCACACGTATGGTGTGCTCAATGATTAAGCGTGTTCTTTATAATGGTTTTCTATGTAAAAACGCTTGAGAAAAGTATTTGTATTCTGGGTGCCTGTATATGCATCAGTAATAAGGTGTATATTGAATCTGATCTTTTAATATCATGGTCTTACTTGTAAAAGCCAGGTGGACGCTACTAAAAGAAGGGTGTGACGTCACGTGAAAACTATATATCAGAGAGTAATACTTTATATTATTGTGTTTTAGGTTCCAAAGGGAAGTTTCTGGAAAGAGCTGAGTTGCAGTGAAGCTCATTGAAGCGCTACATCGATCAGCTCTGCACCTTTAAGATGTCCTCAAGAGTGACCAATCAAACTGCCCCACTCAAAGTGATGTCTGCCTTATTGACTTGAACACAGAGTTAAGGATACCTTCTAACTTCAGTGTCTTTCAGGGGGTGTAGTTCCACTACTCCTGTGCCATATGTCACATTCACCTATTTATTACAGAGACCTCAGAGAAAATACATAACAAAAAACTATGAAGTATGGCATTATAATCTAACAAAAGCATGGGACATCTGAAAGAATATCTTGGAACAAGAAATGTAGATTTTTGCACGCATTAGTAACATTGTATATTGTGAACATACATACATACATACATACATACATAGTGTGAACTGGAAAATGGGAGCAAATGAGTTTCATCTGTTGCTTTGTCATAGATTTGTCTAGTTGTGAACTAACTTGCACTGACAGTACAATTTAGTTTAGTACTATGGTTAATCTGTACTCAGGAAACAGTCCTGGAAAGGAAAAAAAACAAAAAAACAAGATTGTTTTCATAGCAATAATAGTTCAGAAACTCATATGGACTATACAGCACTGGGCTCTTTTTAGGTTAAATCCTGTGTAGTCATACACTATTTATAGTCTGTATATACAGCAAGTAAAAATAACCTGTCTTAAGGATGTTTGTGATGATGCTGGACAAGAATGACTTCAAATTAAATACGGTGCTTTGATTTTGAATTCTTAAATGAGAGAGGAAATATCTTTCTACCTTTTTAGATAACGCTTGATTATATGTTCTATTTAATAAGGGCATTAACCCAGGGAATGTATTTAGGTTTAAATAACCTATAAACATGTAAATGTGTATCTTTTTTTTTTGGTCAGTCATTTGGGAAGAAATTCTCTGGACAATTAATTATAATTTCTCCTAACATGCTCAATATTTTGTAAAACTATGACCAATGTACTGGATTTCTGTCAGATTTTTCATGTTGTAGGTAAACTGTTATTTATTCATAAAGTTAAGATTTCAAATGCAATGCCTTAATCATTTTATTATATTGATAATAATGTTTATTATTGAAATGATTATGTATTGTGGTGGATGTAAAGATAGTTTGATATTGCAAATTGCATAGGAAGTCAGAAAAAAGTCACTGTAATTTTATTTGACTTTCTTCGTTTCTTTCATAAAAATAAAAAAGTTGCCCTTTATGCAAAATATGCTGTAATGCAGTGCCTTCCATGTGATGTCAGAAATAAATTTCCATCAATGAATCTTCTTACTATTTTTGTTATTATTACTTATTCTTGTTATAATTTAAAATGAAAAACTTTGTGGAATAGGCTATTTAGCTATTTTTGTGTCTTGATGCCGATTTGCACGTTCAACTGGACTACTGTATAGGGATGTTCGCCGGAGTCAAATGTGACGTCACGATATGGGCGTGGCCGCGAACTGGTTGGCAGAAAGAACCAAACTCAATGCAGATGGCCGGTGAAGAGAATGAAGATGAAATTATCTAGTCGTGCATTGTGTACGTAATTTGATTTTTTTGATCCAGCCACTTTTTATTTGACCCTTTTGTCTTGTTTCAGCCCCAAACCCCATCTCTGCAATACAAATTAATAAAGGCTGGTTTGGTTTCTAAAGTACTTCTTCCAGCCTCCATGTATTAATGTTCATGGGTAGCCTGAATGGGTTCTGTTCAGACCTTAACATTAAGTATTTTACTGTAAGGTGTCAACAAGATTCAACAAGACATTTTCACCTGGCTATACACAATGTTTAGATCTGTTTAGGTATTTATGCAAATTAGCACATACGTAATTAGATTATGCACCGTTTGTCTATGTTAACAAATGTTAATAATGTTAACAAATGTTAATAATGTTAATAACTGTTAACAACAAATGTTAATAATGTTAATAACAAACAATTTCAAAAAAACTTGTAATACATTTTTTGTTTGTCTTGATGTAATCAACTCAGTAGCCTACTTATCATGGTGATATCTGGGTTTAAATGTGTACCCTATTCTAGACGCCTAATTGCAGAAATCCACAGCTATCTTCTTGATTCAAGCTGTTTAGGTACGCGGTAGAAGGTTACCCTTATCGAACCTGTTAACAAAGCCGATCTCACAGCACGATACAACCATTTGTCTTCTGTGTTTGCGCTGCGCAGCAAGCCATTACTTTTCTTTTTGCCAACCAGAGCGCATCGTGACGTCACGGCGAAGATCCCTATACTGCTCATATTCCTGTAATGTAGACTTTAAGGCAAAGAAATCTCACACACACTCACATACGTTTGTTTGTTAGAGAGGACATTGCATAGACTTTCATTGTTTTTATATCAGGTTAATAATATTTTCTATGGCCTAACCCAACCCCTACCTCTTATCCTTCACCCATCATATTTTTACAGTCTATGTACAGTCTAACAGTTGTTGCGGTTTCATTGGGCTGTGCTGGAGGTGTGTCTGAAGTCAATACGCCTGCAGGGGACTTTTATTCTGAAACATTGAACTTCCTGTCCTTCATTTTGGCTGTACGCGTTGTTCTTGTTATTGGACATCCCTGCGCTGTCTTGAAAAATCCTATTTAACGACGTTTTTTTCGGTGTTATTTCGACTTCATCATCAGCATATCAAGAACAAATATTTAATTTAAAAACCATGGACCAAATGGAAGACCCCGCTGGATCAGATAATAAACGAGCTATAGAGCGGAAAAGGTGGGTTCTGCTATGTTGTAAACAACGGCCTGTTTACCAGCACTCTGAAGCTTCTAGTGTTTGGATTACAGCAATTTAAACATTACAGAAGCGAGATTAAATGCAGTATGTCACATATAAATGGCAGAGAGCTGGAGCTGTTACTATCAGCTGTTTAATGCTACACTTGAGCTATTGTGAATAGTTAACGTTAGGTGATGTCATTAGACTGGTGTAAGTTACGTTACAGCACATCATTTGAGGTCTTCAATATGCATGTTTAATGTTACTGTTGTTTATTTTTTAAGCTCTGTGGGTGGTGATGGTTTACTGTCTGTTAACGTTAAAAAAAGCGTTAAAAGGTTCTGTTCAGGTCAGATTTTTTTTGTTTAGAAACTTTTATCATGTTTTGAATTAGTGCTAGATGATTAGACATGCGTCAGGTTGTTTTGCAATGCTGCTGTTATTTATGGCACTGTAATAGTATACTATCATACACATTTCCAATGGGAGTGAAGTGCATTTTTGTGACGCACCACTGGTTACATATTAAACTGTTATTTTCTCTATTTGTATAGGAGTTGAAGATGCTAAGCGAGGACTTCAGAGAGGACAAGCTTTCAACATCAGCACCGTCCATCACTTTTACCCTCCCCCCATACCCTAAACATCACGCACAGGTGGAAACAGTTTCACAGACATGCTTTGTGGTTTATAGACTGTTTAAATCACAGGTGTCAAACTCAGTTCCTGGAGGGCCACTGTCCTGTAGAGTTTAGCTCCAACCAGCTCCAAAAACGGTTTCTAGTAATCCTGAAGACCTTGATTAGTTGGATCAGGTGTGTTTAATTAGGGTTGAAGCTAAACTCTGCAGGGTTGTGGCCCTCCAGGAAATGAGTTTGACATCCCTAAATAAATAATTGGATTTGTAAAGTACTATTGAATAAACTACCATGTACTTTCTCTTTTCTCCCACAGGCGCTGGTTTAGCCAGAGTCCTCACCCCTAATACTGTCTGACTCCAGCAGTCTGATCACAAGCATTTCGATGGGTGGTAATGAAGGAGGAGGACGGGGAGGAGAGCGATGGAGCCTCTTCGGGGTGCGGCCCATCGTGCAGAAATCCCCCACTGACCCAGGATCAGAAACCAACACTCCTGGCAAGAACATGTTATATGGCTCTTTTATTCTAGCTTTAAAGAGGCCTAATTATAACTTCAGATTTGTTTGTTTTTCCTTTATGCTAAATTTGAAAATATTGAGGATGGATTTTGATACCAAATTTTCAGGAATTCACAATAGGACAAGAAGTGTGTGTGTTAAGTGCCCCATTATGCTTTTTTTTGTATTACCTTTCATGCAGTGTGTAATATAGCTGTTTGTGAATGTTAAAGCTCTGCAAAGTTTTAAAGTTATTTTCTCCTAAAGAAAGAGCCGATTCTGACTGAAACGAGTCGTCAGTAATTCCAATCTTCCTTCTTGCTCGAACCTACATAGTTGTGTTTATGGTCCTCATTGTCTGCCTGCGAACCACGTCTACTTTGACTCTCAAACACTGCAGTTTCAGCTGAGACTGGAAGAGTTTGGTTTGTGTTTTCAGAGCTGATGCTGTAGTGTATGTTATGAGAAAATTCGTGTTTTTTTATATTGGATGCATGTAAACCTATCATAGGAGATCTCTAGAACAAAATTAGGAACCTTTAATATAATATAGCATAATATGGGCACTTTAATATAAATGTTTTGTTTCTGTGACTACAGGGGGATTCACACTGCAGTCATACTTGGGGATTCAGAAGTCCAATACAATGGATGCCATAAAGACAAAGATAAACCTCACTGTTGAAGATCCTGCCAATTTCAATTCTCCCAAGATCGAGATGATGAGCGGCGAGGATGGAAAGAAAACATCCTGTCACAGACTGAGACACCGAGACATGAACATTCTCACTCCCTCCGGCTTCTGAACTCCACGAGTCTTCAACTCTCGCAAGCTTCCTCGCCTTTTATATACACGTTACAGCACAAATTGACAGATCTGTCACTTGCCATTTTATGGCCTCTTGAATATCCATAACCAACGTATCCGTTTCCCTTTATCACTTTAATAGAATTTCCCTTTAAATTAGATAAGAGACAGAATCTCTTACATTAGTGCCAAGCATCACGGATAGTCGCCAACATTTTGAATGTTTTTTTTTTTTTTAAATTAGTGTATGCTATGACAGATTACTTTTGATTGTTATGGTTTAAATTTACCACACTGGAATTGCAGTGAAAATATGCATTATTACCAAAATGCTTCTGTGTTTTTAGGAATGAGATGCATTCATGAGTATATCTGTTGACAGTAAATCTGAATTTTGTGGACCATTTTGAAAGGCTCATGTGTATGTTAAACCTGTTTCAACATCATTTCCCATTAGATTGATGGATTTCATCAGTGACAGCAGCACGTTGTAGTTCTAAAGCACATCGACGGCATAACATACTGTTGCATGCATCTGTTCATTGCCACATAACATGCAATCTATAAGTCAGGTTTGACAAAACAGTCAGGTATCCATCTTTCTACATAGTTGAAACACGTTTAAGCACCATTTTTGTGACTTCACTTTTTATTTAGTTCAGATTACTAATTTATTTTATGAATCAATGATGAGATATTGCTGTGATATTTTGTCATGTGTGGTGCCCTGTATGCAATAAGCTACAGCATTGTTTATATCCGCATGCTGAAAGCACCTCATTCCTATCACTGGGTTTCACATTGCACACGAGACGTTTTTTCTTTCTGTATTGCACACTACAGCCGAGTACTGTTTTGAAGGTTTGCTGTATATGCTGAATCTGGAATCATTTCACTGTTGCTGTTCTGTATATTTGTAGTGGAAATGCTTTGGCTTCACAATATTCCACTCTGTGCTCAACTTTACCTGTTGTAGTTTGTTTTTCATAGTGCTGGAATCTTCAATTTTGTAAGACCGAAGTGGCTTTTGCATCTCAGGCCAAACTGTTTAACGCCAGTCACGTGTTGTGTATCACATATTACCTGTTCATAATGCTCAGTATGAGTATTTGATTCCTATAATAAAACATCTCTTGTCAAGCACAATGAACAATTCTGATTGTGATATTTGATTTATTTTCCAATGAAAGAAACACATGATTTCATGTGAAACCACTAAAATAAGCAAAGTTTCTGCAATTCTTAATTACCTTGGCATTTAAAGTCAACATGAATTTGCACACTTATGTGGCATATTTCCAAGTGAAAAGGAATATTTATGCAATCATGAAAAAAGTAGGATGTGATTTAATAAACCAGGAATTGATTGGACCGTGAAAAGCATCTGAGAAACATTCAGAGCAGAATGTGGATTGTGGAGAACTGTTGAGACGCCACCAGCAAGGTCAGAGGACAGGCAAGTTAAGATTACTAATAGCAAACTTTAATTTCTATTTTATAAAACATCTTCAAAATCAAATCAATGCATGTAATGGCTGTCAGGCAGCTGGTAAGGTTGTTTTCCTTACCCCACAACATCAACTATTAAATACAAATACTATTTCAGCAGCAAAATCTTCCAATACCTTCAAAATTAAACATTCTTTGCGTTAAAAAAAAAGAAAGAAAAAAACGTATTAAAATCCTCTCAAAATGTCCTCCCATTTTGTTTTGTTTCGAAAATGTCGCTATAATACTATTGGTCAAACAAAAGTTTTTTTTTTTTTTTTTTTTTACAAATCACAATATAGTTACTATAGAACATTTAGTCAGCCAATTGACACCAAAGACAGGCTTCTAAAAATTCTAATCCGTCATCTGTAACATATGAGTTAATGCATACAAGATCCTTTAACTGATCACTGATTATTTGATTATTAACAATAAATATTCGAGAAAGCTTATGTAGAATGGTTGTAAAATCCCGAAAGAGGATACACCATAATGGAAATGTATGCTGAACATGCTTAAAAACGTCTTTAAAAACATCTCGTCTGGATGTCTTTGTGTTAAATCTTGGAAAACCAAATAAACAAAATGAGATTGATAAAATGGAATCTCTAATGTTTTCTTTGCTTCATGATATGAAAGATAATAAGGCAATACTTTGTCAATTTAAAAAAAACAGCCTTGACCTTGAGTCCTCAAGATGGTTGAACTGAGCTTACAAAAACACCAGTTTGGCCATCTTCAAAAAGCATATCGATATATACCATAAATTACTATGAACAATAATATGGAATATGTATCAAAGATCATGACGTTAAAAACAACGGCAGGTAGTTACAGTTAAAATACAAAGCATTACAACAAATGTGAGCAACAAAACATAGATGCAGTAGTATTAAAAAAAACAAAAAAAAACAGGTACAATATAACACACTTTTCTCGCTCACTATGATGCTGTGCTGATTTAAAACATATGCAGTATTTATTTTAATGAAAATGATTTTTGCATTAATATTTAATTGCTCACCATCCAAAAGTTAGTCTTTGGGCGTCAATTCTTGATGCTTTGTACTACAAAAAAACCAAGCATAAAACAGTAACACATAAGAATGAAATCATTATAAATTACTGCTCATTAAAATTCTCAAAACAACGATCTGTTCTGTATCACCTCCATGCCAAAGCCTCTTATTTCAGGCTGCTGTTACTGTCCTATGGAGCAACTGCATCCATGAGGCCAATCCCTGATCTCTAATCATCTCCAAGAGCTCAATTATGATCCTCCATGAAAAATATTGACCATAGCGAGGGCTGCTTGCACCCTCATTCGACCTGCACGTTGAGGACAGTCAATATTAACCAATATTATTGAGATACCGTCACTTGAGGGACCGTAAAGTCATTGAAACTGCTCAGGTTCTTGAAGAACTTCAAGGCTGGGAAAGACGTTTCCTCTTGAGTTTCTGAAGCATTCCCTGCTCCTTTAAAAACAAAATGGGATGTGATGCAAAATTCTTGTATCAGCACCAGTTGAGCGGGTCGGTCCAGCATGCCCATGCAACATTCCCCGAGCTCATTACAGGCAGCTGATGCTGAAAAATGCTGTCATCTTATGCTCCAGGAATTAAACAAATGATATATAACACAAACAATGCAAAAACAGCATCCACTATTTGGTCAAAAATACAAAGTTTATGAAAAAATAGCGTTCATCGAAGTCTCTTGTCTTTTTAAAATGTAAAAATATTTAAAAAGTGAAAAAGCTGTATGAAATTCCAATATATATATCACATCAATATGTACAGACGACATGCCTCAGGTTACACATCACTGCAAAAGAACAACAAACAAACAAACAATATTAGTCATGAGCAAAACCAAAATAAGAAAATGCAACATAAACCAGCTACAGTGTGTGGCATTTATGTGGTGTGTGTACTGAAGCACACTGCAGTCAGGTCATTTTAAATAGGCAGTTGTTAATGGTAAAGTCACACACATTAACTATACAGACACGGTTATGGTATATTCAAGTGTCATAATGCATTTTTTTTTTTACTTTTTACTGACCTTGTGCCAGCAACCTGGTATTGGAAGTCCATCAGGACCCTTAAAAAAAAAAAAAAAAAAAAAAAAAATGAGTGTAAGAGCAGATAATCAATTTTCATTTGCAATTTTATTGAAAAAATTGTTAAAATGGTAATAATAAATAAATTATATATATATATATTGCCATTAAAATTGGTATTATTGCCTGCAAACATACACTGCACACAAAATTCTAATCATTTTTGTATATGCATATATATGCATACATTTTTTTTCTATTTTGTAATAATGAATAGAAGACATCAACTTAAAAACTCAAACTCAGGAAAGGATCAAAACAACAAAAAAATAGATTTTTACATACATGCTTGCCAAAGTCATCACAATAATGCTAAGGTGTTATAAAGTAAGTAACACTAATTTACAATGTTTCTTGCAAATCTTAGTTAATATTTTTTTATTCATCAGCTTTGGATTTTATAACCCTTAAATACAAAGTTTGGGGATGGGAAGATTCAAATGTTTTTTGAAAGAAGGCTCCATTTATTTGATAATTTAAAAAACAGTACAAATATCAACCGAAATATAATTACATTGTATTTTTAAAAGAAATATATATAATTTATTCCTGTGATGAAAAGCTGAATTTTCAGCATCATTACTCCAGTCTTCAGTGTCACATGATCCTTCAGAAATCATTCTAATATGCTGATTTGCTGCTCAAGAAATATTTATTATTATTATCAATGTTGAAAACAGTTGTGCTGCTTAATATTTTTCTGGAACGTTTTTTTTTTTCGTTCAGGATTCTTTGATGAATAGAAATCTTTTGTAGCATTATAAATCACTTCTACTGTCACTTTTGATCAATTGAATGCAGCCTTGCAGAATAAACGTATCCATTTTATTCGAATGAAAAAAAAAAAATCGTTCTGACCCCAAACTTTTGAATTGTTTATGTAGTGTAGGTGACAGATAGTTTAAAAGGAGTAGTTAAAAAGGAAAAAGGAAGTGTCAGAGACAGGGCATGCGGGGAGAGAGAGAGAGAGAGAGAGAGAGAGAGAGAGAGAGAGAGAGAGAGAGAGAGAGAGAGAGAGAGAGAGGCAGATATACTGTACCAGTGGGCAGGGGGCCTCAGGGGCCGGCTGCCCCATTTCCACCGCCTCTTTTTTACATCCATCACCTCCCTGTCAGCGAGAGCATACATACAGAATATACACTCCCATAATGACTAAAAACAAACAACACACACACTCACTCACTCTGGAGAGCCCAATCAAAGAGAAACTGAAACGGAACAGCAGTCTATAGAAACATACAGAAGGAAGGCGAGGAAATATGGAAAAGGGAAAAAAGATGTCTGCGATATGTCTGTGCGCCCAGATGGGCACAACTTTGTCCTTCCTGACAGAATTACCCGGCATGTTTTTTCACCTGATTTTCAGCAGTATGAATCTGTAATACATCAACACATATAAACATGTCAAAAATAGCTGTAGCACGCACCACGGGACAGGGCTGGTCCAGACCCGGCGGTCCCTGTTCGCCTTTCTTTCCCTTCAGCCCTCTCTTTCCAACAGGACCGCGATCTCCCTGTGAACAGGAACAGCCATCGGAATCAATTCAACAAGATCACTTGAAGTAAAGGACTGTTTCATTGAACATCTGTGACAGATTCATTGATTCTCTGAGGTAAATATGATACAGCACCTGCTCTCCTCTCTCCCCACGCTCACCCCTGTCTCCTTTAAGGCCAGGAAAACCCTGCAATACAAGATCAAAACTTACATCAACCGATAGATAGATAGAATGATCGATAAATATAACGATTAATAGAATGGAAGACAGGATAATAGATAATATAATATATAGATAGATAGATAGATAGATAGATAGATAGATAGATAGATAGATAGATAGATAGATAGATAGATAGATAGATAGATAGATAGATAGATAGATAGATAGATAGATAGATAGTGCTGCTTACATCTAATCCAGGTTCTCCCGGTTTTCCCTGTGAAAGAAAAATATATATAATTTAAGCTACATTTAGTACCAATAAAAGTACCTGTCATATTACTTTACAATTAGGTTTAGGCATTACATTTCACAATTATCAAATAAAATAAAAAGGTATTTATGAATCACTTTAAAAAGCATAGAGTGCAATACAAATAAATAAATAAATAAAATATTAAATTAGAGAAGGAGCTGAAAGGAATAAAATAGTTAGCACAAATACATTTGTTCAAACCTAATGGTCATTACAACAGTGATGAGTCGTTTACCTTTTCACCCTTTGTGCCGGGTAGACCAACTAATCCTGTTGCTCCCGGGGGCCCTTGAGGACCCTGAAGGCCCTATAAAATATAACAATAAGTATAAACCATCGGATATGTTATGGTTATAGCTTACAGATATTATAATAACTTCATAAGAGAGTAAATAAAAGTCGGCACACTGCTGCTTCCAAGGAATCAATTTATTGGACTGTACAACGTTTTCTGGATGTGCGCATACTAATACCATGGATAACTTCATACTCATAACATCCACAGGCCAATCGTACATCTATGTGAATATGGCTTTTGCTTTTTAAATCCAGGACTAGTGCGTTATGGGATTAGATGATCTCACTTGTATTCCTGAAGCACCGTGTTCTCCCTTCTCTCCTTTAACACTCTCCCCTGGATCACCCTGCGAGAGATTCAATACAGCGTTTAAGACCTCACTGGATATCTCCAGATATTTATTATGGAGTTCAAAGTAGTTAAGTTCGGTTTATGATGTGTTTCATGCCAAAGTAAAAAGTTGGATAAATCACTCAATTTAGGAATCCATAAATGAATAGATTTTGTTTTAAGTCCAAAAATAAAATAAAATAAAATAAAATAAACACCTACTTTGGTGCCTGGCATGCCACGATGACCCTAAAACACACACAATAACGGTCATGACACACAATCACACAAACTTTGAATCATGTTATTATATCACTCTTAAAATCATGATCTTGCAGATGGCATTTAAAATGCCACTCCATCAAAGCAAAAAAAAATAAAATAATAGAGAGAGAACATATTGTTAGGCTAAGTACAGTTTGGTTACATATGTTAATGTGATACAGATAAAAATCAAAGGATAAATAATGAGACATGATACATCAAAATGACTCATTCATTCCATTTTATGGCAGTCACTTCTAAAAAAAAGCTTGAAAAATGGTCAACAGTCATCATATTTGTTCTCAGATGTCATCAAATTAACTAAAAGTAAAATATCATATAAGTCTAAAATGTGTCTCACCATGTATCCAGGTTGTCCTGGTGGACCTGGAGGCCCTGGTGGTCCCGGCTGTGAAATCATCTGAACCTGTAGATAATCATAAAACCAAGCTGAAGATAACTGTACTCCTGACACTAGAGTATTAATAAACGAGATAATAAATGCGGGTGCAGTTGTACTAACCAGATTGTCTTCTAGTATAGAGTCTCCTTTCTCTCCTTTTTGCCCATCCACTCCCTATAACACATTTAATTGATATCAACAATATGATAAAAAAATAAATGAGAATATTTAGAAGGAGAAAAATGAATACATACAGAGGGACCAGACAGGCCCATTTCTCCTTTCTCCCCCCTCTCTCCAAGTTCACCAGGCTCTCCAGTGTCTCCCTTATCACCCTGATGATCAAATCAATCCAAATATTGATGTGTAATTCATTTGCATGAACCTCAGAGACATAAATTATTCATTAACATTTAATGAACTCAATTGTTCTTGTCCTTGTAAAACTATGTATATTTTAATAACTGATATTCTTCTAAATGGGTTGAACGGATGACCACCTTTTCGCCATCAACCCCAGAAGGCCCAGGCAAGCCGAGTTCACCCTGTTTGGATGAATAAAACATACTTAGAGAAGAACAGAATTGATATTTCTCATTATGCTATTAATTAGTTCAAACTCAGTGACTTACATCGTCTCTGACAATCACACGTTCCGACCGAGCCACTCAAGGAGAGTTAAGAGTTTAACACTGTGGAAATTGATAAAAATGTGAAAGAAATTCACCTTTGGACCTTCTTTTCCTGGTTGTCCCGGGGGTCCAGGAGGGCCAGGTGGTCCCTATTTGGGAAGCAAACGGAACAGACAGAATTAAAGCTTATAAAATGGTCTTTTTGGAAAAGCCACTTTTGCATTTTGAGAACCACAAACCTCTGATAGACCTCATTTTACGACTGCTATAAAACAGGGAAATATTTTTTTCAAATATAACTCTTAATGTGTAATCAACCAAGTGGGATCTGAAACTTTTGGAGTATGAAAACAACATCCGTTAACAATGTTGATGGCATTCTTTGAAGGAAATATTGCTATTCTTTAGTCTGATACAAACCATAATTATTGGCTGATCTTTTTAATTTCCTTGACACCATATTTCAATGTATCAGCACAATGAGCTGGCAAGGTGTGTGGTTTCGATAAACATTTCAGACTGATTGCACTGTTGATAGAGATGACCACAAAGCCTTGCAAATGTCAAAAATAACAAATTTCCTAATTTTTCCTCCCATTTCCCAATTGCTGTGTGACAAAACACAGACTTTCAAAGAAGAGCATCATCCAGAACATTTAAACAGACATTATAATTAATGTAACCACAAGAACCATTCATTAAACAACCCATATAAACATTCTCAGCACAAGAATATGCACAACAACGTTTGCTACTAATTGCATCTAATTTTACAAATCTGTCTTGGTATATTACATGAAGCATAGCCAAGTAGAGTAAATTATTTGAACAATTATTTTCAATTTAATTTTGTCAGTCATGTTTACTTCACTGTCTTACAACATAATGTTGCATGCACGCCACAGACTTTGATAATAATAATAGTAGTTACATTAATAATATATAATACAATAAAACATTATTTACATAGTGTTTAATTTGGCAACTGCAAAAAAATATATATTATGAACTGTTTTATATTCACACGCAGATACAGTGAGTATTTGTTAAGGATTAGGATCAGGCTGCATATTTATCCAAAAATAAAAAGAAGAAATGGCATCCCATGCTATATTACAATTACCGAGACACTGATGGTTTTGATGGCCTGCCAGAAAAAAAAAATCAACTAATGTCAGACCTCAGATTTCAGAACACATAATGGCATTTGGTTTTAATACAACCATGAATTTATAGTCATCTGTGGTTTACATAGTTGCATTACAGGAAGTCTAACCAGTAACATCAAATTTACATTAATCCAGATGAACTGGCAAAAATAACAGATTTATAAGTTGTAGAGAAGATTTTTGTAGCAATTACCATTAATAAAATCACAACTCACCTGAAAGGCATCTAAGAGTTTTCCATTAAAGTCAATGATGTCACCAGATGCTGATGTGCCTTTCTCACCGGTGAGGCCCTGCCGGGATGAAAAAAAAAACCGTTACACAACTGACCACACAAATCTGCAAGTATTCTCAGATGTGGAGAGGTGTTTCTCTGGTTTTGTTTTGTAATTCTAATGTATTAAAAATGACAACGTCCTCATTGTACAACATCACCAACCAATGGTATTTATGTACAACAGCAGAACTGATTTCTTTCTGACATTATGATTTAATGTTATTTAAAGTATATTATGATAAATACATTGACTTCATTTATGTTTCACGTGTCAGAACTTCCATTAAGGGAACATTAGTGAGACATATATTTATGCTCCCTAGTTTGCACAGTGCATTGTGAGACTTTTTAAGAAACGAACATTTCAGTGCACTGGAAAGATTTTGCGATTGAGACAGCCCTTAAAATGGCAGACTCCCTGATCAGTGTCCTGACTACTGAATTAGGGAGCTGATTGAGACACACCCATGGTCAAGAAGACGATCTGCTGAAGTTGAAACTGAGTCAAGTCAAGTATATTTATATAGCGCTTTTCACAATACAGATTGTATCAAAGCAGCTTCACAGTATAAATCAAAGCAACATAACAATGTTCGTTTCTTAGTGGAAAAAGCATCCACGTTTGGTAGCACTGATCAATGGTATTAATGATTGGTTTATTTATTTGAATATCCCCAAACTGAGCATCAGAATGGGGAAGAAATGTAATTTAAGTGACTTTGAAAGTGGCATGGTTGTTGATGCCAGATGGACTGGTATGAGTATTTCAGAAACTGCTGATCCACTGGGATTTTCACACACAACCATCTCTAGGGTTTACAGAGAATGGTCTGAAAAAGGAAAAATATCCAGAGAGCAGCAGTTCTGTGGGTGAAAATGTCTTGTTTATTCCAGAGGTCAGAGGAGAATGGCCAAACTGGTTTGAGCAGACAGAAAGTCAACAGTAACTCAAATAACCACTCGTTACAGAAGAGCATCTCTGAACGCTCAACACGTCAAACTTGAAGCAGATGAACAACAGCAGCAAAAGAACACACACCGGTGCCACTGTCAGCTATGAACAGGAAACTGAGGCTACAATTCGCACGGCCTTACCAAAATTGGAATATAGAAGATTGGAAAACCGTTGCTTGGTCTGATGAGTCTCCCACGACACGCCTCCCGGGGAATTGTCCTCGAGAGAATTTCGTCGCTTTTGTAGAATGGTTGCTGGTGAATAATGGATCAGCTTTTACCATCTGTCCAGCGGAGGACATCACCAGCCCCATTAAGGACCCAAAGGCCAGCCAGCCATCACCTCGCTACACGGCTATAAAACCAGAGCCAACGCAGACAGAGAGCCAGAGTCTGCCGTGATGCACGAGTCAGCGCCAGAGAACAAGACTGAGCCAACCATCGCACGACCCTGAAAGTCACAGTGAGTCTGACCGGGTGTGTGAGCCGGCAACATCATGCGCTGTGGGAGTACTTGTGGAGCTTGAGGGAATGGGGGAAGACCCCACCCACACTCCCACCACTGAGGAGTGAGGGACCTTCAACTACACTTCGTCCCTCAACCCCTTCGGCTCTGTCTGGCTCTGATGGGCTCCGCCTTCCCTCTGGCTCCGCCTAGGTCCTCAGACCCACTGGCTCCACCTCAATCCTGTGGCTCCACCTCAGTCCTCAGACCCACCGGCTCCACCTCAGTCCTCTGACCCACCAGCTCCACCTCAATCCTCTGGCTCCACCTCAGTCCTCAGACCCACTGGCTCCACCTCAGTCCTCTGACCCACCAGCTCCACCTCAGTCCTCTGACCCACCAGCTCCACCTCAGTCCTCAGACCCACCAGCTCCACCTCAATCCTCTGACCCACCAGCTCCACCTCAGTCCTCTGACCCACCAGCTCCACCTCAGTCCTCTGACCCACCAACTCCACCTCAGTCCTCTGGCTCCACCACAGTCCTCTGACCCACCAGTTTCACCTCAGTCCTCAGACCCACCGGCTCCACCTCAGTCCTCTGACCCACCAGCTCCACCTCAGTCCTCTGACCCACCGGCTCCACCTTAGTCCTCTGACCCACCGGCTCCACCTTAGTCCTCTGACCCACCAGCTCCACCTCAGTCCTCTGACCCACCGACTCCACCTCAGTCCTCTGGCTCCACCTCAGTCCTCTGACCCACCGGCTCCACTTTAGTCCTCAGACCCACCAGCTCCACCTCAATCCTCTGACCCACCAGCTCCACCTCAGTCCTCTGACCCACCAGCTCCACCTCAGTCCTCTGACCCACCAACTCCACCTCAGTCCTCTGGCTCCACCACAGTCCTCTGACCCACCAGTTTCACCTCAGTCCTCAGACCCACCGGCTCCACCTCAGTCCTCTGACCCACCAGCTCCACCTCAGTCCTCTGACCCACCGGCTCCACCTTAGTCCTCTGACCCACCGGCTCCACCTTAGTCCTCTGACCCACCAGCTCCACCTCAGTCCTCTGACCCACCGACTCCACCTCAGTCCTCTGACCCACCAGCTCCACCTCAGTCCTCTGACCCACCAGCTCCACCTCAGTCCTCTGACCCACCGACTCCACCTCAGTCCTCTGGCTCCACCACAGTCCTCTGACCCACCAGTTTCACCTCAGTCCTCAGACCCACCGGCTCCACCTCAGTCCTCTGACCCACCAGCTCCACCTCAGTCCTCTGACCCACCGGCTCCACCTTAGTCCTCTGACCCACCGGCTCCACCTTAGTCCTCTGACCCACCAGCTCCACCTCAGTCCTCTGACCCACCGGCTCCACCTTAGTCCTCTGACCCACCGACTCCACCTCAGTCCTCTGGCTCCACCTCAGTCCTCTGACCCACCGACTCCACCTCAGTCCTCTGGCTCCACCTCAGTCCTCTGACCCACCGGCTCCACCTCAGTCCTCTGACCCACCAGCTCCACCTCAGTCCTCTGACCCACCGGCTCCACCTTAGTCCTCTGACCCACCGGCTCCACCTTAGTCCTCTGACCCACCAGCTCCACCTCAGTCCTCTGACCCACCGGCTCCACCTTAGTCCTCTGACCCACCAGCTCCACCTCAGTCCTCTGACCCACCGGCTCCACCTTAGTCCTCTGACCCACCGGCTCCACCTCAGTCCTCTGACCCACCGGCTCCACCTCAGTCCTCTGACCCACCGGCTCCACCTTAGTCCTCTGGCTCCACCTCAGATGCTCGTCACTGTGGCTCTGTGTCTACTAGTTCCTAGTTAGTTTCCTTGATTGTTAATCAGTGCCTCACACCTGTCTCAGTTCAGTTTGATTACCCTCTTCATGTATTTAGCATTGTTTTGCTTCCTTAGTTCCTTTTGTCCGCTGTCGTCTTTATTTAACATGGTTGTGTTATGTATTCTCCTGCAATCTCCTGAGTGTTCCCTGTTTATTTTATTTTTATTTTTATTTTCTATCTCGTCGTGTGCTTCTTTACAGCTTTTTACAGCTTTTTTTTCATTTATGCAATATAAGAATCATTTTGGTTCTCCCCAAATAACCTTTTAGTCAACATTTCTTTATTTTTATTTTACTGTGGAGAAAATGTAAATAATCTAAAGAACTTTTTTCCACTATAAAGAACCTTTTGTGCAATGAAAAGTTTCCATGGCTGTTAGAGGTTCTTCATGGAACCATAGATCCCTGATGTATGATGCATCATTCCTCACCGTTTCGCCCTGGGGTCCTTGTTCTCCAACATCTCCTTTATCTCCCTGAGAAATACAAAGCCCAAATCAAACCAACACAATCAATCGCACGCATGTTACCCATTTACTGTGAGTTCTGTCTTTGTAGGAATCACTGTATATAAATATATAAAACAGAAATAGCTTCACCCAGCACTCACCTTCAAGCCTGGCAGACCATCGGTTCCTCGGTCACCCTGAGGACCTGGCTCTCCCTGCTCGCCCTGCCAAACGTATATAGAGCATTTAAATTAATATAGAACAGATCGCAGAGAATGAGAGTGCAGCAAAAGATGCTTGAACAGAGCAGTCGGATCCATATGAAGTCCATTACACTATGAAATCATTCTTATTACGCTACTAATGATTAAGTAATAAGAGGCTATGCTCAAATTGAGCATATGATCAAACCCACAGAATATGCTGCATGGGAGGATTGAAAGAAACAAAATGAAAGAGTGCATAGCAGAAGATAAATACACAAATGAATAGGTGCAAAATATTATTTGAAGTCTCTTTTAAATACCATAATGGACAAAAAGGACCTTGAAAATAGTATGTTTTTGGATCATGATTATGAACTTTTCAATATTCTGGTGTCAAAAAAATCAAGAATCTGACCTTTGACCCTGGGGGTCCCTGTGCTCCTGGATAACCCTGATCACCAACTTCACCCTGTAAAACAGTTAGGAAAATGTCCAAAAATGCAAGGATGAAGACACAAACACTTAATATTATGTCACTGCTTTCAAAATGTGTCAACACCAGTGATCTACATGAATGACTGGATTGCTCATTGCGTTTTAAACTGGCAGCAGGCGGTGAAGCCACTGGAAGTGTTCGAGCAGCCATCTTACGATTCCCTACCGACAGCGGGCATCATTGACTTACAGCCAAAACATCGACCTAAAATCACCGGCTTAGAAGGGTATCAGTTGCACGTAAATAGTTTTAAGATATATATATGTACATTAATTGATACTTTGAACGTTATCTGTAATATTTATGGTCTTTCTCAGCAGGATAAGCGATATAGAAATTGTAAAGATGGGTGTCTTCTGCACACTGCCGACACAGGAAACTGAACTAAGACAAAATACATTTATGTATGTAATTATGCAGGAAATATTAGGCATGAACATATATCTTGGGTTATTAGCAGAAATTGATTCGAATATACAATAAATATTACTATACATACAATTCCCTATTATTATTTTGCACTATATTATATAAAAAAGGTTTACCATGCATGATCTAGCTCAGAGCGACAGTATAAATGCTTGGAAATAAAGCTTGATGTCTTTAAATCCATACGCAGTCAGCTTCATTTCTCTGAATAAGTTGTGAAGCGTGTATATTATTTCCTAATGTCTTTTTGTTGACCAACATCCACATTAAAAAGCCACAGGTCAGCTCAAATTATATGACGGTTTGCATATGAATTAAGTGTTATTTGTATAATTTAACCAACGTTTAAGTGGTTATCTTTAGTGCTTCGAAATGCACGATGTTAATGAAAACACTGTTGAATCATTTACAGTTACTGTATGAATAAAAATATCATTATTTAACACAATATAATTACATAACCACAATGAATAATGGTGAACTAAGTTGTATGCGCATGCCTTACAAAGCATAAATCTGTATTCAGATTTAAAAATAATCATTTTGACATTTGTAATACAGTACAAATGGTGAGGTGTCTCATCAGTTGATATTTGTTATTTCTGTTATTTAAACATGTTTAGGATGTTTGGGTTATAAGAATGTACAGGGAGACTTTAGATATAAAATGCTGATTCGTTAGGTAATGTTTTCTCATTAAAATCAGATAATTCCCTAATAATTCAACAGAATGTCAGGGAATACTGGGGAACACCATTATGGCTTATCAATTCTTGCTTTCCCTGGGAATCAAACCCATGACCTTGGCGTTGCAAGCGTCAACACTGCTGTTTGAGCTACAGGAAAGGTGACACTGTTACATTCTCAGTCACGCTGAAAGAGACGTTCATTAACGGTCTGTTTCTGTGGTCAGTTTTGAGAAACATTTTAGAGAAATTTTAAGAGAATACGGGCTGACCGCTGAACAAGTTCTAGCTAACTACCTGAATAACAGCGGATCCCATTTACAGACATTTGAAGACATTTAACACAAAAATTAAATTTGCGATGTAATGTAAGTCACGACAGATCTTTTTATGTATTGTGACGTTCATCCAAGTGTTGACCAGTGTTGGGTAAGTTACTCTACGCAGTGTAATTAGATTACTGTACTAATTACTTTCTCTAAAAAGTATTGCATTACTTATTACTAATTACTTTCTTAATGCCATATCAATCTCGACCAGTTGAACAATACAAGGATAGACATGAAACTGCTCAGTCCTACTTTACATTAGGTGATTTAACTACTATGTACTAACATTTAAATTATTAATTTGATACAATACACACTTATTGTGTAGTGTACTGTACTGTACATACATGTTTTTACAAATGTACTTTTAAAAATAACTGTATGTAATTAAAGCTGTAATTATTATCTGTAATTACATCAATAAGAGGCATTTAGAACATTTTCTAATTAGAAAATTCCAAGTTTTACCCTATTTACTTTCTTAATGTTTTAAGGTCTTATTGGGAACACTGCATAATTTCACATGATTCCAATGAAAGATCTTGGTCTTGGTACTATAATGTTTCAATGTAAAAGTTTGCTTCAGCTCTGAAAGAACTTTCCTTTTCGGCTGACGTCACCTTCCCCTCCCCTCCCCTCCAGCCACATATAAAAGCCACTTTTCAATTTTCATAGATGAAAAAAATCAAGTTCAGCTCTACATTTTTCTTATTTCCTGTTTCACTTAGAAATAAATCACATTACTGAAGTAAAAAGGGTTGCAAACACTATTTCATGCTGACTTTATGTACAACAGGCTCATGCGACTTCAACACCGGCTAAGAACATACTCACGTGTATGTTTCTCAGCTTAGCCTCTAACTCACAAACATGCACATGTACTAAAACTAAACTGATATTACACATTAAAAGTCTTTCTAGTGAAACAGGCAGAAAATAATTCAAGACATCACAGATGTCAGTGCAACCAGACATCAGTGTGTTTAAGGACAGCTAAAGTCAGCAAGCACTTACTAGCACAAAACACTCAAACATGCTGGTCAAATTTATGCCGAGAGGAAAAAATTTAGTCTTTCATAAAATTGAGAAAGCAAGACATTTACCTAAAAAATAAGAAACATCTTTATCACAAGGATAAGCACACACACACACACACACATACACACGGTTTGTTTTTATCGTACCGGTTTTCCTGGTAAACCTCTTTGTCCCTGCAGAGAGAGAAAACATGTTTGAAAGAAAGTAACATACAATTATATAATGTAAGCCATGACCATGATGATCATAAACAGCGCTGCACGCTCACCTCTATTCCATCTTGTCCAGGAGCACCCTAGAGAGACAGAGAAGTATTTAATAGTTACTTTAATACACCAAACTTTTAAGATGGACCATCCACAAATTTACAGTCAGTGTTTGATTGATGCCAGAGCTCTTTTTCTGAAGGAGACCAGCGCTATAGAACCAAAAGTCATATGTGCCAGTCCTAAAGTGCATCATTATTATATTAAATGGCTTGATTGGGTTAGTGGTATGAGTTTCACATTAAATATCAAGTTATGTCAAGTCAAATGTATCTATATAGCGCTTTTCACTTATAGTAAGATATTTATAATATCTTAATATTTTCATGTCTCATAGTCACAGATTAGAGCTGGGGAATAATACAGTTTACATTTTGTGACAATACAAGCAATCAAACAGTTGAGATATGCTATATAGTATAATATGCAATATGTACCGATATGCTAATAATGTTGGACATTATACATCTAATTATATATACAACTTTATAAATTGCTGAGCGATAATATAGTTACATTTTTTGAAGAGATATGCCTGTTTCACATCTCAGGATGGTATACGTATTCTTTTTAATAAACCAAACAAAATTATGTCATTTAGTATCAGAAGAGAGGCCGCTTTTGATTGCATTTTATTTAGTAATAGTTTTAAAAGTAATAGTATTTAAAGTTATTAAAGTATCTCTTTAATATGGGGCCTGTGAAGACTGGTGTGTCTGTCATTTAATCACTAGGGGGCAGTGATATAAAGCTGGTTACTTTGTTTAAACATTCACCATCAGATTTTGGGCACCAATAGCAAACACCTTCTCATCACTGATACAAGGTTATCATTTATTCTCCTTTTATAACTGAAATCAAGGTATGTGTGTGTTTGTCAAATATACACATAGAGAAAGAGCGTACATAACATGCATCTTGTGAAGGATGCCCTGGGTGAATGGATTGTGATAAAAAAAAAATGAAATGAATAAATGCATCAAATGCATCATTAAAAACTCCTTAGGATGTCAATTAAGCAATGCTTTTCATTTTGTAATCGATATTCTTGTCCTCATTCTGGACCTAAATTATCAACAGAACGATCGAAGACATGGCGCCCATAAATACAGTTTCAAAAACACAAACAATCATGTCAACTGTAATATTTAATGTCAAGCAGACTTCAAAGCTGGTATTCAGCCACAACACAGAGAGACATCATTTTCTGTTCCCTGTCAAAAATGAGCAAAACCAGAGGAAGCGCTTGGGAAAATCAGAAGCCCTGTACTGTTCGCTTTCCCTGTCCTTCCTTCAAGCTGCGCTTCTTAACAAGGTGGTTTTGCAAGCGAAAAACACAACAATGGAAGATAACTAGCTGGTAAGATGTCAGGGAAACATCTGTGACCGACATGGTGCAGAATTTCATAGATCTCAGCCTTCATAAAATGTTTCTTTACACCAGAACAGAACATGTCTTCTTGTTCTCTTAAAGCTCTACTTCTGCCATACACACTATCTTTGTGTTTATATGCATTCACTGTATGCTATGTTTTTGAGACTCATCAAATGATATCAGAATTGTGTTACTCCAGTGCGTTGAAGGGTGTCGGGACTTCACTTGTTTATATGAATATTAGACCTGTGACTAACAGTAAACTTAACAGTTTACCTATTTTGACATTTAAATATATTTATATTAATATAATCGGACTTATATACAAATATATACATTACATTTGACAGATACACTGACATATATTTTGGGATATATCATTAAAAAGTTGTTGTTTTTTTAAAAGAAGAAGAAAAAAAGTAGCCTCTTATGCTCACCAATTCTGCATTTATTTGATCAGAAATACAGAAAAAATTATATTTTAAAATATTATTACAATTTAAAATAACTGTTTTGTTTTTATATATTTTTTAAGATGTAATTTGTTCTTGTGATGTTATTACATCCTTGCTGAAAAACATATTAATTTCATTATAAAAAAAAAAAACGTACTGACCCCAAACGTTTGAATGTATAGTGTATATAAACTATAGAGGCAGATGACTCGGAGAAAATGACATCTCTCGCATGTTTGCCAAACCCATAAATGCCATGTAAAATCAAGTGAAATTAGTCTGGTAATTTAAAATGTCAGCCAGAACCTCTTTATATCTGAATGAATGGTTTTTGGCCAGAATAAGCTATAATATGCTCCTCATTTAGTGGCGAAAGTCAACATTTTGGCTTGTGAAACTAATAGTCAGAGTGAGAGGACAGACAGTCTTATTGAGCAGAAACAGAAGAGAATGTGTACTGGATCTCTCATAATCTGCCGCTACGCAACAATAATTCCTGGTATTGTGAAAAGAACTGACAGGCTTGTGTGTCGGTGAGAACCAGCCCAGTTTGAGCTCTGGGATAAGAGTAAATACTCCATGAATGCTTTTCATAAATCATTCCAACTTCAGATCGAAATAAAATCATTTCAAGTTCACGTTTAGTCCTAATTAAGCTACCTTTATGATAAGACACCATAAAGGATGAACTTCATTTGAAGGGACCTAAGGCGAGAGATGTTGTGAGAACTGTTCCTGAACCAGGACTTGCGCCATATCTCTTAGATATATCTCACAGAGCTCGTCAAGAACACACTGTGGCCGTGTCTTACCCAAACCAGATGAGTCTCGAGCCTTAAAATCTATATTTGGTTCAGCTTTAGGTGAGCCGCAGTGCACTGGCATAGGCTGTGGATTCTCAAACGCCCCGTCGGGGGAATGATGAACTGGATTTGCCCCCTTCCCCTCTAACCTCTCTCTCTCTCTCTCTCCGTCTCTCCATCACCTCTAGCTGAACAAAACACAACCGTGAGATGAGAGGCCAGAGCGGAGCAATGCTAATGCCTTAAACCTTTAAAGTACAACCTGTAACTGTTGTAAACCACAGGCTGCTGTAGTACAAAAACATATTCAGATCCAATTGTACAATCAGGACCCTAAGTAAACGAGAAGGGTCTGTCTGCAGAGCCGCAGAGCCACAGTTTTACCCCAGCAGCAGTTTCACCCCAGCAGTTTTACCCCGCGCATGCGCAGTTTCACTACAACAGTTTTACCCGCGCATGCGCAGTTTCAATACAACAGTTTTACCCGCGCATGCGCAGTTTCAATACATCAGTTTGGTTTTACCCGCGTATGCGCGGTCACGTTGTTCTGTCCAAAACGATCTAATGGTTATTGTTATGATACGCAGTTTTCGCGTGCATATGATGCACTTTATGGCGTTAAATACGCACGCACCCCCACCCCCCTCCCCCTAATCCTACCCAAGGGGTTTTCAGTGCGTAGCATATGCACGCAAAAACCATTTTTGGCGTATAAATGGCACGAGAAATAACATTCGTGGTATTGATACGCACTTTCATGAGACTGCGTTGATTATTTTTTCCTATTAGTTATTTTTTGCTCCTACTGTTGCTCGCAGGCCTTCCGGGTCTTTACTGAAATAAAACAATGCTTGTGTCATGAACACTTTAATCTCTTACGTTTTTCAGCCACACAAACTTCCGATTAGACATTCAAATGCGAACTATTAGTCTAAGTCAATAAATGAATTATTCTTAAGTTAATTAAATCTGCCTGTGGTTAAGGTGTAAACGTGAACACAGATAAAACAAATGACTTGAACACAAACTATGTAGGCTACAATAATTTCAAATAAACCAAAACGCAAGGGTAAACCTGTTGTGATGAAACTGCGCATGCGCGGGGTAAAACTGCTGGGGTGAAACTGCTGGGGTGAAACTGTGGCTCTGCGGCTCTGCAGACAGATATTATTGAAGTAAACATCACTGTTTGGTGCCCCCTTGCTAGTTAGTACCCTACGCCGTCTGTTTAAGCAGCTTGTTCAAATTACTTTGCTAAAATGAGCTGAAGCAACACAATTGAAAAATATGTCACTATCTAATTTAATTTAAATTTAATGTTCAACCTATTGAAATTTAACTTCATATTTTTTGTTGGGACTAAATTAATAATTTTTGTTGACAACTAAGGGTGCATCTCAATCAGCAGGTTGTGAATCAGTATGGTGTACTCAAATTTGGAGACTAGTAAGGACAGTAAGATATTTTTCACACATTTTAAAATTTCTTTTATTTAAGGTACATTATGATAATACTTCATATAAACATGTTACATGTCAGACTTAACTGAGCTGCTCCTGAAGTGCTTTATAGCTCAAGTAAACTCGTTTTATAATTGATGGACTTTACACAGTTATTGAACTGAATCAACACTGAACAATGACACTATTGTCTTTGTTTGAATAATTGATCAATATGTTCCTGTTTATTGTGGCCACCATTTACTTATTCATTCCCTTTTTTGATTGAACTAAAACATGGGGAACGGATTATTACAATGTGGTAACGATTTAATAAAACGATGGAACTAATTATTATATTGTGCACAAGATTTAGTAAAACGAGGGAATGAATTAGTAAGAAATGAGTAAAATGCGCTGATAGTAAGTCATGGGAATTGCAAAGATTAACCTTTAATTTCCCCCACAGTCATGTTCTCAGGCCAAGTTTGATTTTGACGTGACAAAGTGGTGATATCTAAGTGGATGAGTTGTTTACTTACTTTAATTAGTCTTCCCATTAATGCCATCGAAATCAAGAGGCGGGATTTTTCCCATAAACCATTCATATTCAGTCATAACCGATCATATCAAAGCGCAATGGAGGCTAATGTGACTTTCCCCCATTCATTCTCAATGGTATCGCGGAAGCAAGTAAGAATGATTGAAGGGTCTCACTGTATCTCCTGCTGGGCCACGGGGGCCGTCCTTTCCAGTGTTTCCTGGGGGCCCTCGAGCACCGGGTGCACCAGGAGGGCCTGGAGGTCCAGGTGGGCCAGCTTGTCCTTGATCACCCTGATGAAAACATACAGATATGTGATACACAGTACAATACATTTTTCAAGTAATGCCAAGTTCAGACTGCACGATTTTAGCCCCGATTTTGGCTCGGCGACAGGTTTTGAGAAATCGCCGACAAATGCCCGAAATCACAGGTAAATCGGTGCTCGTTCACGCGAGTGACAATCATGCAGTGTGAATGAGCAAAGACGCGATCTGAGAGAATCGCCGACGAGTCGCCGACACCCGTGAGATATTTGGCATGCTAAATATCTGGACCTGTCGGCGATTCAAAATCCTGCTGTGTGAAAAGTGTTCTGACTGAAAACTACATCGGCGATGACCGACAGCCAATGAGAGAGCAAGATACAGGACAGCGGGGAGTTCGGGAGGAGTTATAGACCAGAATATCAGTATTTTAATAGATAGGCTATATTTACAATTATATCAAACAGAAACAAAGTAGCCTACATATTGCTTGACCAGCAGCACATTGCAAAATTATTTCTTTACCCTCAACTCTCTTTGTAGAACACACAATCCTTGCTCAGAGCTCAACAAGTTGATCTCTCTCCCCAACCATTTCCTCCTGCATAATCTTATTTTTTTTCTCCTTTTCGCTGCAAATCAGCTCACAGATTGGGATCGCAAGCTTCTTGCAGGCTATAATTTTTAATAACAATTTGAGTCTCGCGCGAGAACTCCGGTCTCACGCACGCGTGATCTTGCGTTATTTTCTTATCACTTCGCGCGTGTGTTTGGTTGTGAAACGTTGCGTGTCAAACAGTTGTCGGCGATTCTTCCTCTTGTAAAGTCATGCAGTGTGAAACCTCCTGTCGCCGATCCATCGTTCAGTGTGAACACAGCAGCGACTGAATGCTGGCCAAGATAGTCATGCAGTGTGAAAAGAACAGTGACCCGACTACTTTGAAAATCGTGCAGTCTGAACTCGGCATAAGTCACAGGAAAAGAGACACACAAATAAGCACAGACAACATTCTCTTGTTGGGGGGGGGGTTATGAAAAAGTGAATGGAAGAACTATAAAGTTTCATCAGTTGTTTATATAAGTCTAATAATTAATAAAATATTAGTAACAATTTTTATTACAAATACAATTTCATTTTTTTAACTTTAAAATGTCACGTTTAATTCAATGTTACTTGCTTTGTAATTATTTGTGAAATTTACTTTCTATGAAATTTTTTTGTATGACAATTTGTTTTGGGCACAATTTTGTCACTACAAGGTATCCTTATACTGTATCTAAGGGGATGAATCTCAAGTGTATACATGATCAGGATAATTCTTTTTTATTATTATTATATTTTGCATTAAAAGATTATTTTGCATTCAATTTCCTTGTGCAAAATATAATTACTAATATTTTTATGGGGGAAAATATGATACAGAGATTTTATTCGTGACAGTCACCCTGAATCAGCCACATTCACTGAAGCAGCAGCTTGCATGCAACGCTCAGATCCTTCAGACATGGATGAGGTTATTTCATTGTAAATATTGATACAAACAATAACACAAGCAATCACGCAACATGACATATGTTAGAAATGAGGAAGATGAAGATCTAGTAAGGGGAGTGTCCGCAGCACATGCCTTGCACACATGCTACCTTCAGCATGCGCCTCTGGAAACTGGGCTGATCGGCCGAGATGTAGCCGTGATCGTAACGAGGAAAGACCATCTGTGCGTGTGAGTCCCCCATAGTAAGAGACAGGACGTCCCCAGAAGAACAGACAGACGAGGAAAAGACAAAGGAGAAAGTTGAGGAGAAACAATACTAGCATTGAAAAACTCAGACAAAGGGATAGCGAGGAAACGGAGCAAGATCTCAGCGGCCATGAAGGGACGTTCCTTGACATGGAGAAGCTTGGAGATGAAGGCTATGGCAGCAGAGAAGGGACAAACCTTAATGAGAATCTGATTACTATGCAGACCTGCATGAGTGCCATGACCCTGCGAGAGGAATAGGATGCAGAGATACACAGACCAGTCATCAAAAGAGCTTTGAAAGAGCATTTCACTGCCACCGGAATGAGAAATAATAAACCCAGACGGACAACTTGCAGAATTTTGCTCAAATTAGCTCAACATTCAGACCAATTATTTGGAAATGTTCAATGTCAACCAGTGTAGTCCATTTGGACGATTAAAAACTCAACAAAATTGACATCCTTGTCAATGGATAACATACTCGGCCATTCAAAAGTCTGGGGTTAATATGTTTTCTTTTTAAAGAAATGTATACATTTTATACTCATACTTTACAAACGGTCTACTTTTATTGATATAAAAGTGATAGTAAGACATTGACAATATTACAGAATACTTCTATTCCAAATAAATGCTGTTAAATTATCGTTTGTAATCTCGAAAAAACTATTTATTATGGTTTCCACAAACATTTTAAGCAGCATAATAATTTCAACTTTCATAATAATCAGAAATGTTTCTTGAGCATCAAATCAGCATATTATAATAATTTCTGAGGGATCGTGTGACACTGAAAACTGGAGTAATGATGCTGAAAATTCAGCTTTGATCACAGGAATAAAATACATTGTAAAAAATACTACAGTAGAGAACACAATAGTACTGTTTTTACTGTATCTTTCATTAAATAAATACAACCAAGAGACTTCTTTTAACAACATAAAATAGAATATAATATTTTTCATTTAAATATTATTTGGTGGAATGGTTATCATTGGATATGACTGGATCAGTTCATTCAAATTCATGCCATGTCATAAAAATAAAAAAATTGCAATTTTGACTTGCTCTAAATGCAAACCAAAAAGGACAATGTGTCTGGACTCCCTAAACACAACTGAGATTCAAATAAATAAATAAATAACATAAATTGTTGGTCTTGCCACCATGAAATAAAACTGGACAAAAACCATGGTTTTATTTTTGCTGTCTTAAATCACATCTGTCTGGACAACATGTGTATGTATGCTTGTCTCTGCAAACCACACTCATAGGGCTGGATTGTGCTGGCAGAGAGCTGCGAGAAGCACAGCACTTTAGTCTGCCGCAAGAGATTTAAATAAGGCCGTACCATTGAGGTGACTACAGATGTCACTTTCTCTCTCTCTCTGAAAAGTTTTGAGAATGAAAACAGACAAGCCACAAGTGTAAAGATTATTTCAAAGCAATTCACCATCATGCTAAATTGCGTTGCAGGACAACAGGTACATGGCTAAGAATGAAAGTTAGCTTCAGAAATCTGAGAAGTAAAGGCTTGCAAAAGAGAAAGAGAAAAAACAGAGCATCACAGAGAGAGAAAGTGAGCGAGTGACACAGCATGTTGATGCCAGCGTGAGCATGAGGGTTGAGTTAGCAGGGATGTGGTAACCTGAGGGATGGTTGAGGTTTCCCACACTGCTGCTTTACTCAGCACTACACACACGCTCAGCTAACTAAGCTTCCCATTCACTTCTATTGTTCTTATGCTATATGAAATACACTAATTATATTTACTACAGACTAACCCCAACCCTAAAATAAAACTTGTGGCAATTTTAGAAGAGAATAAAGAGACATTTTCAGAGAGGGCTTCCCAACAGGGAAGCTTTAGCTGAAGTCTGGAGACATTTTTCATTGTTTTTGTGCTCTGAAACATGCTATCTCTCTCACACACATTCACTAAAGAGTGTGCTGTGGGTGTATCTGTGTATCAAAATATCAACAAACTCTAATGTTTTCACACACACAAACAATTTTCTATCATATTATCTCATATTGTGATAGCAAAAAACATACCAAAATTGTTTCATTAAACCTGAAAAAGTACATTATCCATTGATAAGATACACTACTAAGAATCAACACTTCTTTGGTCGTTTCATAACAGTCAAATATCGTCCGAACAATTCTATGTTTGGATTGGACCGTGACACCAGCAAGTGTGTGGGCGTGCTCATCCTGAAGAAAGAGCCCAACACAATAGAAAATTAAACTGAAGAAAATTCAAATGACTTGGATTTTATTTCATCCCTTATTTTTACTTTAGTTGCCCATCTCATAAATCCACTTAATGCCACTTCTTAGAATGTGCGTGTGAAAAAGATTAAAGAAAGATGAAGAAAATATGAGAAAGAGAGAATATTGAATATAGCGAACGAATTCAGCCTTCTGTCACACACAATTCAGCCCTTCAATCCTGGTTTATGATGCATCCTCAATCTTCATAAGTGTGATTAACATCCAGTCAGGAATCTCCTGCATTACTGAGGCACATTCTGATTATCTGATTGTAAGGGAAAATATGAATATATACAGTAGATCCATTCAAAGTGACAGAAATATGCATGTACTGACCCTTGGCCCAGTGTCTCCTTGGTCACCCTAAAACACACATAGACAAGACATACAATTAGTGACAGAGCACTGTATAAACTACAGTAAATATATTTCTATATTCCGTCGAGTGGTTCTTGATTGTGTGGATGCTTGCTAAGGTGTTCTGAGTGTGTTATGTGGCAGATTGTGGCTGTTGTTATGTGGTAGCAATAATAAGCTAGTTTTGTTTTAGGTAAGAGAACGTTTCCTGACCCATTTAGCTAATTTAAACATCCTCATTTATAATATAAACTGGTTTACTGTGAGTATAGTAAACCATCTATTTGACAACAAAAGAGCAGATAAATGAAATCAGGGCAGAGAATGAACATAACTGTGTTTACTAATTACTATAAATTAGAAACACTGATCTAGGCGAAAAAGCATCCTGAGGCTTGTGTTTGTTGTGCTTTTTTTTTTTTTTTTTTACTGCAATCAGGAAAAGACTTCAAGACGGTCTTTATTTACCACAGGTTTCTTGTTCCTCTAATTTAATGCCTGACACATTCCCTACAAAACATGTGTTTGAAGACAAAAGCCAATGCAAATGAAATTTGTGAGTTGTTTTAGAAATCAGAAAAACATCTGCTTGGAAGCTGAGATCGGAAACAGAACGAAACCGTCCTGTGTGTGTGTGTGTGTCTGTGTGTGTGTGTCGTACAATTTCGTCAAGAAAGATACTAAAGGTACCTTATCTCCTTTTGGTCCTGGCAGGCCCTGGAAATAAATGAGTTGGGTGTGTCGATTAGACAGATTGTCCAAAATGAAATATTGATATGACAAAAGTCTAAGGGAGAACGCAATGTAGTTCAAAAACTTGTCTAAAAACCATGCATGTGAACCATAATTCCTTCACTAAGAGTCTTTAGTGTCTCAGTGTCCATAAACTTTCACATGTACCTCATCTTCAAAGGTTTCAAAGTCATCTTTTTTCCAAATACAATTATAGACACCACCTCACATATGTACTATAGCTGTAATCTTTTATCTTTACAGTAAATAACATGATCAAAAGTCGGTGAATATGATGGGCGTACAGCTGACCGAAAACTGGAAATGAGAGTATATGGTATTTTCATTTTCAAATATGATATTTTTATGAGGTTGTTCATGACCTTCTCACTTTGACCCATATCAGACACTTTTTTAAAACAAGAAATACAGTTTCAACTGTAAACTGTTTTAGTTTTTATATCTAAAAGATTTATAAAAGAAACAAATTGAGTGAGTTTTGTTGGTTCAAAAACCTAATAAATAAATAAATGCATGTATACATATATATATATATACACACACACACACACACGCACACATGAATAAAACCAGATACAATCGATTCAATTGCAACCTCTTACTCATTTTAGATATGGAATATCCTCTGATGCAAAATCAGTTACACTGTCAGAAAAAAGGTGCAAAATTTGTACCTTTAGGGGTCCAACGGCTTGTCACTGGGGCAGTACCCTCAAGGGTACACCCGTTGTACCCTTTAACATGGGTACATATCAGTACCCTTGCAGTATGTACCTTTCAAAAACAAATATGTACCTTTAGTGATTAAATTGTACCTTATGTGGTGCAATTTTGTTCTTTTAAGGGTACTGCCCCAGTGACAAGCGTTTTGTACCTTATGATGGCAAATTTGTACTCCATAAAACACATTAAAAAGGCCAGAATGCTCTTTATCATTTATTAAACATTAAAAAATTACATTCTCACATTTTTCGAAGCATGAATATTTTAAGCACTATCACAATGTGTCATAACAGGATGTATATATTGAGCAATTTTTCTTCAACTTTTTACTCTAAAAAAAATTGTAAACAGTACGAATATTAAGCTTAATATTATAAGCTTTTTTAAAATCAGTACAATACATTTCATTAACCTTTTTTTACCATGCAATAAAACATGTTAACATCAAGAATCACAAAGAAATTTCATTTAAAAAAAATAATAATCAGTACTAGATCTCATTTTAAGACATTTGTGTATAACAGGATGTATATAGAGCAATTTTTACTTCAACTTTTCATACTCTAAAAAAAATTGTTAACAGTAAGAATATTAAGCGTAATATTATATTACGCTTTTTTCAAAATCAGTACATTTCATTAACCTTTTTTTTTACCATGCAATAAAACATGTTAACATCAAGAATCAAATTTCATTTTTTTTTTTAAATCAGTACTAGATCTCATTTTAAGATTTTTTTTCTACTTTTAAAACAGTTTTGTACATCAAGAATGACAAAGCAATCTTTCTAGCAGTACATATTTCATAAATTTTAACTTTATACCCTTAAAACATTTGATCAGAAAAACACATTTCACCAAACAGTACTGTACTACACATTTAATTTGAACTTTTTAAACATTCTTGAGGATCACAAATAATTGATCATCAGCAGAGTATGTGTCAAGGGCCTGAAAGTCCATCTCTTGCCCTGGTTTCATAATACTCCATTCAAAGTCAACTTTGACTGTATACGCATGGAAGTGTGAATCATACAACACTGGTATTAAAAACTTGCATTTCATCTGTTCTAGGCTGTAGCTCATTGGTATGCTCTAGGTCATTGTGACAGTCCATTTCCTCAAAATCATTGTCCATGTATTCAGTAGCATCCAGATCATCATGAGGTAGAACAAGCTTCCTATATTTTCGATAGACATGACGCCTGAAAGACTCATAAATTGTAAGAGATGACTTGCAGTTATTCAGTCCACAAGTGATGCTGAAATTGGGTTCATGGTTGTGAACCAGACCAACATGTTGAACTAGTTTCATTAAGGTGAAGGTTTTTCTCCTACACCTTGTAGATCGATATGGTTGTGGCATTTTCAGCACAGGATATTAATTATTCGGGGTGACAGTTATTGGAAGGGGCTTGCCACCCACCTCAGTAATCTTTGCTATGGCATGCTGCAGGAAGGTCAATGTATTCTTCAAGTAGGGTGGATAAGCCAAGTTGAAAACGTAGTAAGCACTGAATGCTGCAACTATCCCTTATTCAACTCCTATTCCCCTGCACACCTCCACACCATCCACTTTGACAAGGACTTGAAGCCTCTTGGAGAAAGCCATTTCCAGTCAGTTTCTACCAATTGTATGGTTGGGTATGGAGTATCAGCATCAAACTGTGAGAAGAAAAGAAAATGTTAAAGGGGTCATATGATGGTTCTAAAAACAACATTTGGATTTGGATTTAATGCAATGTTTACGATTTTAGGTTAAAAAAAAAAGTCCTTATTTTACACAGTCGAATATTTTGGTTGTATTGTTCTGGAACAGTGTTGTAACTAAAGCTTAGCCTCTGTTTTCTAATTGTCCCCTCTTTTGGAAGGCCAAACAAAGTAGTTTGGCTTTCGCAACAAAAAACACAGCGTCTCCATGACATGGCGGTGCCAGTGAAAATAAAAGTTACGCCTTCTTTCTTTGCGTATACATTTGGGTGGTGTTATGAAACTCTGTCCCCACACACTGACGTAGAGATGTGGGGGTGTGTTTGAACAAAGTGTTTCAGGAAGGCGTGGCTGAGCCGTAACTTTCACAAAGAATATCTCTTTGGGTTAGAGACTTTGAGCATCGTAACTACAGATCTTATACATGCACATACAGCTACATAACACAAGAGAAAGGAAAACAAGAAATCGCATCATATGACCCCTTTAAACATCTATCAGAACTGAATAACCGGACCTGTATCAGAGCATTACAAAATGACAGTTTAACAAATAGTTCCATACCTCTCCCAATGTGATGAAGCTCTCAACTTTCTCTTTAAAGATGTGGGGCAGCAGAATCAGCGCTGCACGAAAGTCAGAATCTATTGTAATAAATAAATAAATAAATAAATGACTTCAATAATTTAATATTATAAATTGCCTGTTTTCATATTAATTTATATCCTCCTTAAGTGGTTTCCTTTACTCATTGTTAGTCATATTTCTGCTATTAGCTAAAAACAAAGTAACTGGAAATATTAACAAATGTTTCATAAAATGCATGAAATTGTTTACAAGCTGGTTTCAAGTGAATGCATGTTTTACCAATGATACAATTTGCGCATGAAAGGGCAAACCCAAAAAGAAAATGAAGATATAACTGTTTTCTGGTGATCCTGACAAATGTGCAAAACAAATTATTAATCAAATGTATAATTTCCTACAAAAATAACTATATTGTGATGTATATCATTATCGTGAAATAAAATTACTCATATCGTGATATGAAAATGGTCATATCGCCCAGCGCTAATCACAGTTTCTCAAGGATATACTGTATGGAAACTAAGCACACATTTTCAACAAATGTATTTGTTGAGCACCTATACTTTTAATTAACAAAACTACCAGGAAATAGATTATCACAAAAATGTTTTATGTCAATACCTGGTAGATCTTCTGCAAGCATCTCTTCTCTTGCTTCTTTGTAGATTTTGGCTAATGGAGCATTTCTTTGAACAAGCTCAAGCACCTTTGGCACAATACTGGTAAAGCTGTCCTTGAAGCGCTGGCTTAAGCTGACAGTTGATGAATGCATTTGGTCAACTTCATCACACAACTCAAAATAGACAGAAAGAGAAAGTTAATCATTCACATGAACTAAAAATACAACAAAAAAATAATCAGACATTTTAATATTCTATGTTGCCTCTTTCATTGCCATTTCGCTTAAACATTGTACAAATATTTCTAAGCTTGAAAGCACATATATTTGTTCACCTGACAGTTTAGAAAATTGCAATGTTTTTAAAAAAGAAATATAACTGTAAATTATCATTTTAGCATACTTTTAGCTTACATCAACATTTATTTTAAGCTGAAAACTGATATAAAATCGGTGATATCACTGACCCCTGAGGGTGTTTTTAGGAAAGGGTATTTCTTAAGTATATCCTCCAGTCATCCCATCTCTTATCTCCGTTCTACGCCATGCAAAAGTTCGCTGCGTGCATTCTGTCTTTGACCACCAAGGTGTCTGGTCGCATCTTGCTGTACTGGATATGCAGGACATTCACATGACCCTCAATAGAGGATGCATCCTCACCAATGACAGCAATCTCCTATTGGATCCAATTTAAAAGTACAGAATAATAATAATAATAAAAGTTAAACCTCAAAAACAGAAATATTAAATTTAAGGCTGCACATGAATTCCTTAAAAATGAGCAAATTAGTTAATCCCGTGTCAAATTGACCACATTTCAGAAACCTCCCTGGCTCAAATTTATGATTTTGTTAATTTGTTTTTTCTTCTGAAGAAAGCAAACTTAAAGGTAAATATCCTTTTAGGTTCTCAACAAATTTTTCTTTTGGCAATTTCAACTCAGGTGAAATGGTAATTTTCACCCCCCTCTACAAAATAGTGCATTACTCAGTAAATATACATCCATGACATTTAATATTTTGGCTTTCTTCATTTATGTATTTCTTTAACCAGAATAAAAATAGCCAGGGACCTCTGGTTGAGATGACGGAGATGCACTACCCAACAAACTCATTCTATCCCTAATCATTTTATAATGATTAATATAGTCATTCAAGTCATCTGGTGAAAATTCCTGTAGTGTTTCTTATAACAATATATACTGCAGAAAAACGAAATATTGTAATGTTAGTTTTTTTTGTTTGTCATGCAGACCTAGAGACACTGATGAAATTGCAACCATTAACTTAAGGACCATAGCAACATGGCTTCATGAAGAACTCTAATGATTCTGTGTCTATCCTTAGAGAACTTCTGGCATGGTTCTTTGTCATCAAGCTTGGTCTGAAGATCTCTAGGAAAGGGTGGAATGGTAAACCCAGAAGGCAGTCTACCACTTGTTGCATTTCTGCAGTGAGGATGGGGTAGTAGTTAAAAACTTGCATTAGTAGTAATACTGATAATTACTGGCAATAACTGATTCCCTAGTTATTTTTTGTTATTGACTTTTTATTTGGGCTACTTATCTGGTCGGACTATTTCACTTGTCCCATCAAAAAAGAAAAATATTTCTCTCTTCAGCTCTTTAAATTTTGCACGCTAGTTAGATCAGAGAAAAAAAAATCTATATCGGTCGACCACTAAACATAGGACAAATATAATACAAAATAGTCAATATTATACCTGCATTTCTGTAGACGAAGTCTGTTGGTGGGATTCTGCTGGTACAGGCTCCAGTGTTAGTGTTCACCTCCATCTCATGTACAAATTTGTTGAACTTGGACTGTTTTTTAAAGGAGCCTTGGAATAAATATGAGATCATGTTCTCTGTGAGGCCACACTCTATTGTTTCCCCATCCACTTTATTTTCTGAAAAAAAACAACAACAGAAATATCAATGTGAGCTTGAGGTTTTAAGAGCAACATAAATGTATTTTTTTTAAACAACATTTAAAATTACAATGGAAATTCATCAGTATACAATATGACTTTAATTTAGAAAAATACACTATAATAACTCTGTACATATACACTCTTAGAAAAAAGGTACAAAGCTGTCACTGGGGCAGTACCCTAAGGAACAAAAGCTAAAAGGTACCAATATGTACTTAAAGTACTAACGTTAGGCCTAATATGTACAGGGAGGGTGAACGTACCTTTTTTCTGAGTGTATGATTATACGCAAACTTATTTAAATTAGCAGCTCAAAGACTAGAAACTTATTTCACGAGTTTTGATAAATGGTTAACAAACTTCGATGCCGACGCACGCATCGATCTCCGAGCCATCGTCTTAACTTACATACGCAGTTAGCTCGTGATGACTGACAGGACTAAATGATCACTCTCATGGACTAACGTTTAGAACGTTATTTAGTATGTAACGTTACCAAATAAAACTGATATAAATCAACTCACACGGATGATATTCGTAAATTATTTAATTCCAGACTGACTAGAAGCATTAAAATAGAAGCAGGCCATAAGTTCGCTCGCGTCCGGGCATGGCGTCCGGGGTGGACACGGGTAACGTTAGGTTAGAGTTGGAAGACAATTCTGGGAAACTGAATTTATTCTGTTGGTTTATATAACTTAGTTAGTTTGTTTTTACACAAAACGCGATGGGTTTTAACTGTTTCTAAGGCCGTTTCACCACTGACAGCGTGTCAAGCACTGTCTCGCGGTAGAGTAACCTAACGTTGTAAATGATGCTAAAAGTTATATCTTAAAAAGGCTAAAAAAATACAAATAAGTGCAATAACAATAAGTTTAAAACGTAATAACAATACGTTGGTTTTGTCAGGCCAGTATTTTCGAGGAAATGTTTTCCCTCACGCGTCAGTAACGTTAGGCCTTACTACAAACGCGAATTCAAGTGCACATAACAAAAGGGAACCAACGGATTTTCACAATACTTAAAACTAAACATACCTCTGAATTTTTGTGCTTCGTCTTCTGTGATATTTATTCCGGCGTCTTTCAATTTCTGCAGAAGATCCTCCGTCGACAGCGTCAGGAGTGAGACAGCCATCCTGGAATAACCGTCGTTTTTTGTGCACAGTCCCCCTCCCCCAACTTCTTCTTCGCGCGCATAAAGTCGTGCACTGCGCGGGCTACAATCCCATTGGCTGGACAAATGCGTGTATTTGTACTTTGATGCAAAGTAAAAGTACCCCATATAATTTTAAATAAACATTGAATAGTTTTTGTCTACATTGCTTTTAAAAATTGCTTTTGCTAAAAAAGATTAGCATGTGTATTTATTTTAACTCTAAATTAGGTAGGCTATCTTAAGTTAAAACAGGTATTATATTACACAGTTTAGCATTACAATAAAAAATACAGACCTACTTTATTACATTTGCTTTATGTTTAAAACTTATCATCTTGATGCTCTGCATAATCAATAGAAGGTCATGTGCCAGCCTACTGTTCATAACCAGTGAAAGCCAGTAAAGATGTGGGCTATTCAATAGGCCTACATTTGGTTACTTTGTGCATCTCTTCTAAATAACCAACAACTCATGAACATTAATTTCTTATGTTTAATCTATTTTGGGTGATTGACAATTATGTGTTCACTGAACTGTTAAGATCACTGTGGATGCAGAGCCTAATAAGCTTTTACCACACTTTGGCTTCCTATGTCACAGATTGTACCTTTGTTTGGGGATTAAATGGTCCAAACATGGACCCTCTGACAGTTGGAAACATATTTGTACCTTTTTTACCACTAAATGGTACATATTAGTACCCTAAGGTGTAAATATGACCCATTGAGGGTACAACTTCACCATTTGTACCCTAAGTGTTCACAAATGTACCCCAACCGTACCCTTTTTTCTGACAGTGTATATGCATCACAGAATCCCACATTTTCATGCCTGATTGAAACCTACAGTATGACGACCTTAGACTCTTTCATGCAAGTCAAAACAAAACAACTGTCTCTCACAGGAAGCGACAGATGAATGGCGCTTGGAGGTGGTCTGCCTTCCAGAAGAAGTGGTTTACGTTACATCGGACAAATGGGCTTCCCTTGGCAGCACTAAAGAGCACAGCAGGGTATATAAACCACCGCCTATTTGCACGCGCAGAAGCTAACAATGATGAATTCTCTCTTTTTGGTGTGTAATCCATTATTTCCATCTCATTTGGGGATAGACATACATGGTAAAAGGCACTTTGTGGTGTGTGTGACCCTATATCTGAGATGATAAATGGCCTGAAAACTTATATAGGAGTTTAATCCCTCTGATGCCATGTAAAAATAAAACCATACTTTCTCTTTAACACAGTACAAATGAACAGCTTCAGATGTTTGTAAATTTTGGTAACTTTCATAAACCTATTATAAAGACAAGGTTAACAGCACTTATTGGTTTACAATATTAGATACGGAACAGTAGAGATCTGAAATCGTTTTTACCTGGCTTCCTTTAGGTCCAGGAGTACCCTGCAAAACAAATCAATTATCAATTCAATTTATGGTCAAAAAGAGAAGTCTCTCCAAGTCTCTATGATACTCTGGCCTCTAGATTTTTACAAATACATTTCAAGCTACATTCGTATGTGGTATGAAATCTTATTCAAATCTAATATCTGAAAACTAATTCCAGTCTGACTGCTCTGGTCAGGTTTTGCGTAGAGTTTTTGCTTATGTCACTTCTCTGTGGTCTAGTGAAGAGGTGCCTGTATTTGGTTATAATAGAATCATTGACAACTTTTCTTTTCAATGTGTCACACTGAGACACAGAAAATCTTTTCCACACATAAATCCTTGTCTTTTTAAAGCTGGGGAATACTCACAGGTTTGCCATCCAGACCAAGTGGACCCTGAACATTGGAAAAAGAGAAAACACAGACGATTAAACCACAGGAGTCCCAGACAACCCGTCATAAAAAGAGTAAGTGCAAGGATAGACTCTGAAAGGAAGTGTGAGGGATAAATCAAGAGATGAGGATAGGAGAGAAACAGAATTAAAATGATCATGTCTGGCCATTATGTCATTCCTCTATTTTTAAGATGAGGATTGAGACATGTTTTTTTGATTTACAACTTAAAGGCCTGGTTCCACAGACAGGGCTTAGATTAAGCCAGAAGTGACTTAGTTAAATTAGGACATTTAAGTAACTTTTAAATATCACTGGAGTGCATCGTGTGACAAAACAATAACACTGACATATTTTACGATATGTCAGTGGAACTTTCCATCATTTAAATATTTAACAAATAAGATTCATAGTAGTCAATTTATGTTGTACGTAAATAAGACTGAGAAATTAAAGTGGCTGTGCTGCGTCAAAAATAGAAAGGATGTTCCACACTGGCAGCTTAACATAAGTTATTATTTTATTACTTTTATGCAAAAAGTGACCTTAGACTTATTTTTGTTAGGATTTAGGATTTAGAAGGCCTGATGCTCAAGGTGAAACCCCTGATTTAAAAGTGTCATGAAGCACCACTTGTTCTAATAGTAGCAGTGTCAAATAATTCACATACTTTTGCATGAAGTGTGAGAAATCATCAAAATGGCAAAAAAAGAAAAAAAGAGAAAAGAGACCAGCAGACAAAAGAGGTGAAATTATATTGGAGGGAGGAAAAAGAAGGTATACCTCTTATTCTCTCAATTTCTCTTCTAATTGATATATCAATTAGAAGAGAAATTGAGAGAATAAGAGGCATGCAACACAGCCTGACAGCAACTACAACATCCTCACGACCTGCTCAACACAGATCACTGAAGTGAACATCTCCCTCCCTAGCTCATGACAATGATCACCAGATCAATCTGATTGGTGCAGAGCAACAGGTGAGTCTATAAACAGAGGTTGATCAGCTCTCCAAACACTCGTGATCTAGAATCACAGAAGAAAGACAAATATTTAAAACATAAAATGTACGAATTTTGTATCAAAATATCCAAAAACCACTTGCACCGTGTTATTTGTGTACTTACATTATCCTAAATGTTTCAAAGAATTAGGAAATTCAGAGAAATTCACAATTTTAAATAGTGCCCGTCCCATGTCACTTGTCGCCTGACGTAATATCCATGTTATCCCTCGTACTGCCATAGTAACCATGGCGACAGATGTTGACAACTGCATAATGTTTAGCGGCACACTGTTGTTGTTTCGTTCAAACATTATGGATCATTAAATTAATGATCACTTTTAAAGGATAACTAAAACGAGGATCGATATTGGCGTGGCGTTTTCGAGAAGCAGAGAGCTCTGCAACAAACTTGCACTTGACAGAGAAGCCGCTCTTGCATGTATTTTATTAGACAGGTAAGCAAATGTACATAAAACAAATCAATGTTATATAGCTCAACATGATGAAATGAATGTGATCCGTATCTTATTCTAATGTTTAAAATAGGGCCCTTAACATTTTATGCTAGTTTGTTCAAGTCCCTAAGCATGAGCAACAGTGATACATTAGCAAACGGCACTAACAAGTAGTTCCAAATATTAAAAATATTGTTTACTCCACACAACTTCATGTAGTTTCTCTTTTTAAAATTTCTCTTTTAAACTTGAAGAGAAACCGCATCTATGTTTGATTCTTAGAAATGAGCTTAGGAATGAAATCAGTGAAGTATACATGCTCTGGGTCACATTTCTTTTAAACCATACAAATTTGCAGGCCAGAGTTCACCAAATGAATAATGTGGTGTTTGAAAATGCTCACGTTTGTGTGCATATGAAGTGAACACAAGTTCTAGTGCCCTTCAAACTTCAATGAAGTGTCTGTACCCCAAAACTAAGGAAACATCCTGGGCTAAAATAACGAACACTAAGCTTCTGCCTTTGAATAAACAGACAAAAGATGTACGAGTCCATTGTGGACAATAAACAATCCCTGGTCTTAAGTGTTCCCAGAGGTATGTTAAGGACAGGACGTTTGTTTTGAGGACGTGCTGGAAGCTCTAATCATACATCTGGGAGCGTTTACATGGCCTGCTCTCTGTGGTGTGTCCTCATGGTTAGCAGACACCGTGTGCACAGGTCAATGCCAGCGGACTTCCTGCAAGAGAAATCAACGAATCGGCTAAGACATCTAACTCTGATTTATGACCCGAGTACTCGGGGTCTCAGACCCCTTGAGTTCATCATTGTGAGGAGGAGGTTGGTCTTCCCATTGGTCACTGTTGCTGAGTCTCAATCTGTTGACCCTCAAGGCCAAAGACTCTTACATTTGTAATTGAATAATCCATCAAAATGATTGGGGGATTAAGGTTTTCTTCCTCAAAAACCTTAGAAACACAGCCACTGTTGAGTTTTGCTTGGACAAACACCACTCTCATTTCGATCCATGAATGTATCCTTCAAATTTCCAAATGTTCTTGTTATCTATCTCGCACCTGAAGGTCCATATGGATGCCACGCATGAACTAACACAACTCTATTTACGACCCCCTGAAGAGTGTTGGTAACCGTGAAAAAAATTAAAAATAATTAAAAAGTTATCCTGCTTCCAAACATACCGAATGGCCAAGCAAAGTACGAAACCTCCAAGAAAAACCTCTCATAAAACAATTAAATGAAGATTAATCTTGGATTTATTATTTACCACCGAATTCCGAGGAGGAACAGCAGGAAAACATTCCAAAGTAGCACGAATTTACCACATATATTTAACCACAAAGTGCAAAGGAGTAAGATAGAGGATTCAGATTACCAGTAAAGCCTTAAGAAAATGAAATAATTACTTTTTCCCTGTTGTCCTTTGCCAGTGTTAAAGTTTTTAACTTTGCTATAAATCGCAAATTCATCGCAGGGTAATCTAAACGCTTTGAGTTCAGGCCTACAAAAGCATTCCTTCTAATATTGGACTTCGTGGTGGGCTCAATGGTGCTTCGAGGGAAATCTGGGGGGATTGTATAAATGGGCCCTTCGAGTCAAATTAAGACTCAAGTGTTTTAATCAAATCTTTCACAGTTTTTGACTGCCTCCATCTACTTAAGATAGCGTGTTTGGGTTGGACTTTTCCAACTTTTCCTGTAAAAAAATATCTAAAAAAGATTTACTTAAGATATTGCGTAAGACATTAAGCACCAGCGTAAACCATCTATTGGCATTAAAAAACTATTGTCAGGATTGACAAAAGACACGCAGTGAAAAAGTTATTAAGGGTTATTTTTGCGGCTGAGGTTATTGCATGCATTTGTAGGAGTTTCCCTTTCAGACACAAAAATTATGGGAGGAGAGTATTTAAATGAATCATGCAATATGATTTACTAAGGTTTGCGATCTTCAATTTACTGGTATTTGCGCCATTATTTACTGCCCCAAAAAAGCATGTCTTAAACCAGACGCTAATTTGCGCTGCTCTTGGTAGATAGCGCTGGTCTATGATTAATTTGTTTTAATCTGAGAAGACCGATTAGGCCAATTATATAAGACACTGAAGTGGATGATGGACAGCGAAGCATGCAATGCAAACCCAGGTTTTGCTTTTTCTGCATGAACGAAACCCAAGAACCAAATCTCATCCCTTTGTGACTCTGCAGGGAGAGACGAACCCTCATCTGGATCCAATGTCCATGAAGTTTCCACGTCTCTCTGTTCTCCTTTCTTCTTGGAAGGGAATATCGTTTATTTGACTGCTTTATACTTCAAGTACATGGAAATACTTGGAATATGCGACATTCATTTCTCTCCCACTGGCCCGCCAAGAAAGAAGTTCCTGGATTTAAAAAAAGAAACACTACCATGTCCAGAACATTCATAAAAAGCCTTCATATGACACATTTTGTCTCCGATGTTCAGTGACAGAAGAAAACATTTTAGAATATAGAAAATAAGACAGAAGAAAATAAAAGTGACGTATACAGCCGTGCAACTGGATCTTTCTTTACCGGCAGTCTCCTTCAGTGACTTCTCACAGTTTGTGTCAGACAAATCCAAAAGGATCGTGCTCAAATTCAAAGGGATCGAGCCAATGACAGTCTCGTGTGAGGCGTTCTCGGCTGCGTCTGCATGTAATACAGTCTTGTTTACGATACTGCTAATCAAAACATGGCCTCAAATGAGCACCGACAGCATGTGGGCACCACCTGAGCGTACAAGAACAATAGCGAGGCATCTACACACATGTTGCGCTCATATATGCGAGTAACATTAACCCAGCACACTTACAGAACAGAATCAACCTGGATCTACCTGGATTTCATCAAACGTATATGCGTACACTTCCTGTTTGGCTCCTGTTACTCGTCAACTAAACTCCTCGGGCTTAGTGTAACAGTGTAAATGATATTTACTTGAAATCATCTGCTTTTTGTCATTAATAATCCTCACCATATGATGTAAGTTAACACAAACTGTCTGTCAAACCAGTTTACAGGATAAGAACAATCACGCTGTGAGGGAGTAAAGGGGATTGTTTAAAAGACGGCGAATGCTGCTATTGCTGGTGAATGGAGCGAAATCACAAGCGCATGTTTCATAGTTGCTAGCATTTTAAGATTGCGTTGTAAACCGTAAAGGATGTGGATTTGGTGCGAGTTCACACAAGCACCTGTCACTCTGTTCCAGATGATACAAAGGCTTGGCAGATGGTAATGGACATGCTCCAGATTAGGAAATCTGATCCACTCACACATAGTGAAGTACTCTTCTATTGAGCTCAGTGAGCTTCAGCTTCATGCCAAACATATTGTCAGTGAAGCCTTGGGTGTTTTTTTTTGTGTGTTTTTTTCATACACTCACCGGCCACTTTATTAGGTACACCTGTCCAACTGCTCCTTAACACTTAATTTCTAAGCAGACAATCACATGGCGGCAACTCAGTGCATTTAGGCATGTAGACATGGTCAAGACAATCTCCTGCAGTTCAAACCGAGCATCAGTATGGGGAAGAAAGGTGATTTGAGTGACTTTGAACGTGGCATGATTGTTGGTGCCAGAAGGGCTGGTCTGAGTATTTCAGAAACTGCTAATCTACTGGGATTTTCACGCACAACCATCTCTAGGGTTTACAGAGAATGGTCCGAAAAAGAAAAAACATCCAGTGAGCGGCAGTTCTGTGGGCGGAAATGCCTTGTTGATGCCAGAGGTCAGAGGAGAATGGCCAGACTGGTTCGAGCTGATAGAAGGGCAACAGTGACTCAAATAACCACCCGTTACAACCAAGGTGGGCAGAAGAGCATCTCTGAACGCACAGTACGTCGAACTTTGAGGCAGATGGGCTACAGCAGCAGAAGACCACACCGGGTGCCACTCCTTTCAGCTAAGAACAGGAAACTGAGGCTACAATTTGCACAAGCTCATCGAAATTGGACAATAGAAGATTGGAAAAACGTTGCCTGGTCTGATGAGTCTCGATTTCTGCTGCGACATTCGGATGGTAGGGTCAGAATTTGGCGTCTACAACATGAAAGCATGGATCCATCCTGCCTTGTATCAACGGTTCAGGCTGGTGGTGGTGGTGTCATGGTGTGGGGAATATTTTCTTGGCACTCTTTGGGCCCCTTGGTACCAATTGAGCATCGTTGCAACGCCACAGCCTACCTGAGTATTGTTGCTGACCATGTCCATCCCTTTATGACCACAATGTACCCAACTTCTGATGGCTACTTTCAGCAGGATAATGCGCCATGTCATAAAGCTGGAATCATCTCAGACTGGTTTCTTGAACATGACAATGAGTTCGCTGTACTCAAATGGCCTCCACAGTCACCAGATCTCAATCCAATAGAGCATCTTTGGGATGTGGTGGAACGGGAGATTCGCATCATGGATGTGCAGCCGACAAGTCTGCGGCAACTGTGTGATGCCATCATGTCAATATGGACCAAACTCCCTGAGGAATGCTTCCAGCACCTTGTTGAATCTATGCCACGAAGAATTGAGGCAGTTCTGAAGGCAAAAGGGGGTCCAACCCGTTACTAGCATGGGGTACCTAATAAAGTGGCCGGTGAGTGTATATAGCCTACATTAGAGATGTGCGCAACGACAACTTTCATTAACGTTTAAATGGAAATTTTGCAACCGACTAGTCTAATGCCTGCTACAGACTTTAGCGATTTCGGCAATCATAAGACCATCATTACAAATAACACTGTACGACATGGATCTAATAAACTTGGGTACGACATGTATATAGATTGTAGGATGATGATGACACCTATTGAATCGTAGGCTACGACATAACTTAGTAGGCTATAGAAGAATAAAACATCATCAGCATATGCTAGTGGTAAACAAATAGAGCCAGATGCATCGCACTTCGGCAAGTGTGGGTTTTAAATGGACTGAAAAAGAGGAGTAAGCCGTAAGAGGACAATATGGACACGGTCATGGCTAGGGAAAAGAGGCCAACTTGGCATGGCAATTTTGCAAATGGAGCTTGAGGCAAGTCGTTTTTTTACATTTTAGTGCCATGTCACGTTGATCAATGCGCCACTTTATGTTGCATTTTTATTGGCTAGTCAGACGTAGGTTGAAGCAGCAAACACACTGTGAGATGATCATGCTAAATTTATGACACTGTCAGAAAATTATCGCTGGCAATCTTTGGTCGCAAGACCATGACAACGGCGGTATTTGAACTTCTCTCACTGCACAATGTAACGTTAGGACCAGCATTTAGGAGCCACGACCACAGAAATCACCAAGAATGGTCATCTTTCATCTGGGACAGCCCAAAACTGTAATGTGCACCTGCATAACATGACGTGCGGCAAAATGGCAAGAAAAGCTTGACTTGTAGGCTACTGACAACTGCTGATATAGCAACTGTTCAAGTGTCAAGAAAGTTTCATTCATGTTTCTCCTTTAATCCAATATAAAATTTCATACCGTATTGCCCCATCATTAACGTTAGTATAACAAGCCTAAAAGCAAGCATAATTGTTCAAAACTAGTTTGACATGACATGACGAAATGGAAAGGTTTTGTGTAGGCTATTAAAATACTCCCTTATCTTGCTCATCTTCGAGTAGACATTTCTCTGAACCCACCGCGAGCGCCACAGAGAAAACCACATTCAATTTATTACCCCAAAATGTATTGATTTATTAAAAAAATTAGAGGTCAAATTAAATTATTTTGTTTTCTGCTGCCTTTATACAATTGTTTAAAATATATTAATTTCAAAACGTAACATTAACATAATTAATTTAAGTAATTTAAATGTAGCCTTTGAAAAAAATATAAACCAAGACATTAAATGTGCAGAAAAATGTAAATGACTAGCTATATCCAAGTCAACTTAGCAGCAGCAGTATCATTTCATCAACTAGTCTAATAGTCTCACCCATCCCTAATATACATACATTTAATTTAACAAAATATAGACTAGCATTCCAAATATTCCCAATTCCCATTGCAATGCTAAAAATAAATAAAGAGATGGATAGCAAATTAAAAATTTAACTATTAATTTATGAAACAGTATGATTTTCATTTTACTTTACTATAGGTTACTCACAAAGAAATGTCCTGATAATATATTTATTAATATGGGGAACAGCGGTAACTTAAAATAATTAAAGATATAACAAAAAATAATATTTAAAAAAACCATCTTACTTTTGATTTTAGGGTGAAATATGACCCAGAGTCCAGACACAAGAATGACTCACTCACTCACCCACCCACCCACCCACCCACACACACACCCACACACACACCCACACACACACACACACACATGTCTGGTTCGCTATCTTTGTGGTTGAGTCTCCATAGACGTAATGGTTTTATATATGCAAACTGTATATTCTATCCCTTTACAATAACTCTAACCCCAAACCTACCCATCATAGAAAACGTTCTGCATTTTTACATTTTCAAAAAAAAATTATTCTTTATGATTTATAAACTTGCTTCTTCATGGGGACCTCAATTTACATCCTCACAGTGAAGTCCCCACCGGGATAGAAAATACACACACACACACACACACACACACAGACACACACACGCACACGCACACCTGTCTATAATTAGCCACAGACTTTTCCCGGCAAACGTACAAATCTGGGAAAATCATGACTGTGCCTCTGATACTAATTTAGTGGGCATGACTGACCCAGCCTGGCATAGACGCGTATCTAGAGGCTGATCTCACAGCAGATACGCCATGCCATATCAGTGCAAACATTACTCTGATTTAGTAGAGATAATAGGAAGAGAGACAGGAAGTGGTAATGTAATAAATAATATCTGCAGTATAATTGGCTAAAGAGGCACAATAAGGCTTACTCAGAACTCCCAGACAAATACATTCTCTGTTGAACTCACACTTCACGCCGCGAGGTGAGTAAGGCTTGTTAACTAAACATCTCTATTTGGAGCCAAACCAACCAAACCAAGGGGTCCACAATTAAGACCCAGACAAAACAAGGTACAAAGCCTCACTCGCTTTGTGACTAACCACAATCTGACCCCAGGTTCACCTTGACATGTTCCAGAACCGCTGCTGTTCTACTGAGGGCCACTAGAGGCCACCACACCACTTCTATAGTAGATTACACAATCATAACATGATCCAATTCAATAAGAAAACTGTTTGGACCCCAAAAATTGATCTCATGTTTGTATCTACATAAACAAAGGTACTAGAAAAAAAATGTAAACTGACTGTTGATTGTTTGACTGAGGCTTGTTTCATAAATGAAATACAAGATGCAATTATGACTCACAGTTTACCAAGCAAATTTATTTTTATTTGAACACAAACAAACTCTGGAGCTACTCTAATCAGCGTCCAGTTATAGAAAAAAATCCTCAGATGTGTGTTGTACTTCAACAGATCGGAGCACATCTGCCCATATGACACAGTTAGCATGTGATGTTTTGTCTACGCCCAATTCATTTTAAAACGCCCCAACTACTTTCCCAGTACTTTCCATTTCAGGGTTCAAGAAACCAAGAAATTATAAACTAAAAGTTCTAAGTGTCTCTGGCCTGCTGTCCCGGACACGGGTTTAGCCAATGGAGTGAATCTATAGCGGTTTTAACAGAGAAACACTATTACCAACGTAATTGAGCCCAGGAGCGCTTTCACTCTTTCCAGGAAACTCAGCATCATTATCGTTCATGCTGCAGAAATACCAGCGAAAGGCTTCATTCTTCATCAGAGATAGAGTTTATCAGAAGACTTTGAAACTAGTGCAGATTTTTAGTGCAGACGCTATATAAGATATTTAAAATATATTTTTTGAGCTGCACAGATGTTTAGTGAGACAGAAAAGAGAAAATTAATATCAGAAAGTGAACTTGAAGTGATTGAAGCAATAAAGGAATGAAAAATAGCCAAAGATGGAGATTAAACCACAAGAAAGAAACTAGATAATTTAAAGAACATTTACCGGGTAACCGTCGCGCCCAGCTTTGCCCTGTGCAAAGAAAAATTGGGTATAATAAATAAATATAATCCTAGAATAAAAAAATATTTAGGACTCCAAAAGGAAGATTTCACAGTGAAGTATTGGTTCCACAAATAACCTTTCAGGAAACCCATTTTTTTCTTAGAAGGACATTTTAATAATCCAAATAACTTTTTAACATTACAAAGAACCTTTTGCGAAATGGAATAAGTTCCATGAATATTAAAGGTTCTCAATAAACCATTAATGCCACTGAAGAACCTTTATTTTTAAGAGTGTAACATCATGACAGTTTTCATAATCCAAAGAAGCCATGGTTCATTTCATGGGGAAAAAAAAGGCTTATTTTAAGGTGTCCGTGTTATAGTGTAATTATACATTCAAGTAATAATAATTAACTACACGAATTTACTATAGGGTTAGGAATAGGTTAGTTACATGTAATTATGCATAATTTATAGTTATTACTACAGTAACTATGTAACGTGTAACAAGGACACGGTCAAATAAAGTGTTCCCTAAATATTTTTAAATTCAGTGTGATGAATTTAAAAATATTGTAGTCACACAATTTGACATCTGCAAGCATTAAACAGATCAATGAAATCTTCATGACAGCCTGCTAAAATACGGATTAGAAGCCACGTATCTGCTTGAAACAAGGTGTTGACTGCTTGATTTGAACCTAAATCTAAAGCAGGTGTCAGACAGTCTGCAACCTGTTGTTTCACTGTGTTACATTTTTGGTTGGATACCAGAACATTAACAGTGGATCAGAAGCTCCGGATCTTCTGGAAGCCGCTCTGCTTTTCAGCGAAATATTCCAGAACTTTAATTTTTAGCGTTATTCTTTAACTTTATTCTTGTTTTATTTTAGAATCTCAGAAGCACTGGTGTGAGTATTCTAGAATGCTATTATTTGGGCTCAGTTTTGAAGATTCTAGAAATTGCAAATATTCCCAAATGTAAAAATTTCCGGAGCTATGAAAGATCCCAGAACTTGAAGGCAGTTTCTCAGCTTTTATGACTCACCCTTCAAATGTTTTGTCAGCCTTACCACAATACAGAGCTCATATCTGCTGCATGTCATTATTTTGAAGTGTGAGGACAGGATACTTACTGGGGGTCCTGAAAAATAAAGAAAACACAACAAAGAGATGTGTAAAACAAAGCCAAATGTCTTTTCACTTTCAGTTTAACTTAAAAAATATACACTTTCACTCATTCACCAAAAAAGGAAAACCTCTAAATAAATGTTTTCTGATACAAATGGCACAGAACTGTATGTCAGGTAAGTGTTATGTGAGGAGACAAAGAGGTTTAAGAGACACATTGAAGTTTTATGAGGCAGAAAGTTGTTGGTATTTACTGACGTCTAGACGCTGACAGAACTCGCTCCTCTTAAGAGTTTAAAGAAAACATTCACTCAGCACAGTCGAGCTCTGACCGTTGTGAATGAAACAGCTTCACCATTTGGAAAGCATTTACCCAGGCTAAAAAATATGTTCTAAGAACATTTTGCTAACGTCTCCTATTATATTCTAAAAAATGTATTTCTGAATGTTCTCTGAAAGCTCAAAAAAACTATTCTGGAAACTGTCACTTTTATCATTCTTCAAACATTATGGGAATGTTCTTTGAACATTCTGAGGATGTTCTCATTCTTTTGAAAACATTATTAAAGACCAGATAACTTTGATCCAGCATTCGATTAAGGTTTGTTCATAACTTTGAGAGAACCTCGCCAGAATGTTCTGAGAACGTTAGCTGCGTACGTGCAAGATGGTAAAAGAGAAAGTTTGAATGTGTGTGTGTGTGTGCTTTATGGAGACATTAAAATCGTTTAGTAAAAAAGATTGATCTTTCAATTGATGAGGGTTGTAATTGAATGAGCGCTTTTTAATGATTGAATTATCTTGAGCGCATGCGACCCGCCTAATGTTTGCGCTGATTAGTCTGCTAAATATCTTCCAGCTTTCCAACCATATTTTCTCTCTCACACTCTAGAGAAACAAACAAACTGTTGTGCAACAGAGAACCTCCTCCATCCATTTTCCCCATTCGACTCTTCCCGCCCGCATTACGACCCAAACTACAACAAGCACGCACTGTTAAACAGAAACACATCTAGCAGACTTAGTGACAAAATGACCCACTATCTCTATGTAAATAAAGTGTTCTGCCAGCGTTTGAAGTTCCTCTCCCAGGGCAGCAGAGCTGGAACAAGTTTAAAAAACAGATGTAAAGAATTGTCATCCTGTCCAAATGCCAGTTGCATGGGAACTCCACGATCCAAGATATAATCAGATCTGGTCAGGAGGTGAATATAGGTTCTGCTGCACAAACTGAACACAATATCCAAAGATACGGCATACTTAAGGTCATGGATGTTTTCAGGCAAGACGTTATCCGGACACCTTCTTAAGCCTCACAAGCTGTACTGATGGCTTCTAGAACAAGTGATGCGACAATGAATCATTCTGAATCTGTGCCCTTGAGAGCCACGTGTGTGTCTACCGCATTGCTCACTTAGAAATACATCAGCATCTTTATTTGTCATCATCAGTCTGAGTTTAATTCCTCTGAATCATCTGAGAGTCGGTGACTCAAAACCACATTCAATGAGGATTTCCTCCCTGTCACATCTAATGATTATGAATTAAGCACACTAGTAACAATGTTTATAGAAAGGCGCTAGACATCAAGAACAGGCAACATAAATGAAGAGATGGCACTCACCAGTGTCACCTCTTCTGCCCATCCGTCCACGTTTCCCAGGAGGACCTGAAGTCAGGAGAGACAGAGAATGACTTGATGAATATTTTACATAAAATACATTTTGGAATTGATTTGACTGAGTCATTACTGAGGTTTCTGAACACATGGATTTATTAAAAGGATCTTCCGATCAGATGTTTGTAGAATCCCGTGTGAACGCTGTCAGGGTTGAAGTCCAATGATGAAGAAGGTACAAATAATGACATATTAAACATAAGCCAGAAACTCGAAAACAGTGTGCCATGCACAAACAATACCGGACCAAGAATGAGCAAAGGTGAGGAACTTAAATACATACGTATGGTGATAAATTTAATAATGAACAGCTGTGATGATTAAATTAATATACATGGTGACTGGTTATGGCGGGAAAAGGAGAACAAAGGAACACAAGAAAACAGGTGACTAAACAGACTGATAGCAAACTAAACCAAAACAAAGCATAATTGTGACACACTCTGAGATTAAATAATAATAATAATAACAACTTAATACATTTAAAATATATATTGCATATAATGGTCAGTTTTACAAAGAAATGAGTTACATTTGACAACCAAATCAACATAAAAAAATGATAAAAAATTTACTTAGTTTGAAGTCTTTTTAGTACCATTAGGATTTTTAATGTGAAATTATTTTCATGACAATAAAAAAATTCTTCTAATGCAGCATTTAGCTGAAAGTTAACTGAATCTTGTATTTTTATTTGATGTATATTGTATTAGTTTGAGATCAAACTATAATTGTTGGACCCCTTGTTTTAAAGTTAATGTAAAAAATCTGATTCTCATTAAATATAAAACAGAAATGAATATCATCTTACCTGATAGTAAAACAAATATTGTTTGGATTATGGAAATGAGAATTTTAACTGGGAGACTTGGAGAGGTTTAAATTTGCTTAATTGTCATGAAAATAAAATAATAATTATTATTGTCAATCTAAAAATGATACTTTATTTTCTTGCTAAATATGATTTTTCTTTTTCTTTTTCGGAGTGAAATCCGACCTGGACATTCCGTGAGAGTTTTCATGAGATTCACGCTAACAGAAGACCATATGAGCCAAATGGCAGTAACTTGACCTTGGCAGTAGAAAGGTGTAAAAATAGAACTACATGTGTGATGTAGAAACCAGTACCATTTGAGTGTAAACTATGTAAACGACCAGGATTAGGTTCAAATCAATTGTTCACCAATAAAAGCAGATGAAGTGTGCATATCTGTGCATGAGGCATCTGGGTACCTCGCATCATTTCCTGTTTGTGTATATGTAAGTCAGAACAAAGCAGCCGAGGGCATACCTCCCAGACGGTAGCCGGGTCCCCCTTCTTCCCTCCTCTCTGTTCCTCTGGTTAACCGATTAACCCCCTCCTTCTTTCTGTCCCTTGGGTACTAAATCACTTCCATCAACCTTTTTTCCCTCCCCTAGGTACTGTGAAATAGAAACCATACCTGAGCTTAGCAGGAGAGGGGGATTCTGGGATGCTAACAAGCTTGGGTCGCAGACTCACTCTTCTTGTTGGCATTATTGTTATTGTTCTAGGTTAATCAACTCCTGCTGGTTTAACCCCTATTAGAAAGATTGTCAAAAAAGAGTCTCAGGGTTTCACTTCCCCGGTGTGGTTCACTTTACTAAATCTAGCGCATCCAGTAACCTTACAGGAATGTTCAAAGTTCAATACAACTGAAACTCTATCGCATCTGTGACATGCAGTCGAATAACACAGGAAATACATTCTACATGTCTCTCAGTTATTTATTTATTCATTTATTAAAGATTTATTTTTGCAGTTTTTGCCTTTTTATTATGATAGACAGGAAGCAAAGTGAAAGGAAGAATGGGGGACGGGATCGGGATCGGGATCGGGAAATCGAACTCGGTTTCATTCTCCATCATTCAATGCATATTGCCTGTACATAAATCAACTTTAATGTATTGTCATCGCTCTATCGCCTATTGCCTCAATGGTGTACAGTGTCTTTGGGCAGATTGCTGAGGCAGACTGCCATCAACAGTCATTTTAGGATTGTTTGTGAATTGATCTATAGGCCCTGTTTACACCTTGTATTAAGATGCATTTTGGCCAATCGGACCACAAGTAGACGAGGGAGACGAGTCTCTTTTGTCCACTTTCAACCGCTCATGTCCAGATTTCTTCAAGGGTAGGGTCCATGGGTGGCGCTTGAAACGCGCTTGAAAACAACAACAAAAAATGAAAATCCTAGAAATCAGGAATGGTGAGAGAACATTGTGTTTGGTACATTTTTCATTTTTAAACCAAACTTGGGTCTTCAGCCGACAAAGTTTAAATCCCGCCTGGCTAGAGCTCTTCCCATAATGTTTACGCATTAGGTCATTAGGTGGAGAGTAGGCGTCTTTTGTGGCTGTTTGAACGCATTCGATCACATGAGTGTTTACACTACAAAAGCAATCCAGCTGAATGTGTTTTCAACTACCTCTGGAAGTGGAGAAGCTCAAATCATTTTAGACCCAGTTTACACCTGTATTTAGCCTTGTCCACCTGTGATCCGATCGACTAAAACGCATCTTAATGCCAGGTGTAAACAGGCCATAGTGATTTAGGAGTCCTCTCGACTACACCAAACTTTTCAGATTTAGGAGCTGGTTTTAGCATTAAAATGCTTGATTTTAAAGAAAAAAAGTATTAAAGGGCACCTATTATGCAAAATTCCCTTTTACATGGCGTTTGAAATAAAGTTTACCAGTTTATTAAGCACCCACTGAAAAGGTGTGTATATACTATATATTTGTTAACTTTAAGTTGTAACGAGTGTTTTGTGTACTTGTCTGTGTATGTCTTTTCTCTGCTCTCAAAGCGCTTCTCATAGAAGGGGGGAATCTCCTCAACAAACCACCAATGTGCAGCATCCACCTGGATGATGTGACGGCAGCCATTTGCGCCAGAACGCCCACCACAGACCAGCAATTAAATTGTGACAATTTAAACATGCTGTAAAAAAATTATCTGTTGGGTATTTTGAGCAAAAACTTCACATACACACTCTGGGGACATCAGAGATTTATTTGACATCTTGTGAAAAGGGGCATAATATAGGTGCCCTTTAAAATTAGGACTGACACGGCCATTATTTTTAAGAGTTTCTCCTAAATCGACAAGTTAGGAGATACTTTTAGCCTTAGTTGCACTGAAATCACATGCTTTTCTTTCAATACTTGTTTTAACAAAAATGATATGCACATTACATGCTTCAAAAACCCTCCAGGTTGATTTACATAAGTGAGGAAGTGTACACACAGTTTTCGTTTATTTTTACAAACTGAGGAACTTGTTGAAGTTATTATCCATGGTAAATGACAGCATTGATGCTTAACTTATAAACTGAACTCAGAACTTGAACTAAGACTTTCAGTCTTTGTCTGTAAAATATATCTTACGCCATCCTCTTTTTGTTGCTCTCTCTCTCTCTCTCTCTCTCTCTTTTGTGGTCTGTTCTATATAATATACAGCTTTCGACTCAACTTCCCCTACCGTAATGAAGTTCCAGTGTTTGTGTACGATAACACAAATCATAGTCAACATAGTGAAAATAGTGAGCCGTAGCTTCATCTTTAAGCTCTTCTAGCTTACTGCACTACAAAGTATTAAATTACAAAAGACCAAACCACAACGGCTATAAATACAAGTGTAACTATGTTCTTCACTAACAGTGCCCATAAACACCATGAGGAACTCTGAGACACTGGGCTGACGGCTCAATGCTGAAGACGCCAATGAAAGGGGCCTCTCATGCTTTTTATCTGTCAGCATTTGATGAACTGTCTCATGGACAATTATCATAAAAGTAACAACTGCAAGATTAAAAACTGGAATCTGGATGCAATCGAGGTCTTCGCCGTCTTAAAGTTCTCTTATGTTCTCCCCGATAGCTGTCCCGTTATGTGAACATTAAGAAATCAGATAATTGAAGTGTATCATTATTCTCAGCTTTGACGATCTAACCGCTTGGCGAAATTCCAATCCTTATCCGATTGAGAAAATCTGGTTCTTATAGTCATGCAAAGGCTTGATTTAGCTACTGTGACATTTGGTCTAAAGAAAATGAAAACGTCATTGTTTTCCTCCGGCTTTTTGTTGGGAGCAACTGTTCGCAATAAGCGTCAGCAGTGAAATCACAGAATTCGATCCTCTCGGTTCCTTAACCACAACTGAGTTTTCCTCTCCAATATCCCTTGCTGACAAAATAAAATTCTAAAAATGGAATTTAGAACGGAAATTAGATTAATACCAGAAGGTGTGTGTGGTTTGTGTGGACATCACCATGACCTTTGTCCCAGGCACATTTAAACATAATCTGACAGGAAGTTCACACATTATCTTTGATATCCAACATCTGTAACTCAATGAAATAATACACTAAACTTGCACCAGTTTCGTTCTATACCTATTGCAAATCCAATCATGAAATAGTCGTAACCACTAACTTTAAATGAGAGGTTGATTAATAAAATGTTGGGTAAAAATGGGGGAAAATGTGTATTTCAGAGGCTAGTTACCATTTCCTTTTTCACAATTTACCATCATTTAACATGTTTGCAGTTCATATAAGCAGTCTTGTGCCGTGACAAATACATGTAATAAATTAAATTATGTATAAAAAATATATATAATAATTATACAAGAATTTAGTAAATTGTTTACTTGCAACTGTTTGAAATGCCACATCAATGACATATTGATCATTTAAGCACTTTTTTATCACGAGGACATTATTCATAGCGCTTTAACAAACCGCTTTCATGTTCATGCAAAATGCAAAAGCAGAGAGAGTTATTTGGCTTTCTGTGATGTCTGACAGGTGGTTTATGTTGACTTGTGGGGGGATTGTAACAGAGCAGGAACTCTGACTGTCAAATCAAAAGCTGCTTCTCATGAGAGATCACGAACAGCCAAATAACAGAGCCGAAGTCAACCGTTTCAAATGAGGAGAGGCGATGTGTGTTATCTGGGCATTCCAAGGTGTGTGCGTGTGTTTGTGTGCACATGTACAAGTGTCAGGTGTTAAATAGAAATTATACAGAAAGAGCCATCACACATGGAGTTCTGAAGTGATTGTTGTTTTTGTACAATTATAAATGATATGTCTTGAACACTTGCTTTCTTGTCATGCTTTGCATGTGCTATTAAATGATAGTGTCATTTTAGCATGATCATTGCAGTGAATGTGTCAGTATGATCTCTGCTTAGGCGCCGTGCTGTATTGAATTAACTGCAAAAAAACCTTACTGTATTTCAGCCTTAAAAAAATTCGGAACACAAATGAAGATCGTTTTGATGAAATCTGAGTTTTCTGTCCATCCATTGACAGCTACACAACAATCGCTTAGATGCTTCAAAAAGTTGATTAAGAGATCGTAAAACTAATCAATATGAATTGAGTGGTTTATTTAAAAAAATTCTGAAGAGACATGCTCATTTTATATGATGAACAGGTTGAATTTAGGCTTTTTTCCACATATAAACATAGATCAACTCACACATCAGTTGTGGTAAACGGAAGCTCTTGTATGTTCGCTTGACGTGCGAGAACCAATGAGGTTCATTCTCGTGTTACGCAGCACGTTTGAGCTTCAGCAAGAACCAATGTGGTTTGTTCTTGAGCGTCAAGCAGGTTCGGTTGAGCTTCAGTTTATGTTTGCTGATCAATGTTTATATGCAAATAAAAGCCTAAATTAAATCTGTTCATCATATAAACTGATCGAGTCTCTTCAGAAAATTTGGACTAAACCGCTGAATCATATGGATTAGTTTTACGATCTCTTTATGAACTTTTTGAAGCGTCAAACTGGAAGTTGAGTAGCTGTCAACGAAGATACAGAAAGCTCTCAGATATTAAATATGACTTAAATATGATATGCAATTGCACATCTTCTTTGAGTTTCCTCCTATTATTGTGGCTTTGTGATGCCTGTTTTGTATTGTTTAAGCTTTGTTGAAGAGCCAAAGAACACCAGAGGAAACCTGGCCATCAGGCATTCTAATTAGAATAACCATGTGCAATGCGCTCAAATGATTTTAATAAAATATGTATAGGATTTTTTTTTCAGTTTGTTAGCCCATTTTAGCTTTAAACATTTGAATATTTTTATGCATCTGCACACATTTATTGTCCAAGCCACAGCAAAACAAACAGATATTTCACCTCTAGTCTAAACACGGCCCATCTAACATCTCTTTTCTGCAAAGATTAAATCAACAATTTAAGCCGCACAGTACCAAAAAACATATGGAACATGTAAATGTAATGCGTGAGGGTTGGCGTTTGCCCGTGTAAGGGCGGCTATTAGGAGTTTGCCCATTGTATGATGGAGTGTTAACTCTCTTGACCTCCAGATAAACAACTCTGTCGCTCCACCCCCAGCCGCCTGGCCTGGCAGTGAAACATTTCCATCTGTTTGTTGACGCTGGAAGTGTTGGTGTTTATGAGAGGGGCCGGCCTCCACTGGGTCCCAGACACTCGGTGGGTGGCTCTCCCATTAGCACAAGTGATTATAATAGTGAACAGTGAGAGGATGTTCAGACTCACGCCCCATCAAATGCAGAACGACAAAAGTAGCCCCGGGGCGTTATGAGAGGATTTCGGATTCATTCTAATCATCGTGTAGGTTAAAAGGTCATGTAGTAGCTACTCATGAAGACAGGTAAGAGGTGAAAGTCATAAATCACTTACAATTTAGCGGCACAGGAAACGTGACTGCACACAAATTGATAACACATTACATAAACCTGATGTTTCCTACACGTTTTCAGCTTATTATTTCAATCATAATAAGCTCCATAATGATATATTTATCTTATCTGAAAATAAACAAAGGTTGGCGAGTTGTTTCTAATGGATGCAAGTGATTGTTGTCTCTACTCTGGAGCAAGTTGACTGTAAGACTGTAAGATTTTCCTGATACTGTATATACCGGTACAATAAGCAGAACATTACTGTGATATTATCAAATCAGACACCACTTGCTTTCTTCAGAGGTGTTAGACCCATTAAATCCTATTACAGTTACAAAACAAGGGTTTAGGATCCAAAACCAAGTATCAAATGTAGGTCAAAATAGGCTTTGTAGTACAGTAAGTAGACTTTGTAGTGAGTAATTACAATGCCAGTTGTCCAGTGATTATTAGGAACTGCAACATAATACACGGTTTAAATAGAATTGTGAGAACGATAATCTGACCCTCATTCATTTCAAAGACATACAAGCCGTTTACTAAGATCTGTCATGAGTCGTGTATCTTCACATCAGGTTACAAAAGCCTTTGACCTATTAGACTTTTTTTTCCTTCAAATAAATAACTAAATATAAATGAATACATAACTGATTTATACATGTGAATATATATATATATATATATATATATATATATATATATATATAAACTTTAGTTTTTTTTAAATATATATATTTAAATTATATAATTATAAATAAAAATATTTTTAAAATATATGTAAAAAAGTTTTTTACATAAATGTTTTACAATTATATTTAATTATAATTATATAATTATATATATATATATATATATATATATATAAAGACATTTATAATTTATTTTAAAAGATATATATAATTATATTTAAACTATATTCATGTAAATATTTTTTATACAAAGTAATAATATTTATTAAAAAATAATATTTATACAAGTATTTATTTATATAGCCTATGTTTAATTTTTTTAAATAAATAAATAAATAAATAATGTGGTCAGTAATTTGAAATTCTATTCTCAGAATTGTGAAGAGAACATTCGAGAATGAAATGAATCTTATCCGCTGACAGCCAGTTGTTATTCTGTATAAAATGGACTGCACCTTCTGTCCACCTGAATGTCATCTGGTGTAGATTGGTGGTGTCTTGTGACAAACACATGTGAGAAACAGCAAACAAGTACATGATCAAGTGGTCTTGATTCCCAGATTACACGCTCATATTTTGGCCCTCCTTTAAACCCTAGGCATAACAGTTTGAATAAGCATGCAAGGTATGCTAGAACTTGGTATGCTAGAACTTTACTAGAACAGCGTTACTTGTGATTGGCTGTTTTTAAATATTGCTAATCAACTCACACAGTCTGAGATGAAAAACATTCGTAACTCAAGTGGATCGCTGGATGTTTTACTAAACAGAGCATTACTGCAGCCTGTTATCATTAAATCAGTTTCTGATGACTGTAAACCACAAGTTCAGGTTTTGGGAAGCGGAAATCTTTTCAGCAGGTTTTATTATTGATGTGAAAATCACTGTAACATGAGCCAAGATTTTCTTATTCCTTGAGGAAAGAATTTGTTTAACCATGCCTGGTGACCACAACATTAGTGCGGATATCATAATCTTAATGTATCCTTTTAGCTTTGCAGCCACTTCAGTTGTTCATTGATAGAACATGTTTGTTCGTGTAGTATTTTCATATTACCTACTAAAACTATAGAGGGTGATACTCAGATACTGGGTTAGTTCACCCAAAAACCCGCTACACATCCGCCGGCAGGAAAGTTAGTGACATCGTTAAAATAGTGACTACAGTGGCTCAACCTTAAGTTTATCAAGCAACAAGAATACTTTTTGTGCGCAAAAACAAAACAAAAATAACGACTTTATTCAACTATTCATTTTCTTCCTCTGTGGGCCTCTGATGTGAGTTCACGAGAGCGCCACGACGCATGCGTGAGAACTGAGAAGATGACGCTCACGATCATTTGATGGGAAAGTGTGAAAGGTAAGCCATTCCTTTTGCGGCATTGGTAAGGCATTTAACGTTTTCTCGTTGGTTTCTCACGATTCGGACATCCAGGAAATGCACACTTTAGAACCATTTTAAACACCGAGACCCATCTGCATCATCTTCCCAGTTCTCGCGCATGTGTCGTGGCGCTCTCCTGAACTCACGTCGGTTTTTTTTGCAGACAAAACGTATTCTCGTCGCTTGATAAACTTAAGGTTGAGCCACTGTAGCCACCTGGACTATTTTATCGATGTCTACTAACTTTCCTGGGCCGGCAGATGCAATTACCCAGCAGCCTATGAAGGAGTGAGACAGCTCGCAGATTTCATCAAAAATATCTTAATTCGTGTTCCGAAAATGAACTTACGGGGTTGGGACAACATGAGGGTGAGTAATTACTGACAGAATTTTCATTTTTGTGTGAACTAACTCTTTAAACAGCATGAGAAGAAGATTGCCAGAGAAGAGGATAGGGGTCCAGATTGACAGCGCTTTCTGTGCAGGGTGACCTTGGGAACGTATTTACATCCATGTTGTAGCACTTTCGAAATGCTGCCAGATCACAAGCCTCTACGCATTTCAGACATTTGGTTGAGCAGCCAAATACAGTCAGACAAAGATGACTGGCTATCATTTACACCTCTAAACACCTAACTCATTGATTCCACAGCAGAGAGTGCCAGAAGCTTCAGTGAACACCTCATTCCTCACAGGAAAACTGAGAAAGTGTGGAGAGAGTGAGAAAAGGAGAGGGAGAGAGAAATCACTGTGTTGAAATTGCACAAACTGATATTACCAGTGTCAAAAAGCATTTCAGTCACCAGATCTACTTCAGATAAATATAAAAAAAAATCATTTTTAATAATAATACTATACATTTTAAAATACAATAAAAGCCCAAAAAGGAATTTTGTCCCTCCTTTGTGTTCCGAAGATGAACGAAAGTCTGGACAGAAATTTAATTTTTGGGTGAACAATCCCTTTAAAGCTAAACTACAGAATTATGCACTCTCTATCAGCATTTGTGGCTGAAACATTAATATGCATGTTACTTGTGGAGGAACATTTTTAATCAAAGAACATCTGATTAGCTACACCAGAAAAAAAGACGCAAATCTGAAAAATATGTTCTCTGAGCTAGTATTTTGCATAAATGTCTATAGTAGCCAGACAATTTCTTTGTTTACTGACATAAACAGAAAACAAATGTAAACATTCCAGGATAAATGGACTGAAATTACTAGGTAAATCAAACTTGTCAGCTCTGAATATAAATCATTATTGTATGTTTAGCACAGTGACAGTGGCTTGAATTGAACACATGCAGTTTTTAACACAGATTGTTTTAATAAGCTCAATAATTAATTTCATGAACGAAAACATGGTCGGAACGACATAAGAGTGAGTAATTGACCATTTTAATTTTTAAATAGACAATAAAATAAATGCAATTTTTTACATTAAAGCATATTTTGAAAGAAAATAAAACTTTCAAATCACTGGTTGAAAATGAAAACAAGTCTTGACTGAAACACTATTTTTTCTAATATATCCAGGCACACTTCACTCAACAAGATCAGATTCTTGGCCTTTCATTGCACTGAAAACCACATATGATAACACCTCAAAGAAGCTTCCATATGTCACTTAATACGTAACTGTTACATGATGGCGAGCGAGATTTGCATGACAAGCAATATTATTTTCAATTCAAATCAATAGCATATAATAAAAACACATTTGGAGTTTCAATGAGAAGTAGACCTGTGCTGAGGTCATTTAGCTGCCCGCATTAAGGACATTTCCTTGGAGATATTTACACGCAGGCTGTGTTTTCGACTGAGGAGAAGATGTGCAAAGTCCATAATGGTGGTTGCATCGCTACGTCAAGCATCCATGTTTAACGGGCCATGATGTTTGTCCAGCTTTGAGGAAACTCATCTCAATTTAGACAATAGAGTTCATAGTATTCTCTTCTGGGATTCGACTTCATTGCTGTTTAACTTTCCGCTGGCAATATTGTTTTTTGTGGCTTGCGAGATCACAGCCAAATGCAACTGAGGTTCCTGGAATAAACACTGCATTGAGGCAGAGGGGTTTCTTTAAAGCACTGCCATTGTCTTAATGTGACTCGAGGAGCAAACTAAGACGTCTGAAGTCAAAACACTATACATCTCTGTCACAATTACATGCTCGGATGCCAGATGTGTGAAGGCAACATCACAACCCAATCTCCCAAACTATTACGCTATATGCTTCCCCACACAAGTGTTCCAACAAAGATGCCACAACAACGCAGCAGCGAGCCCTGTGTTTCTGAAGAGCTTCAGATTCAGATTCGCCTTGGGCTAGGACAGACTGGATTGTCCATCCTTTCAGAGACTGAAAAAATAATCAAACACAGTACATTGCTCAACATGATCTGGTGCGTGTCCACATAAACTGAGCAGGCAAAGTCGGACGTTCCTGAATGACACACTCGCATTCGTCATTTCAGCTCTTCCTGTACTTCTTGGCCCATATAAGATGAGAACGCTTTACCAACTCTAGGCTATTTAATATTAAACAAATGTAACATGTTATCAATGACTCCCACAGTTTTCCCAGTTATTGGCTGTTTTCTGTGGTCGGATGTGTTTTGTTGTCTTAATGTGTTCCAGTAAAGGTCTGTATAAGCTCAAACCGCTCATCTGCGCTGACTGTTTTGCATATTCTTGCATGTATAATTTAGCACAATGGGCTGGTTGTCTCTTTACACTTATTTCCTGTTTTTTAGTTCTATTGACTCTAATAATGGGATGACGAATCATGAAGAAACGGACACTGCTTGAAAACCCACTGTAGAGACGAAACACACACACACATAGTAAAATTCCTTCAAATTGAATTGAATAATACACTCTAAAAAATAATTCAGGGGCTTAGTAAATATCACAGTAATAATTAACTGTATTAACTTAATAAAATCTCTGAATATCATTTACTTGATTGTTTGAGTTGAACATACCAAAATAATTGACTAAAAATCCAACAGTTAATTTTGTCTAGAATTTACAGTTATATATAAGTTTTTTTCACTAAAAGAATTTAGTATTTGACTAACCAATTGTTTCTTTTAAATAAACTTAATATATTTGTGAAATTTCTATCAAAATATTTGAGAATTGAGAATTAAACAGATCTGTTTCAAGAACCACAAAAATTACTTAATTTAAGTCAATATTATTAATATATTTAACACACTTAAGAAATTGAGTAAGTTTACTCAATTAAAACAATGCACCCCTCCCCCACCCTCTAAAGTGACGACAGCTCAACGGTCGAGTGAGCGCGGGCTGTTTGAACTCCAGTCTCCAGAAGAACAGTTCTAGTCTTTTCTTCTCAGTGTCGCCGAAACTTCCCAGTCTCTGCGAAATTCAGGTTTGTGTATGTTTTATTTTACTGTGCTTTAAATCATTGTATTTAATGCAAAACAACATACAAAGGCGTAATGTGACACCTAAACGACTGTTTTTTCGCGTGATTGAAACGCCTTGCATAAAACACACTAGTTTATTCATCATAATGATAATGAATATAATTAATTTGGATGATAAAATGTCCTCAGAACTGTGCACTGTTTGTTTATTGGCAGGTTATGGAGTCAGTCGTCGCAGCATCTTTCGGCTATGAGTGAAACGCAAGATGGCGGTCTGGAGTCCGAAGTTCACCCGCAGAGCGCGAGTCCATCTCCGGCACGAGGACCAGCGCTGATACGGTGGATATTGGATAACAGGCCTGTTGATTACTCTTGAATTAGGCTACCTAAATGTTTAATGTTTAATTTTTACTTCTAAAATGTTTGCTAAATTAGTGTAAATGTAGGCAATATTGTATGTTAAAACAGTGTAAAATATGCTGTTTGCTGTACTCATTGACAATAAAGGCCAATGTCATGGTTAGACTTTTTAGAGTGTACTTACATATTTTAATTGAATAATTGATTAAGGATTGTGCCATTCAACTTAATGGAATTGTACTATTAATTCAAATCTTTAAAAAAGGCTTAAAACATGTTTTAGTGTGCTTTTCAGTAAAGGATGCATTAAATTGAGAGTAGGCTATGTGACAGTAAAGTAATTTCCACAAAATATTAAGCAGCACAACTGTTTTCAACATTGATAATAAGACGGAATGTTTATTGAGCACCAGATCAGCATAAAATGCAGACTTTGCTAAAACACAACTATTTTTCACCGGTTAACATTGTCAAATAGCTTGCATGCCCTGGATTTATGTACATTGAAAAAAATAAATAAAACATGTTTTCCTTTGGAATAATGAAAATTAGAAGTAAATAGGGTCAATTTTGATTTCATGTTGACTTATAACAGAACTTTCAGAGTTATGAAAGACCCAACTCTGAGCAATACCACATTCCTCTGGGATGTTACCATCATTTCAGCACAGTTAAACACTTTCCAGAACATTTTATCATGTTGTTTGTGACAAAAAAAAATAAAAAATGCCTTGGATAAAGGGGAAAGACAATAACACCATCAAAAAGCCATTAAAAAACAATCACACAACATTACCAAGAGTGATGCAGACATACACAAACACAAACCAATTTCATTACACCAGTAACCGCTCTGCTCTTGATACTGGGTCACATATGGCGGTAGTGGGCGGACGGGTCATCAAACAGAACACCCTGCAGATTTTGCCATCCATTAGTCGGAGTGTGAGAGATCCCCTTCATGTTGACAGCACAACGCTACACGTGTGTTTGAGTTGAAGCTGACCCTGAACCAGACACATTTTTTAAAGTTGATTTATGATTCGCTAATGCCAGAAATGATGATTCGGTGAGCCAGGCACTTAATCATGTGGAAAAAGGCCACACAAGGAAGCTAAAGGTCACGCTGAAAGTCCACCGGAGATGTGGTTTAACACAAATCTGTTTCTGTAGGTCAGTGTAACAGACTATAGCCAAGTCCAAGCGCAACAGGTATTTCATGTGCTGATGGGGAAAATAAAGACTAACAAAAATAAATAAAACAACACCAATCCTGCAAACAATCACTACTGTTTAAAAGTTTGGGGTAAAAGTGTGATTTTAGAAAAACGAATAAATAGCCTAAATACTTTTATTCTGCAAGGATGCATTAAATTAATCAAAAGACAGTAACGACTTTTATCATTTCACCAAAAGATTTCTATTCCAAATAATTGCAGTTCTTTCTATTTATGAAAGCATCCTGAAAAAAATGAATCACTGCATTCATGAAAATATTAAGCAGCACAACTGCTCTGAACATTGATAATAAGAAGAAATGTTTCTTTAGCAGCAAATCAGCATATTAGAATAATTTCTGAAGGATCATGTGACACTGAAGACTGGAGTAATGATGCTGAAAATTCAGCTTTGACATCACAGGAATAAAATACATTTTAAAATGTATTAAAACAATCATTTTAAACAGTATTATTTCACAGTATTATGTTTTTAATTAAATAATTGCAGTTTTGGTGAAAGACTTCTTTCAGAAACATAAATTTTACCGCCCCGAAAGTTTTGAACAGTAATGTAAGTGCTTCCATCACATCGCTTTAAAAAGGCCATTAGTGTATCTGAACAGATTAATATAGTGTGTAAAAATATTACTAATGCTCATTCTTTGGATTAGTGATTTTAACAAACCGTAACCCTAACTATAAAACTTGCAACGTCTCAGATGTGTCACTGAAAGCAAAAGAAGCAAACGAAAGTGCTCCAGTGCTTCCTAAATCATCAATTCGTCCAATCAGAACTGTCTAATGCGCCCACTGTTCATGCCGGTGGCCTGCCAAATAATTATTGTATTTGCTAATCTATGTATCTATCAGCCTATTCGAACACAAGGACCAATTTCTCACAGACAAATGCAGGAAAGAGCGTCGAGCAAGAAAATGTGCAATCTGCTTCATATAATTGACTTTAGCCGCTGGCCAAAGGAGGCCCATTTCTTAAACATTTAACAGGGGTCATGATGTACCCTGAACACTCCATATGCTCCTCATATAGATCTGTAACCGCAAATAATAGAGTTTGTATGTAGTATGCAGTTAAATGGGAACATGATTATGTTGAAATTAAGTTAAAAACACATTTATCAGTTTATGCTGAACACATATGCTAAAGTTATTTTAAAGACAGACCACTATCAGACAGAAAAAAATACATAATACATAACAATGAGCATTTGTCCATAATAACAAGAAACAAGCAGTAACTTGAGGGTTATGTCTTTATTTTGGTTGTGGTAGGTTTATTGTTTGTTTTCTCTAAGCCTTTTCCCATCTCTTTTAAATAAATGGTCAGGTTTTTTTTTTTTTTTTTTTTGCCAATACATCTATAAGAAATACTGCCTTCCTGTGTGCAATTCTCACTACCTCATTGTGATTGAGAAGTCCAAATTTCTGATCACCCAATAACATCAATGACATGTAAATATGCATATGCATTCATTTGTGCAACTCGTGAAAGTTTAGAATGAGTCATAATTGCTGGAAGTTTCAGTTGGTGAACGCTCTTTTTGGACTAGAGGAACAATACAAATAAAAAAAAAAGTTAATCCCTTATTATATGACTCTTTAGAAGTGAGACCTTTCGCAGTGATCTTTAGGCTCATCTCATGTCTATGTTATCACATTTTGCATTCCAGCTTTGAATCCCACAAACCATAAATTCTGATACAGATGGCCCTGGGGAGATTGAAGAGAAGGCATATGATGGCCAAAAAAGACGACAGATTATTGAATTATGGATATGTCAGAAAGGCCTGCCGGTCAGCGTGGAAGCAGAGCAGATGCCGATAGCACCATGTGTCATGATGTGTATTGTAAAATATGCCAGTCAAGAGCAGAAAACAGAGCTGTTTTGTGGTGAAGTACAGTGCAGGTATGCGGCCTTCTCTCATGCACGTTTACAGAGCGCTTCAATGTCCTCAAGTGCACTGGGATGGGTGTATCGTGATCTGAAACTTCAGTTTGCACAAAAAGAGATTTGTCAGAGACATGAAACACTGACAAATCTTTAGTAAAAGGACCGAAAGAAAGCTATGGAATGATTAATAAACCAGCATACGGACTTAATTCAATTATATTTTAATTGATTGACAGCTCCGATACAAAAGTTTCTGTTCTGTTATCAACCCCACAGCTCCACCTGAAATATATATTTCATCCAGTATCTACTAGACAAAGAAACATGCTACCTATTAATTTTTATGACCATAATTATGACAAATATTTATTGAGACTACATGGAACATGTACATGAAATTGCCTAAATGACGCACTGAAATATACATATATTTTATTTTGGCACTTAAATTGTGCCAAAGAAGGTAACAGCATGGTCATAAATGAAGACTTTCAGACTTTCAGATTACTTATGATTTGGAAGAATGTTTGTTGTAAGAGTGTGGTGGAAAAGCTGGAGGAAAAAACCCAGAAAGAAAATTGTAAAAAGGGTAAGAAAATAGTAAAAACTCTTTTGCCACAGGTGTGGTGGAGCCACAACATCCATCACGGAGCCCAAACTAATAAAGAAAAACAAAAGAGATGAATGATCAAAGGAGGAAAATTTATATTACCGAACCGCAGAAAAAAAATATATAGATTTAAAAGATTTTACTGTGTGATCTAACCACCACAATAGTTTTCACCATCTCTACTCCACTGCAGCTGGGAACAGTGAGCTCTCATTGGAGCAGGGGGAGAGGGAGGAGCCTAGCGCAATCAACCAATGACAGAGCAATCAGGATCAGCATGCAACAGGTTGATCACATATAAAGCAAGATGTGACACTCCAGCTATTAGTTGCTAATGTCCTCAATATGTGATCGGAGAGGTCAAATTTGCCTCGAGCGCAGAAGACATAATTAAACATAATTTACTAAATACACATCTGTACCAACTGAGCTCAAATCTTCCTGCCCTTTAACCACTGTCTAAGCCCTGGACATCGCAGTAATCAGCCTGAACGAAGAGCAGCTTTAAGGGTGATGAATGCTGGAGTCCCCCAGAACTGGTGTGTGTTTACTGTTTGTGGTTGAGCTTTACAGAGGATGCAACACTGTTTACAGAGGGACTAAAGCTGCAGCTGACCCAAGCTCAGAAGAGAGAATATCAAATATCCTCTAAGACATTTTTAGGAGATATAGAGGGACACTCATATTTACATGCATTTTATGTAGGTAGAATACTGTTAGAGATCTCATTGATTTACATTACAAGCTATCAGAAATTCATCGTACTTTTTGGTCATAAATTGTTCAATTTAAAAATAAAAATTTAATATTTGATGTCATACTTTACAGAGTTAAAAGCCTTTAAAAGACTCTTACAGAGGTAAAAGACTCCCACAAGGTCTGCATGATTGATTCCTACAAACATCCGATTGTTGGTTATTTTCTTAGATGTTTAATTGTGATTATTAATTTCAAATAAAGTTTACATTATTGTGTGTGGGGCAAATGCTGGTTGTTTATGCAAGATACACATCCAACACATGTTAAACATTACAGCATTCAGTTTACAGTAGCTGATCATCAAGGGAAAGTGTAGAGGAGGGTAACAGGCTTTCCGTGTATACAGAACAGAAAACATGATTTATATATCAGCTGATGTATATATATCTGAATGTATACAGATCTACACTTTCTCTAAATACATATTTGGTGTATTCAGTAATGGTGTGGTGGCCAGAAAGGTCAAACTGATTTCATTGATACACTGTTAAAAACAAAGGTTCTATATGTCATCTCTGCCAAAACATCATTAGAAGCTTTATTTTTAAGAGTGTAAATACTCATGAAAAACCATGCTTTTCTTCTTAATATTACGTAAGGTTTATGACAGCACTGTGCAAAACTCTTCAAGGGCTTTTCAAGTTCTGCAGGGAAGTTCATACTTAGAAATTTGGCCACAGTAATGTGCAGGCAAGTAATATAATAAAATATGGACTGAAAAGAAGTGATTTCACGGGTTGCAAGTGATGCACACTAGGTATGTTAATTAATACTGTGTCTGGGTGTTTTATCCCTTGTGTGCTGCCACAAAAAATGATGCGATATGTAGTTGCACAATGTAATGAAATGTAAAGCAGCACAAGCCAGTAACATCATAAACCAGCTCAACCAGTATTTTCTTGTCACAGCACACAAAATCCAAATGCAACGTATGGCCCAGACTCAGAAATTCATTGAATGCAGTATATAAACTGAAAGAAAATTGAGTAAACTAACATTTTGATAAACTTATCAAACATTATTCTAAACCTTCTAAACTTCTGACTTTAAAAATCTTCCAGAAACCTGATACAGTATGAAATATCCTTTAAAAGCATCTTAAGAAACAGACATACAGTATAAATGTATGTTTGTTATTATAAATGAGATGACCATATATGTGACTTAATAGCAAAGAATCCCGTTCAATACAGCACTGGAGACCACTCAGCGTCCTTCACGGCTCTTACCCCAGAGACCTCCATCTCCTCAGGGGGAGCAGCTGTGTCTCTGTCCCCCGTCTGTCTCCTCGAGTCTGGGATTTAAAGGGTGCCCCTTCTTACCCCCTGTGTCTGACAACTGCTGAGTTGAAAGTGAAGGCCTTGCTGCGTTTGATTAAGTTATTTGCTTGCTATAGCACAGGCTGAAGGAAGTTCCCCACTGCCAAATCCTGTCAACAATCTGTGCTCTGCAGAGCAGACCGCATGTCACAAACACAGGCCCGAACTACAGTCACCAGAATGTACATCTGACATCAGAGTTTTCTTGTCTCTTGAAATTTCTGGGAAAGATAGTTTTGCTGTTTCATCATCAAAACAATCCATCATCAAAACATTAAATAACAGTACAATAAGGTCTATGATGCTTTCAGTTGATGCGTGAACAAATCTTCACCTAAACATTTTAGCACGTTCCCCCATCCAGTAATCACAATTTGCTTCATGCTTGTTTACTTATGGTATGAAGTCTCAGCTTTTAAATTCTGTCAACTTTATTTCGATTCGAGCTGAAGATATAGTTTCTAGCTGGCCATTAGTTGGTTCAAGCTAGTTTTAGGTTAAGGTGGTCTACCAGCTCCATCCACCTAAACCACCTGTGTTTAGAGTAGACACAGTGATTAACCGTCCGTGTTTAAAACGCTTGACTACCTTAAGCAAGTTTGAGATTTTTTTCTAGACGGGAGTGTATTATAATAAAGTTGACATGAGTACAGGTCCAATTAAAATCTTACAACTATATTTCTTCAGGGAAAAATCTGGACAGTTTGACATAGTTTAGTCTGCAGATCCCAGGGAACGTAGAGCCTCGGGAGAGAGGAATGGAGAAGTTCTGCGCTGGTGTACGGTTTCACAGTACTTGCTACAGGTCAGTACAATAGCCTGGTCTAATTATGTCCTGCAGGTATGGTCTGAATGGAAACCAAAATCAGATCAACTATTCAATCTGTGAATAGTTATGACGGAGTCATCCAGTACTAACAATAACAGTAATACAATTTAGCTATTAATATGAAAATCAATTTTTCAAGGCCTGAAGGTAAGCTGAGTGTATATGACATATTGATGAAGCTAATGAAAGTTTCAGATGGCTCTATCAGAAAAGTCAACACAGATGGCCTGGACTGCAAACCTTTGCTCAAGCCGCATTTCTGAGTCATGCCAAGAAATAACACAGAAAAAAGATACTAATTCAACAAACTGCGTGCATAGAGAACAGAAGTGCTTAAGGTGCATGTGTGTGACAGAAGACATAACCAGAGCTCTTCCATCATTCGCTTTCACTTCATTCGGTGTGCATGACATGAGATTGTGTGTGCAACCATCGAAAGAGAGCATGCAGATGTGCAAAACAACGTTTTCCCATCCCTCTGAGCAAAAGTGCTGGCCAACACATTTGTTTTCCAACTCGGTCCATCTGTTCTCATACTATACCTCCTACAAGAAAACTGCTTTACAATAGAGAAAGATAACAGAATGAACAAAAGATGAACAAGTGAATGAACAAATGAAAGCAGCTTCACAATAATAAACAGGTTAATAAACAAAGTTCATTGTTGATTAAATTCAGTGCAAAAATGGTTGTAGATATAGACTATTGACAGACCGACAGACAAGAACGAAAGGTCGATAGGTCAGACAGTCAGACATACAGACAGATTACATTATACAATCTGACGTAAAGCAATCAAGTATATATTACTGTTATTATAGTAATATTTCTCACCTCTTTCTGAGTATTCCTAAGAAAAATATGTCAAATTTGAATGCACTAGAGTGCACGTTTATTTATGTTTTGAGAGATGCAAGGTACAGTTTGTGTTCTGTTGCACAGGCCTGGGATCTCCCACGTGGTCTAAGCACTTATTTGACACAATCCCATGCTTTAAAGAGTCCTCTGGAAACCAAAATCAGGCAATAATACAAAGAAACATTTGCTAATTAAATGTATCTTGCAAAAAAAATAATTTGTCAGAATACAAAAATAATTCCATTCATTATCATGACTACAAAGTTCAGGAACAAAAACTGTTTTGCGACTTCACTCATATCCATCGAAATGCATCCGCATGCTATTGCCTACCTGTCTGCAAACTCTGGGAACGGCTGCTTTTCTCAAACAAAAGCTGAAACAGGAGCATTAGTGAGTGACAGAGAGTCTGGTGAAGGGGTGAATATCCGCCAGGGATGAGGGTGTGGGAAGAGAAGGGGCAAGGTCAGGGTTAAAGGTCACTAAGTGTCTGGACCAGGTCAAGCGAGAGGGCAGATATCCATTAAAAGCACATCCTGTGCATTGCTGTGACTGCAGACATACTAAAGCCTGTAGATATAGCTAACGTTTTAAAAATATATAAAACATTTTCGGCCTTTTGATTTATATGCAATATAAATACAATCATTTATTTCATATACAAATTCCCTGAAAAAATGTAGCACAGGTTTCACAAAAATATTAAGCAGCACAGCTGTGATAAGAATAATAAATTGTAAAATAAGATTTCAGAATATTCCTGTTTTTACTGTACAATTTATCAAATAAATGCTGTCTTGCAAAAATACGACCCCACAAAAATGTTTGTAAAGTGTAATCTATATATATATATATATATATATATATATATATATATATATATATATATATATAAAATAATATTTAATTTATATTTAATAAAATAAGCAAAATCATTGTAAATATATAGTGAGTATTTACCCAGGCCTCCTGAAAACCCACAACTGCAGTTTAATACAGTTTAACAAAAATTTTCAGGGAGATAATATATATTGGTTTTGTTTAGACATGACATCAGTGGTGTGCAATGTACTTGTGTTAAAGTTAGTGGTACTCCAGAAAGAAGTAAAGGGGCACAGGTCATGTGAACCGGCTGAACTGCTCGCTGCGTTTGTTTAGCAGAAATAATGTTCTCCGGTGTCCCCAGAAAGAGCTGTGGCAGGTGAGTCAAAGGTGGGTCAGGGGATAAGTGTCTGTATTTGTACATATGTGCTTGGGAAACAGAAAGGAAAGCAGAAAAAACATGGAAAAATGACAGCATTTTTCTCATGCATTTTTGGGCTTTGACTACGTGTTGTTTACACCAGACAAGTGCAGAGACTCTGAACAGCATTTCGTACACCAACCAAACCAATGAGCCAAACTGAGACAGCCTGAGAGAAAAAGGGATAGATGGAGAACAAGCCTCTTTGATCTCTTTTGCGGAGACACAAACGTTACTGAAAACGTCTGAAACCAGACGTTTTTCCTGGAGATCAGAGAGATAAATAGCACAATAAAACATTAGCCAGCAGAGTGAAAAGAAGAAGAATAAACACCAAACGTGAGGAAAATATTCGTAATACCTTTGTTTAAGACTTCATTATATCACAGCTGGCCAGAAAAACCCTCCACCTGTTTTGTTTATCATACAAGTGTGAGAAACGGTCTGTGTGGTCAGACGCACAAGCTGTAGAGCACAGCAGTGACCGTTCACTTTTTCAGCGGCAAGTACAGAGACATAAAAAACAGCTTCAAAATGATTCACAACATTTAATTAGAGGTACAATATAACATTTTTGAAAAAAGACAAACTTACAAGACTGCTTACATTAGGGTTCCCAGACCTTATGACTAATAAATTCAACAACTTTAGATTATGCATGACATTTCAAGTTATTCTTGATTACTGGATAAACATTTTAAAAATAGTCTGCGCTAAAAAAAAACATCTAGCCATGCAACAAAATGTTATAGACCTGTATATTCATTATCGAAAATGTCCAACATACAATCTAGTCTAGAGGGTTTGCTTAAACAAGGAATCTGACCTATCTGAGAGGAAAAGACTTAACAGATTAATGGCAATATAATGACAAATAAAATGTCCACTGCATGACTTAATATTTAACCGCTTTTCATTGATGATTAAGATAAATTAAATCTGCACATCTGTGGTCTGCATTTATTTTAATACCACTGCAGTCCCACATGTGGAATGTGACTATGGAAGAAAAACCACCATATTATCATTCAACAATCAGAGACAACTAAAAATGGAAAATTCTTTGTTGAGATGCCAAAATTAATGAGAGATTCAGAAAACAAGAGATTCACGAAAAGAAAAAGCAACATCTCTAAACACCAGCAGTTTTTGTGGATATTTAGAGGCTTAACAACACAGGCTTTAAGCTTTGTAATCTCAGTAGTTACGTTCTATTAACAAAAACTAGACAAGAGAAGATGACAATGTTTTCCTTCTCTCTCTTGTTAGGTGTGGTTCATGCCTCGTCTAGTCGAAAAATGATTCACAAGTTTTTCCATTGTTTAATGGAAACAATGATTACAAGTTTACCAGTGATTTGCAAGATTAGGGTGAGAACCATTACAAAGACTATTTAATAGTTCTATCTATTAAATGATCTAATGCCAGGATGGCTATTATGACATCATTTTGTGTGTATTTGACCATTTAAGTGCAATAAGCCACGAAAAATAAAAATTGTGCACTCTCAAGCTGTTTGAGAGGAGGCTTTATGTGCGCGGCTGCGTGCCACTTATAGATCACGCACTTTTGGTGTGAGCGTAAAATGAGCGGAATGAGTAAAATGATGCGCAATACAAGCACTATTCAACCGGAGTGTGTGAGACGAATGAGTGACAGGAGGGTGTGTGTGCCAATTTGCTGTCGGTGTATCTATATTGCAGATGAGGAGTATTGGAACCATTTCAGATATTTCAATATCATTACATATTGAAATATCAATATTTTTGACAACACTAGTTTCTAGGGTGTTCTGGATGGTTGTTAGTGTGTTCTAGGTTGTGGATGGGGTGGGTTCTAACCATAAGTGCACTGTAAATTAAAAATATTTGTTGTACCGGTAAATAAAACAAAGATTACTGCAGTGCGTTTTATAAGAAAATACTATTTAAGCCTACTTATCTTTTTTTTATTATTATTTGTGAAAATAAAAATTGTACAAGTAAATCCTGCCAATTTTTTCCCAGTGTGTGGGTAATAGTAATTAAAATACTCAATTCTGTAATTACAAATGAGGAGAAAATATAAAGCACATTCTGAACCAACAAAATAAAGAAGCCATCTCTGAAGTACAGGGAATTTTACTAAAGTGGACAGAAATGTATGTACGAGTTAGCGAATCAAAGACCACGGCCAAGCAAACAGCTCCCTGCTCGGAGAAGCGGGACGGTATCAAATTCACTCGCTCACATCACTTAGCATGACAGATCATTATGGTTCCGCTGCAGCAAGACGGCTGTACAAATAATAGGGGAAGTTCTGATCTCTCGGTGGGTCAGCGCCTTCAAAACACTCCCTGCTCCCCCAAGCAAAGGTAGTGTTTGCCAGAGGGGTCCGGTAACCCCTGTCGCCCGTTTGGAACCTGAGAGGCAGCACATCGCCCAGATTTAATTAACCTGCCAATGAGTTCAGTCCAATTCCTTTACTGAAATCAACATCAAACCAGCTGATTGTAAATTATTGAAGGAAAACACTGAAGTACATTAAATAACAAGATTTATAAAGGGCAGCGCCATAGCTTAGTGAACTAGTGCATTGGCGAAAAGAGGCAAAATAGGCTGGGGAAAAAACGACAACCTAATCTAACTGTAGATTGCCCAGTCAAAGTGTTACCACTAAAAGTCACTTTTTATGAATAGAGTGCAAAATAGGGTTTGAAACAAAAAAGTTAAGGTATATTGGAATATATATTAAATAGACGATATTAGAAAACGTATCAAATATATCTAATGGGTCATAACTATCAATGTGGAATTTGTGGGACACCAAAGTGTAGTGTATCATATCAGAATGCAAGGTAGATATCTAGTGACCATCTCGTTGAAGTCTCAACACACCTGTTCAAAACCAAATGCTACACTACATGCATATCATAGTCGAAACACACAAACACTTCTACGCATCAACCTCTCTGTGACCACAGCTGAATGGAAGATAACCCGACTTCACTACTCACATAATCACATGACTCAGATCAGGTTCCTCTGTCTCTGCCATTGAGAGGAAACCCTGTAGGCTCATGCTGTCCACAAGATGGATATTTTAATTTCACAGCTGAGGTCCAAATGTATGTGCATGTTCTATATATTTTTATTTTATTTTATGCATGTGATATAATTCACACAATGTATAGCTAAATAATCCTTGGTTGAAATCGCAATGTACTGTATGGAAAGATTTCATTTGCGAAACAAAAATGTTCAATCAAAATGCATTATTTAAAAAATAGGAAATAAAAATATATAGATTTTGAAAATACTTATCCGCTCAAAATGATTCAAATTACCCTTATTGCAGTTATATGATTTACATGAAGCCAAATTGCCTTTTTAAATCCGGTTTGCCACCTTAGTTTAGGAACTGAATTGGAATTTAATACTGAATGGCGCACAACTCTGCATATGTTACGCATGGCAGGAAATCACTGGCAGAAACAGCCCACAATAAATATGAAAGAGAAACAAAGAGAGGGCAGGGAAGACAAATGAGGAGGCATGCTGTAATACTTTGGGAGAACGAAAGTTTTGGCAGAGCGTGACTCAAAGGTGTTGGAAAGATTCACTCATCCTGTTTTCCTGTGCTTGATTCTGAGCCAGCTTATAAACCTTAAGCAACAACTGAAAACATTCAAGCATCTCAAACTCAGTAACCTTCGGTTCATCAGCTTGATGAATAGATGCAAATCCTTGAATTCATCACTTTATTGCTCTGGATTGTAATGGTTATGTGCAGGCCATCTGTAAAATGTACGCAGATTTGTATCAAAAAAATGAAAATGGCGAGAGAGAACATTAAACGGTGACATCATTACTCCGAGTACATCTGGAGGCAACACTGTGGCCTTGTTCTAACGGCAATTAATCTGGTCCAGGAGTGAGTGATGAGTGTAGGTTTGCATAACACTGTTTTATCCATCCCGTCTTTTTTCTCCTCTGTCCTCTTTTTCCTTATCCCTTCCATCGCTCAGGCAAGACTCTGATCCAAAGGGTCAGGCAGTGAACCAATAAATAAAAACTGCTTTATGACTTTAAGCTAAAAGAGAAAATTACAAAATTACAAAAAATTATTAAACTCTGAATTTGAAGTACTGGGGAAAATAATCCTTTTATGACAGAGATTAACAGTGGAAGTGCTGAACTATGTTTCTTCCCAAGTAACATGTAATACAGACTATAATAAACAACACCTGAGTGAATCTCACAAAGCCTGGCAAGAACCCCATAATAAAAATAAAAAAATTTAAATAGACAATTTGCAAGAAAATAAACCTATTTAAAGCACAATAAATATCCTATTGTAGTGTAATATTATTTTACAAATTCTCATTACCATAATCTCAATATTAATGGAATGGATTGATGGGAAAAATCAATAAAAAAAATGTATATGGAATTATGGCCTCTCTTACTAAACTAAACATTGCAAGTTACAGTATGCCCTTCTTCATGGATGATTCTGATCCGGATTTAATTATTTTTATGTACATACTTAATAATGGAATTTTGTTCATTTTTACTTTAAAAAATATTCCATAAAGCAACTTTAAAGTGTATTTATACGTAATCACATTTGTATTCATACCTTTAAATGTATGCCGTTTTAAATAAAAAAATGCACTGCAGTATTTTCCTTACTGCATGAGAAGAACTAACAATGCATGAGAATAAATAACTAAGTCTATTCCAGTGGCCCCAACAGGCCCTGACCATCTGTGTACATGGGCAAGGAAGTGAAGTACAAATGTATCAAAGCCATTTGTTTCTTAACTATTTTAAGTACCAGAAACAGCCCATAATAAGCTGTAATGGGCAACATGATATTCTCTAAATAAAGGCCATACATCACTGTCCCATGCTTTAAATCAACTCTTTGTAGTTTCCAGAAGTTTAACAGCCACGCATACTGTGGCTGGAGAAATGTTTGATATGATTGATTGATATGATGTGTTTACTACTGTTACTCGTGTCGTAGAGGACTACAGGAAATATGTGGCACTGATTTCTAAGTTTTTTTTACACGTCTAACATTTGCACAGCATCGAATGTAACGTAATCAAATTACCATCAAATACACTAAATCAGACTTTCTAAACAGAAACACAGGAGGCAACTTTACCCCACAGCAGTTTGAATTTTGTACAGTATGATTTGCATATGGTGATGGTAACATCAAACCGACTGTTGAGTGTTTAAACACACTTATTAATAACATCTGAGTCATGAAAAACAAGAGAAGAAATATTTAACCCATGACGAAGATGAAATACACAGTCCAAGCCCACATGCCTGAATGCATTCAGCAGCCTACCAAAAGCATTTGGTTGACACACAGATCTGGAGGAATAATTTACAGGCTGGGGTCCTGGTTGTGCGTCGCCTGAGACAAATCAAATTATACATTTGATGTACTATAACCAAACATTCTCTAAGGCCGTGAAAGCCTAAAATAAAAGGTTGTAAATTGTCTTTTATGTCATGCATTAGGAGGACTGATTGACGCTTTGAGAGGTCCTCGGTTCTGCTCTGCTGTTTAACCAACTCTCCATTCCACGATTTAAGTGTTTTTAAAAATATGAGTGACGCTTTTGCTTTATGGGCAGTTTATAACTAGCCGCCTTCTCGCTGGAATTACTGCCAAACATGTTTCTGCTTTGTACATCTGATTCTGAAGTGAAGAATTTGCCAACTGAACTAGACACTGTTGCCGTTGACAAACGATTTCAGCTATCATCTATAATCATTATCTGAACATACCAGCTAAAAACAAGAGCAAACGCATGATGGAAGAAAGAGCAGGTGGTGCAGTTTTATACAAAAATTACTAAAACTAGTATGTAAATACTTAATGCTTGAATCATGTCTTCATTAAACCTCAGTGCATATTACAGCAGGCATGTAAAACGTCCGCATTTTAGACACATATGTACTGCCTTTCTTCTGTGAGCAAGTATTCACTCCCACACACACACACACACACACACACACACAAACACATTAAGACCTAATTTGGGGCCTATGCCTCTTTTATTTGTAAATTACAACGAGAATGGTTGAAGTCTGTTGCGCAAATCATTATAATTGAATGCACCATTTTACAACCAGACCGAAGCAAAAACAACAACAAAAACAAAATGTGCCTTTAAAATCAGCCACAATCATCTCACACATTGTACGCAGAATTTAATTTTAAACGATTAATAATGTTGCCGTTTTGTAACTGCACATGTTTTGTAATTGCTAGTCTTAAAATCCCACAATCAAAATGTGAAAAACATTTCATTAAAACATTAATGAATTAACCACATAAAAATGAGTGACTGCTGCTCTCCAGAAAGATCAGCCCTCCACATAAGATTTCAACTACAGACCAATATCCATATCACATATTACACTCTGTTTCTACTCTCAATTAAGCAACATTTCTGACTGATGAACATCCAGACATCTTGTAAAAACTGCTTTTCATTAATCCGGTTACTCAGCAGAATAATCCTTACAGAATCAATAAATCTGTCAATTTAATCATAAGCAGCAGTAACACACCATAAGTTGTGCTTTAACATTACAATCCGCTGAGAGAAACTACAAACAAAGTAACATGTCTTTGAAACCAAACCACTTGAAATGTAGCAGTACTGAAATGATTGGTGTTTAACTACCAATGTAACTACCAAATGTTTGCACCATAGCTTCATATTTATTCCCTCAAATAAAGTATGGAACCAAGGAGTATGTAGTAATCACATTTTGCAAACTGAATCATATGAAACGGACTAATGTAGCCGTATTTAACGGGAGCCATCAACAGAATACGTGTTAGATTGGATTATCATCAATTTTGCTTCAAATGTCTTTACGCATTCAGAGAAACTACGAGGCAAAGGAAAGCTTAGCATTTTGTAAATCAATCTACATGAAATGTAGCAGTGCAACAACAGCTGAAGACAGTACAGTATAGAACATGTACTGTGGTTAATATAAATAACTAGTGTAAATGATTTTCACTGATTTTACTTCATATGTCACATTTTGGCTGCATTTACACTGCAAGTCTTGATGCCCAAATCCGATTTTCTGACTAGCCTATATCCGATTTTTTTGACGACCCGCTTACATCATCTTTTAAAAGTGACCCGTATCCGATATTTGCATTTACACTATACACTGCCAAAACAACCCAATATAGACGTTCTGACCCGGAAAATTAAGTAAAACAGCTCGATATGCAATGAACGCAGAAGCAGACAACATGATTATAGTGATGCACGGGTCGCGTTATATCCCCGCGGCTCTGCGGATAATCCTCGGATTGGACGGGTCAATTAGGCCTAATAAAAATAACATTCTGATTAATTTCGGGTGGGTCGCGGCGATGATAAATCATTACTAATGAAAATATTAACTACATTCTCTAAAATATGAGCATGTTCCATTCCAGTTTAAGTTTCAAGGGAGTAAAGCCTGTTATAGTACCATTAAAAAAAATTAATTCTGTCAATAAATTTTGTTTTAAAGAAATGTTCATTTAAAAGCAGCATCAGCCGTTGCCAAGTCCGCCGTTGAAGGTGATGATAATACAAAAATCCTCACGCGTTACAACACAGAATAATAGTAAGTTGACCATCGGGTGATGATACTTAAATCAGAGAAAATTATTGGTGCGGTGCGGGTGAGTGGCGGGTGGATGATTGTGTTTTTGGCTGTGGATTTGGGTGACGTTGGAGCTCATCCGCGCATCTCTAATTATATCTCTAAGTGTTTTACTTTCCGCATTATTTTCAAAGGTCAGCAAAACATTGCTCTCGTAAGGCGGAGAAAAATTACTCCACTGTGTTGAGCCTTCGTCCTCCATCGCGCCTCATGTGATCGCTGGTGTCCACCTGAGTTGACGTCCCCTTTTTAATGACGTACGACTCGCATTTACTGGGGAATATCCGATTTGTCTGCTTACATGGCACACGCAAATGCACGTATCCGATTCATACCCGATTTATTACCACATATGAATGAGGCCTGAATCCGATCTGAGAAAATCGGAATCCATGTGATTTTTTCCTGCTTACACGTTCGCTGGTCATATCCGATCTGAGCCACATGAGAGGAAAAAATCGGATTTGGGTCACTTGAACCATGCAGTGTAAATGGGGCCTTAAGCATCACATTTATTCCTGAGAGAGACTACAAATGAAACAAAGCCACATGAAATTCAGCAGTTGAACTAACAACTGAGAATGTCTACCAGGATACGTGTAACTAGAAGCAGTGATTATCAATGATTTTACATTAAATGTCATGTATTTACCCCTACAGAGATACTATGAGACAAAGCAACATCCATCATTAGCGACTTCCAAATCAAACTACATCAAAGAGTGAGACAACAAAACACAGGTGAAAAAGAAGCAGAAACAAGTGATGTAAACATTGCTTATGCACATGTTCTAGTCTTTGAAAAAAACGTGATTTTCTCAGCATATTTTTTTAAACGTTACTTTTTTTTAACGCCCACTCAAGCTCTATATAAATAAACATGACATGATTTGACTTGACTGCAGTGCCAGATCTGGTGCAAACATATTCACATCGCTGAACAGATGCTTTTTTAACTGCTGTTTTTGATGTTTAAATTGTTGAACAGTGTACCACTGAAAATGTATTTCGAACTTCTTTTTACCCCTAAGTGAAGAATGAAAAACAACTTTGCAGTGAGTATACGGAGGCCTTAACAGGCCTTTGTCAACTATTTTTTACGTTCAACCTTCACCATTCTCATAAATCGGGATCTACAGCTGATTGTTTAGTTTGGAGAAGTACACATCCTTTCATTTCTCAATATAAAAACACATTCGCATTTCTATGATTTACAAAGCATCATAATTAAAGCATACTGAAGCTCACGTTATAACACGGCCTGGATGGACAGGACACCATGTCTCCTTGTACAGTCATAAAATTTGTAGACTAGGTTGAGGAACGGCCGTGTTCAAGTAAGGAGGAGTTTATTATTGAACTGTACGCAACGGCTTTAGATCTCACACTACGAAGATCCCCGCAGCGAACTCCCAGCATCACTCAACTGACACAGCAATGCCCCATAAAATACACTAAACTGTCAAGCTCTCATCTCCACGTTTGCACAGCTGTCGTTTTACTACCTTTTATTTGGTTTGTAACGTGTAACGCTAAGTTCTCTCGCTGAGCCTGGTTTGCTAGATAACTATTTTTCTGTATTGTAATACAGCTACCCACTGATGTTAGCTTCATCTGGCAACAGGCCACTTTTCTAAAAAACATTTTGCAGGTTAAAGGTGATTTCCCATTTTCCTTAAATGGACCGTGATTGGCTTCGAGTTTGTTGTTCACTTGGTGGCCGGCCAAACGGACCGCTTGCTGTTTTTACAGTAAAGAGGTTCAGTTGTGCTTCGAGACCTCTGTTCTCTGACTGTAAGTTCGTGGAGGTTAAGACCACACAGTATGATTATATGCAAAGAGATCTTATCACACTCTAATTCTTTGATCTCTGAAAAATGCCCCAGCTCAGTACTTCTACACCCCCTCGACAATTTGTGGGCGAATGCCGGTCCTATACCTTGTTTTCCAAGTGAGACAACGTAATGTAGCGTTTAACAGATACTAAGCAGCTCTATTTTTGCCAAGATATACTAACGCCTGTGTGTCGGCCTGGGCCATCTCTGGTGAGACTGTGCGGACAGAAGTCTCCAAAGCGATGACAGGAGGAGGTCATAGACCCAGTTGAACTCCCACTGAGTTCTCCATAACTCTTGCAGGAATGAGGAGTTTGGGGAGGCAAATCGGCTGTGACAAGATCACACCATGAGTTTCTGTGTGTATGGATGTGTTTTTAAGGGTGAGTGAAAGGGCAATTTAGTGAGGTTTGCTAAGGCAAGCATCACTGTTAGGCTGCTATTGCTCATTGATAAAAGAAAAATCTAACCAAGGATTAAACTTTGGCATATGATTCATCCCAAAACATTTGTGTTACAGACAATACAATCAAGTTTCGCCTGGTAGGCGATAAAGGAAAAAAAGACTTGCATTGTTTGAGATTCTGCTATATAGCAAATCTCAGCTGTGTGATTGTTTATATCATTGCACATTGTAAACTGCTGTATGTTATTGTAGGCTATATCGCCATATAGTTGTATATATACATATGTTGAACTTTACTCGCATACAGTAGTACATACAGTATACTGATGTAAAGGGATATCTACTATATAGCATATCTAATCTGCTTGATTGGTTATATCATGGCAAAGTGCAAAATATATTATCATCCAGCACTAAAAAAAAATCATCTCTAAACCTCATCTTCTAAAACACTGGAAAGCAATCACTTAGCAATCACCCAGAATATACTATATGAAGCATCTCGCAATGCTGTAGCAACCATATCACACACTTAAAACCAATATAGCAACTGATTGCAACACCCTGGCAACATGGTGGCAAGTTTGCATGAGCAAGCACTAACAATTTCTTCAGAAAACATTGTTCTGTGTCTCTCTGTGATCAAGACAATAAACAAAAAGAACACACACTGCCCTAAATGCATACTTCATTTGCAACACTATCCCATTAGTCGGCATTATGTGTTAAACAGAAACACACTCAGCCTAATTTCACCACATTCTGTAGAACATGTACATTGTACACCATCAGAGGGACACATTAGCAATGATGCAATAAGCACTATTTAGCAATTTGTCATGAACAGACAACACAGAACAGCTCCCTTCTAAACAAGAAATTCATTTCCTCAAAGCATGAGGAGGAGGATATGTTTAGGCAAGGTGAATAACATCACAGCAACTCTCAATTAAGAGTCAGTCAGATGAAAAAAATGAACGATTGTATCCAGACTCACTGCAATATACAAATCACTTCCATATGAGAGAGAAGTACCGCAAAGACCAGACTAAGACTCTCTTTTCTCGATCAAATTAATTCCCAACATGCTTAGTTCCTGGTGAATGTCAGACACAACCCTTTTAATTGTTATCGGAATTTTATAGTATAAACAAACCATTACTGGGCACAAAAAACCCTTTACCCGACTACAAAAAAGTGAGTCAGAGAGTGTCGGTATGCTAAAACTGTTTTTATGTTATTTAAACATAATTTTAATGTTTATGAATTATACTGTTATTATTCATTTAATTTTTTTTCTGAAGAAAAAGAGCACAAAGGGCCCTTCTTCAGTATAAATCTATGGGATTGATTTTGCATCTGAGATGAAAATATTGTAAGTCTGATTACTTAGAAAAGTAGCAGAGGTCCTTTTGTCAACAAGTCACATGATTTGCGGCCTCATTCATTTCTGTAGCACATACAGAACAGCACGGGTTACACACTTAAGTTTAATGCTTAGGGTTAGGGGTTTGTTCAAACTCATAACTTCATTAACGAGCAAAAGTAATAGTAAATGTCTTACTGTAGTCTACCTCAAAATCAGCTGCCTGACACATGTTAAAAACAGCAAAAAATAAATAAATGATGGCTATACCTATAAATATAATATGACTTCACCCACCAGTCCTCAGACAATTTACCTTGAGTACAAATAACATATTGCATTTATTTACACTTTGTCTGAATAGCATCTATCACTATTTGCATGTAGTGTAAACAAGATGCTATTTGTTGCTATTTACACTTGGTGCAAACAGAATCTCCCACTATTTACACTCACTGTAAGTAGCATCTACCTTAGTGTAAATAACCACCGCCAAATATAAATATCATCAAGTTTGATTTAAAATTGTTTAAAGAATATTTTAGCTCATTGTGCATATTGAAGGCTTAAACATAATATTCAGAAAAGAGCGGGCACAGGGTAACCTTGCTCACAGTGGAAGAACAACAGGAGAGGGGCCCGTTGTAAGACTCGTGACATGACACGCCATAAAATTGTATTAATTCCCAGTGATGGACAGCTGCTGACAGAGAAAGAAAATGACAGACACAAATAAGAGAGGACTGAAATACCTGATGCAGAAGCAGGTGGATTGACCCAGTGAAACCACAGCCAGTGCCATGAGAAAAGAGAGAGACAAAAGGGGAAAAAATATAATTACTCTTAAAATCACTTCATATCACAAAATATATAGATGGATGGATGGATGGGTGGGTGGATGAGTGGATGGATGGATGGATGGATAAATGGATGGATGGATGGATAGATGAATGGATGGATGGATGGATGGATGAATGGATGGATGGGTGAATGAATGGATGGATGAATGGATGGGTAAATGGATGGATGGATGGATGGATGGCTGGATGGATGAGTAAGTGGATGGATGGCTGGATGGATGGCTGGATGGGTGGGTGGGTGGGTGGGTGGGTGGATGGATGGGTGGATGGATGGATGGATGGATGGATGGATGGATGGATGGATGGATGGGTGGATGGGTGGGTGGATGGATGGATGGGTGGGTGGGTGGATGGATGGATGGATGGATGGATGGGTGGATGGATGAATGGATGGATGGATGGATGGATGGATGAATGGATGGATGGGTGGGTGGATGGATGGATGGATGGATGGGTGGATGGATGGATGGATGGATGGGTGGATGGATGGATGGATGGATGGATGGATGGGTGGGTGGATGGATGGATGGGTGGATGTTCTCTACATAATGACAATAAAGCTGAATCTAATCTAATATAATCTAAACTAATAAATGAATATCAATCAAATAGACAGAGTAAGCTAGAAGAAAACAGCAAATCAAGATGTAAAAGAGAAAGGGCAGAGATAGAGACAGAGCGAATCAGACTGTGTTTGCAGTAATGCCAAGCGTGTGCCCCATGACTGAACCCCCTCTCTCTTTCCCCATCTTTCTTCTGCTCTGCAGGATCCTGTTTCATGAGACACTCACACACATGGCCATCAATCACACACACACTCGCCACTGTCTTCCAGCAGCTGCCCGGCCCTGAACCATCTCTCAGAATGAAACACAATAGTGGAGCATGTCAGGGGTGTGTCTTAATGTGTGTGAGCACTCGTCCCGAAACCACTCTGGCCAATTCAAAGACCTGAGATGTACAACTCTCTCCTGTTATCCTAATAATATTAATAAATCATAAATAAATGTAACTGGTTTACTATGTTATTTATTATCTTGTGCCCCTTGAAGAGACAATTTTTCAACTCTCTGAGACGAGTCTGTGTGTGATGAGGTGTGTACACAAGGGGGAGCCTACAGACAAACACACAGGTGACGGCAGTCATAGGTTGTGAATGTGTGTTTTAGTCATTTTTAATACTTTTATTCCTTTATATTTTGAGTACAGCAAGTTAAACACTGAAATTAAAATAAAATGTGGGGTTAGCATGAAGATTTTATTATATGATTTGTATGATATATTTTTAGCATGAAGGAGCATGTTATTTTTATTTTCTTTCAAGTAACGAAATTTATATATATATTTCTGTCTTTATTTCAGTTTTAGTTAATCAGAGCTGTCCTTACTGGTGCAACTGGTGCACAGAACCTTCTAAATGTATCTTGTTTTAAGGATGTTTAGATATTTTTACTGGAAAACAATTGATTAAGAGTATTATTGTTTGTAGTGCAAAAACAATTGTTCATTTCACAAAACCTCACTATTTTCTCTCAGTTTATTTTTAAATTTGATTAGTTGTTCATTCTGTTTCGTTACATGAAAATTAATTCTGACATTGTGTATTTTTTCTTCATTTGGCTTCTCTCTCGTTTCCAGAATGTTGTGGGCTCTGCGATCAAATATTATCAAGCAAATGTCTCACGTCTGTGGAGAAGATGAACCTCGCATCCAAATCAAACACCATTGTTGTTTATTCAGGATCTAACTCCCCCTCCTCCTTTCTTGCGTATCCTGTTCGGTCTACCCCCAAATTCCCATGATACCTACTCTTTGACATCTCCTGCTTTCTGCAAACCTTCAAATCCTTCTTTCCACTCGGCATCCCACCCCTGGGCCGCGTTCTTCTGCACTCTCTCCGTCCAACACTGACTTTTATGTGTTTATCTTTGAAGGGCTTCTGCAGGCCCAGCTGGACGACTCTGATGTGAGGGTCCATGAGACCACCTCTGACTCCAGCGGGTCTCTGGCACACGCTCTGCCACGGCCCATAATGCAAAGCTGCATGCAGTGACATGAGCCGTCCGTGTCAGTGATGTGGAATACACAATGGAAAGCCCAATTCACATTCAGCTTTTAGAGATTTATTGAACTGAATTCAGTTCATAACCTGAAAATCTGCTTTTTGTAAATGTAAATTGAATCCCGGGCAAATTTTCAACTTGAAATGTACCGGTGCTCGGCACAGTCAGTAAATCGTGGCTTTGAAGCCCTTCTTTTTTAGGTATTTGACTAAAGACTTAAGTAAAGCCATGGATACTCTCTTTTCACATACCGATTCACTCTCGAGTCTCATCATTTCCTATCCTCGTCACTTTATCATTGAAAGAGTCAAAAAGTTCAAAAATAATAGAATGAAACCACATTACAGCAAACTAAACCCCCCAAAAAATGTCTCTTTGTAATATCACACATCACAAATGTTAACAATCAATAACAATTTTCTTTCTCTTTATTATTTTGTGATCATAAACATTTCGTCTTCATCAGAAGCTGACCAGCAATGCTCAAGCGTGCTATTCTCAACATACGAGCTGCATAGACATCTAAATGACCATAAAAAATAATTGCTATTAAAACAATTTTTTATTTGGATATGCAGCAACTTTTTTATTACTATTTTTCCACTAATAAATGTATAACCTCTGAACTATCTAAAAACAGCTTGGGTAAACTTATGCTTGGGTGAACACGAAGCACAGATTATATGCTTTATATATAGGCTACTTTCCACTGCAACACACAATCACAAGCACAGAACAATAGAGAGAGAAACCAAAATAGAGAGACAGGCAGTAAGAAAGGCAGAGTTTAATCTGTCCCTATTTCTTCCTTTACTTCTACCTTCATCCTTTCATCAACTGTCCCGTTCGCTTCTTCAGTTTCAGAATATCCTACAGTGTGATGTGAATCATAGCCATCTTTATTCCCCCTCCTCAGAAATCAAATTATCTGCCCAATAGGAACAGCAGTGCTGCGTGGATCTGGTGTCATTCTATTTTGGCTGTGTTTTAACCACACATGGATCATCAAGACTTCAATGCAGAACACTCTGAACATGCCCGCCATCTGAATCTGTAGCTAATTCAAGCCAGAGGCTATTATAACAACAGATACATACACAAAACCAATTACAAACCACTGGATTGAACTATGAATCTATGCAATTCCATGCACAAATACGGGTGTTTCTTTAATTAAGGGCACTTTTGGGCCTGTGGACATACAGTATATCATAAACTCCCTTAAATCACACTCTCGCCAGATTAATTCCTTTATCTGCTATAGCTTCAATAGTAAACACATGGATCACGAAAAGTCCTTTTTCTGGACCCTCAAACTTTTGACTGAACAAATGTCATTTTCACCACCTCAATAAATATCAACAAATATGAATTGTGTTTAGTAGTACTCTGTGATGGAAATGACAGAAGTGGGAATCACACTTAAAACATTTGTGGAATGCTAGGCTATATGTTCTAAATACACACAATTATTATTATTTTATTTTTTTGCATAATATGACAAATCACAACCTGACTGGAAAGTAACATGATTAAAATAAGTTATTTTTACCGTTATTTTTGTACTTTCTTCACCAGTCACATCCCTTCACTGTCACTAATTGGTCACCACTCATGAAAAAACTTTGGCAAATGTTGGAATAGTTGGAATTCATGTAGAGAAAAATAAGTTGTGTTTAACATTAACAATAAAAAAAAAATTTAATTAAAATTAAAATAAAAAATCATATTTTTATGGATTTTAAACTGAACGTCTAGGTCTCGTACTATAAAATAAAATTATTTTGATAATATTGAAAACTAAGACAGTTTAAAAAGCCAAAAATAGAAAAAAAAAGTTGAAATCTGTTTATATATTATATATATATATATATATATATATATAATGTGATAAAATTGCTTATCTTAGTAACTTAACTTAGTTTTACTGCTAGAAATGCAGTAAAATGGTTCAAATAAGTATAATGCAATATAATGATTAAATGTTATTTACCTCAATTTTTTTCTTTATTTACCAATCACATCCATTCACTGTCACTGCTTGTCACTGCTTGTTTGAATGTTTTGCACAAATAGATGTTTTTGAAAAAAAACATCTATTTGTGCAAAATTGATGGACAACCGTTGAAACAGTTGAAAAAAATGAAAACAAGACGATATTAACCAAACAAAAAGGAAAAAGGTTTAAATCTGTTAGTTGGAATGAAAATCCACCCCTGAGATATAAAAGTACCCATAGTTAAAAATAAAAAAAAACACTCACATACACACACACACAAGAACAACAACAGCGTTTCAATTCACCAGGCCAATAACCCCAAATAAGCCAGGCCCTGGAGATTTTATCACTTGAAGTTCCTCTCCCCAGTGGGCTAAAACAACATTGCACAATATGTGTCCTATTTCGCAGGACTCTTTTGTGCTCTGGTGTAGGCTAAACACAATGGGGGGTTCAGAGTCGTAATATGGAGCAGACCGCGAGAAGAGCGGCGGCTCTGGACGACTTGCGAGCGCCACTACGGTGGTCCGGCTAACTGCCATTGAGTAGAGTTTGGTGTTGACGTTGCAAATGTGAACTGACAGGCGTTTGGACGGGCCAATTTTACGTTAATGAGAGCACATGGTCATGCAACTAAAGACTGAAGCTAAAGTAAATACAGGAATAAGATTTTATGTTGTCCTCTTGAACGGAAATAAAGATGTCAGTGTGAATTTGTGGTTTGGTTACCTTAATGAAAAATCCATCATTAACCAGCATGAATGTCGGTGTAAGGTGGTTTATGCTGTTCAGAGCTGGTGCTGGTGTTCTCAAGCAAAACTGAGCTGGTGTAGCTGGTCCACCAGCAGTCTCGGTTCCCATGCTGAGGAAACCAGCATTCGTTGCTGGTCCCAGCATGCAAAACATATAGGGACCATTTTAAAAAAGTGACATGTGAAGGCCAAGTATGGTAATCCATACACGGAATTTGTCCTCTGCATGTAACCCATCCAAGTTGTGCACATTTGGAGTAGTGATTAGTGAAAACACACACTCCAAACCATGGACACACACATCCAGAGCAGTGGGCAGCCATTTTTTCTGTGGCCGATTGGGGGTTAGGTATTGGGACTCGAAACCCGCAACCTTCGGGTTACCAGTCTGACTCTCTAAATTAATTAAATTAATATTAGACCATAATTAACAATAAAATGAATTTGATTACAGCTCGTAAACATACTTTATCACTAGAAAAAATTTAAACAACCCATTACCCATGAAATTATTATGCAATCATTTAAGACATTTCTCCTTATATAGAACCTTTTTGGCATAAAATGTTCTTTAAAATTGAGTCAGGAACCCAAGGGTTCTTTATAGAATCTCACTGAACCTTTATACTGGTGATCAGCAATGCTGGATTTTTCAGAAGGGTATGCGACTGAAACTAGTTCCATCTCTAGTTCAACCAACAAAACAATGTTCTCTCATACCAAATCAGCTTGTCCAGCCAGGAACAAACACGCTCTGGAAAGTTTGTGAGTCTGGACAGTTTGTGCGTCTGCTCGCTGTTAAGACATTACGTATTTTTATAAGAAGTTTATAAAACATATAAGGGGGGAGGGGGGGTGATAAGAACACTACGAGAGCAAAACTACATGAGTCTGACAATCTATGGACAAAATACCAATACCATCTGTCTTTAGTCTCATGAGCAAAATGTAAAATTAAACCACTGAGAGAAAAACAGAAGGATGAATCAAACTAAACTGTTTGTTCTAAACCTATATATATATATTCACTTAAGAAAATGCTTAAAAAATTAAGAAATTATATATATATATATATATATATATAAACTCATAAAGGAGAATGAAAGAGAAAACTCAAAGAGAATTGAGGGGGAAATATGCTTAATTGTCAAGAAAATTAGCCTATGTCTTGATAGTCCTAAAATAGGCTTCATTTTAGTTTTGGTTTGAAATATAATCTGGACATTTTTGGATAAGAGTAATGCAAAAATGAGAGTATGAAGGCATTCAAACCAGATTTCCTACAGTCCTTTATAGCTGACATGGTGTGACTGGTTTCTGTGTAACATGCAGTACCTGTATTGGAGTTGATATCTACACATGTGCGCGGATGTCTCATGTCTGACATTCTGGCAGCTCGGGTGGTTGCCATGTGCCTCGTGTTGGGCAGCTGCTGGGCTGACACTTGCCTTAAAGGTTTTTCGAATCATATGGCACATCTGGCAACCCCAAGCAGGGACTCCCTCATCAACCCCCATGGAATTTACTGTGCTGATTGGAAAGAGATCTTTCATTTTCATTTTATGCCCCTCCGAATATGATCAATGAAGGAGAAAACATGCCAAGGATCTGTCTTTGATCAAGGCTGAGAGATCTTGAGAATCATGACATGACGAGATTACACTTCAAAGAGCTTCGCCATCAGACTGTTTAGAATTGCTCGCCGATAGTTAATATTAATTGCCACATAAATATTTAAAGACTGTAAATGGTGATCGCAAAATTACATATGGTTTAAAAATATGTCACGCTATATTGTTGTGGTACAACCACATTGATTTAGTACACTGTGTCTTAACCAAGACATTTCCAGAGTCCAGTACATTTTCTGCCCTTAATGAAAGCAAAAAAGTTGTGCGAAATGACATAATTCCAGCCAATCAAAACGTATTTGATGTTTAGCCTAATGTAAAGCTATGTGGATTCTGATTTTGGACCAGTGAGATTTCACGGTGGGCGGAGCTTACAGAAAGAGAACCAGCAAAAGGTCTTGTTGCGGCCAATAGCGAGCCTTGTCACATGTTGCATTTAGTTAGTGCCAAAAGAAACATGAAATAGTTTAGGCAGTTTAGGAATGATGATATTTCCAACAGGAGGTGTTAAGTGAAAGTGGTGCATCCAAGCTTTATCAAAGCAATCCTGTAACAAACTACAACCATCTGACTGTATTTGCTGACTCTGCTCTGGTCTAGTTAAGCCCAGGGAACACAGGCAGGATAGTTTTGACAGTGCTAAACAAACTGGCCCGGATAGCGGAAGGCCACTGATTCACCCTGGTTTTAATCCTACAGTCTAAAAACATAACAGGATCTGTTGAACTCGGGCCTAGACTGTCTTCAGCTCTTAACAAATATTATTCCTGACTGCTAAAGGAATAAGTAGGACCATATAAAGTAAAACTGTTCAGTAATATTAACACTAGAGCTGTCGAATTAGCACGTTAATTCAAATGAATTAAGTATGGGGAAAAATTACGCATTTATCGCACCCGCCCCAGACCGGCGTAGGCAATATTACATTTCATACAGTTGATTGTGACGAACATGAAGCAGGGAAAGAGCTAACTGTGTGATGGAGCCTCTAGGATGCAGTTAGAATGACCCTAAAATTCAAGATATCAGGGCAAAAATGCCCCTGTATGAGTTTTTGTCTCATATGAAATAGTTAAGCAATATCACACGGGTAAGAAGCGCAATATCACACGTTTTGTGAGTAATGTGATACTGATTTTATACAACAGTTCAATAAATAAGAAGTTAATATTGTGTTCTATTTTAGACACAATATTTTCTGATTTTACTCAATTTTGCAAATTGATTTCTGAATGAATCCACACTTTGAGCGTATCAATCGGGTGAACCAATGATTTTCCATATTAATAAAAAAAAACATTATAGATATTTTCACCCAAAAACGACTCACTCTCATGGCCGTTGAAGCCTAAAAGTTTGTGTAATAAATTCTATATTGGATCAAATAAAGAATAAAAATTCTAAAGCAACTTTTTGTAATGTCTTCTCATTTAACACAATAATGTGAACATTTGTGATTATTAGATTAATTAATTGCCACATTGTGTAATTAATTAGATGTAAAAAAAAAAACGAATTGCTTGACACCCGTAATTAACACGTATTAAAGCATATAATATTGTAATGTGCTCTCATTTTGTCCTGTTTTTAGTTATAGTTTAGTTAACTATAATAACCCAATAAAAACCAATACAATCGCGCTGCTTTCAATAATGAATTTGCTTCTCATCAAAATGTATTTTGACCCTTCTCAGAACTTGAAAAGGCTCTGCGGGCAGATGTATCCCTATTGTTAGTGCGGAGATGCAAACAAAAGAGCTCAACAATTCCCATCATATGCTTCACCAAAAAAAAAAGGATGATTTGCTGTGACAGACTGATATACAAGACCAGACCAAAGGCTGAAATGAATCCAGACACTCATGATGGTTGAAGGTACACTGGGGAAAGTAGCGTGTGTTTCTTCCTCAATTCTCTCGAACCTACAAACAAACAAGTACAGAAGGAATACCATGATGCAAACAATTACATCAACCACTGAATCAAAGGCCTGGTCTTAATTTCCCTTTATTTCGAGACATATTCTGTGGGTAATTGGTGGCCATCAATTTCTTCTCATCTTTGGAAAACCACACTACACTTCCATGCAGATTTCAGCATGGAGAACAATATATCTACAGTACAATAAGACGCCACAAGATGCACTCACACACACACACAAACACACACATGGATACACATACACAAAAGACCAGCATAGTATGCCAAGTAAGCTTAAGTACTCTGCATAAAAAATTATACACCATTTGTTTTTATGACTAAACCAATGGAAAATGATGACAGGAGAAGTCAACATAAAATATTAAGGTTGTTCTAGAAAAGGTCAGTGTTCCACAATAGGACAGTCGTGGTATTGCATGAAAATGGATATTCGCCCAGATGCGTTTAAAGTGAACAATGCATTGCAAAACAGAACCGAGTATTTATATTAACAGCATCTTGGAACGATATGTACAAAACACAAGATAAATACATGGATAAACAGAAGAATGCAAAGCTTGGGTATTCAATAAACACTATGTTATTTGCTGTAAACCAGCGACCATTTTCAAGCACAAAAGAAGTCAAGTTAAAGGTCAAGACACAACAAAACATGTCTGAGTACAAGAATACGACCCTAAGAGATATTTTCTTATTAGTAAACAGAATGAGGATGATGAAAAAGGCTGCTGGAAAGAAAAGCTACTTTAAAACCTGGTTTTGTTTAGGCTGTGTGGTAAAATTCTGCATGCACTGGTAAAACCGCTGTTAAACAGAAATGCTTTTAAAACATTTGATTAGTTGCTTCTTTCTGAGCTGTAATGTGCCGCTAGATAACGTGACTGGAGCCAGAGGAGCCTGAGAAGACGGTGAGAGAGCTCTTGAGTTGAAGAGGTTTGGTCTGAAGTGCACCTGGCTCTGGTCGACGCTGGCACAGGTGCAACACAAACATCGACGCACAAACAGGAAAATACAAATGCGCTCCAAATTTATCCCTCTCAATTGAGTGCAATGTTGAGAAAAACCTCGCTGACTCATCAAAGACGATTATACGAAAATAAACAGCCTCTCTTCTCTAGCCTAAAAAGGTCATTCACTTTCACACAAATACTAAACTAATGGAAAACAGGTTGTGTGCATTCACAGCTCACTTCTCTGTGTTTAAATCAAAAGGTCAAAGTTTGGCTGGTCAGTCTTGCCCTGCTGGTAGATGCTGTAACTACACCATTCTGGGAACGACAGCCAACAATTTGTCATGTATTCTGACTAATAATTTCTATTTTATATAAATTGCAAATATTGTTATTAATATATTATATTATCAACGATTTTTTTAATGTTTTTGAAAGAAGTCTTTTAGGCTCACGCTGCATTTATTTGATCAAAAATACTAGTCTGGGTTTCCCCATGCTGCCTTCCCGCAGCGCGATTTTATTCACGCTGAAAGGCAGTATGGATACCATGGTCCAGATTTTCGCCTCATTTAGGGAACCAATCACAGAACGGGGAGGGAGCAGCAAGACTATGAAGACATCTATGTTGGCTATGAGCTCCGTACAGGCGCATTTGATAGACATTCTTAGCACCCAATAAACGGCGCCGGGCATTCGTAAACCACACCTCAAATACGAGAAAATGTACATGTGGTTCCCAGACCCAAGTCTCAACGAGAATTGGGTCTGGCGTTAGCTAGGCTACAAAAATACATAAAAACAGTAAACATTTGAAATATTATTAGATAATATCAATAAATGCTATAGGTATAAATAGTTGTTAGATGTTATTTATACCTCAGTGTATTGTAGTATATTATAAAATGTTATGCCACCTTATTGTATTGGGACATTTCTTGTCCTTATCCCTAAAGCCCACCCATCCACCTACGCTAAACCCTATCCGTTAAACACTTTATTCCCAATATTAAATACCCGTTAGGCACTTTATTTCCATTTTTCAATTATTTTCTTAATTTGAATTAAAAATAAATGTCTCTTAAGCTGATATGCAAAGGGAAAAAAGGAGAAGAATGAGTTTGGTAAAAGGTGGATTAACACTTTGGGTTGGTCGGGTCTTTACAAAATCAGCGGGCTTTCTTTTGTAATTTCCCAGGCCAGCTCAATCAGACATTGGTGGACAGAGTGAGTGTAAAGAGCCTCTGCCAACAAGGTGTAAGTAGACACTCAGAATAATTAATTTCTTTAAAAAAAAAAAAATTTCTTACTGACCCCGATATTTTGGTTAGTATTGTATATTATTACTTTTCTAAGTGATTAAAGTCGCCATTTTTGCCTCACAAAAGATGGGTCAAAAATGTGAATCACATACAGCAATCAGAATATCATAGAGATTTGAGGTTGGGCTCTTTTAAACTGGGCCTGTGAGCAACTACCCAGAACTCACTAGCATCATGGAGCTGAGTTTTGCATAGAAAAGCCCCACTCAAGTTTCTTCATAAAAAGTTTTAAAAATCTAGTAAAAATCATCCAGTCTCCAGAGAGAGAGTGAGGCACCCTGCCTTCAACAAGAAGCATTAAACACAAAACATGTATGTACAGATCTGATAAAAGAACAGCATAATAGTCCTAGTGTTAAATCGAAGATCAGTTAAATTGTGCATATGCTTTGTTGGACAATTTCTTGGACGAAATTTGCGTTCTTACTGGAAATGTTCATTCTGCTTTCTGTCCATATGTCTAACGATTCTCTATTATTTCTACTGCAGGATTTGTTTCCCCTTTTTGTGAAAGAACAAAGCAATAGGAGATCTCAGTTCACAAAGTTTGTGTAAAGTTAGAAAAAGACCAGAGATGTGAACCGACTGAGAAATGTCACAATGCTGCTTTTTAACAAAAATGATAATAATAAACGTTATTTTATAAAGCGCCTTTAAAAGCAGCTTCTCAAGGCGCTATTCACGAGATAAGCAATCGCACAATAAATAAAATAATAATATTAAACAACAAACAAATGCTAGCTTTGTCTTGAGTTGTAGTCAATAAATGTATTCCTTAAAACTCATCTTTGATCACCAAAATTACATACTTACAAGTTTTTTCCTTAAAAAAATTCTTAATGCCTTAAAATAGCTTGAATGTAACTCTACACCCTTGCCTCATTTAGTATACGCGGTTCAATGAATTCAATCCCCGCCTCCACTCGCTCTCACCAGCTCAGAGATACACTCGTTGATGATCACACGTTGGCGTGATTGGTTACAAGGTAGTTTGTGACGTCAGAAACTTTTTCAAACCACGTTTTTGAGACTGTCTTTAGTTCACTGCAGTTTTAAGGAGAAAATACTCAGCAATGGTGCTGACTTATGACTTTTCACATGGTTTGTCTTAAAGCATATTGAAAACAGCACATATATATAAACAACATTAAAAGCTTGTTTTTTTTAAACACAGGAGGACTTTTAAAAATGTCTGAGCTTGCCTAAGTTCAAAAGGAAGAGAGTTCCAAAGGGTAGGAGCTCATAGACAGAAAAAGTCCTGTCCCCCATAGATCTTGAGGAAAAGCCAGCAAATTACACTGTGAGGAGCGCAATCTGCGATGTAGGCTATAAAGAATTTAACGATGCGGATAAATAATGTGGAGCCAAGCCATGTAAGGCTTTGTGTGTAAGAATCATAATTTTAAAATCAACCTGACCGAGAGCCACTGCAAAGACTCCAAAATAGGAGTAATTTGATTGCATGTCCTGGTCCCAGTCAGGATCCTGGCGGCCGAGTTTGGCACATATTGCAGCTTGTTAAGTGTGGATTTAGAAACTCCAGCTGAAAGGGCATTACAGTACTCTATCCGAGAGACAACGTACGAGTTTATCCACCTCTCAGCTGCACAGAAATAGAGCACAGGGTCAATCTTACTACATCTGAGGTGAAAAATGATGTTTTAACAGTGCTCAGTCAAGTCACCATTTATATAGTGCTTTTTACAATACAGATTGTTTCAAAGCTTGCCTCAAGGGCATCCAAGATGTAGGTGTCTTTGTTTCCGCAGTAGTTTCAATTTTGATATTTTTATGTCAAACCGTTCTTGTCTGTCAGTCATATAATGCAGGTCTATGGTCACCACCTCAGAGAGCATGCACAGAGAAGTCCAAATTAAACATGATTTAATGACTCGTAAATGTAAGTACACTACACATTGATGGCCTAAGACACGAAACGAGCGGTTTGTGTGAGAAAACGAACAGTATTTTTAAATCGTTTTTACCTCTTGTAACCACAGCCACGTCCAAGTGATCTGAGGGCGCGGGCGCTTCGGTCTGCGCAAGCGCTGGAAAGCGCCGGAAGTGATCTCTCGCGCGAGCATACATAATTGTTTTCTTTCACGGCGGTTTAAACATCCCGGATAAGCGCAAATTAGTACCATTTTAATTAGCCGTCTTACCTACAATCTCTGTTCTGTGTAAACAATGAGTGACGTACACGCTCGAGAGATCCTGTATACGCGCTTTCCGGCGCTTCCGCAGACCAAAGCACCCGCGCCCTCAGATCACTTGGACGTGGCTGTCCATGTGGCAAATCATGTTTAATTTGGACTTCTCTGTGCATGCTCTCTGAGGTGGTGACCATAGACCTGCATTATATGACTGATAGACAAGAATGGTTTGACATAAAAATATCACAATTGAAACTACTGCAGAAACAAAGACATCTTGGATGCCCTTGAGGTAAGCTAAAACATACCATAAAAAAAGTAATTGTCTAGCTTAAATACGTTTTTAATTGAATCATTTTTCGTTGTAAATATCATTAGTTATCAACTTAGGGGCCGCTTACACGACACCATTCTCAACTGAAAACTTTTAATGCGTTCTGGCTGTTCATTTACATTAACATTGGTGGCCTGAGAAAGCAAACTTTGAAGTAGGTTTCAAAGTGCTCGTTTTTTAAAATGAGTTTTGAAAGCTTAGAACAAAAATGATCAAATGCAAGGCTGGCATCAAAAACTGAACATATGTCTTTTTCTTCCAAGCTGCTAAATTATATTGTCGCTGTACACCTCCCATGCTGACAGCCCACCGCAAGACCTGTGGCTCTAAATCTAAACCAAACCTCTTCCTCGACCTCCACGGCCTGCAGGCTTTGACAATGTTAAATGAACCATCCTACAACTTCCCGCTGAGCCATAGTGCCATTTATTCACACTCCTTACAAATACCAAATCGTCATGAGTCGCAGACATGGTGACCTTTGACCCTGTGTCTGCCCATGTAATCCTGTCCCAGTTTATCCCTGCTGCTCGGTGAAGACGAAGAGAGAGGAAAACAGCTGATGTCATAAGGGGAAGTGCAGTGATGTATGAGAGGAACAGGAAATGAGCATCAACACCACACTAAGCTGGATTTCAGGCCAATCAGATTGCTGGCAGGACTCCACCGGACTGAGCAGAAAAGATGGAAGTGTCTGTGAGGTTAGATCAGAATATACAATGTGTAGCCATAATTGGACTGATATGTCTAAACCTCCCTTATGTCTAAAAAACCCCAGGATTGGCCCCCTGGAGGGTCTCTGAATCACTCCATTGATGTGAAACCAGACAGGATCATTAAGACAGAGATTCAAATAAACATCAATGGGTTTAGACCATCTTAAAGGAAAAGGATTTTTTTTTTTTTTTTTTTACAAATGTACGACTTCCTTTCTTTTTTGAAACAACAAATGACAAAGCTATTCTATGACTTGTATGCACACGTTGTATGGATATATATATCTTTTCTTGAAAAGAAACATTTTTGTAATGACAGAATGGTTTGTAACAACAAGAGGGTGAATAAATGATGACAGGATTTTCATTTTTGGCTGAACTGTCCCTTTAAGAGACTGAGGTATAATTTTGCAAAAATTGTGATCGATTGTTGATTGCGATAATAATACCTGTCAGTTTGGAGTTTTGGCTGCAGTTGAGCTGAATATACCCTAGTTCTGCATTAAATTTAACAGTCACGGTCGAGACTCTCTCCCTGGACGGCACATGATTACCCAGCATTCCCTTGCTATACAGTATAGTTCACCAGGGACAAAGAGAGGTTAAACACAGCCCTTCTTATGCTGCTGCCTTCATGCGGATCCATTTCATTAAATATGGCATTGAACAGCACTGAATTTAGCAGAAAAATAAGATATGTCCCTGTGGGATCAAAATTTTCCGCTCCAATGAAAACAATAATATTCTCGCTCAGGGCTAGAGTGATTTAAAGAAAGCTACACATAAATTTACATCCTATATCTGGTCTACAAATGTGAAACATAATATAGGGAAAAATTCCAAGATATTTTACATACGGCACATGGCATCGCTGTCCAGGTTTTTGAAATGACTAAAAATCATAATAATAAAAGTCAGCATAAAAAACATATTCCATACCATAATTTTTCTTAAATGTGCACACGGTGATCACAATAAATAAAAAGAGCAAAACATTATCTTTATTTCTCATTCTTATCATGTGAAACAAAATTATACATTATTTAATTTGTAAATGATTCATAAAAGTATGTATAAAAGCAGTTATAAAAGAAAATACTATTTCCGAATTTTTCTACTTCAAATTTTCACATTTAATTCATGTTTAATGTCACTTGCTGTTTCTTATTTTTTATGAAATTTACTAGCAAAAAAGGAAAAAATTGTTTCTATAATTCTCTCTCTCTTTTGTAATCACCATTGTTTCTACAGAATTAAATGTGAATCTTAAAAAAATATATAATTTCTGATTTATTTTCTTGTTTCTTTGCTGTCTCGATTGTGTGGTGAAGTTTGACCTGGGCATGTTTTCATTGGCTTCACACCAAAAGCTGTTTTCACACGTGCTTTTTGAAATGTATATACAGTGCTTTTAAGTGTTGATGATTTCAGACTTTTTGTGACCCATGTTACATGGCCTACAGTTATTTGGAGGAAATCGAAACCATCCTTTGAATCTGAAAGATCATGATCTGCGGGTGGGAAGGTTCCCCGTTACCCCTGCACCTCATCCTCAGTCAAACCTGTTTCTGCTTCAACATCAAAAACATGCCAAGGAGAGGCCAATTTATGAAGAATTCACTCGTTCAGCACACGCACACACAGACAAGCATCCACGCACACCACCACAAAGCGTCACCTTTGCATGCAGATACATGGTCACTGCAAATAATTCCTGCTCCTCCCTGACTAGAGAAAATAAGAGAGAGCTGAAAGATGCCTCTGTGAAAATGGAACCATCTGCTGACATTTGCCCACTTCAAAAGATACAATGGATGTTATGATGATGAAGTGATTGAATGCAACGCAAATAAACATAAAAAAAGATAAAAGCTATATGGCCATGATGATATGATAATCAGGGGATCCCCTTTCATCACTCACTGTAGCCCCCAGTCATTCATTTTGATGTTTTTTGTGGATAGGAGGGAGCTGTATATTATTATGTCTGTTGAATACGTGATGGACATGACAATATGTTACGGTGGGACTGGAAAGTTCACAGTATCATAAAACTTATTTAAAAATTACACTACCGCTCTCTTATGCTCACATGAGTACATTTGAATAAAAAAACGATGCCAAAGCTGAATTTTCGGCATCATTACTCCAGTCTTCAGTGTCACATGATCCTTCAGAAATTAGCAAACAACAGTATAACTATAGTATAAAAAAATAAAATAAAATAAATAAATGAACTTGATTAGACTTGATAAGTTTCTTGTTGATAGTGTACGGTAAATGGTGTTCCATAAACCTTTAAAACGTTTATGCATTAAATGGAACATGAATTTGTTGGAAGCGAAATCTGAATTTCAGCTCCGGAGGCTTTTCTCAGCACTTGTTACACAGTGATACAAACAGTAATGATAGCATTTTTTTTTTTCTATATCAATTAAAGCACGAGTCCTCATCCTTGGGAAGTGCATGTAAAGTGGATTTGCTTTTGCATCTCAGAAAACAGCTTTTTCACACACTGCAAGGTAATATTTGAAAAAGCATAATAAACTACAATAACAGACAGACAAGGAGACCTTGTCTCTTCATTTTAGAAGTCGACGATTCACAGTGTACAGTAAGCTTAGATACAGAGGTTTTCCCAGGGAACCTTATAAAAACATCTCGAGAGCTGTCAATATTGTTGCTATTTGCACTTGTGAGAAGTTCCTGTTTGCATGGATTGGTCCCCATCCAGGTATACTGCACGAGTGGCTTTCGAAAGCTTCGGGCTTTGCTCGCTTTCCTTGGAGCAGATTTCTATAAACTTCCACAGGTGCACAGTAAAACAAAAGGGCTCGAACCCAGTGAGATTTACGTACAGTAAGTGGCTTTACTCACAAAAACAAGTAGGATTGCTTGTATTAGAAAAATAAATGGGAATTTTGGGTCATAAAACAGAACTATTTTTACCACAATACAGTTTTCCCCCATAGGCACCTAAAAATGAATATTTTCTCGACCTCATGCTGTTCCAACATATGCCACATATGACCATGAAACACAAAAGGATGCATTTAGAGTTTCCCCAGGTGCTCTTTTCCATACAATGAAAGTGAATGAGGGAGAAAGCTCCACAAATTAATAAATAAATAAAAATGGTACATAATAGTTTTATTTTTAGTATCATAGAGATACTATTATTGTTTTTACTTATATTACTGATTTAGTGCTCAAGAAACATTTATTATTATTATCAGTGTTGATCGAACAGTTGTGCTGCTTAATATTTTTGTGGAAACCATTATGCATTTTTTTCAGGATTCTTTGATGAATAAAACATTTTTGAAAACCTGTATTGTATAATGTGTACAATCTGTGTTGTATAAAGTGCTTTAAAAATAAAACTTTTGAATGGTAGTGTATATATAGAGTTTTTATTTTAAAAAAATGATTTTAGTTGGCTACATCAAGTTCAACTAAATGAAAACTGAAATGAAATGCTGCCTTGGTAAAGTAAAGTGAAATTAAAATGTTATTTTATGGTTTTAGTTAACTAAAATAACCCTTGTCTATAATACTGTATGTAATGCTCCATGTTTAAAATGATTTTGAAGCCAATTCGTTTTTTGCACAAAGCTATTTGCTATTTTTATATTAATTATTTGTATTGAAAGTGCAGTGTTATTAAGTTATTAAAAAAATGTGTGTGTGTGTGTTACACTGAAAACTGACAAAATAACAGTAAATGGTCACTTTTTGATGGTTTCATTTTTGAGTGAACTATCCTCTAAAAAATGATTGTGTGTAAACTGTATTCATTTCTTTCTTTGCATAAAACAGATCTGTCTGAATGCAAATCAAATCACATTCAATACAGAAAATGTGGTTTTTGAGTTTTCACAGCAAATCCAATCCCCACAACCACAACAAAAGAGAATCAGTGCCAGCCCCGTCTCACTTCCAGCTCAAATCATTAGAGTGAGTGGATGGGGACAGATTGAATGTTACCGCTAATAATTCCAGCTCTCTTATGTCCCTCGTGGACCAAGCCTCGATTTAAATGCAAGAAAGGAAAACACAGAAGCCCTTTTCACTCCGAAAGGCCAAAAAAGACCTCGCACAATGTGTTTTCACTTTTTGGAGCGTCAAAGAAGAGATCTTTTTTCATTTCAAACTGGATATATTATTATACCTCTTCTGAGATCCGAGAGTTCATCTGGATTTTCCTCATTGATAAAAATGCAATTGAGAAAGTTCTGAATATGAAACTGACACATGTGGTTCTAATAAAGCCATAGGTCTTAAGTGACACTCAAACCCTTTACTCATTAACAGTTCACAAATATGTACCAAATGGCTCTGCCCGGGTGTCTCGTCTGTCTGACGTTGAGAAGCCAAGAGCAGCGAGTTACCGTTGTCTTATCACACTTAGCCATCTCACAGGTCCCCATAACACGTCGTGTTTGAGACGATATCTGCGTCACCCAACCCTTCCAGAAGGCCAGAACTCCCTTGAAAACCACAAGCTCTTGCAAGATGACCCCCCTGTGTAATAACGTGTTGATTTTAACCCGTGGTATCGCCACGCACCGAATCAGCCTCTCTCAGAGGAAAGCCTGTGGAATGTATTTGAAGAGGTCATTGTAACTGCATCTGAAACTTCTCAAGGAAAATGCTGCCAGAGAATCACCTCTGCATCTCGCTGATGGATCGGCCATGAACGAAGCAAGAATTGTGATCTGTATCAATACTATCATTCAAAAGTTTGGGGTCGGTATGAAGGCTGCATTTATGTGATCAAAAATACAGTCAAATAAACATTATTACACTTTTACAATCTATTTGAATCTATTTTAGAATGTAATTTATTCCTTTGATGTCAAAGCTGAATTTTCAGTCACTTTCGATCAATTTAATGTCACTTTTGATTGCGGAATAAAAGTATTAATTTATTTTACAAAATTGTAAAAAAAAATAAAAAAAAATAATAATAATAATTTTTGAACAGTAGGGTACATAGTAGTAATTGCTGTTCTGAAAATACTGTGTCAAGAAAAAAGAAAAATCATTTTATTAGAGTAAAGATTTTTTCACATTAAATGAATAAGACTTTGGGAGGAAATCTGCTTTACTATCACAAAATAATGCAAAATATCCTATGGTCCTTAGTTTATGATTTATTCCCTTGGATTTAAAAGTGAAATATGATCTGGACATTTCTCCATTAGAATCACCTGAATGATTTTTTTTTTTTTTTTGCACGCAGAAGCCATAAAACTGTTCTGTTCGATTTTCAGTCATTGTGAAGATAAAGATGGATCTTATTAAGCTGAACGCTTTCTAAACGTTGTTTCAAAACGGAGGCAAAATCATTGTATGTTAATGCTCATGGCGTGTTTGCTTTATACTTTGGCCTGTTCTTACAAATTACTATGTAAATCAGTTTTTAGTAATGCCAATTATCTCTTAAAAGAGAACACAGGAAATGCTTATCTGCATGGCGAGGAAGGAGACGGGGCCAAAACAGCCACGTGAACCATCATCATGCTTCAGATATATGAAAACATTATTCTCAGATGAACATAAAATGCTAAAAATTGGATAACAAATGATTGTGGTTGGGATTTAGACGACAGACTCCCGCTACAGTTCTGGGTCTGCTGGTCCTACCGAGGCTTTAAACAGGATCATGCACAAACAATGGCTAGCGTAACCCCACTGACCCTTTAGACACCCGGAACCCCCTGCTGTCCCAGACATATATCATCACAAACACACCACATAACAATAATTACTCACATCTGTCCAGCAGAGATCAAACACACATTAATTAAACACATTTTTAGTTTACGAGGACACAATATAAAAACGTATTACACGTGATAATATTGGGTTTATCCACCTTTAAATGGGATAATCAAAAAATATCTACTTACAGCTGACCTTTGACTTGGACTTTTAGATTTTACTCAATGATTAGTACCCTTGAACCCTATGCACAGCCCAAACTTGAGCTCTGCCGTCATGTCACTAGGACGATAAATGTACCGGGCCTAATTTCAGCAGGAAAAAAAATTATGCAAGATCTTACATAATACAGCTTTTGTCACATAAACATAACAAGATATATGCATAAACATAACAAGATCTATAACTAGATTACTTCAACAAGATGAGATTACTTCATACTGCATGTTATATAATATTTACTTCAGTGAAATAACTGTGCACAGTTGATGTCAAAGTTAGCAGTGTTAGAAGTAAAAAGTAAAAGTAGTTTTCCTTTTTTGTGCAGAAAAAAAAAACTTTTGCACAACATGTCATGGATTCGATTCCCAAGGAATTAATGTGCTGATATACTTCAATGCATTGTAAGTTGCTTTGAATAAAAGAATCTGCCAAATGCGTACATATAAATATAAATGATTTGACTACTTTAAATTGTGAGTGGCTTGGTATTGTTCACCATGCAGATTATAGCTCATATTTCAGGTAGCCACAATTGAGCATTATTTCAGAAGGTACAGAAGAGGATATTGGAATCTGTGGATTAACTAATTGATAAATAATGCCATTTAACAGTCATTCTCAATTATTTCACAATGGCCGGCCAGCCTAGTCACGCTCCTCTGATAGCCAGCGTCCCGCCATCCCAGAGGGAAACATCTGGAACAGCGCAAGGGAAGCCCCCCCACCATTGGTAAAACATTGCAGCGGTGCGCTAATAAGAACCACTTGCATCATTTAGCCAAGTGCTGATGAATGACCCCTGTTTCAGTAATGCTCGTTGCTTTTAGGAGAGCAGGGGCGTGCTTTGACACTGGCCATGAGATAGTCTTCTAGTCAGGTCAAAGACAGGCTTCAATGGTACCTGGTCTGATTAGTTGGATAGCAGACACTGTGTTCATTAACACAGCCTTCTCGTCTGTGAAAACATAATTACTTTTGTCATGAAACGGCTACTGTGAGTTAAGCCATATTTGACACAAAATGTCATTCTTCATACATCTCATGGCAGATCTGTCCCGACAGTGCTTTTTGGTTTACTTCAGTGGATTCATTACAAGTTAAGCTCTAAAGACAGAAACAGTGGCATGCAATTTGTAAAAACGTCTGTGAGTTTATAAGGAAGAGTATTGCAGAATAGAAAAACTGTTGTAATCAGTGTTGAGGGTAAATAATTACTAAGTAATCTAATTACAGTAATTTAATTACTTTTCCCTTGAAAAAGTTAAGTACGGGATTACCTTTTTTTGATGACTAATTATTCTGATGTAATTGCATTATACTATATAGACTATAGAACAATTATATATAAAACAATAGTGGATTTAACCCATTTTGGTCAGTTCAAGAATCATTTATGCAATTGTATTGTTTATTTAAAAGAATCAAAAGTTTTGTGCATGTCCTTGTATTGTTCAACTGGTCGAGGTTGATATGGGATTTAAAAGGTAATTAGTGATAAGTAATCCAATACTTTTTAGAGAGAGTAATTAGTACAGTAATCTAATTACACTGCGGAAGATGTAATTAGTAGCTAGTAATGAATGACTTTTTTTAGAGTAAACTTACACAATGCTGGTTATAATACACCATTATCACACTGTTTCTAAAGAATAGCCACAAGAAATAAGCAACATATATGTGTTAACATATGTGATAAAATCTCTTACTGGCTTAAGCCAGTGCATCTTTTGCATGAAATGTAGAAGATACCAGAAGATACCAGAAAGGAAGGGAACAAGGGAACGAACAAATGAACATGAGTCATGAGTCATTGAGATTTCCACTGATTCACTCAGGAATGGAAAATGTACAATGCTAGTATCGTACTCTTAATATTTCTGCCATATAAATATATGCTAAAATTTATTTTAACTATATATGCTGTGTCTTTATGAGTGAGTCACTGAATCATTCACTCATTGAAGCACAGTGATTCGTTCAGGAACAAAACACCTTAACTGTGTGTTGCAAAAATTCAATATGTAATCAATATGTGTCTAAAATGTGGCATTTTTGCCTATATTTAGAGTAGGAGGACAGACAGGATCATGGGAGAGGAGAGAAGGGAATTGGACCAGGAAAGGACGTGGAGCAGCGTCGCCCAAAGTGCAACCGCACTGTAAGTCAGAGCACTTGCCCACACAGCTACGGCTCCGACCTGAATTGTAAGTTAATCTTACTGTCGTTCTGAGTACCATTACAACAGGACTCTTTTTCTCTCTTTTTTTCATGCACACTCAGGCGCACACACACACACACACACACACACTCCAGCCTCTTGATCCAGTGGTCTGTGCAGTCCAGCTGTGAGGTCAGATGTTAGTAGGGTTGATTATGAACAGTGAGCATCTGTCTACACCATCTGATAAACCTGTTCCTTCCACCTCAAAAAGGCACATGGAAATGAAAAAAGGGGGTGTCATCACCTTACGACCACTCAAGACCTCTGTTGTCTTGATACACTGACCTCAGGTCTGTAAAGGGGGCAGCACAGAGCACAGGGCAAAGGCTAAAGCTGCCTGAACATGTCAATCAGACGAGCATCGAGCACATGTGCCATGTTGATGAAATGACCTGTCAATCACAGTGTCAGTGGATGTGCACAGGTGTGCAGAGTGAGAGAAGAAATTGCTGCAAACTCCATAAAACACTCGCACATGCTTGATAGAAAAGGCCACAGTTCACACATTCCCAAATAAAGTGCTTTAGAGAGCAGAGAGGACAGGTATTTTAGATGCTGATTGGGCCTGACAATAGCACATCTACAGCCGTCTGAAAACAGAACAACAGCTTAGACAAGAACACTTGCATGACTAAAAATCAAGAACCAGCAAAGTGGAAATGTTATTTATGATTTAATCTTTACATTTGCTGTGGGTAGTTGCAAGAGTGTTGCAATGCGGTTGCTTAAGTGTTCGTGGTGGATGCTAGGGTGTTGCTCACCGTCAAAAACTCAGTTAGTACGTGCAGTAAGTCAATGTAACTAAGTCTTCACCTGTTTAATTGTTTGTATGGAAAAGATCATATAGATAATCACTTAATTTATTGTACATATTAAAAAATATTTGAATATTAATATATAGGCTACTGTTATTGAATTAACTCATGTAATTGTATTATTCACTCAGCCGAATCCTTCAAAAACACTGATACCTTTAGGAACGAAAATCAAAACTGTGTGTTGCTCGAAGAGCCGTTGTTTGATTCTGCTTGATTCGTTTGGAACTGTTTTCGTTGGCCAAGCAAAATCAAAGTACATGGCAATTGTGTGTGTACATTGTAAATTACATCATATTAACGTCTTGTTTATTGAAATACAAAAACTATAGATGTCGCAAGCTGATAGGTCCTTAACTCAATCTGCTAGCAATCTCATCGTTCTCTATATGGCACAGCTGATTGGTTTCTGTCACATCAGCAGTCAATAAGCTCAACCTTCAAACACTTAGTCAGCATTTACTGTAGCAATCTACTGTAGCTTTCAGAAACCCTCCACCTTCCCCAGAAAAATATTGTCCATCTAAGAAATTGCCCAAGAAAAGAAAATACATCATGCCCCACCAGACTCTTTTCATGACATTTTTTTTTTGCTATGTGCCTGCTAAATATTATGAACATTAGACGCTAAAAGGTAGTATGTTACTGATCCAGAGTGAAGCTGATTGTTCAGACTGCTGGAACTAATGCATTGTCCATCAGAGAGATTATCATCTACAGTCCTCTGGCCACACGCACAGGTCACGGACCAACGATACCAGCACAATCCTCAGTTAATGGACCATGATCCACTCTATCTGATCTGAGACACTGCAACAAAATCCTGGAATTGTTTGGTTCAAGTGATACTTCAAAAGCCAGGGATATCATCAACCAATCAAGATGAAGCTGTGTGCCAGCACATAATAGCATGCATACTGGAGTAAACATATAGGCCAACATGTTGAGTGTAAACTTGGCATAAGGGCTACAGTTGACATCCAAGTCACGCCTCATAGAAAAAAACGTAATGTGCGTAGTCAAACATGTAGATGAATCTGATGGAGTAGATTTTGTAGTCATAAATTCAGAACAAAAGACATCTACAGGGAATAAACACAGATAATGTAAATATAATTTTTTTAAAAATACTCCGAATTGAATTAAATGATGTAATGTCCTCTCTGCTAGTTTCCAGATAACTGGTACAATCTCCAAGTGAAATAAAAGCGTAATGTTGTATTTGACGGATATCAGCTGTATTTTGAATCATGGCTTGGTTCTCTGAGCCCCCTAGCAAAGGCCTGAAGAACCACATCATTAACTTTTTACTTTAATGAGCTTACGACTTCCTCCTTTTGGGGCAGGGATCCTGTCTATTGAGGGCAGAGCATCTCTGCAGGGGTATTGCACAATGTGTGTATGTGTGTGTGTTTATGCGTATAGGATGCTAGAGGCTGTAAGCTCTGGGTTTTATGAGCTGGTACCTCCTGTCTGGCACAAATTTACAGAAAGAAATGTTTCCTGAGGCCCACACTGCCAATCAAACAATTCCTAAAAACAAATACACACTACCATTCCACAAAAATATTAAGCTTGCAACTGTCCATATTGATAATAAGAACTGTTTCTTGAGCATCAAATCAGCATATTAGAATGATTTCTGAAGGATCATGTGACACTGAAGACTGGAGTAATGTAGCTGAAAATACAACTTTGCATCACAGGAATAAATTATACATGAAAATGTATTAGAATAGAAAACAGTTATTTTAAATTGAAATAATATTTCACATTATCAATGTTTTTACTATATTTTTATTCAAATAAATTCAGTGGTGGTGAGCATTAGAGACTTATGATAATTATATAGATATTATTTATCACATCAAAAAAAAAAAAAATTGAGGTGCAAAATTTTTGCCTCTAAATAATAATACAAAATGGGACACCATTAGGCACCATTATGTCTTATAGCAAATTCCAGTAACGCATGAGATAATTCTGTTTAATTGTTTTGGCTATGTTTAATTAAAATTTCATTGGCAAGCTCTATAACTACACCCAAAAAAAAAAAAAAAAAAAAAGTATATGAATCCCTCTCCTTCTTTCCACATTTGGTGCACTGGAGATTTCATACATCATCATAGGTTAGTGTGACACTATACAGCTGCTGACATGTGAGAAAGTCCTCTGGAAAAACCTCCATTCCCTGATCCTCATTAACCTCTCCGGCCACAACTGTGGCCTTTCAGGCAGTATCAAAACACAACCACTGATGAAGGCAGATCTGGCGTACAGGAAGCCTGTAAACCTGCGGTCTGAGGAATGAGTGCACAGGGTCAAGGAGATTGAGGTTCCCAGCACAATGTCAGTGGATGTGCATGACAGAAGCGCGGGACATTTCACTGTGGAATTCACACAGTGGAGACGGAGTGACACTTTGTTGGTAATTCAATACGTTCCCTGTGTATATTTAAATAATGTTTGACTAACTAAACCCCCCTCTGCCATGAGACAACATAAAGGAAGTGCCAGGCTAAACAGCATGGCTTACCGATGCTCCCATAAATACAGCATGAAATGTTATGTCAAAATATTTTTTTAGTGAGCAGACGACATCATCCAGATGTGCCAATCACCGAGGCTAGGTAGAAAAAAACTACAGGAGTGCAAAACCTAATCTCTGCACAAGTTGTTTTTTTTCTGCACAATTTTGTTCTTTTATAACACAATATGCTTTTTGCAGCTGATTGAGACCAAATAACTTTTGTTTTTAATCAGCCCTACAAAAAAAATATGACCTAGCCAAGAGTGCATTAATTTACATTTAATCATTTAGCAGACGCTTTTATCGAAAGCGACTTACAAATGAGGAGAGCAATAGAAGCCATCAAACCAACAATAGGGCAACAATATGCAAGAGCTGTGACAAGTCCCAGTTAGCCCAGCACATAACACGTAGCAAGGATTTTTATTTATATATATATATATATATATATATATATACACATACAATTAGATTTAGATATAGATAGATATAGAATAGTAAGTTGTTCAAAAAAATTAATGAAATTGCAGAAATTGTGAAGTTAATTTACAAAGTTATTTAAAAAAAAAAAAATGTGTGGGGAATAAATGTAAAAATATCCATGACCTCTGTAGAAAACAGTTCCAGCTCAAATATGGATTAGCCATATTGACAACTGACAGCAACTAACAACAGCCCAAGGCCGTGTGTGTAGTGTGATTTCCCTGACATGTCTGTATAATTGATGTAATGAGTAAAACATTTGATCAGCTGTTGAAGAGACTCTGTCAGTGGTATGAGAGTTTACTGACCTCTGTAAGGGTCTGCTGTTCAGAACAGTCTTGACAGGAAGCCAAAATCTGTCCTCAATGAGTGTAAGACAGCTGTCCCCACACACACGGACAGGATGACCTTGGACTCGGTGTATGTCCATGTACATGCTTAGCTATAGTTTAAGGGGGAAAACTGTCAAAACCTCTTGTGGACACTTATAAATTCACAAATAATAAATATGCACAAGTAAACAATTCTATTAATTATTAACAATAATTTTAATCTGAAAATGCAAAACATTTTCCTTTAGGTTTAGGGTTACAGTGTGGATACACCAGTGTTATTTATATCATGCAGATACTATAGTTTTTATTCATATTTTGAATAAGTTTTTATTTTTCTATGTTTTGTTTTCATTTTAGTTTTAGTTCGAGTTTTTACAAATATGTTTAGTTTTTTTTATAAATTATTTTAGTTGAACTACTAAACTTTATTTTAAAGTTAAACTAAACGAAAATAAAAAATGCTGCCTTGGCAACTAGCTGAAATAAAATAAGTTTAAGTTTTTTTATATTTTATTCTATTTCAGTTAATGTTTATTTTTTTAAAGCAATTTTTTTAATGGTTTTAGTTTTAGTTAATTATATTAAACTTGGTCTACGTATATAGCATGTATAATATACACTGTAAAAAATAAAATGATCAATAAGTTGTGACAACATGTTTTTACATTGCTTTAACTCGTCAAAATAAGTAACGCAATTGTCAACTTTCTATACGTTATACAAGTTTCAACAATTTTTTTACAAGTCAGTTTGATTTAATTTAAGTTAAAATGACTTAAAATTGTACTTAAAAATTTAAGTCAGCAATTTTATTACAGTATCTAATGTTGAGGTTTATTTTTATTTGCTCTAAAATAATGTATATACATTCATCAAAACAATATAAGGGATACTACAGAACAAAATACGGAGAGAGAGAGAGGGATAGAGAGACAGCAGAAATGGTATGAGAACAACATGTACCATAATTCCCAGCTGCTACATGCCACGGCAACTTCAGCGCTGCTAACTTTTCACATCTGAACTCACGAGGATGTTTTTAGAGACCACTTCTTGTCCATAATATTACACAAGCATCTTGCATTTCTAGAGCATGGCACTGGGCAACACTATATGTCATGGGGTTTGTGCAGCAAATGCATGAAAAATGTGTTAAAAATTGCTTTGGATAAACGTGTCGGCCAAATGCATCAAACTGACAGAATCAAACCAAAGCTGTGCATACAGACAAACCCCAGAGTCCCGCAATCTCTAGCAAACTATTACAACCTAAATGAAAGACATTCTTAGACATTTCTGAACATATATTTGAACTTCCAATCATGTTGTCCTCAGTTATATAACTCTGGAATATTGCCTCTTGTGTCAGGTCACAGCCCCACCTCGGCTATGTTCACTCCACTGGCTCCCCATCTCTGCAGGATCAAGTTCAAAACACTTGTATTGGCATACAAGCCCATCAACGGACATGCTGACGCCTATAGGGCCATTTGCCCCCTTCGACTGACCATCAACACACACTCTTTTCTGTCCTCATACCCAAATGTGGACATAGCTTCCTCTATTACAGCAGAATCCCTCCCGCATGAACATTTGCCTTTTTAAAACAACTTGGGTTAATTAACATTTTTTGATTTATTAAAAAGTTTGTTTTTAGCACTTTTACCCCCATTTTTCTCAAATGTGAAGCTAAAACAGTCTGTAAATTGTTCTGGATGCGTGTCTGATGGCAACAGTTATATCAATAAGGTCTATTTCCATTTCTCCTACAAAATGTTGGTTCTTAGTATTCTCAGTTCTCACGCATGTGTCGTGGCGCTCTCGTGAACTCACATCAGAGGCCCATACGGAAGAAAATGTATATTTTGTTGGTTTTTTTCGCACAAAAAGTATTCTCGTTGCTTGATGAACTTAAGGTTGAGCCACTGTAGTCACTTGGACTATTTTAATGATGTCTTTACTAACTTTCCTGGGCCGGCAGATGCAATTACCCAGCAGCCTATGAAGGAGTGAGACAGCTCGCAGATTTCATCAAAAATATCTTAATTTGTGTTCCGAAGATGATCGAGTCTTACGGGGTTGGAACAACATGAGGGTGAGTAATTACTGACAGAATTTTCATTTTTGGGTGAACTATCCCTTTAACCCTTTCCCAGCCATTAACAGAATTTTCCGATAGGGGGCGCTATAAGGCATCTCCTGAAAGAGTACAGAACCTGAAGATCAAAACACATGTGAAGAAGAAACAGAAACAAGCAATAGCATTATGTAAGCAGATGCATATGTTAATAATAATGAATAATGCGCTCATCAACATTACACATCATATAAATTAAAACTAATGTTACCGAATGAAATGTCGACGCAGGGTGAGCTTAGGACTGTGAAGCTTTGGAGGTGCTGATGGGCTCGATCTACTCCATCTGTGTTTTGATCCTCTTTCTGAATCCGATCCAGATGTAGTCTTTGACAAAATGGACAAAAATTCTCAAAATGTAGCTTTTTTATGAAACTTACCCACATTCAAATGTTGATGAGAAAAATAATGCATGAAGCTAGAATAAAATGTGGGTTTTTTTATCAAAAAGTCTGTTCTTTCTTTTGATATATAATTGCATGTTCAGATATTCAGTCAACAAAAATGTCTGGGGGCCATGAAACTTGTGAAAATGATAAAAAATGAAGATGCATAATGAAGATACATAAAGATTCAAATGTAAAGTTCATTATAAGTAGCTCGGTGGTCTGAGTGTTTGGGTACATGCATTCCACACATTCTTTATCTAACTACCACACCAAGTGGCAAGAGACATCTCAATACTACCATAGCTGTGTGTGCGTGCAGTGAATCACACAACACTCCCACTCACGCTTACCTTGGTACCCTTTAAATGCACTGATCATGAAAGACTGTTTTCCTGGATGTTACAAGTGTTTTCTGGTCACACGCAAGGAGACAGGATGAGCCGTTCTGTGAGGCATGAGCTTATCGGTGTCAAAACGACCCGTCCGGTGGATTCACAAGGCCTGGAGAGCATTTTATAGTCCCGTTACAGCATCAATACAATCCCATAAAGCCTGAGAATCTGTTCATGCAGAACTAATCTAATAGTTGATCATTTCATTTTGTGATTAAGGTGTTGGATGGAAATCTCAGACCAAATCAAATCAATCTGAATAAAAGTTTAGCAACTGTTTATGACATCTGGCCCTGTGGCAAGTCTTTAAATGTGTCCTTCAAATGAGAAAAATGCTTCAATGGTTTACCAAACTGTTACAAAGACAGAGTGCTATTTTAAAAAATGACTAACAAACTGCCAGTGCTTCATTTATTAACATTTTCGCTGTGAGAAACGTACCGATTGGCCTGTTGTAATCTGAGAGACCTTAAGACAGAGTGGGTGGCGACAGGGTTGCGGTGTTTGGAGGAACATGCATTTCAAACCCCCAAGCTTTTTGGTTTTCATCTGACATATTACTTAGTGGACAAATAATTGTGTAAAGTATGCAAGCCGGCCAAAAAAAAAAAAAAACACTGAGATGAATATGATATGTAGTGGGCTTCAAGAGGAACCACTCATTTAAATGTTGAGCAGCAAGCTCATTGGCTGCAGATGTGACAGAAACCAATCAGCTTGTGCCCTGTAGTTAACTACGTAAATGTTTTATGACAGAACTTAATAACGTGTTGGATGTTACAATGTTGGATGTTAAAATCACATGAGCATAAAAGCCTGTCTATTCTTTCTTTACATAGAGTCAGTGTTAAATCCGGCGAGTTCTTTACATATTTTTATCCCACTATAGCTGTCATCAACCACGGTCACCGCATACTAAACTGAGCTCATTTATATATTTACCATCAGGTGCTACACTGTCCGTCAGTCACTGGAGAAGGAGTCAAAGATTTGATACCCAGTAGGAATAGGAGGACGTTCGTAACGTCATTGCATACGTTAATTCCGAACATCTCATCCTGCGACAACCAGCACAGACCCCCCTCATCATTCCCCTGCTGTGTCAGATTCCTGTCCGGGCCGCCACCTTTGGATCTTTCTAATCTCCCTCAGGGACTGACGGCTGTCGGGTCTCAGACCTCCATAATCCGTTTCGTGTCTGTTCCCTCTGACCCTGGAGGTGACGATCCACACGCATTTCCAGCACCAGTCAGTGTGAGATGGCTTAACCAGTTTAACTGATACCCTGGGTGTCTAAATGTATGCTGGCTTTTAAATGCTAAAATTAGAAAATTAGATTCTTGTTTGCAGTGGTTGAAACAAGACGCATCTTAATCCTGACAATCCATTTAAAATAGTCTAAACAAGGAGCAACCGGGTAACCTTGACATTCCGACAATGACATAAGCGCAGGCCAGCTGGACTGGACTGCACTGCACCTGTCAATCAAGACAAAACAAAATGCTGAATCTATAGCTCACAAAAAAAACCTAAAAAAAACATATTTACAGTCTTTGAATGGAATTGAATAAGATAAAAGGGCATGTGCTTCTACTGAATTGTCTTTGCAAGCTGAACGGAATAACATACAGCATGACCAGTGTAATCCAATTCATGAACAAATGACTCTTATGAGCCGTTTCTTCTTAGTGAATCAAAAACATACAGCGCAACCTGTGTAGTGCAATTCATGAACAAATGACTCTTTAAAATCAGTTTTAGTGAATCCCATTCAGGAACAAAGGACTCGTATAAACCTGTCCTTTTAATGAATCATTTGAAAGGACTGACAAACTTAGCATTAATATTTGAATTGGTCCGATGTGTCCTTTACTGGATGAATTTGATGAATCCGAGAATGTTAATGATTTTATGATTTATACATTTTACGATACAACTTGTTAACTGTTTTAGACAAGAAATGCAATTTAAAGTTTACTTCAGTTGTTTTTTGGTTGTGTTGATTATATCTGATGAACAAATTGATCCGTATATAGGTTTGGTCTTTTTGTAAACTTTTCAAATGTATTATTTGTGTAATGTACCAAGTTAAAAGGTTAGTTATACAATGTACAGCATTAGCTGAGAGATAATTTATACTATATGTAAAATTAAAAGATATATTTGCCCAAATGAATCAGAAACTAATCTGAATTTGCGAAATCAATGCGTACCATACAAAACATTAGAAACTGCATACCAACACCCTGACCAGCACAATGCACAATTTCTTAAGGAAATGTAAAAATGTAGTTGCCATCAACCATCAAAACAAAGATTTTCCAATGTAAAGAAGAAGAAAAAACGAATTGTTCAAATTCAACAATGTATTCAGAATTCATTAGCATGACATTTCTGGGTCTCGGACACGTGGCAACCACTTGGAACCCCTTGTGAAAAAATGGCACATTAATGAAAGACAGAGATGCTGAATCTAAGTGAAAGCCCAAAAGCATGTTCAAATCTGCAACCAACTGTTTCTATATGACAAGTCAAATCAATCAGGCATATCAATGAGTGATTAAGAATCATTTAAAGTGCCATATGATTTCATCAGATGCTCATTTTACTGTTCTGAGGAAATCAGATCTTGTTTTTACTGATTTAAAGTTTAAAAATATAACTGGACATTTTTCTTTTTCAGAATTATGAACTTTTAAAACCTTAAAGTTGCAAACACAAGCTACCTTGAATCAGTCCTTGCTTTTTTACATTTTCAACTTTCTTTAGTATGTAATATTGTTCGAAAGTGAAAAAGGTCTGGAAAGATACAAAGCACAAAGTCACTCCAAAGGGAGTCACTCTCTATATCAGTAGATACTGTTTCTGAACTCTCTGAAATGCCTCGATTGAACGTACATGTCACAAAATTCCTCATTTAAATGATTCACCAAGACATATGCAGAATAAATGGGCCTGGTTGAGTAGCATTAGTAGTGTGCTGAAAGTTATGGTAAGAGGCGTGACGTTTCCAAAACACGCTCAAAGTGGTTGACCAATCACAACACTGGTCCACCCAACCAATCAGAGTACATTGCACTTTTCAGAAAAAGGAGCTTCCTTCACAGAGACCGGAACTAAACAGAGCATTACTGACAGACTGGGAAAAGTGGTGCTGCAAAATATGTGTTTTTTTAACATTCAAGCATGAAAACCGGAACAGTAATGCATCATTTCAAAATCTCAAAAACATGATGGCAACATGAACACAGAGAGAGATTACTCAAAGATGTATAAGTACTGCAAGAGTGATTGGAGAGCAAACAGCTCCGTATGCTTTCAGATCGCTCTCGCAGTAAGTTGACATCATACATCAATCGGTCAGTGCAGCGCCGCTTCGAGTCGAACACACCTCTTCACTGGCTTCCAAGCCGTTTTCAATGGATCGATTGAATGAATGATTCAGTGACAAAGACGCCCCCTACTGATGTTTTTAGTTTCATTTTTATGGTATCATTTCAATTATTTTTCTCATTTAATATTTCTATATTTAAAATAAAATGTATATCAAATTTATATTTCAATAAAATGTAATTATTTAAATAAATATAAACGTAAGAATTTGACATAAAAGATGGCTTATTTTGGTTTGAAAAAATGCCCCTAAAGGTTCAATTGTAGCGGTAAATAAATTCCAGGGCCCCTGGAAATAAATTTAAGGATGCAAAACTTGTCCCGTACTTGACTGTGCTCCTAAAAAAAATTGAATAAGTGCTCCTAAAAAGAAATGTAAGCATAGAACCCTGTATACAGCACATTCAGCTCTCGGGTAAGCTGGATTTTGGGTGCTTGGCAAATAACACAAGTTTTTGTTCTGAAATACCACATGCAAAAGTGAAGCAACTGCAAGTGTTTAATGAATTCACTCCAAACTGTTTGCATTTTCTTAAAGTGAGCCACTCACAAAAGGACCAGAAGCAAACATCCTAAGGATGAATAGCATCATGTTTTATTGTTTGGTTCAGTGCACAGCGCAGTTAAGCAATCACCCGCCGCTGTCTCACACGCAGCACTATGGGGCTGTAAATGGTGAACTGCTGATGGACAGTTAGCAGTAGCTGAATCCTTAGAGGACAGGCCAGGGTAATGAGGTCATCTGATACAGCCTGTGCGCTGATGGAGGTCTGGTCCTTAAAGAGCGGAGAGGGGGGTGAGGACAGCGGGATATTGGGTCGGGGAGGGGTGCGGGGGGAAGTGGAGGGGGTCTTGCATTGGTCTAATTGTCCAGCGAGGCTTGCAGGAGGCCCTGAGGGTATGTGTTCAATGCTGACATGTGTGAGACATATTATAAACACCGTCATCCTGATGCATTCAGTTCCAGCGTAACTTTCAGAAGACCATAAATCCACCTTTGATGCAAAAGTTTTATTCTATGAAAGTATATAACACCATACAAACAATTTAATAAAATATATTACGCAAACATACATTGCCAGTCAAAAAGAAATCATATTGTATTTCAAAGAAGCACAGAGATCTAAATATCACTTACGCACTTGTATGTGTGGAAGTCTTATACACGCATACAGTAACAAAAGCTATACTCTTTTGTTTCACTAATATTTCTGAATATGATTTTGCAGTCTGTGTTGAAACAATATGATGTAATTAAAAGCGTCTTTCTGTTGTGTTGTCCATGTGTAAACAAATGTGACGTGACGAATATGTTCTGATTCACAAACGTATGACTCTTTAAGCCGGTTCTTCTAGTCAATGAAAAACATATGCAACTAGTGTAGTCTGATTCACAAAGAAATGACTCTTGTAAGCTGGTCCTTTTTTTAATCAGAAACATACAACGCGACCAGTGTAGTCTGATTGACAAACAAATGACTCTTATAAGCCGGTCCTTTTTATTGAATCAGAAACATACAGCATGACCAGTGTAGTTCAATTTTAACTTATGAGCTGATTATTTTTAATGAACGAAACATACAGCGGACTAGTATCTGATTCACGAACAAATTACTCCTATGAGCCAGTTCTTCTAGTCAATGGATTTGCAGTATTTGGATGAAGTAGCCTACTCCTTTATGAGTACTGTGAATTCAGACATTCTTCTTTTATCACATACTGTTTTTCGCCTACTATATAGTAGGGAAGTATGCGATTTCGGATGCAGCCACTGAAAAACATACGCGTTCTGCGTAGTTTGAATTGATACACAAACAAATTACTCATATGAGCCAGTACTTTTTAGTGAATCAAACACATCCAGCGAAACTACTCTGGTGCTATTTTGTTTTGTAGAATTTTTTACTTCATCAGAATGGTACGAAACTTGGTAAAGATTTTGGTACTTGCACACAAAAAGAAAATCATGGACATGATTCAAAAGGGTTAAATGGTCCTGAACTATTGATCGCGGTCAAAGATGACTGCATTAGAAATGAATGGGAAATGAATTTCATTTAGTGGAAACTTTTGGTACTGCGGCCAAACTAAATCTTAATGAAATGTAAAAAAAATTCGGAGCACAACGTGTTTAGATTTATGGCTTTGATTTTCTCATAGTTTTAGAGTTTTGGAAAATATATATCAAATTCATATAAAGATTGACAATGGTAATTGTGTGCATTTTTCATTACAATAAATGTAAAATTTTATAACTTTTTGCAAGTTTTTTCAGCAATAATCTGTCAAGTGCCATCTTTTTTAAAAGAAACCAAACTTAAATCTCTGAGACAGCATTCAAGATTTATTGATGGAAATTTCATTTTCATGGCCATGCTCTAAAAGTGAATAAATGGATTATAACTGCATAAATATAATTTAGTACCATAAAAGATACAAAATATTAAATAAAAATGACAAAATATTACAATTATTTCATTGAAATAAAAAAAAAGAATACAATCTGTCATTTTTGACCGATACAGTACCAGAGGGTTAAGCTGTGAGATCGAAAGAAAAGGTTTTTAAGATCATGATTTTAAGATTTTAAGTATCCAAATCTTTGGATAGTGCAAGTTCAAAAATAAGCCACCATTATTATGCCCAAATTTCAACAAACTTTTTGGAAGTCTTCGATGTGGGCTTAAAATATCTTGAACTGAGTGTCCAATAAACAGTCAAAATAAATCTTAGACAGACAACAGCTGACAATCTGTCAGCATAGCAGAGTTACTAAATATACTGGACAATTATTCTGCCACACAGGACGGGATCATTTTCTGTTTTCCTCCATCAGTTGACAGAGTATTATCCTCCACAGCTCATCTGAAGTCCAGAGAGAGCAACAGATGACCTTATATAAGGTCAAAACACCAGGAAACATACAGACGAGGGTTAAAGCAAATACCATTTGATTACTTCTGCACTGCCACACAGCAGGTATCACAAGGTTAAATATAATAACTAATGCATTTTCTTCAGTGGTTTGCCACAATGTTTGCTACCAAACATACACTTAAGATCTAAACCTTACAGTCTGGGGACTCTGGGACTGCAAATACTCAGGGATACTGGCTGACTGCGTATAGAAATTGTGTGGTTAAGAGCTATGTTCAGCTAATACACAAAGAGAGCTATGGGCAACATCTGGAAAAACGTAGGCCTATAGGAGTTGGGACCTGCTGTTTTATATTTTTGTCCACTTTTGACAAAATCAACCTGGAAGAGCATATAGCATTTTTGAATGTCATGAGATTGGGACAGGGTTGTTAACTAAACTTGATGTACTAAAATAACTTAAATAAAAATGAATAAAAATGATACTTAAAAAAAACTTATATATATACACATATATATATATATAACAGTATCTCAATTATACTAAAATAATACTGGTTTGGGATTGCGATGTGCATATTTTTTGCTACATATCTGCAGAATCTGATTTCACCAAGTGCAACATGTTGCTGGAAAACAGTTAGTTAACAGTTTGGCAAGTTTAGGTTTACAACCAGGGTTAGGTGCTTCTACATCAGTGTTATTCTCCTATCTTTTTCTAACTTATGTAAGGTTTCCCAGGAACGCATCTAACTCTGCAAAATCAGGACTTGCGCCATACTGTACACTTTCAACATACTGTCACATATTGTCTCAATGTTTTATTTATTTATTTAGAGAAATGAGTCAAATTAAAAATTCAATGAAAATAAGTGGAAAATTATTTAATATTTCACCTGAAACTCGAGACCATTAATGATCATTCAGTCTCATTAAGAACCTTTGAGACAATCCACAGAGAAACAGCAGGGTCTAATCACAGTAATTGCTCATTGAAGCCAGTCGTTGCTATTAAAACACATTTAAATGGATTTTTGGCTCAATATCAGCAAGAAGGATTTTAGCAATGTTGTTTTGATTAAAAGCTCCCCTGCTGCATTTCATACCTATAGCATATCTCTCTCATTAGCTCGCTCTTGTTTTAGACCTATTTGCGTTTACTCTCGTTTAGTCTGATTTATATCACACGTTTGAGAACAATACTACACCTATTATGAGGTTATACAGCCTTTTAATGCATGCTTTAACATCTGACTCTATTAAAGCATTCATTGGATCTGTTTGGACTACTGAACTTGATTTACTCATGTCTGTTGTGTTGAGAAAAGGCAAGTTAATGACAACCCCTGAAAGCATGAAGCCCCTCGCTGTAAACTCAGCTAACCCAGTTTTACAGAGGTAATAAAAGAGATTATACATCCCATAGTATTTCCTCAATTCCCACAGACAAAACATGTGGAATACACATATGAACCTTGCTTTAGAAAGAGAGAGAGAAGCAAAACAATATTTTTTATACACTGAACAGAAAAAGTAAATAATTTTTTAATACCTGCTGTCCTTTTCAATTGTTTATCCCAAAGCTCAACGGTTACAACACACATCTGGATCTATGAAGTACATCACCACTGCACTGAGGTTACTTTTAAACCAGTAATCAACTGGCTTTCCTCTGTTTAAATAAATGATATTCTTCCAGAATCACATATGTAGTTTAAAGATAAAACCTCTTTTTGAGAAATGATCAACCTGTCATTAATAAACTTTACAATCTTTAATATCACATTTTCTCAAAATGCAACAACAGAGAGTAAATGAGCAACAAATCAACTTTTAGAAATACACAAGTATTGTTTATTTATTTAATATTTATCACATGCCTGTCCTTTCAAAAGTGGTAATTCTGAAAGTGCAATAAAAATAAAAAAAAACTGTGGGTTCTTAAAGGAACTGCATGGGGTCTGTGAGTTAATAAAAAGTTAATAATTGATGAGAATGTGTTAAATTATTTAAGTTAAAATCTCAAAAATGTAATTTGAAAAAGACAAAATAAGTATGGAATCCGTGAGGTAATCCAACAGGTAAACACTAATAAGAGACCGAACGCAGTTTGCCTTATTGCTCTGTACCACAAAATAAAGGATCTTAATTAGCTTACACTTTTTTTCTTTTCTCTATGCTATTCGAGGCTATGAAGAAAATCCCACACAGACATATACGTGCATGCAGACTCAAACACACATTTACAAAAAAATTTTAACAGGTGCTGAAAGACTCTCACTTAGGCAGAGGTCCAAGGCGGCCCATGCTACTACAACCTGAAAGTTATAAAAGTACTCTTGATGCCAAATGGGATTTTAGAGGTTACGCTGAAAGTTTACAACAGAACTCTTCACTTGACTGTGGTTAGGGACTGACAGGATGGATCGATACTTAATTGTAAAAGGCCTCAAATGCGGTTGGGGAAAAAAATCGGAGTTCTGCTAGTCTTTAAAGTGCATATCAAGGGAGCGCAAATGGCTTGAATGATTTCAGGAATGAAAGAAAATAATTTCACTATAAACCGTGTCTGTGTTTATCTTTAAATAATTCAAAAGATCTAATAATACCATTTATCTCCAGACTGTATTACTGAATCTTAAATATTTAAATGAGTTTAAATGAGGACTAACGTTTAATGATACTGTTAGGCTGGATGGTTTGAATGATCCAGACAGATGCAACAGTAATATTTCAGCTCAGTTTGGGTCTTGTGTACATTTTTTTTACCCTGGTTCTAGGATGTTGTGGTTGGTTTCTAGGGTGTTGCTATGCAAAAAGTCAAAAGTCTTAATAATATTTTCAGGTCCTGTTCACACAGGAAAAGTTTTTGAATTCCATTGTGCTGCTTTTCCATTGTTTTTCTATGTAAACATGAGCTAGATGAATGCGTTTGACTGTTGTTCTCGCGCATTAAAAACGTCTCTAGATTTTGAGGGTCGGCCCGTTTATTCCACTGACATGCATCTCTTGTTTTTAATTATAAAAATGCGTTCTGTGTGAATGGGATGTCTATAAGAAATGTTTTTGCCCATTGTATCATCCACAAAGTCAAATTCTTGATTGATTTTTTTAAAGATTAAGTGCTTGTTGCTACAACGCAACAATTCCATTCTGGAAACAGAATTGCGTTCAGTATTGAATTAATATAGGATCCTAATGGGGACAAATGCCAAACAGCTGCAGGGTTAGTAAGTTAAGCTCTGATATTTTAAACAGGATTTTAGTAGAGACCAGCTCCCTATGTGATTTAGACTGGGAGAGAAAGGTGTGTGTGATTGTTGGATAAGAGCAAAATCAGAAACATGAACCTGAAGTCCTGTGGCATGTTTTATGTGTTTTGTTCATTAAAAGAGAGTGATAAGTTCTTAGGTTTCACATGTGTCCTTCACGCTGTGACAGCAGACTGACAAAGACAGAGTATAATACTTATTGAATTTCTAATAAAAAGACATCTTGCCCTACTTTATGTTTGCACTCATTCTTGAGGTCTATCAAACATATATTTCCTTCTCCATTAATTGTATTAAATGTATATAGTGAAAAATATCAATATCAAACAATATGAAAAAAAAAACAACATTGTGGTTTCTGGCCATATCGCCCATCTCTATAGTTTAATGCAAAAAGATTACTCGAGAAAGTTAGTAATTTCTGACATTTAATAAATGAAGCTCACAACCATGTATATGACAGTTTGTGTGACAATTATTTATCATAATAGTCAAAGCCCTAAAGTGTCATCGCCAACTACTGGCTTGGTACCATAATATTGGTAGCATATGTTCAGTTGTTTTTGCGGATCCGTGTGAACGGAGATCGTTCCGACAATGTTGTTATATGTACGCGAAAAAAGCAAAGAAAACAAATTCCCTTTTTAGTACATCGTTGTTGCGTAAACGTACCCCTAGTCTTCAACCCTGCTCCAAGGATTGCCTGAAAAATCGCAAGCAGGTGAGCTGAAGCAGGTTGTGCAGGAGATTGGGCTTCCAGGAGCAGGATTAAAGGCCTAGATCAGCCAAATGTCCTAAACGTGACAGGCCTAAGTGCACATTGCAGTAACATGTGGCTGAATAAATACAGATGCCGATCTGATGGTCTCTAGATCTGGTTCAAGGTGGGGGAGTTCAAGAAGAATCCATTGTGTGAAGGTGGTAAGCCTCTCAAAGCAACTGATGCACACAAGCGTAAAGTGTTAACCGTTTTTCACGCTCTCCCTCGTTAAATTTAATGGCAACTTTCCATGTCACCTGTAACTCTCAATAATGAAATTTAACACAATATAATCACTTCCATTCCCCCACCCGCGCCTCTCGTTCCCAGCAACACCTTGGAAATTTGTGACCTACAGTAAGAGCGCTGTCAGACTTCACACGGGGGAATGCAATTCTGGAATGCGGCCCACACGTGGTCACACTTCTGATCAAATTGAAATGATTTTCAACAATTATTTAAAATGCTATGAGTGAAAACTATCAATGTGTGCTTTAATAAATTATTTCATAGTAGATGTAGCTAAGCTACACAGTCAAATACCTCAACAGTGTTGTTTGAGATTAATTTTCCATACTGTCTTCGTTGGGTCTTAAAAAGTGAGCTGAAACATGCTTTAATAAATTCGCCCCATTATCATCAGAAGTGAGCTCCAGGGACGGCAAAGGTCATCGCGCTCATGAGGGTTAGCAGGACTTTCTATTTTAGTTAATACTGCAAGCTATGCTGAGACTGTTTGGGATGTCACACCTCAAATCTCCCCCGCACCAAAGACGAATTATACACAACTTCTTACAACAGTACAAGCCTAAAGGCAAGAATGGCAAGATGTATGGAGATAATATTTCTTGTTCACTATTATTTGTTCAGTCCAAATGGCACTTTCAGGCAACAAAACATCACATGCAATTTTATCTAAATCGACCAATCTGTCCTCCGTTAAAAAAATAAAAAGTTTGATAAATGTGTATTTGTTCTTTTTTAAAGACAAAATATTATGATGTAGGCTACTCTGCATTGTAAAAAGTTAAAGTGTGACCGTTTTGTAGTCATGTAGTCAACCAAATGTAGTCATGATGTAAAAATTAATAATATTTCAGCTTTTTCTTTTAGATGTTTAGACCACAGATTTGACAATATATTTACTTTCTTTTGAATGTCTCTCATTTTATTTCTCATCTTACAGTGTAAGCTCTACATTATTTACATATTTGGATGTTGTTTTTAAGTGAAAATATGTCACATTAAAGATGTGAAATGCATTTGAAACAGAGTTTCATGTTGTTTTTAAACCATAAATCTAAGCACACCACCTGGCGTGAACCGATAGCTAGAAATGTTTTATAAGAGGTCAGGGTCACTACGGTTGAAGTACTCGGACTCTGTTTAAGACCACCGCTTTACACCAACAGGCTTGTGAGCTGTTTATTTTTCAGAGGGAAGAATGCACAGAGTGTGGTTTTGCAAAGAAAACTTTAATAAGATGCCTGTTGAGAGACAAGTGAAGGTGAACATTGAGATTGGTCTGGTTGGGGGGCCGTCATGCCACCTATACTGAGCTCAGGCCCTTCTGACTGTAGTGCAACACAAAACACAAGTGCACGAATGATAGAGTGATAGATAGATAGATAGATAGATAGATAGATAGATAGATAGATAGATAGATAGATAGATAGATAGATAGATAGATAGATAGATAGATAGATAGATAGATAGATAGATAGATAGATAGATAGATAGATAGATGTGTGTGTGTGTGTGTGTGTGTGTGTGTGCATAATCACATGCCACTAGACAAGTGTGAGCGTGTGTGTGTGTGTGTAGAGAAGCTAAGTCCTAATTCCTAGTTGCATGTCCCATCTCTTTTGCATTGCCTTGGGCAGCGTATCTAATTGCACCACTTCCTAGTGAGATATTACACATATGCACATGTCCCGGCCGGATATTTTAAGCCGGACCTTTTGGAGGGATGAAAGTAAATACAGTGCTGAGTCCATCAGATCCCACTGCCACACCCAAAACCCTCTCTGATTTCCGAGCGCTTCTAAAAACCCATCCAGATTAAGCCTTTACGACACCTTTTGTGTGTTAATACCACTTACAGTCATTAACAAGTCGGAGATCAGTTATTCGCTGGTGTTTAATATTGTAATCTCTAGCAGGCGTGCAAGTGGAGCGAAATATGAAACGCTACATCTTACTGTTGTTAAATGAGATGAGCCCATAGATTTCCAATAGTTGTGCCTTTGATGCATCTGATAAAACGGTGTAGTTAAAGGCATAACATCTGGGTCATGCAGGTTGTCCTGGCCACACTGTCTGTCCACTGTTGGCTGCAGTCACACTATTCTTTGCGGATGCGAAAGCAGGTCTGAGTTCACTAAACTTGAACTTTCAAATGCAACGAAATGCAAAGGCTACACATGAGCTTGCGTTTCCAGTCTCCCAAGTTTGCATGCATTTAAATGGACAACAGTGAAGCACAAGGTCTAGTTTAATCACATTTTTTAGATATAAAAAAAAATTGTTTGACCAACATATAAAGTGACCAACCATAATTTACCTTTTTTAATGTGCCGTTTAGGGGCTGGTTTATGGTGCGGTGCAGGGATGACGTCAAAACCAGGAAGACTGATTTGCCACTGGTTCCCTAGAGATTTTCCAATGGCTTTTTCAATTTATGAGCAAAATAAGGTCTGTGGTAAACAACTTGACAACACTTGAACACTCTAAAACCCAAACCCATATCGAAAACCTTAATTTTGAAGTGGTCATTTTTCCATTAAAAAAAAACGTACGTGTCTAATAAGTAACTTTTAAAATGTTTGGGGTGTGAGTGTGTGCATTTTCAGTTGTAGAACGTTCAAGCATCATTGAGTTATGTTTGCCACAGGCTTTATACTCATAAATACCCTATTATTAAAAACCCATAGGAAAATCTCGAGAAAACCAGTGGCAAATCAGTCTTACAGGTTTTGACGTCATCCCTGCACCACTCTATTGGGGATAGACAATAGACAAAGTCTCACAGACATTTTTATCCAAAGTCACTTACAGGTCATTCTGGGTATACATTTTATCAGTAATGCTATTAATGAGAATAAAACCTCAAACTTGGTATTGCTGCCAGTTGAGCTGTTATGAACCATCAATCATAATCCAGGCTAGAGGCTGTCAGATCAAGAAATCAATTGCCAATTGGACCACACACATGGGCATGACTTTGAGGTCAAACCTGGACTACATTCATGCATTTTGCAGATGCTTTTATCCAAAGCGACTTACATTCACATTTGATCAATTCAAGTATTCCCTGGGAATTGAACTCATGAGCTTGGCGTTTCTGATGCAATGTGGTACTGTTTGAGCAGGAACGCTATACACAACAAATTGGACACTGATAATCCTAGTCCATTTACACAAAGAATTAGTGTGTTAAAATGAGTCAATTAATCAGCATTTCTTTAAATGAAATGGGCAGTAAACAAGACGAAGAGACACCTGGCTTCAGTCAATCACTACAAAACACACACCGCACCTATAGCTCAGATGTTTCCTGAATAGACCTGGGCATGTTGCACGGTGACGACTTTCAAAAAAGGTGATGAAAGACAATAAATCCTTAGGGCAATGAATCTGGGAAAGGAGATAAATGTGTCCATTGACCTTGTCCACCATTTCCCAGGACTAAATAGACCGAAGGAGAGCACGCAAGCCTGAAAAATGAGACAGGGAGATGTGACCGAGTTAAAGACCTCTCGTGCTTTCATTGAGAGCTACAACTCGTCGTCAAACAGGGCCTGGTGTTTGGTGGAAATGGGTGATAACAGGCGGGGAATCGTTTAGCATGCGAGGACAACCATCTCAATCGACGGGTTATTACGGAGACCTAACTCTGCAGTGGAAATGAAGAGAGGAAGAAGAAATGAAAGACGCTATGTGGTTCAGGAAAATAAAGACATGTCAGGGACCTCCTGCAGTGCCTGGTGCATTTCTAGTTCTGGTAAACTTGCGGGGAATGTTCAATACTTTTACATTTTTTAATATTTTTAAGGGTGTGTTCAAACTATAAATTATAAATAAAAAAAGGTTAAAAAGTGGGGGGAAAATGTCTTTAAATTATTGCAGACTGAGGTTTGACTATATTGTTCACAACACATTTTAAATTATTAAAATGTTTAATTGATTTTTTTTTTAATAATTGTTTTTATTTTGTAATTAAACTTTTAAAGGTATGGGTTGTAAAAGGCTTTTGCAATCAATCAAAAAAAGGGCCAAAAGCCATAAAATAATAATAATAATAAAACGAGCAGACTGATCTTGAACTATATATTCTATGAAACTTTCATTCTTTTTAATCAAATAATAATCATAAATCATAATCAAAATAATAAAGTATGGGTTGAAATAATAAAGTCCATCCTTTAGAGGTGCCGTAAGTTTCTCACACAGATCGTATGGCAGAAGAAGAAAAAAGAAGCACCTTCTTCATACCATTATGGTGCTTTTGCATCTTTTTTAAAGCGTGGAAGCATCATTAATTGCAACTGCATGGAAATTCAAAAATGTCATCTTCTGTGCTCCTTAAATGCTATCCTCTCATCAGTGTCATTCCAAGCAGCTCCTGTAGGGGGCGACACACTGTAACCTGCCCAGTGGCGAGACCTTTGAGCTCAGGTCTGTTGTGGAGACAGAAATACTTCTCCCTCTGATCCTGCCTGCCAGGACCGCTCAACACGCTTCAGGTTTCAGGTGGCAACCATTGCTTCTAAAATGAAAGGGTCTCACCTTACAGTTCGGTGCCTCTGTTGGGCCTTCTGCGGCACTACCCACACAAACAAACAGAAACACACACTCACACAGACACATATTTGGGGCCCCTTCACACACACACACACACACACACACACACACACACTCAGAACCTATAAACAGATGCTTATGACCTCCCTCTTGTCCTGCGACATCGATATCTCCCCTCAGATGTGAACCTGCATACATTTATAGAAACGCTGGATTTTATAAGCTCTGTCACTCGATGTAAAGAGTGATTGTGAAAAAGAAAAAGGCCGACAGCAATTCCTCAAGGTTTCTCAATGCGGCCAAACTCGAGTTACCACCAACCCCATGTTTAACAACCTCATTTTGTGGCGGAGGAGCCCAAAAAAAAACTCACCGCAACCTCCAATTCATCAATACACAACAGCTCTGTACTTAAAATCACAATTAGAAATGCACATCTGTATAAAATGCTCTGATCTATAATCATGGTGACTATGTGTAACTGTCTTAAGTGAAAACACTGCATGTATGCCAAACGCATTCAAATTTTACGGCTGGTTCGACGTCCTGACTCGTCCTGCTACGTAAGATATAATGTACAATCAACAATATCATAAAATACAGGCCCCTAATAAAAACTATAAGACTATATGACTTCTTAACAAATGATTAAAGTGCCCCATTAAGGTTTATCGAAAATTACATTTTAATGCAGTGTAGTATAGCTGTTTGTGAATGTAAAAAAGGTCTGCACATCTGCACACAACAAATCCATTACAATAATTTTTCCAGTCCCACCACCTGTAACATACCTATAAACAATAACTAATTTGCATAATGCCAGCATATGGTCTTCATTGGCTGCCCGCGAACAACGTCTACTTTGACCCTCAAACACTAGTTTAGCTGAGACTGGAAGAGTTTGGTTTGTGTTTTTGTAATGTCGGGAAGATGCTGTTTTCTGCGCTGCAAATCCACTTTGCATGCACTTCCAAAGGATGAGGAACGTTTCGTTTCTAACACACGCTGTAAGCAGTAGACCAATCACAACAGACTGGGCCGTCTGACCAATCAGAGGAGAGTAGATAATCACAACAGACTGGGCCATCTGACCAATCAGAGCAGAGTAGATAATCACAACAGACTGGGCCATCGGACCAATCAGAGCAGAGTAGATAATTACAACAGACTGGGCCATCTGACCAATCAGAGGAGTGTAGATAATCACAACAGACTGGGCCATCTGACCAATCAGAGGAGAGTAGATAATTACAACAGACTGGGCCATCTGACCAATCAGAGGAGAGTAGATAATTACAACAGACTGGGCCGTCTGACCAATCAGAGCAGAGTAGATAATCACAACAGACTGAGCCATCTGACCAATTAGAGGAAAGTGAGCTCTCGGAAAGGAGGGTTTCAGAGAGACTGAATCTTCGAACAAACCGTTTTCAGACTCTTTGAGAAATGAGGTGATGCGTAGTGTATATTATGAGAAAATTAAGGTGTTTTTTCAGCTTGGATGTATGTAAACCTGTTGTGAGACAAAATAAGGAACCTTTAAATTAACATAACATTACTTTGTTATGCTATTTTAAAAACTTAATTTATTACTTTTAATCTACATTTATTACTTTAAGTATTCATTTGAAAAAACTTACAATGACCAGCTCTTAAAATAACAATGTTTTTAGAACCACATGTTAAAAGTCTAAAGAACCTTTTGATAAATGTAAAGGTTACATGCTAAAGGTTCTTCATGGAATGCCAATAAAGAATCTTTATTTTAAGAGTGTAGGAAATCAATTGTCTTTATAGTTTTGCATCATTGTACAAAATGCTTTGGTTGCTAAATGCTAGTATTCATAGTACAAATCTGATATACATATCTCAAAGAGTTACCAAAACCTGCACAATTGTTTCAGTAATCCAGTCTTTCCATCTACAACCGATCTACCCTCCTTTCATCCACATCACAGCTTTTCAAGCCATTGATAAATTTAACACCATTTCTATCAGGTTTCATCCCAGAGTGATGTTCCCGTGTTTTGGAACAGGACTGTCAGAAGAGATTGATGGACGTACCTGGAGGACAGTTGCAGTCTTGTGTCACGTCTCTCGCCACACGCAGCTTCGGCATTGCTTCATTCAGTCTCTGTCAAATCCAACATGGAGGAAAGTAATTATTTAAATTTTGAGTGACATCTTAAGAATCGGTCATTAATGAATTCCATATTGATTGAGCGGTAATCTGAATATTGAAAATATCCTTTCAGTATCAGGGGTCCTACACATTGGTTTTTATAAAAAAAATTATATTAAAAACTTGTGAAAAAATTGTCAATTTGCCACGTTAAAAAGGTTTCAATAACATTACTAAAGAACAGAGTATGCATTTGTTAATGGGAATAATTATTACTTTATTTTTAATTATGAATTATTAGAAGTTGTGATTTAATCAGAAAAAAATAGCAACATAAATGACACAAGAAACATGAAAGAGCAGAATAAAAGAATATAGCAGAATATAGCCTATTTATAATCTTTACTAAGAATTTACCATTAAAATAAACATTGTTTTAACTAGCTACATAAACGCACGTTGCAGCACATGCAGATAGATAGATAGATAGATAGATAGATAGATAGATAGATAGATAGATAGATAGATAAACTGAAGAGTAAGAGTAGCCTATTAAAATTAACTAATAATAACTTCGACTAATTAGCTATCTATCAGTGATTTAAATTAAAGTGGGCATGCTACAGAAACATGTGAAACAGTAAAAGAAACATTTTGGATGATGTTGCAGCGTTCTTTTATAAAGGATAAAATGCTTGCCTCTTGTAAGAGTGTTTCAATAGATTCCCGCAGTTCCTGTGAAACAGAGACGTCCACAGATGATTCTTGACAGATGTCACTCATCTTTATCTCCAGCGCGCGCAGCCTGCTATCCATCTGCTGCGTTTTAAAAGTCATGAGAAAACACACCGCTATTGAACTCAGCGATATCACTAAACACACTATGGTAGGAAAAGACACTAAATAGCGCAGATAAAGCGGTTTCGCAGCATTCTGTTTGCTTTCTGTATTTCTTTCCGCAGAAGATGGATCCATTTTGTAAAAAGTCTCCGATTAGATTCCGATAGTTAGATCACTTAAGTATCGATCAGCTCTTGATCGATGAGATGTGGCTGTCAGACTGAGCAGCGCTGAACAGAACACGGGGCTTTGAACAGCATGGCTGTGTTTCAAAACCTAGGGGAAAAAAGTTGCGCGTGCCTGCGACGCATAAGAGTGCTATCTAGGTAGGGTGCTCATTAGGTATTGAGCACATGCTTCCCTCTGACATTAAGCGGTGTGTGTGTGTGCCGAGCGTGAAACAAGGTGCTGGAATAACCAGAGAGCGTCCAGAAGCAGTAGAAGAATAAAACAAAATAAAACATTATTTCGAGAAGATACTTATATTTTTATAAATTTTTCGGGTAGGCTATTCCGTTGATGTTCTTCTAGTAGTTATTCACTTTCCACCATCTTTAAACTTTTTTTTTATGATATTGGTGATACGTAAATTTTTTCACAATGGTCGATTGTAGATTCATTTTGTGTTGACAATGGTTTCTTCCGATGACTAGAACTATATCAAAAAAGTGGTTTCCTCCTTATTTCTGGAACTTTTGTGCATAGTAAAACGTTTGAAACCCAGTGTATATATTTCTAATAAATGTTTTTTAAACTAATCATATCATGTTTTGACTGTCCTAAGGTGGGTCAGATCTACTGCATGTGCCTTTCCTCATTACTTTACTAAAATCACAGGCCCATAAATGCCAAGACTCAAAAAGTACAACTTGAAATTTGAAGGTTTAGAGTTGCGATCTACCGCCACCTATTGGCCGCATGAAAACATTACACCACCATGAGAAATTATGCAGATCAGGAACTGATTTTATTTAAAAATCAAGTGAAACAAAACAACTGAAAAGACATTTACAAATATCACTAGGTTCATATTGATAATGCTAACAAATCTGACAATCATACTACACACCTAATACCCTTAAACCCAGCCGCTTTACAGTTATACATAATCCTCAATCATGTGATGAAGTTACAAATCAGTGGAGAACTCAAGAGCAAGAGGTCACAGAATGAACATGAACAATAAGAGAGCAGTGTATGATCTATACAGAGGACTGATACAGTCAACTGAATTGGCCTCTCTCAGAGAGGAACTACAGCACACAAAAAAATTCCACTATTTCTTGTTGTTCTTCTTGATACAGTCGAAAAAAGGGTGTTTGATGGCTTCATCCAAGGTAATCCTCTTTGTGACATCATATTCAAGCATCCTCTCTATGAGATCAAACAGCTGTTTGTGGTCAGAGCTACTGGAGACCAAGTATTGCTGCAAGAAACAATTATTAATAAAACATCAGGAGCAATACAAAAGTTGTTTGTTTCTACGTGCCTTAAAGCATATTCAAAACTTAAACTGACCAAAAATGAACGATAAAAAATAAAATAAACTCACTCTCAGGGGCTTGCACTGCTTCCTGACGTAATGTCCCATGGAGCTGTGAATCTCCCAGTCCAGTTTATCATGACGAACATACCTGCTCTTCCTGCATAATGAGAAAAATTGCCATCTTGATACAACAAAAGCAACATGTGGTATCAAAATTATAAAAGGCAAGTACAAACAATAAAACCCTTCAGACAAATCAAACTACAAAATTAAGGAATAGCTTTTCAGATACCAAACAAGATTCCAACTCATTTTGTCATGTTTTATGACTTTCAGGTATCTATGATAACTGGGTGAGGATTTTTTCAGTAATTTGATAGATTTCACTAATTAAGAGCAAATTCTAGTTGACAAAATAACATTGCTTGTTACATTACAGAGAATAACTAGATACATTTAAATTCAGAGTTTTTTTTTTTAAATCCAGATATTTCCAGAAACCCTGCAAAAACACAGTAATTAAATACTTCATTGAAACATTACCTTGTTTTTTGCAGCATGTGTGTAGGTATGGGGCCCAGCACTCGCTCCATCATGGCCAGATGCTCTTTACTGTCATGCGTCTAAAAATGTAAACAAACATAATCCACTAAATAAGTGCTGAATCAACAAGTCATACGCACCCAAAATTACCATCATTGAACTATTTGAAACTCAAGTGACACTGACCTGAAACAGAGTCGATCCCAGATAATACTCAATAAGAATGCATCCCACACTCCACACGTCACAGGAATGGCTCCAGCCCAGATCTGTGTGAAACAGACGGATCTCTGTTAGAACTCACAATACATGCAAATCACAGCAAGTGTGCAATCAATGTGTCTGAAAATGTATGAATAAAAACAATGCATCTGTAAGAGCTTACCCAGAATAACCTCTGGAGCTCGGTAATGTCGTGTGGACACCACAGATGTATGATGCTCGTGTTCGTATGTTGCATTCCCGAAATCAACTACTTTTACATCGGGATTCTTCAAAGTTCTCTCATCCCTCTTCTGCAATTCAAAACAACATTATTAATTAATGCACAACAAATAGAGGCAGAGCATGAATTAGTGGTCATTTTTAAACTAAAACCATTTCAAATGTTTAAAGAAATTGAAATATATATATTTTTTTTTAAATGTATGTAGTTAGATGCTTAGGCAACATTTTAAAAATGTATTTAAGTTGTAATATAATGACAAACTAAACCAAAATAAATAAAAGATATATAGAAAAGAAAACAACCTGCTTTCCCAGACAGGGCTTAAGATTGAGCCAAGATTAGGCTTTAGTTCAATTAGGACATTTAATTAGCTTTTATAAATGTACCTTAGATAAAAACATTACTGGTGTGAATCTTGAGACAAAACAATGGCACTGACATATTTTAAGATATACCAGTGAAAGCCTTATCTGTGAAAACGTGTTATATTACTAATACTAAAATTAAAACTGAAAATATTAATTTTTATAAAAACTACAATAGTATATACTACTACTAAAAATAACACTGGTCTGAATGGGATCAGAGCCTCTCCTTACCATTTTTGAATTGTACTTTATGTCATACTCTGAATTAACAAAGAGGATGTTTTCTGGTTTCAGGTCAGTGTGTGTCAGCTTATGCTTATGAAGAACTGAAACAAAGCAGCAAAGAAAAGCAAAAGATTAAATCAGTGTTTCATCCAGAACACACAGAAAAATATTAAATTAAAAGAGATCCTTGACTCACATCTGACTGCTCTGATGATCTGGTAGGCCATGTGCCTGATGTGGTTGATAGAGAAGGGCTGAAAGCCATTTTCCTTCAGAAAATCATACGTGCTCAAGCCCAGCAGCTCAAAGGCAATGCAGACGTGCCCGTGGTGATCAAACCAGTCATACATCCGCACACAAGCGCTAGAGAAAGGAAAAGGTGGATGTGAAATACTGCATTAATAATATGTAGTCTGGATGTCTGTAGACCCAAGAGGCTGTAAATTTCAAATTAAGTGAGATATTTTACAGCCATGCATCACAGAGGTATAAATTATTGGAGATCTCCTTTTTATCTGCTTTCACGGGCACTTACTATCGTCTGTCACAGTCAAGTGAGTTAATCTGTTCCAGCACCTCAACCTCAGACATGGCTGCATCACGATAGCGATCAATGTTTTTAATGATCTTCAGCGCGATGCGGGCTCCTCCCCTGCAATAGCAACATACAATTATATCATTAATACATGAAACCACAGAAGTGCAATCATATATTACTGGTTAGTAAATCAAAGCATTTCTCAAGAAACCCTTAACATTTAAAGTCGGCATAAAAAGAAAATTCACCCGATCTATTTTGTTGATTTCATTGTAAACAATTCATCCATGCATTAGTTTAATATCCGTCCTTGTAATTTATAATCAAAATGTCATAACTTGATCTGCCAGTGAAACTCTGTGCCAGACTTCTCAATCAGTAAGTCCGCTTAAAACCCAAGGTTCACACCAAGGACGATAACAATAAAGATTTAGTTCTAAATATAAAAGAATATGTACATGCCAGGTTCCTAGATTATTTTTATGGCAAGTAACAAATTAAAATACTATAAAAGAGCAACTTAAAAACCTACATAAGTTTTAGAAAATAAAGATGTGACTTTTACCTGCAGTAGGTTTATTTTAACACTTTGTTTTTACATGCGCCACGTGTACGTCATAATACAAAGGGAAAAAAACACTATTTAACAAACTTACCCTATTTACAGTTTACTGGAACTGATTATAATCAATGTGGGTCAGGTGTGAAACACAAATGCAATGAATTTTAACATGCCAAGATGTGGCAGGAAGACTTACTTCTCATGATCAATACACTCCACCACTTTGCCAAAGGCTCCCTCTCCGAGTGTGCACACAATCTCATCTACGGGTTTAAAGAAAGACGGTTAGAAACATTAAAAAAGAAGACACAATACCAAACCCTTTCAAAAGATTTCGCTGCGTTTTGGAACACTCAAATTAGAAAAACAATGCATAAATAATCCACGAACATAAGACAATACTAGACTGGTGATGCACACATCTGTATAAGTCTAACTGTTCTGTCACAACTGCATTTATCAGGACCCCAAAATTAGCTTGTAAAATTAGTCTGACCCCAAAACAGAAAATAAGCAGTGAAAGAAATGAAAAGATACAGAAGAGATACAGAAAAGTGTGTATTCTATACATCTTGCTCTCAGCATGTCTCCACTGTGATAGATCAGGTGCCCTTCCTCATCATCCTCAATACTCCTGGATCTTTTCCTGCGATGGCTCCTCTGGGGTTTCGGAACACCATCATCATCACCACCATCATCATTAACCCATGAGAACCGAGGGGGACCAGAACGCGCCATTCATTCATTCACGAGTGGGGGGGGAAGTGATTCGGCCCATTCAGATACCCGCAGCAGCCAGGCCCGGCCACAGGGAGCAGCCAACGTAAATTCAGCCCGCGAGATACACACAGGGCCCACCACATCGTGTGTGTTACAGAAGAAAAACAATGGCAACATATTTTCAGATGAGATACTTTCTCAGACCATTAAGTAGACAATTACAACAATTTATCATTGAAAAACATTTGAGAGTTTTATTCCTCCTTCATGAATGAGGTGCCTTAAAAACATTTTATGTGCTGTGGATATCAAACTAACATTACATCTTGAGTAAGAAGCCATTCAATCTTATTGTATGTCATAATATTAGCGTAATCATTTCATCCAACATTCATCCTGTCATTCCTTCAGACAATATTGGAAATGAGGAACTCCCACAATCTATATAACAAGAAAGAAAAGCACAGAAAGCAGACAGTTGCCACAGCAATGGGAGACAGTGGTCATACCGAGTCAGAGTGATGGGGCGAGCGACGGTGCCGGTGTCTGTGCCGGCTGCTCCGCCTGCTGTTCCCGGATGATTTGCTGTAATGGTGCCAGTCTCGGTCTCTCTCACGGCATCTGGATCTGTCCCGATCTCTCTCTCTCTCCTTGTCTTTACAGGCAGCACGGCTATTGTCCTCATGGTCTCTGAATACAGCTCGCTTTTCTTTAGTTTCCAGTCTTTCATTTGAGCTCCTTGTCTCAAGGTAAAGCCTATTAATATGAAGTTAATACAACACAATTCAATGAGTACTGACTGATTCACATTGAGCTGAAGATTGTAAAATAGTGCTGTCAAAGCAATTAATCGTGATTCGGTTAAAGTTGGTAAATATATAATGTGCGTGTGTGTGTGTATATATATATGTATATATATGTATATATGTGTGTGTATATGTGTGTGTGTGTGTGTATATATATATACATACACACACTTAGGTTAAATGCAATTAATCAATTTGACAGGACTATTAAGAGTCAACGTGGATACTGTTTTCCAGCCAAAGTATCTTCATGTATTCAATAAAATTATGTAAAGAAAATGTTAAACAAGTTTAAAAAAAAATAAATAATAATAATAATAATGAAAAATAAAAACTTTTTAGCACATATACAAATACATTGTTACACCCACAGATATCTTTTCTTTTTTTGTGGTTTTTTAAATTTTTAGTGGAAGAGATCCCTAATGTTGAGGCCCTGATTTGTTGACAATGAAGACAAAATTCCAAATGTTCTCTGCAATGCCAAATAAAATGATGGATCTACTTAACTAACTTATTTCTAAAACAGAGACACTGACTTAAAGGGTTAGTTCACCCAAAAATTTTAATTCTGCCATTAATTACTCACCCTCATGACGTTCCGACAGAAAGCTCTCAGATTTCATCAAAAATATCTTCATTTGTGTTCAGAAGATGAACAAAGGACTTACGGGTTTGAAACGAGATGAGGGTGAGTAATTAATGGCAGTATTTTATTTTTTGGCTGAACTAACCCTTTAAATCATGTCTGAATTGCTGGTACTGCCACCTTGAGGCCATGTCATCATATGTTTTCCAGGAAGCTTCCAAGAAAAAAGCAAACTTGTCAAACCAGTATTTAAGTATTTATACACTGCCAAAGATATGTCCACATAAGACTCAATGGGCCGTGGCTTAAATTAGTAGCTTCCTGGAAATGTTTTAGACATTTAAGTTAATATTGATATAAGATGTTCTCATACCATGTGTTGATTGAAAACGGTTTAAAATAAATACTGAGCATGCAGAGAGTCAATTATGTTGAGGTTCCTGATTCTCACCCTTCGCTACTCTTGTGGTGATGATGAACATGGTGTTTTTTTCTGTATTTATTCTCTCTCTCGCTGCTGTGCGAGTCTCGTCTGTGTCTTTTTCTGTTCTCCATTCTCTCCTCCAGACTCGCCTCTCTCAGCCAGGAAGAGCGCATTTTCTTCGATTGTCTCATCTGATAAAACACAAATAAATTACTTTTACATTCAATAGGCTAACTTGCATGTTGTATTTCAGGGAAAAATATAACGTTAGGCCGCGATTCACAGAAAGACTGGCCCTTTAAATTATTTGTTCTAAATACCTCGTGTCGGCCAAGTCTTTGTCTGAAGCTAACGTTAATTATTTCCGTAAAGGAGTCTAAAAATTGTCCGACAATAAAAACAATAGTAATTAAAACCGCAATAAAGCGCATTTTGTGATAACGTTACTCACTGCACACTTAACGTTACGACTAACAACACGCACAGTGAATCAGCAACGTTAGTCGACGTTATCGCTTCTAGATAATAAAATATATAATGTTATCTTTTCTAAAGAAATAACTAAATAGTGTGAGCGAAATAATTATCAAATAACTAATATCATCCTATAAGTTACCTGTCTTAAGAAAGTCACCTAAATAATTGCAGTCCTGCGTCGACAAAAGGCGAATTTGTTCTTCCTCTGTCTTCTCTGATGTCGTTTGTAGGTTCAAAATGGCGTTCGTCGAACTGGAATGTTCGAGAAGAACTGCTCCGTTACATCATCATCGGATCGAGAGCGCGCGTGCGTGTAGTCAGGGGCGCGCGAGAAAGTGAGAGAGAAAAATCGAATAATAAACATTTCACGGCATGTTGTGCCATACAAATAACGGAAATCCATCAACATATGCAATTATATTATTTGTTAGACCAATAACAGGCCTATTTTCTTTTAATATAATTTCTTTCTTTATTTCTTAATTTATTTAATTTAGAGAAATTACTTTCTTAGTCATTGGTGTTTTCTTCCATCACCTACCTCTATGATAAATAAATAAATATTTTTAGCAGGCCTATAAGTTAGCTAAAAAGCTTGATGTAGGGACTTGCGATGATGCCCCATAGCCAGGTCAACATTAATTTAACCAGTACTCTTTACGCTTTACATTCCTTAAAATTATTAGGGTCCTAAATTAAACGGCCTGCCTCCAAACGAAATATTTACTTTATTTTTTATTCATATCATATTAAAATGTCAAGTATGCTACTATTATGATTTTAAGTATAGCTAGTTTAAGCAACATTGTGGGGATAAAGCAACACTGTGGGTGTTTTTATATAGAAATAGGCTACAAGCAGAAAAGGCTAAATAAAGAGCATGTAAGGTACTGTTTGCATAATGTAACTATTTACCATTTTATTTGTTCACTTTATAGTTTTCTTGGTGTTCATGTAGAAATTACCATTAGGGCCTACTCTACATACAATTTTAGCAACTTGACCCTTATACACCCAAAACATTGCAATTATTTAATTCTTACTTACGATTTGGGAATTTTATTTAAAAAATAATAATAATATCCTCCTGAGACCCCGGAAAAAAAAGTTTTTTGAATTTAGTTTTTTTCCATGTCATCACATTGTTTAGAGCACAAGAAACAAATGGTAAAAAAACATTTTTGAAAAATATGCTTTTATTCATACGTTATGCTATGTCCTCTGTAGTGGACGCCAGGACTAAGTTGTTTAAAAAATAAAATGACATCAAATTATATGTATAGGCAAAACCAATTTTTTCAATCACCAATAGATTTAGGGGTTTCAGGATTTTTTTAACCAAAATTTATATAAAGATGATTCTCAACTATGTTATGAAAGAAATAACGGAATGAATTGATACACCATTTTACTTTATGCAATATGTGGGTAAAATGGCCATAAATTAATATTCCCATTCAATGCAATGTATTTATACACTGTATCTAATTTGCACATTAATGTGTTCTTGGAGCAACATTTAATGAAAAAAGAAGTGTAATAATTGGAGTAATAATTGGCAACATTTTAATAATAATATCTAATATTTTATAGGAATATTGATGCATAATTGATTTCCATATTCACTTGTTGTGTCTCACAAAATGCCTGATAAACATGATTTAAGTCCTGCTGTCCTCTACAGTGGACATGTATGAAATCAATGCCCTGTTCTGTAACAGAAAGTATTTTTTTTATTTGAAGCCCCACAACTTTTTCCTGAGATGTTTTTTTATGAAATACAATTTGAAAAGTAGTCCAATTTAAATTATAATTACAATATATTATCATATTTGCATAAGAATGCTACATTTGATCACTAAATTAATGTCAGACTTTTTTAAAGACCAAGGAGAAGTTGTTTTCATGGTGAAACCTCCAAACATTTGATATCTCTGAAAATCCCTGAATGTGCTCTTTACAGGACACCCAGGTTGTCTCATGTGACATGTATGATGTCAGAGAAATTAACTAAAATATAATGTCCACTACAGTGGACAAAAGTCTATTCTTGGGTCCCAGGAGGATATGACAGCCTCGATCGTTGTGAGCTCCATAATCCACACACTAGATGGCAGTAAGCTTTTCTCACATGCGAGAACGCGACCTGAAGAAGACGCTTCACCCTCAAGAGTTTTGCTTCCGGTGTGCCGCGTCCTTTTCCTCTTGCCACACTGCGAGAGATAGGGAGGATTTGGCCCTCCGACAAAATCCAACGCCATCCACCTTTATAGGTGATTCTTTCCTGCGCCAAAATGACCGAGCAGATGACGGTAAGGGGTACCCTTAAGGGTCACAGTGGATGGGTCACCCAAATAGCCACAACACCCCAATTTCCCGACATGATTCTGTCCGCGTCCCGGGGTAAGTGTCCACAGAGCCGCGCTTGAGCCAAATGAGTATCCGAATACATGAGCCCTTTTTAAATTAAGTTACCATGAGTAATGTGTAATAAGTCCATTCTGCTCTAGTTCTGTGTAAACCCGTTACTTGCACCATCAAAACCTAGTTATGGTTCATAATGCAGCGTTAGTGAAAACTGGTAGCCAGTGTTACGTGTTTTGTATGCCACCAGTTGTCAAAAATCTGCTTCAAATGAAAGCTTGACGTATGTCAAAGATCTGGTGAATGATTTTCTGTTGTCCATCTTGCAGACAAGACCATCATCATGTGGAAGCTGACCCGTGATGAGACCAACTATGGCATCCCCCAGCGTGCTCTGAAGGGCCATTCCCACTTCGTGAGTGATGTTGTCATCTCATCTGATGGTCAGTTCGCCCTGTCTGGCTCCTGGGACAGCACTCTGCGCCTGTGGGATCTGACAACGTGAGTATTTGGTGGGACGGTCATGGGAAGTCACTCAATCTATCACCCATTGGTTTAGAAGTGGTGATGAAACTCAAACGCTGTCTGTGTCACTGTGATGATAAAGAGGCTGTTTCTGAACTTATCACCCAAATAATGTGGTGTTGTATGTCTTTTTTTTTTAAACAAACCCCAATTATTATCATCAAATGGGAAACCCCAACCCTAATATTTAAAAGGCGTCTATATAGTGTCTTGTTTAAAGACCCTATTTCTATTGTAAGAAATTAATACCAGAAAAGTACCACCTTTATAGGTGATATTTTCATCTCTTGTATTTTGTTGAATGCTTAATTTGTATCTGCTATGAAATAACCTGTGAAGCTGTTATGGCAATATACTTATTATAAACATACTACCAATATCCCATAGCCAACATCTATCAGGTGTGTCAATGTAGTGCACAACATTGACTAGTGTCAAATTGATCTGAATTTGTCCTTGTCTCACCTAGTGGCACTACAACCCGCCGTTTTGTTGGACACACCAAGGATGTTCTGAGCGTGGCCTTCTCTGCCGACAACCGTCAGATCGTGTCTGGATCCAGAGACAAGACCATCAAGCTGTGGAACACCCTGGGAGTCTGCAAGTACACCATCCAGGTAGACGTCTGTAAGGTTGGATTAGTTAACCGGGAGTCTTGCACATCATCAGGGTTCCTGCGGGTCCCTAAAAAAAATCTTAATGTCTTTAATTTAGCTTGATCAAATTTCAAGTCATAAGTCTTAAATATCTTAGGTGGTATTATATTGCGAAACTCTTAAATTTGGGGACTGAATAACAGGAATCGCGATATGGCCTAATGTGAATATTAAACTGCAAAAGTGAATTTAATTCAATGAATGTGAATGCTGCACATTCCTGAGTAAAACCTCTTTAACTGCATCATATCAGCAAAATCCTCTATATTGATATTAGTACATAATTTTAAATACATGTGTACATCAAGCAAGGCACAATACATTGTTTCAAAGCCACTTGACAAAAAAAGCTTGTTACAGTTTAGGAAGTATTCTGTTATCACTCAGAGATGAGTATCAAATGAATGTCCAAATGGCAGTAATGTACAGCTATATGTTATGTGCTTCGTTAACATCATGTATCCAGTAAAGCTAACACAACACATGACATGACGTTAGGCAGCAATTACAACTTGTGCTCGTAATGATTACAATATAAAATACTGTATTTAAAATGTATTGATCCAAAGTTCCCGGCATATGAAACCTTCGCGAACACTGCGTCGCCTGATCAGAAAGGCTGGATCCAAACTGGAGCTGGTGCAATCTGTAATCTAAAGAAAAATAATTAGTGTAGCCGCTGTTCATAGCATTTTAGGCTAAAGATGATCATGTATATTGTATGGTTTCATCAGATAAAATAGTACACATTTATGAAAAGCCTTTTTTGAATGCTTGGTTAGAGAAATGTTTAATCTTGATTTAAACCGAGAGAGTGTCTGAGCCCCGAACATTATCAGGAAAACCTGTCTTGAGAGTTTTAAGCATGCAAATACCCTGTTGTACAGTTGAATTTGTGCCTTAGCCTGTTTATCCGTGATCATATGGGTTTTTTCTGTTGACATACCATTTAAAATGTTATTTGTGCAGGTCTTTAAAGTTGACTACAAATACCCTAATGTTTAGATTAGTTTGCTGTTCTGAGGCCCTTTATTTTGACTTTCATCCACAGGATGACAGCCACACTGAGTGGGTTTCATGCGTGCGTTTCTCTCCCAATAGCAGCAACCCCATTATTGTGTCCTGCGGGTGGGACAAAATGGTCAAGGTGAGACCCGTGGTTGAATTTTAATGTAAACTATAATCGTTGATTTGTGTTTTTGTAATGACTACCCTGTGATTAAAGAAATCTACATTAATATTGTCTGAAGCTCTTGGGCTCTGTTGACAAGTCCTGCAATTATGATGGGTAATGGGTTGAAACCATTAACATGCAAGTGAACATGAGCTTGCATGAATTGGCTTAATTTTTGCTGATGTAACCAGTTTGATTTATGCATGTTTGTTATAGGTATGGAATCTTGCTAACTGCAAGCTGAAGACCAACCACATTGGCCACACTGGATACCTGAACACAGTGACCGTGTCTCCTGATGGATCTCTGTGTGCCTCCGGTGGAAAGGTAATCCGTTTTCTTTTTCCTGTTATCACTACTGAAGTTAATGGGTTGGACATAAGGGTTGAGTATTAAAGAGATGATGAAAACCTTACTTAACGCCATCTGAATTCAAGTGATGACAAGAGGCTGTTTCTGAACACAAAGTATTTTGATATCAGGAAGATATGTTAGCTTTTCAATCTGTATTTAATGTGTTTGTCCTTATATTTCAGGATGGGCAGGCCATGCTATGGGACCTGAATGAAGGCAAGCACCTTTACACCCTGGATGGTGGGGACACCATCAACGCCCTTTGCTTCAGCCCCAACCGCTACTGGCTGTGTGCCGCCACTGGACCCAGCATCAAGATCTGGGTGAGTTTATGTGAAATACACGGTTCTCATTCATATTACATAATGTACAATGGACTGTATACCTAAAATACTTCCTTTGAATGCAAAGGGCTTTATCTTCAATATATTTTTAAGTCTGCATGAAATTAAAGTCTTTTCGATAGTCTTTTCCATTTCGTGATTTTGTATGTCCAAGTGAAATGACTTCTCGTACAAGAAAGTGTAAGTTAGGACTTGATTGGATGGTTGTGGGTTGCTATTGGTGGATCTGATGTGAGTGACAGGTTGCCCCGCCCTCACACCGGTAAACACTTCAGAGAGGAGATGCTGCAAGAGGCAGGGGCAGTTATTTTGAATAGTCCGTGTGAAAACTAAATGGTGTCAATTGAGTTCATGCCAACTTAAAAGATTGAGGACAGTTGCATTTAAAAATGTGCACAGATAAATCATTTATAACAAATACTGCAACGTTCCATCAAACAAATTCTGTTTGATTTCATGGTGACTAAAAGTAACCGTTTATATCGGAGCAATGGGTTCAGTGATGGAAAAAATCAATGCCTTCTGTATTTCTATGATGATAAAGAGGCTGTTTCTGAGAACTATTGGCTCAAGCGGATTGCAGAAAAGGCTTTTTCATTCTGCTGTTGCAAAGCTTGACTGTATTGTCTCAACAGGATCTGGAGGGCAAGATCATTGTTGATGAACTGAGGCAGGACATCATCACCACCAACAGCAAGGCTGAGCCGCCTCAGTGCACTTCTCTGGCCTGGTCTGCTGATGGACAGGTGGGTTTTACAGCAACCTTTTCTGCCTGGAATGAGTTCCTGGACTTGCACTGCATCAGTCTCTGATTTGGTGTGTTGCGAGTGCTGTCTGGTGCCTAAATTCTGGCTGGACCAGCTTCCCCATTGATTATTCCCAATCACTTTTAACATCTGAAACCTTGTGATGACAGTCCTGCAAATATGAGGGGATTAGTAAAATGCTTTTAAATCAATAGCGCTTCTAAAAGAATGCCTGATAATAATTCCTTTCTCTTTTCTCGTTACAGACTCTCTTTGCTGGCTACACTGACAACCTGATCCGAGTGTGGCAGGTGACCATTGGAACCAGATAGAAGCCTTTTCTAATGCCTGAATAAAAAGTTTTAAAAAGAGCTATAATTGACTGTTTACTTTCTCTGCCTTTCAAATAAACTAAGAACTGAAATGTAACCATGCGAGTCACTGAAATAGGCTTGTACAGCCACTAGATGGCACTGCTGCATGTAGATTTAATTTTTGCAATTGTAACCTAGCAACAAGGCCAACAAACCCGACTCTTCTCAGAGGACGCGACATGATACAGACGCCTGAATTAAATAAACTATTTTTATGTTGTAGTTTATAAACGTGTTAATTGTGCTTGCACTCTGGTAACTAAGACAATTTGTAGTTTTTATAATTTGAGAATGCCTCCCTGGCAATTAAAGTTATTTTGAATTTAACAGTGGAAAAAGTCCAGTAACGTTACGTTAACGTACAGTAAAATTGTCAAACTAGCTGATTTAAAATGGATAGCGACAGTCCTCAAAAACAGATGCCAGAACCTCGTATCTTCGTGGAGAGAACTCTGGCTTTAATCAAACCTGATGCCATCTACAAAACTGACGAAATTGAGGACGTTATTCTTCAATCTGGATTTACAATTCTGCAGGTAAGTTACGTGGAAAGGCACTGCACATTTGTGCTAAATACTTTAACTTGCATGATGCACAAGATGTTTTCTGGTAACTGAAACAAGCACTACATTTTAGTTCTATTGTAACGTTAAACCCAAGGCTGGTAGAGGCTGATGAAATCATGTAGCTTTTGTTTTTAACTAACAGTTCACCCCAAAATGAAAATTATGTAGTTACAAGTTCCAAACCTGTATGAGTTTTTCTTCAGCTGAACACAAAATACATTAAGACAGACAGTTGACTGTAGCCATTGACATCCATAGTCGGAACAAAAGACTGTTTGGTGACAAATTCTTTAAAATATCTTGTTCAGCTGAAAAACACTCCTACAGGTCTGGCACAACTTGAGAGTGAGTAAATGACAATTTTCATTTTTTGGTGAATTATCTTTTAAGCAACAGCAGAAATATACTATCACTTTAATTAACTAACAGCTCATATTTTGTGGGCAATGATTTAGTTTAGCCAGATTTGCATTCTTGTTTCTCCTTTTACAGAAAAGGCGGCTTCAGCTGAGTCCAGAGCAATGCAGTGATTTCTATGCTGAGCATTATGGGAAGCTGTATTTTCCCCATCTGACCGCCTTCATGAGCTCCGGACCAGTGGTTGCGCTAGCACTGGCCCGACACCAGGCTATTGCCACCTGGAAAGCCATAATGGGACCAGTCAGCAGCATAAAGGCTAGAGAGACACATCCTGACTGGTAATGAATGTAATTGAATGAATCTTCTCTCTCTATGCAGGTGGTTTAATAATAAAATGGCTGACTTATGAAGCTAAATTATCATGTACTATCGAGAAACTATCACAGTTGCACCATTTTGTGTTCCTTTCAAACTCCAGGCCAAATAAAATGATAGTTTTGTGGATTTTTTGCACTTCAGGGTAATAATTTACAACGCTGATGTTCATTGCAGTGCCTAAATCAATCACATATCTCATGTAATTTCTGTCATTGCAACAAGTCTATATTCAAAATGCATACGTGTCATGTTTCAAAGTAAGTAAATTTTTTCTCTCTCTCTCTTTCTGGGAAATGCACATCATCTTTTGTTGATGTCACCATCAGTCTGAGAGCTAGACTGGGCACGTGTGACCTGCGCAATGCTGTGCATGGCAGTGATTCCTTCTCTGCTGCTGAGAAGGAGATCAGGTTCATGTTTCCTAACTGTGAGTGAATCTAACTCTGAACAAGTGAGTTTAATGAACAATATTTGAAAGCATAATAAAAATCTGATTTCTATTTCAGCTGTGATTGAACCCATTCCTATGAGAGATGCTGCCAAAGATTACCTGAGCCGGTATGTTAGCCCAACACTTCTCACTGGACTGACGGAGCTGTGCAAGAAAAAGCCAATGGACCCCTTTGTAAGTGTATCTTTTCATGAAAGTATTTAAAAAAATAATAATTTGATATTCGGTAACTTTATTTTACAGTGGTACCGAATCTTTTTAGAATTATTTTTTTTATACTTTATCTACTATAGGGTTATGATGAGGGTTTGGTTTAGGGTTAATTACATGTAATTATGCATAATTTATAGTTATTACTACAGTAACTACATGTATAATGATGTTACATGTAGTTACTGTAGTAATAACTATAAATTATGCATAATTACTGTACATGAAATTAACCCTCGTCCTCCTAACCCTATAGTAGATCAAGAATTTAAAATTATTCTAAAAATATTTGGTAACACTTTATTTTTAATTACTACTATAATAATTGTTACTACTCTGTACTTAAACGTATAAATACACTCTAACACAAAAGAAAAAGTCAGAGCTTAGGAATTACAAATAAATAATGACAATTACAATTTCTGGGTGATTCATTTCTTCACCTGAAAACTGTAATGCCTTTTGTATAATAATCACCCTGTGCCCAACTGTTTAAAAGAAATTTTATTGTATTTCAGCTTTCGAATTGGATCAGATCTTGAAAATGGGTTGTTCAAAAGAAGAAAAATTTTATTCTGAAATCAGATTAGATCACATAATCTAATCATGGTTTTCATCTTAATCAAACTTCAAACTTTTTAGGATTGCTATACCTTTGATCCCCCCAAAAAATCTGGACTATCCTGATCCCAGATGATGGTTGAATTCTGTATGGATTTCAGGAACAAACACTAAAAATGGTTACAACAATAATTAGCAATACATAATAAACATTTGCATCATGCAGTATGTATAGATTTATATTTTACATTTGATTTGTTTAACTGTTACAGTGATATAGTAGTAGACTATCAATTAAAACTTTCAGTACAATAAAGTTGGAAAAAATCAAATCCCCCTAACAGCTATCAATATCAAAACAAAAACAAGCATTTAGCTGTATATTAATTATAAAGAAATGGTCAAAAGAAGGTTCCAACAGTTGCATCCTTTGCATGTATATTTGCTTGTATTGTGCCGTTTTCTCTCTTCAAATAAAAATATATTTCAAGTGATCAAATGTTGACTGTTGGATCTGTTGTTCTTTATACAGATAGTAGCCTGCATTGTAATATGTAGTCTCATTGTAGGTGATCCAATCTAATATTGCTTTATAAAACCAGATCCTGAGTAAAATGGATTACCTGATCCTGGATAAGACGTGGGATTTCCAAATATGAATCATTCTGATTCAAATTAAACTTTCTGAACAACTGCGTCCTGGATTTTCTGATATATCTATTTGCTATTAACTCATTTATTTTTGTACTGTATTATTTTTCTTTACAGACATGGCTTGCTGACTGGCTGATGAATAATAACCCAAATAAGCCCAAAATATGTGATGGAACAGTAGTAAAGGAGGCAGCCTGATTTGTTTTTCAAGAAACAAGAATGTACCAACAAGTTACTGTTTTGATCTTTTTTGGATGTTTTTATCATATCATTCAAACTGCTTTATAAAATAAAATGTTTATTAAAATGTTATTTACCCCTTGATTTACTGTGCTATCAAATATGTTTGCTTATGTCATGGTTAATTTAAGTGTAAGATAAAATTGCTAATTTACAGTATATTTTAGTCACCGATTACTACAACAGTAGAAGGCCTATTCTTTCAAATTCATCTTTCAATAAATCGTGCTATTTTATAAATTTTTGCCCTTCTGATGGCGATAAACAAACGTTCAACTCACAATCAATGTTTAATGTGAATAACTTTGTAGACTGAAATATAGTTATACGATCTCAACAACAAAATTAATGTTAGCATGCTAATGATTCAAATGCCTATTGCAAATATATCTGTAACCTTTTCGTACTACCATTTTGACTAAGCATAGCCAATACAAACGGCTATTTCTTGCATTATTATCTTTGCAGATTGCTTCTAAAATATATATACACTTCAATTTATGTACAAGTGGTCAACAACATGTTTATAAACCAAACAAGAACAAAGGCTTCTTCCCCCACTCGACACGAAGGTTCAGAAGAAGCGCGTTTGGGGGAGGATTTCTGTGACGTGTAAAAGACATATTTAATTGGCTGTCAGGGTGATAGGCGTTCGAAGTCATCCAATCAAATTTGCCCTTACTAAAATTCCTTTATCTACCATCCAGTAATATAAAACCAACCGCTTGTCGGCGCAATAAGGAAGGGCCCACACCGCGGAAAGCGTTCCACGGAGACTTTTCACTTGCTGCTTTTAAGGTAAAGTATTTACGAGCAAATTATGAATTTGTTAGCCCCAGTGTGCATATTTAGTTGTGTTAACCGTCATATTTAACTACAGGCCAGTAAAGCTGTGTATTTATTAATTAAAACAAAGATATTGTTTACATTCTCGTTGCGAATGAGAATGTAACCGCCGCTGTTCAAAATGGTGGTCCTTGTGCGTTATATAAGGCGCTTCCTTTTGTAACCATCACTCATTTTCTGCAGTTTTAGGTTTTTACATTAAACTACCACCATGTCAGACGCCGAGCAGCAGTATATGGAAACCTCAGAAAACGGCCACGAGGGCGAGGACGATCTGAACGGAGCCGGGCAGTACGAGGAGGGCAACGGGAGCGCACAGGCCGGGGCGCAGGGAGACGCCGGTGCGGACGAAACGGCCGGGGATGAAGACGAAACTAATGCATCGGACGGCGGGCAAATTGACGCGAGCAAAGGAGAGGAAGATGCGGGGTATGTTCAAAGAATAATTGTGCTAAATGCTCGAACATAAAATCCTTTGTTCCTTCCGTCTTTGTTGGCGCCATGTGTCTTTTTTTGTAGGGGGATGGGCGAATTTGGTCAATTGAGCATAAATATACGGTTTAAAATTCAGTGTTTACCTAGGCGTACGTTTCCGTGTTTTTGTGCGTTTAAAAATGTATCTGTGTTGTATTGCAGTTTTTATTTCCATTTATTAGTATTAGTAAAGTGTGGGGTTTTTTATGCAAGAAATGGAGAAATTGTGAAATCTGCGCTACCACGCCCCCTCCTGGTCTCACTCTTCTTTTTTCTGCTTCGTTTCCTCAGGAAAATGTTTGTTGGGGGGCTCAGCTGGGACACTAGTAAAAAGGATCTTAAAGACTACTTCTCTAAATTTGGAGAGGTGACAGACTGCACCATCAAAATGGACCCCAACACTGGACGATCAAGGGGATTTGGGTTTATTCTTTTTAAAGAGCCAGCCAGTGTAGATAAGGTAAGCTTTGGTGCTTAGGAAAACCTATAGTCTTTTGATGTTGGTAACCATGGAAGACTAACAAATTATTCCTCCTTTGCACAGGTTTTAGCACAAAAAGAGCACAGATTGGATGGACGACAGATTGACCCCAAGAAAGCGATGGCGATGAAGAAAGAACCCGTTAAGAAGATCTTTGTCGGTGGACTGAACCCTGAAACTACAGAAGAGAGGATCCGCGAGTATTTTGGTGCCTTTGGCGAGGTATTGGAGTGTTCCTTTTTAGATTCAACTCTTTGTATTTTATTTAACACCAGATTTTAAAAAAAATTAGACCATATAATCTATTAGGTTTTCCTTTGAAAATATGCATTCATTTGTTTTTTTTAAATGGGGGGGGGGGGGGAAAGATAAAGTATATATTGCCAATGTAAAAACTTACTCTCTCTTAATATTTATAAAAGCACATACTCTCTCTTAATATTTATAAAAGCACATACTTTTAATTTCCTGCAATTTTTTTCTGCCCTCTATTGCTATTTTACATTGTGTTTGTAGTCTCTTCTACATTTTAAACGTGTGCATTTGTTAGCTCTTATTTATGCATTTATTTATTGTCACTGCAGATTGAGACTATCGAACTTCCAATGGATCCGAAGACAAATAAGAGGAGAGGGTTTGTCTTCATTACCTTCAAGGATGAAGAGGCTGTCAAGAAAGTTCTGGAAAAGAAATATCACAACGTCAGTGGAACCAAGGACACAAATGGAAAAGAAGGCCTTGTGAGTGTTTCCAGTGTGACCAATTTACTGATAAATGTGATAAGTCTTCAGGGTTGTTGTTCATATTTTGACATTGTACTACCCCTTTATTCTTGCCATCAATATAATGTTAAATTTGATGCAATACAAAATATTTTCAGCACTGATTTTAATGGCAGTGTTTTATGTAGATGTTTTATGACTCATTCCTTATTCACTCAATTTGTCTTTTCTTTCTCCCAGTGCGAGATTAAGATTGCACAGCCTAAGGAAGTGTACCAGCAGCAGCAGTACGGAGGTCGCTTTGGAGGAGGAGGAGGAGGAGGAGGAAGAGGGAGGGGACGTGGAGGTTAGTAAAGCCTAACGTCTATCTCCTGTTGGACTTTCTCATCTGCCACTCAAACTGAAGGCTGCGTTAGTCTGTGTAAAGTTTAACTAGTTTAAATATGCACTGATCTGCAACAGCAAAACAACTGTGTACAGTCGCCCTTGTCTATCGAATGCAGGCTAGTTCAAACAAACTTTCTGAATCTGGATGTCTTCTAAATTAAGGCCTGGTTTTGCAGACAGGGCTTAATTGAACTAAAGCTTAATCTAAGACATTTTACATGGCTTTTATAAACATGCCTTAAAATATTACTGATGTGCACCGTGGGACAAAATACAACATATTTTAAGATATACTAGTGAAAGTTGCTTTTAGTTAAAACCGCTCAGACATGCATTTTAGTCTGAGACCAGGCTTAAAAGGATAATTCACCCAATAATGAAAATTGTCAGCACTTACCTTTACAAAGAAATTCATACAGGTTTGGAAGAAATTGAGGGCGAGTAAATGATGGGTGACCCATCTCTTTAAGCCTTGTCTGTAAACCAGAGGTTAATGTTAAACATTTGTAATTCGAATAACAAATTCTGAATGAGATTTGTAGCCCTATTCCGACGGGACTAGTTTAACATGGAGATGTTGGGTAAACTAATTACCTGAGCTTCTCTGATTTTAGTCCCGTCCGAATGTGCCATCTCAGTAATCATTATGGACAATGTCAGTAAAGATTACAGCGATTTTTACCTTCTGTAAAAAGGTCCGGGAAAATTACCTCCGGTAATGCTAATCCCGTGCGAATAGACCCGCTGTAATGTACGTAAATATTTAGTCATTTCTGTCAAAGTAGTTTACCGGGGTGTTTCAAGTATGGAGACGCTTGAAAAAGCATTCAGTTGCGATTTACCGGGTTTTCCACACACCATTCTGGTCGAAAGCACTTGTTAGAGGCAGGAAACCTCTTTTTAGCGCCTATTACCAACACGATCCAATCTGAAGTTAATACATATAGGTTATGTGTTTGCGCACGTGACATCAGGAAGCAACGTAATACACACATGACAGGAGGTTGATGGTGATGCGCACAATGAGTTACCCCTCCCACTTCTGCTAGTTTTACTGAGAGATCTTATTTATGTGAATTGGCCATTAATATTACAGACGTCCTGTGGTGAAATTGCAATACTCCTGTGTACTACCTGTGTAAAGTTAATCCTGTCTTTTATATATGTGAAATCTTCAGATTTTATTGGTCTTAGAACAAATTTGAGATCAGCCAAATCTTTTAATACCCCACAAAGCTTAAGTAGAGACCAATTTCTTTCTGGTTTAAGTCGCTTACAGATATGGTGTGTTTGAAATGGTTTCTCTTGTTTTATAGGCCAGGGTCAGAACTGGAATCAGGGCTACAACAACTACTGGAATCAAGGCTATGGTAACCAGGGTTACGGCTATGGCGGACAGCAAGGTTACGGTGGATACGGAGGCTACGGCAACTACGATTACTCTGGAGGCTACTACGGCTACGGCGGAGGATATGACTACAGTAAGCACTGATTGACCTTGGGGTTTCCCCACCGTCCCCGTTGGGTTCTTGTGAATACGAGGGACTTAAGTTCCTTTCTCTGCTCTTCTCTTACCCCCCTAGACCAGGGCAATACAAGCTATGGAAAAACTCCAAGACGTGGGGCTCACCAGAGTAGCTACAAGCCATACTGATCATGTGTAGTTAAGGTATGAATTTTAACTTTTTTCCCACCACTCATGGTAAGGTTAATTTAATTGTCGCTCCATTACCAATTCATCTCCATTGACCCAGCCGAACTATAAGGCCGATAGAACGATCCGTTTGGGGAGGGTTGTAGTGATACAGTAGGGTTGTAGTGGTAGATCATGATAGGCCCCATCTCTTCACTTCATTTATTTTTTTTTATTTTTTTTAAATAAAATACATGTATTGTAAATGTGATTTAAAACCAACTAAATCTGTGTCTTCTCTTTTTAAGGTCGTAAAGCTACCGAGCAGGAACCAGCCGTCTGGTCACAGTGAACATTGGGGTCTTTTACTTTTGGAAGCTGGCAGAATCTGGACTTCTGCTTCATTTTGTACAGAAAACATAAGGAACTGGGGGGGTGGGGTGCAAATGTCACTTGTCACATTTGTTTTATTTTTTTTTGGTTTTTTGTGTCCTTTTACATTTCCAGAGATGGAAGTGTTATTTTTTTACTGTACTTTTTGGTACCTTTTTGATTCTAATGTATTGTATGGTTGTATTTTACATCATGGCTGTGTCTACCACATCTAGACTCAGAGCTCTCAAAATGCATTCAAAATAAACAGTTTTGGTTAATTTTTCTTTAGTGTTTTTAGATTATATTATTTTTCCTGTCACCTGTGCTCTGTGTTGCAAAGTTGCATGGCTTCAAGGTGAGATGAAAAGGGATTTCTTAACGATTGTAAGCTTGTCCATTGAAATCTGTTTGTGGCAAGTCTTGACAAGTAAAATTTTCTTTTTTTTTTCTTTTTTTTTTTTTTTTTTCTCCTGCTTTTAAGGAGATTTCCTCCTGTCTTGTTAGATATTTAAGAGTGGCTTTAATAGTGATTAAACTATACCTCAAAACATACACAGGTAATTGTAACATGATTCTTTCTCAAAACACTGGATACACATTCCTCCAGTGTCTTGGACAAATTTCAAGAAATAAACTTGATTTTTAAGATGTCTATTGTATGTCTAATGCTTTTGCGTTTAATCTCCACAATGAAGTTGTCTTTCTGAATCATCAGCCTGAAGTTTGCCTTTGAAGAAATTAGTATGTCTAAAATAAATCCCTGCAAGATATTATTATGGTGACTGAAAACTAGGTCACTAAGAGGTTAAGAGAGTTCAGTGGTCAAGTTTGTTTTATAGCGGTAGCTGACCAATGTCGAATAGAAAAAGGCTTTGGTTAAACTGCCAGTTTGTATCTAACCCTGAGTAATTAGTTTTGGAACACATCCTAGAGGAACATGCATGGCTTGTTGTTCCAAACTTAACCTGAGAGAAGTAACTGCAGCGCATGCATCTTTAATTTCTGCTTTTGTTAGAACTTGAAAGTCTATTTAAAACAGCAGTACATTTTTTCCAATTCCAGAATGCTTTCCCTTGAGCTAATATGCATTTTTGAATGAGTTTTAAGTTAAAACGTATGTAGTTACTTCATCTACCAGTAGAAGCCATTGTTACCAGCTTAATCTAGGTATATGTTATATAAACTACTCTTTAGAAGTTTGGGGTCAGTAAGAGTCACAAAATTGATAGTAAAGCCTGTTACAATAGATTTCTATTACAAAGAAATGCTGAATCTTCTAGAATCCTGAGGATTGTTTTTCACAATTTCCACAAAAATATTAAGCAGGATTAAACTAAACTATTTTTGATATTGATATGAAAAAATTATTCTTAATCAGCATATTAGAATGATTTCTGAAGGATCATGTGACTGAAGACTGGAGTAATGTTGCTGAAAATTTATCTTTGAAGTCAATTATATTTTATCAAATAAATGCAGTCTTGGTGAGAGACTTTTTTTTGCAAACATTAAATCTTACCAACCCCAAAGTTTTGAGCATCATTTGGCCATGAGATCCACTTATATCTTCTGTTTTGCTCCAAAACAATCATAATTTACTTCATGGTATATATATATTTTTTTTTTCATGCCAATTCTTTGCTGTTGTTGTGTTCCATGACAACCATAATATCTACTTGTAAATTGTTCTGCCTGGCAAGCATTGGCATTCCCTTCTGTAAATGCAAATCCATCTAACAGAGTGAAGTTACCATGATTTTTGTAGGCAAGTTTTGAAACCAAGATCACTAGAATGCAGTTTCCCAATATGTAATTTTCCATAGCCTTTTGCACAAACTCCAAATTGATCAAAGGACGAGTATTTTGTCATTTTTTTTATTTCAATCAAAATAATAAAACCTGAGGAAATCCAGGCAAATGAAACACCAGGAAAACCCTGAGGGGACACGGTATGTTCTGATGTGCTTTTCCAAGCGAAACACCAAACATATGAACAGACATTCATTTGGCATTTAATCGTCCTATACCATTAAACAATCAACCATGTTTGCTGAGATATAATGCTCAGAAATGAGAGATTTTGCCATGGTTTTGTCCTGGCTCACACATAATGCTACATTTTCTTTAAAAAAAAAAAAAAAGTAGAAAGTACCATATGTACAATAAAGAACTTTAAAATACCGCCACTTACAAACAATCATGTATTTTTTTCTGGTAAACGTTGAACATATACTTTTAATCAAAAGAAAAAGACACCCTTTGGGTGTTTAGCTCATTAAAAAGCCCATTAATCTGGTGAATATGTGATGTCCGCTGATTGTGAGGTAAGTAGCATCATCCCGACAGATAATATAGAGAGCTCTCCACAGGAGGTAGATGAAAGACTCAAATGTCCATCTCAAACTGGTTGTCATCAGCTTAAAAAGAAGAAATAGAGAGGTTGTTTCTTTGAGGCATTTGACCAGAGAAACCTTGAAATTTTGAAAATCCAGGTTCTAAAAAAGGTTCTATATAAAACCTTACAGGGTTCTGTCAGGGGCCGTAGAACCTTTCAGAGGTTCCCATCATGGTATCATTTTATATATTTAGTTTTAATGAATTAATTTTTATTTTAATTAAATGTTATGATCAAACAGCTCACAAACATATTTATCACTAAAAAAAGTACAGAAGAGTACAGAATATACTGAAATGAGTTTGTTTCAGGAGAAACCTGAGGGCTTATGTTTCCTGGAAATATAATCACAGAACAGGTTTTCTTTTTTCTAGAGCAGACAGCAACTTTACCTGCCAGATCCTTCTCCTCCTCCTCCAACTCCTCCAACTCCTCTTTGAGTTCCTGCAGTTTGGACAGTGGATGTTGTGAAGGAATGGTCACTCCAGGAATCTGGGGCAAACAACAGGGTGGGGTCCGGGCAATGGGAGAGTTCCTACAGTCCAAGAGGAACTTTCTGTCATAAATGATCCGAGTTCCTGGAGGTGGGATAGGACATATATTATAGCAACCAATCACATGGCTAGAAAAACATATTTACATTCTAGGCTGCAGACTATCACGTGTGAGAGAACAACGAATCTAGGATTCATGTAAAATGTGTTAACACTCAAAAGCGATCGTTGAAATGTGACTTTGAAGTCAGACGTAGGATTTTCTTGGGATTTTATCAAACTGTACGTTTGCAATTCTAATCTATTTAACAAAATAAAAGAAAGATAGCAACTAACTCGATATGCCACTTAACACGCCCATGCTATTAGACAGCAAACAAAGACTCAAATGTTTGAGATTTTGCAAGTGAAAAGAAGTTCAAGCTCCCTCAATAAAAATGGGGTGAACTGAATTGCAGGACTCAGCACCTCCCATTTTAGTTCAAGGAAATTTGAGCACGTCTGCACGTGAGAATGCCGAGCCGAGCAGTGTAGCAGAGGAGTTTAACCTCATGTTACGAGGAGTTGTGAACAAACTTGCATCGCTTAACTAGCCCTAGGTTAGATTGTTTTCTGACTTAAGAACTGTTAAGAAGTAGTGCGTCTCTGTTGTAGTTGAAGGCAGCTGTACTGTACCCAGTGGTGGCTGAAAAACATGTTACGCAACTTTTGCTATTCAGTGCAATGAGTTCTGGACAAAAGGGGGTTGAGAGAGGAGGGGGAGGGGCAGGGTGTGGACGGAGACAGGACAGGGGTTGGACGAACAGTGGTCACAACTGGGAGCTGCTCTGGCCAGTGGAATGCAGGGAGACCAACCCAACAGTTTCTGCAGGACTTTGTTCTGTGCTAAAGCATGTTTTTCAACATCTCAGAGTACAGGAAAGTGCTTATAAGTTTTTAAAATGCAGGGAAATGAAATACAGTCTAAGTGTGCAATTTGGTTAGGTTAAAAGCATTAGTTTTCACCCCTAGTCCCCCCTGAATCAACAGGAATAAAAATGTGAAATTACATAGTCTATTTTTTTTTTAAATTATATGCTATTATATTTGCACTTTTATGCCCGGTTTCACAGACGAGGCTAGTCTCAGACTAAAATACATGTTTGAGCTGTTTTAACTGAAAGCAACATGCACTGGCATATCTTAAAATTGGTCAGTGGCATTGTTTTCTCTCAAGATGCACCAGTAATATTTTGTTTGGTCTAAGACACATTTATAAAAGTTGAACTCAAATGTCCTAATTGGCTTAATCTAAGCTCTGTCTGTGAACCTGGGTCTTAATCTTTAAAATAATAATAATTTTTTATTGTTACAATTTAGCACAATCCCCCCCCCCCCCCCCCCCAAATTATAAAATAAATGTGTATTAAATAAAAATGTATTAAATACTTTAAATTATATATAATGTAGTTTCCATAATTGTAGATGGAATTACATGCCGTCAAGATGTAGGCTAAACAAAAAAAGTCCTAAAAACAGCCTTTATTTCTTTGCTTTGGTTGTGGAGTGAAATGCAATCTGTACACATTTTTGGCAGAGATTCACAGCTAGCCTATAGAGAGTAAGTAAATATAGTTATATATATGCATGTACATATACAAGTATGCACATGCCTCTGAACTGTTATTTTTCATTCTGCGGTGAGGGAACCGTCCATGATACAGTGGCCCCAATGAACTCCTATTCCAGTGCACAGAGTTCTGTTATTCCTGAAATCCACAACAGCTGTGAAGGAGGAGGGGTGTTTCTAAGAATTGCCTTCTCCTCTGAATATGCTACAGTTACAGTTACAGCTACATGCGAAAGATATTCTAGCGAGGGACAAAGAGATTGCGAAACATGCGTGTCCTGCCCAGAAATAATGGGGTCATGTGTTTGTTTTTCACGATTAGATTAACTCAGTGCCTAGTATCATTTTGGGGACATGCAAGTCGCAAATCAGATAACCAGACATTGTTACATAACAAGACGCATGGCAGTTGGGCTATCTTGCTGCAGACTGTCTGCCATAAATTACTAACTTGTTGTGCATAACAAACGTTTGCGTAGCAACAGGAATTTAGTATCAGTTAAACAATTAACATCTCAGATCTTTACAATTTAATAACATAAACAGAAGTTTTATTTGTCATATACCTGTTAAAATACATGCTCATGCCTTGATTTAATGCAAAAAAAACTTTATTTAATTAAAACATGGGTCTATGCTATATATCAATGCAAGTCAAGCTTAAAAATTATTTCATTTTGTAAGTTGTAACACCATTAGTTTACCCAACGAAAAATTGATCTCTAGTGACTTTGAAAACACAGTATTGGTTTATAAAAATATGTTAATGGGATTACATATTTAGAATAAGTACATTTCCTTGCTTCATTTGATATACAACATCTACACAAGTGTTATGTTTTTGTATCAACATAAAAAACTTAAGTAATGGGGATGTCAAAATGTGTTACAACATACAGCTTAAACCATTCCAAGATGGTTTGCTGGTCTTAGCTGGGTTAGCTGGGTTAGCTGGTTAAAGTTGCTCTCCCAAGTTCCCAAAAATCGACCTAAAACCAACAAACAGACCACACTGGGAGCCCATGTAGCTAAGATCTCAGGCTGGTTTAAGTTTTTTCCCCTATAGAAGAATAAAAAATACACAATATTCATCAAAATACATGTTCTTCGCCTACCTACAACAACAACAAAAATAAAACTGTACAGTCCTAAAACGCAGTCTTACCCCCAGGAGTGGTGGAGAAGAGTGTTCCTCCAGGGGTCTGACTGTAGCAGTCTGGGAGCTGAGACCAGTCTTTGAGGTGCAGCACGCGCGTGGGAATGGGGCAGCTCTTGCTCTGCTGTGTGTTGGCGGACATCGTGGATGATGTGCTCGAAACTTTCTGACACAAAAACACGGTGATATATCAGGGCTCTAAAGGGTTTCTATCCAACACCCGTCTGTATGACGTGTCTGATTAAACTTAGCTCAACAAAGTTTTAACAACATTAAAAATATATATATATTATGTAGCGTGTTGCAGACAGCGCTGGTCTTGTGATCGCCGCTGAAGTGAGTGAGCCTGTCTGTCTGTCCGCAGGGCTATTTAACAACAGAACAGACTACGTGACTCGCATCATGTGATAAACGAGACTTGAGCAACAACAAAAACACATGCAGGGTTGCCAGATCTTTGACTTTGAGAGAAATAGATTTTTTTTTTTTTTTTTTTGTACAAATCTTCTGCCAAGATTTTAAATTAAAGGACACGAATTCAAGCCTATATAAGAAAAGTACAACTTTTACTTGTTTGTCAAAAGGAGGCGCTTAACATTCAGAAAATGCTACATTTATGAGCTGTTTTATTATTAATAGTAGTATTAGCCTACTGTTGGTTTATTTTAGTTTTACTGAATATAAATCAAGGACACGACTTTTTTATTATTATTATTATTATTATTATCATCATCAAAATTAGGCTACTACTAGGCTACTGCTGCTGCTGCTGCTACTAGCCTACTACTACTACTACTAGTGGTAGTAGTAGTAGTACTTTTGATAATAATAATAATACAACAGCTCATACAAATATCCTTTTTAATTACTAGTAGTAGTTTATTTTAGTGTTACTGCTATTTGGAAAAATCCCAATACAGTTTTAACCTTAAGATTTGAAATTGATTTCAACACTTTCTAGCAGTTAACATTAATAAAATGATTGTAAATTTAACCTTTGTATTATATGTTGTATATTTCTCAAAAATGAAAAGAAAATGTATTGATCCTAAATTGGTTCAATGATAAAGTAGTGATAAGTCGTCTATTAATTATTATAATTTATAAATATAAACTTTACATAGTTGTAAAAGGTTTATTTCGAATTGTAATAGAGTAAATAGTAATAGTTTCCTATTTTTGTTTGGTTTGTTGCGCTGATGATCTGTAAAAAGACTATATAGACAAATAGAGCGCTGTAGTTTCACCCTCCAAACAGGAGGTGTCGCCAAACTCCTCTTTTAGTTTCGGAATCCGGTGAAGAGCGCTGTTTATCTCCCGGTCATACGCGAGCGCCATTCAGTTTCTCGTTTTTTATTATTCATTTACTTATTATAGACGTATATAAGATAAAATTCTTTATTAAGAGGCAGATAAATCGGATTGCTTCGGTTGAGTAGACGAAGCGTCTTTGGGGGGTTTATCAGAAGGTATGGTTCAGCTAAGTTAGCTCGCTAAAGCTAACAGTTTCGTTTCATCAGTTATGCAAAACAGTTTCCCATTTATGATGTAAATATAACTATTTACTATGAACTTTTATTTTAGGTCTAAAATTGTCTTCTTTTGGTTTTTCGTTTTGGCTGATTATGGAATGTTTAGGTGCATGATTGATTGGTTTAGCTTTTTATTAGTTGGACCTGTGTGTGTGTGTGTGTGTGTGTGTGTGTGTGTGTGTGTGTGTGTGTGTGTGTGTGTTTTAATAAACTATAACGTTAGGTGTTTTTGACTGAGCATTTTTCTTTATATGTTGTATGTCTGGGTTGTTAACCATGCAGTGATGCTCCATTTGAGATGCATATAACGTTATGAAATACAGTTCATTTTAAAACGGTTATTAGTCTGTATGTAAATACTGTAGTGTATTATAGATTCACGTATTTTATATTTTGTTTTAGCAGGGTTATTTCCAGCATGGCGGATGGAGAGGGCTTTGTGGTGCGAGTCAGAGGTTTGCCCTGGTCCTGCTCTGTTGATGAAGTTCAGAGGTTTTTCTCAGGTAAAAGAGCCTCTGCTTAAATCTCCATATTTTCTCCTTATGGTTTATTGCCTGCTTGACTAATTCTAGCTTAATTTCATTATAGAATGCAAAATTGCAAACAATGGAACAAGCATACACTTTACATATACACGGGAAGGACGACCAAGTGGAGAGGCATTTGTCGAGTTTGAATCGGAGGAAGATCTTAAAATCGCAGTGAAGAAAGATCGTGAAACCATGGGGCACCGTTACGTAGAAGGTAGGCAGCTTCTTTTGACTTAATTAGGATCCTTAATAATTCATGGCAAAACGCTGATCAATTAATGTGTGGTTTCAGTATTCAAATCCAATAGTGTTGAGATGGACTGGGTCCTGAAGCACACCGGACCGAACTGCCCAGACACAGGAGGAGACGGCCTGGTTAGGCTTCGCGGTCTGCCCTTCGGATGCAGCAAGGAGGAAATTGTCCAATTTTTTGCAGGTATGTTTGATAGGAAGTTCAAATTCCCCACTTTACACAAAATTAAACCGTATGCCTACATCTAAGGTGTATTTTAGCTCATCGGACCATCATTTGCACATAAATTAACTTTGAACATTTAAATCAAAGTAGTCAGTTTTATCTTTAAAAATCTTTAAAATTAGGATTAGTTGAAATTTGTATTAAATCTACAGAATTGGATCATCCAGAAGGACCAAGATGGGTCACTTTTTATTCAGCTTTGTCCTTTAAAGGGTTAGTTCACACAAAAATTTAAATTCTGTCATCATTTACTCATAACCCATAAGTCTTTTGTTCATTTTTGAATGACTATTCACTATTCGAATGTTCTATTCACACAAAACTCTGACAAGGTTCATAAATAGATTGTTAAAGCAACACAATGTAACTTTTGCTCTCGGGGTCCCCCTACAGTTTGGAAATTTGGTATTGTCTTCTACTACTGTCGTAAAATCTGTCGTGATACACGTGCATTTGTTGCAAAGCCGATACCCTGCAGAAGGAGTTCTGACGTCTTGGGCAGACTGCCTGCGTTGTGTTTGAAATGTCTTCATCCCAGGTACAGTGGCATATATTTCAGCATGTCATATGAATATAATTTCATGGGTTTTATTTGCTCACGTTTACAAGCCAACATTATTATAGTAGCCTATTGGTTACTGTTTTACATAATGGATATGCTAATTAAATTCAATTTTTGTGTGGTAGGTAATAGCCATATATCGTCAATATTATAATATCAAGCTACCATAGATGAATCTGCAAATTTGAAAAATCTAATTTAAGTGAGGTATGCCGAAAAGCAGTCATTCTGTTCGTTGTAGTTCTTTTTGTGCTCGGGTTCCTACCCGAACCCCGAATTTCTGTAGTGCCAGTAAAAGCGATACAGACCCCGTCAGGCTATGGCAGACATGTCATTCAACCTATTGTAAATCGATGTACCATCACAAGGATCTTGGAAATATATTATGAAGGTTGAAAAACTACATGGTGTTGCTTTTAAATAAATCCATATGAATCGAGTGGTTTAGTCCAAGTCTTCGGAATAGACTTGATAGCTTTATATGATGAACAGATTTAATTTAGGCTTTTATTCACACATAAACATTGATCAGCGAATATAATCAGAAGCTCAACGGTACTTGTTTGACTTGTGAGAATGAACCTCATTGGTTCTTGCACGTCAAGCGAACATGATAGAGCTTCCGTTACCAAAATTGAATGCTGTAAAGATTGTTCGCTGATCAATGTTTATATGTGATTAAAAGCCTGAATTAAATCTGCTCATCATATAAAGCGATCACGCCTCTTCTGAAGACTTAGATTAAATGGATTGATTCATATGGATTTATTTTAAGACCTACATTTTGAACTGTCAGATGATGAACAAAAGTCTTCTGGGTTTGAAACGTGAGGGTTAGTAAATGATGACAGAATTTTAATTTTTTTAATGAACCATCCCTTTAATGTAATTATCCGAAATTGTACTAAAACATTTAATTGCCTCAGCCCTTTTTGTAGTTTTTATATACCTAGAAAATGTGTACAACAATCTAGGCATTTATTGGGGCTTTCCAAACAAACAGAGATGGGTTGAGACAGACTCTCAATAGGCATTTGATTTAAGTGACCCTTTCTTCTTTTTCTTGCACCAAATTATCCATAAGTTGTGCCAGAAAAGGTATTGCGGCCCCATTTGGTATGTTTATTTAGTATCATTTCTCATTTGACATAAAGAGAAACCCATAGAGTAATATAAAGTCTTGTTAATGGGCTTGTGACTTAATTTGTCCCCCACTGGGGTTATCTGTCCTTGGGTTGAAGGGTTGGAAATCGTGCCAAATGGGATAACATTGCCGGTGGACTTCCAGGGGAGGAGTACGGGGGAGGCCTTCGTGCAGTTTGCTTCACAGGATATAGCCGAAAAGGCTCTAAAGAAACACAAGGAAAGAATAGGGCACAGGTGGGGATGGCTGGTTGGTTGCCTGGATACGTTGCTTTTCTTATGGTGTTCACCTCATTAAATCATCCACTGCAGAAATGACAAGACATGACCACAGATGATTTGATGACAAACAAACAAAAAAAACCAAGGAAAATGAAGCCCAGCTGTTTATCCGTTTTTAGTGCTGAGTGAACCATTGAGCTGCGCTGTGTAGATTTAAAGAGGAAAAGAGCTTAGTAGATACTTTAACTTTTTGACAAGCTGGTAAATTTGCATTTTGGGTTATAATGGACAGATATGTCAGCCAGACTCATTAAAAGTGCGGGCCACATTAGCAACATTTTACAGGCAAAAAGGTACATTGTATATTGTCAATTGCTTGTACTGAAGCTACTTTCAAACTGAGCAGCTTTCTGTTGGTCAGTTCCCTATTGGGTAGATGGTCAACGTTAATTGTGACTTTACCTGAAGCCGGGCGTACACGGTATGATTTTTATACGTTAATAATCGTTGATGCTTGAATGGTCACAGAATTGTGTGAGAGGAATTACGAGCTGAGCAGAGTAGTTTGCGGGCACCTACCAATAATTTTTAAACCTGTTCACATAGGTTGTCATCTATATAGCATCTATGAATATTATTACAGCCTTGTGGCTGCAACTCTACAGCACGCATACACTGACACACACACACTAGTTGTTTTAGAATTGATGTGCTGTTCTTTGCTTTTCACCAAATCATTTGCTCACTCGTCTTTTTATTTTCTTTCTTTTTTTCTATCCAAAGCTATAGCAGAAACATTGAAAGCAGTCTCCGCGTTTAGAGCGATAGCTCATGTGATGGGCTCGCCGTGCCATGTACCAGCTGCTTCGACACGATTATCAGGTTAACTGACTCGTAACGTGTTCAATGGTGTGTCTGAACTCACACAGTGTACGCCCGCCCTTAGTACGCCAGTATTGGGGCTTTTGAGATGTTTGGCATCAGCCCTCCCTGCTTGACCGATAGTCACATGGCCACTCAGCACTAAGCCTAATGCAATAGGAATCTGTCAGTGTTTCTACCATTTTGAAGACTTCAGATCATGAGGACCCAGTTAAACAGGTAATACAAAGTTAACCCTATCTGTCTGAAGTGCTTTGCTAGCAGAGAACGAAAGCAGCGTGTCAGTCCAATGAGACCACACCACACCTTCGGGTGACCATAAGAAAAGTTCTTCATAATGAAGGGTTGAATGAAAACTAAATATATAAGGGTGCTTTATTTTTCTTTGTCTCTCTGTGTCTCTTTTTTTTCTTTTCGGAAACTGTTACGTAAAGTCACTGAACGGAGACGCTGACTGTTAATTAGTGTCATCCCAGAGTCATTCTAACTAAGGGTGTTTGTTCATTAGACCCGTTTTCAGACAGCTCTTATTTAAACTGCACGCAGGAATGCTCTTGACTTCTGCCGCTAGACCCTGGTGCCATCACTCTGTCTTTATGTCCTTAGGTATATAGAGATCTTCAAGAGCAGCCGCGCGGAAGTGCGCACACATTATGAACCCCAGCGTAAGGTCATGGGCATGCAGAGACCGGGCCCATATGACAGGCCGGGAGGAGGCCGTGGCTACAACAGCATGGGAAGAGGAGTCTCCTTTGAGAGAATGAGACGTGGAGGCTACGGTGGGGGTAAATTGTTTTTGGTGCTTATCAGCATTGTGCCACAAATGCTATTGATAGAGCTTAATACTGTTTAACCTGGAACATTCATTTGATATATTGACCTACTGTACAAAAGTTTGGGTGAGGTAAGATTTTATATATATATACTTAAAAATAATCACCTTTTTATCGGTCCATACGTACCTTGGAAATTAAACCCATGACATTGGTGTTGCTCCAGGAACAATCACAGAATGTTACAGTCCTGTTATGTAATTATCTAACCCAAAGTTATACACCATAAGTTACATCATAGATTTTTGGATTAAAATATCCAAAAACTGCTAGAACAGTGTTATATATTCTGTGGATTTGTGTACTTATTATTCCAAACAAGTTTCCAACAATGTTTAAATCCAGAGAAATCAACTATTTTAACTAGTGTAACGGTCCGTGTCATTACATCGCCTGTCAATGGCGTCATATCCTCGTTACCCTCGATTTACGGTTTTACTTCCGTGGAAACACCAAAGATGGTTTAATGTGTTTTATAAGACAGGTAAGCAACTGTTTGCATACCTTTATCAGCAGAAAACTATTTTTATATCGTTCAACACGGTTAGTCTTATTGTTTAAATATTGTTTTCTTGATTTACCACGTATAACATGTTTGTACCATGCCTCAGAGACAACACTATTTCAATATTTTGTCAAGGGGCTAACATAGCATAACACAGCGGCTGACTGTGGCATATAGGCATAACAAAAACAGCAAGGTAAACTGTCCCAGGCTCTCGGCCCCGCCCTGCTTCATACCACAGTAACTGGGACACAGTTTAATACATTAGCTCATCCATGAACATGATCTCTGCCTGAATCCCATCGGATTGCTGTGGAGCTGAAGACGACAACTCCCATGATTCCATGCTCATTCACGGCATCATCAAGCTACGCCTTTGTTATTGTTATAAATAAGCGGCCTCTAGTGGTGAAACTTGCATACTATACCTGTAAAGATTTTGACTGCTAGGTCACTTTAGATAAGAAAGCTTTTGCCAAATGAAAAAAAATCTTAGAATTTTGCTCTATTTCAACAGCTTCCTCTCAAGATACTCATGCACAGTTAAGTAAAATAGACGATTGAAAGGTTTATCAGGATTTTTTTAATTTTTTTATCAAAGATGGTCGTTATGGAGATGGCAGCTCCTCATTTCAGAGCACAACGGGACACTGTGTGCACATGAGAGGTCTTCCGTACAGAGCCACTGAGACAGACATATATAATGTGAGTCCCTAGTCTAGAAATAAACAAGTATGTGTACTTTGTCTGTTAATGTAAAGCATTTATTGAATGAAATTATATTGCATCCAGTTTACTGTCTGTGTCCATGTTGTCCTCTCTAGTTCTTCTCCCCACTGAACCCGGTGCGTGTTCACCTGGAGATCGGTCCTGATGGGAGAGTGACGGGCGAGGCGGATGTCGAGTTTGCCACGCATGAGGACGCTGTGGCTGCCATGTCGAAGGACAAAGCCAATATGCGTAAGAGAGGGAATAGCTATATTTATCACTGCAAGCCTTAGTGCTCAAGTGATTTATTACTCCCATCCAATTTCTTTGTTTGGCTGTTCACATTTTTTTTTGAAAGTTGTCAATATAAGATTTGAGTGCGAACTGGCCACAGAACTGAAAAGTCATAGAAGGTCATATGCATTTATTTATAAGGTGGTGTGCCAGGGAAGCCAGGAAATGTGTGCGCTGGCGATAAGGAGGATGAAGTGAAAGAGAGCAATGTTCTTCTCATATAGTATTTTCCCTCAAGCTTTGCTTGTATAGAGCTGCCACTGTAATACATATGAGTATAACAGCTTCTCTGTCCCTCCACTGACTAAATCTACTGCAAACTTCCATATTCACAGAGTGACCAAAGAACTACCAGAATGTATAATCTTTGGAGTATGACTGATGACTGACTGTCATCAGTGCAGAACTGTGATGAATGTTGAGATAATATGGCTGTTCAGGTTGCATTTTAAAACTTCAGACCAGCATCTCATTTAGAACCACATGGTGCAAATCATATTGGAAAAGATCAGAAAAAACGGATATGAATCTACAATCAGCTAAAGATAAAATATTGGAACCAAATGATTTTTATTACGGTCAGGTTTTGGTAACATGTCTTGAATGTCTGAATTCTTCTCTTGAAGCAAACTTAGCACTGGAGCCTAAATAACAACACTATTTCTCATGCAGAGCACCGTTATGTGGAGCTGTTCCTAAACTCAACAGCAGGGGGCGGAAGCGGAGGATATGGGGGCCAAATGATGGGCGGTATGGGTAAGAGCTCTTCACCTCTTCTTCACCAATGAGTAACTCTTACTAAGCAGCTATTAGGAGATGCGTTATTGTTGCTCTGCAGGAAACCAGTCGTCATACGGACACAGCAGCCAACAGATGGGCTCTGGCTACAGCGGTGGTTATGGTAACCAGAGTGGCATGGGGGGCTACAGTGACTACAGTGAGTGTCAGCTCTTCCGTAGCTCTGCTAGACGGTTCCATGCCAAATCCTATCGCCCTTGGACCCCTAGGGGTAGCTGTTTGTAATGCCTGATTAAAAAGCCTTTCGCGTTATCCTGTTGTAGCTGATCAGGTAAATACAAGCACCATTTAACGGTACTCCAATGCCAATATTATCATTTTAATAAAGTTTGTCTGGATTTTACATTGCCTATTTAGTATCTTTCTAAAATCTTTCTAGTATCTTTTTAAAAATTCTATGAAAGTTTATGATTGTATGATTGCTTACCAACTGAATCAAAGACTAACTTAAGACAAAAATAAAACAATATTTTTTTACCATTTTATATATGACAGTTTAGACACAAGATGTATAATTAAAGTAAAAAATATTTATTTTTTGTTATGTTGCATGTTGCTGATGATGCATTTTGAGATTAATAATTGGGTTTCAAAAGGAATTTGCAGTGAGTTCTTCCAGCGAATGGAATTTTTAGGGGTCCAAGTGAGGTAGAATTTGATCCATCACTGAAGGCCCTATCACATGACCTCCATCAATGCATGCTATCTCTGGCACTGGATTTCGCGTAGGTCAAATGGTTTCACCTATGACCCCACCTGACTTTTTAAAGCAGTGATTTATTGCCAAACAGATCACCAGGTTTCATTGCACGCATTGTGTCAGTGTAAAACAAAAACATTTATAATGTGAAATGCATGTTATTGCTTTGAATGTTTATGCAGTTTTTGTGACATTTTTAGCAACTTTAAATGACAAACCTCAAACCTGCATTGCTTGTCATGTGACTGGGCCTTGAGAATCATAGTAGAAATGGTGATTTCTTTCCACACTGAGAACTCCCTGGTCCTAAAATGTGTATTTCTCCCTCCTGTCAGGTAATCAGGGCGGAATGGGCAGCAGTTACTACGGCGGAGGAAGCCGCGGATCCATGGGAATGAACGGCCTCAGCAGCGGCATGGGGGGAGGCTGGGGGATGTAGCCTCCGGGGGTTTCATAGCTGGTTTATTATTTATGACAAACCTTAATTTGAACAGTGTCCTCTTTCGTACGTTTGTTCTTTGCTCCCTTCTAAGTTGTGTTTTGGAGCTTTACACAAGTACTTTTCTTTTTCCCTGTTGACATGGTTGAGGAAAATCCTTTTACTAGAGTTAGTAATTTATGTTAAAGAGAAGCTCTTTATTTGCTGAAATGTGACACAGCTCATGTATCACACTGGAGAGGTGCCTGTAAATCTGTTTACAGTCGAGTATAAAAAGAGGTGATTTTTGTTTCCTCATTGCGGGATACTATTGGCCAACTTTATCAAAGCCTTTAGTACAGGTTGACGTCTTTGCAGACGAAGTTTCACTCTGTCAGCGAATGTAGCACATCATATCTTAAACTTTTTTTAGCTCCAGCAAAGGTGTTTTGCATGTACTTAATCCAGGCCAAAAGTTTAAAGAGTGTACAAGTTTCAGGTATAAAAAAAATTGGTATTTTAAAGCATGGTGGAAAGTGAAGGGGTTTCATTTAGATGCATGTTACCGTTTGCATTTGGAAAAGCGTTTGCTTCCCCCACCCCCAATGTATCACCTGTGATTTCAGTGTAGTGCATCAGTGGACAAATGTTTTGATTCCTCATGTCTTCACAGATTGATTCATACTTCAAGGCAGTGTTTATTAAACCATACACAATTCTATAAAATCTCCAGAGACTTCATTACAGCTTTATGAACAGAACAGGAGACAAGAGAGGGTACAACACAGAAAAATGTCATACAATCTAAAATATACATTTTGTATTCAGAGAGCCTTACAAAGTTTTTTAAAGAAAATTTGACTGGTAAGAGCAAAAAAGTCAAAGAAAATACAATCCGTTTGCGCTTTAGTCTTGCATACGATAAATGTAATTTTACCCTTGGACAAGGAAAAATCATTTTGACTTTGAGCCTCATTCATGACATGAGCAGAAGAAATGTTTGTTGTTTACAAAACCATAGTTACGCAAACATTTGTGTTTGAATTATTTAAATTTCTTTAATAATTCACACATACCCACTGACGTTATATAATAACTGGCCCCCATTTTGACCGATGTGAGCTCTGGTAGTGGTATGTGTTTGTAAGACAGTCTGTGGATTAAATCTTTATAGTACAAGCACATACACGCTAAAAAATATTATAATTCAGTTATGCCATGTCTCATTCAATTTTACACTAATCAGAATTTACAAAACCATTACAAATGTCATTCAGTCCTATTTTGATAAGAGGAGACAACTAAAGACTAAAAAGCACGAAGAGTATCAAAAAATAATTCTACCTTCACTCTTGGTGAACATCTGAAAGGCTTCTAAGTGTTAGTTCGCTCCTATTATGGAGACTTTCAGTATAAATACAGTCAATTATCCTAGTGTCTTCCTGTCAAAAAAAACATTGCATGTGATTTTGCAACAATCAAAAGGTTTAGTCAAACGGAAGCCAGTGGTGCCACAAGAAATGAATGCATAAGTGTTAAAAATACAAAGAGCTCTAGAGTTGGCCTGTAGTTTCACACACATGATCAGCAGAGAAGTTAAGCAGTGTCAGGAGGCGCTGGAGCTCCTCTGGAGCAGAAGGGAATGGCAGACGTCACATACGCGGACGGGTCTGGGGTACGAGGGCAAAGCCAGCTCATTACTAGAGCAGTTGCTGCAGTAGATGTCTCCACAGTTCCTGCAGTGGTGCTTTAAACAGAAACACAAGAATGGAGTTATTCGTCAAAGGACTGAGACACAGTGGTTGACGAGAGAAGAACTTCACTCACTTTCCTCCGGGCGATTGAGAATTCTTTTTGGCACTGTTTACACTGCGTAGCTTCGTCGTCTTTTAGCCAGGCCTGACCCTAGAGAACAGTCATTAAAACGTTAATTACCATTATCATACTACTGGAAGTTACTATTCAGAAAGGATGCATTAAATTGATTAAAAGTGACAATAATGTAACAAAAGATTTTAATTTCAAATAAATGCTCTTCTTTTGAACTTTCTATCAGTTTCCACAAAAACATTAAGCAGCACAACTGTTTTCAACTGATAATAATAAGAAATGTTTCTTGTGCAGCATGTTAGAATGATTTCTGAAGGATAATTTTTTTTTTGACCAGCCTAAGGCACACGTGTGCAATAACCATGCTGTCTATTGAGCATCTTGATATGCCACACCTGTGAGGTGGATAGATTATCTCTGCAAAGGACTAACACAGATTTAGACAGATTTCGGAACAATATTTAAGAGAAATAGGCCTTTTGTGTACATAGAAAAAGTCTTAGAGTTCATCTCATGAAAAATGAGGGCAAAAACAAAAGAGTTGCGTTTATAATTTTGTACAGTGTATATATATATATATATATTTTTTTTTTTTTTGCCCCCATTTTTCATGGGCTGAACTCAAAGATCTAAGGCTCTTTTTTTTTCTCCTGTTTTTTGTTGATCAAATAAATGCAGCCTTGGTGAGCATAAGAGACTTCTTTCAAAAGCATTTAAATATCTTACCAACCACAAACCTTTGAACGTTATATACAGTACATAAAAACAAACCTGATAAAACTGGATTCAAACAGGAATTTTATAATTAATCTTCAATATTTTTTATGTAAAATATACTGCAATAATGTTTTGTAATTCTATTTCCAAGCTCGAGTCTTCAATGTTTTATTGTCGTGTCCATCTGGAATTTTAAGTCTGATCACTTAGTAAAGTTAGAACATCTTTGAAGCACCATTATAATGATGACGTAGCAGCGTAGGAGAAGTTACACAGCAAAGTTTAATAAAGCAAACGGTAATACTTGGCAAGCACTACTAACCTTTGCTTGGTTGTACAAATGAACACAAACAAAGGTGGACCTGCATGAAGCTCTTTTACCTTCAAGGCTTTATTGACCTCTTTGAAGTCCTCCATCTTGAGTTTGGATCTGAAAGTGGGATTTTAGAGTAAGACTAGTGTGTGATATCAGACAGGAAGGGGTGACAGAGAAATGAAGATAGACTGGTCTCACTGGCTGAGATGAAGTCCCATCTCCTGTAGAGCCTGTTCCTGCTCCTCACACAGCTGCTGGAGCTGCTTCTTCTCCTGTCGAAGGTCGAGAAGCTCCTGCGGGAACGAAGGCGCAGTGTACTGGATCGAAGTAGTAGTAATTTATTCATGACAAAATAAAAAGATACTCAAGCTTGCTTTGATTTTGCAGAATGTCAAGTGATTTATTGTCTGCACTGGTTGTGTATCTGACCGTCTGCAGGCCCTGCAGCTGCTGGAGCTGTGTGCGCAGCTCTGTGCTGTTGTCCTGTTCTCGCTGTAGTTCCCTCTGCAGGTTCTGACGCTGTTCTTTCTCCACGCTGAGCTCGGACTCCAGGCCTGCCCTGTACACAGAGAGAACAGCAACAACGTGGAGTCAAATGATGATGGGGTATCTGCAGGGTTTTTCAAATCTAATTTAAGGCTTTAGAGTTTATTAAGACCCGCACAAATAATTGATTACCATATGGGTGGTGTAAAGAAACATCAAAAAGCATAAGATGACTGAAAAAAAAAAAAAAGATTTAAAAAACAAATAATAAAAGTTCAAATAATACAGGTTTTGACAAAAATAAAAAAGTTGATAAAATGATAAAGCTCACAAACCATTTCAGCATTCAATTTTTTGAAGAATTATAAAATAAAAGGTTCTAGAAATCAAAATATATATATAGAGAGAGTACAACAAGGCTAAAGCCATAGGGTATGATTGCAGAAAAAATATTTATGCTTTTATTGAACATTGATGGAGCACACATATTTTGTGTGTATAATAAATCATAAAAGTGGTTTATTTGTTTAAAAATCTTGATTAATGTATGAGGTGGAAAGGTGGGCCTTTTACCGCACACACCCAGGGTAAAGGCTCACTAGCATGGGGCAAAAGGCACAAATACTTTAGCTAAATTTAATCTTTTTAATTCTTATTACAAGTCCAAAACATTACTTGTTCAAAACCATCACTAGCAAAGTTTGTATTATTTTCTGTTTATTTTGATAAATAAAATAATTCATTTTTGTTCAATTAATATACGGTCATTAAAATGTTCATTTAAAAAATACAGAAACAAAATACATCCAATTTAATATATGATATTTACCATCTGAATCTAACCATGTCATGTCAACAAATGGAAAAGTCATTCAGTTATTTATTATTATGCCTTTTAGCCCAAATACCATACTTTTACATTATTCTTCAGTTATTGAAAAACTGTTGCTTGATTGCCATAAACAAAACTGAAAGTCTAACAATCTTAACAAAAAACATCAAATATTAGACTTTGCATCAAGGATCAGCATTTCAATTTCCAGTTTGAATTTCCATGTGCATCATCAAAAGTGGTTGTTAGGAAAAGTGCTTTTTTGTGCCATCTAGTCAAATGAGCCTTTAACCCCCGGTGCGCCTTTAGCCCCGTTGTACCCTATATATAAAATATATTTGTATTTGCAGCTGCTGAAATGTGACAAGTTTGCAGGTATGATATAAAAAACACAATGTAAACATTGTCAAAGTTCATCATGGCCATACTCGCATGTTTTTTGGGTCCCCAAAATTAAGAGCACTTGAATGTTAATTAAGACTATTCTTATACCATTCAAGACATTTAAGGCTACGCTCACACTGTCAGTCCGATTAAAATCCAGATTTAGCAAATGTGAATGTGCAAAGAAAAAAAAAAAACATGAAATGTTTCCAACTACATTCATATGTGGTTTGAATTCCTCTCACACCACGTAGGCCTAAAACGTAAACGTCAGATGTTGCTATAGGAAAGTCGCTGAAGGTTGTGATGTAGCAAACTGCCGGACGAGCAGAAAATGACAATATGACGGAGACATATTTTGGAACCGGAAATGACAGCAAAGGAATAAAGCCACTCGAAACCAGCCTCCTACATTTCTGCCAATGCCTCATTAGACGCAGTAGTCGGCTACACATTGTCATGTTGTAAATAAGATCTGTATTGCAGTTGTTGTTTTTGCCGTATACCTACCAACACAATATCATTGTCATAGAAACCAATGCAAATATTCCAGAAAATAAAAGAGCTGCATGGGAGACACAAATTGGATCTGAACAGTTGCGATACACAGTGTGGATGGTCAATCATTTTAGATCAGATTCCAATCGGATACACAAATAATCGGATTTGGACTGACAGTGTAAACGTAGCCAAAACCTTCTTATGGCCATACATTTAAACCAACTGAATTTAAGACTCTTTAAGGTCCTCTGGGAACCCTGTAATAAATCAAGATCTTGAGGGGTGAAAATATGACTGCAAAGTTAGCATTTACAGAAGCCCAGCTCACACTACCTGAGCGTGTCGAGGTCGGCGAGACGCTTCTGCAGAGCGTTCACTTTCCCTTTCATCTCCGATTTCAGCTCATTCTGGCTTTCATCTGTATTCTTGCGCACATTTTCTGAATTTTGAAGTCTGAGGAGCAAATGCTTGTGTTTAAGAGGTTTCGAAAAGTCCATACACTGCATATCATACATATCTCCAAAGATTACCCACAATGAAGCTTCTGTCATTATGTTGTTGCAAACCTGTATGACTTTTTCCCCCAAAGCAAGAAAAAAAAGAGAGTTATCCAGGTTTGGAACAAGATCAGGGTGAGTAAGTGACTTGGGTGAATAATTCCTTAAATGTGCACCTCTGCTCCAGTTCTTTCATGGCAGCCTCCATCTGAATCATCTTCTTTTCCAGTTGTAGCATGTCCTCCACCTTTTTCTGGGCCACTCGGTCAGACTCCTTATGGGTCAAACGAAAAGACATACGTTTCAATTGGTTACAAGTAATCCTATTCCAGTTAACATCATGCTGTACAGACAAAAACACCTGTGCTTTGTTGAACATCTGTATGTTGAGATTCTTGACTTGGTCCAGTTGTTGTCGTAGTGCGGCCAGCGAGTCTTGTTTCTCATGCGTGTCCTTTTCCAGAAGTTTCATGGCAACTTCCATTTCCTGTTTCATACCGATCTGCAGCTCCAGCTCCTTTTGTAGCTCCTGATTGGACAAACAGTGCATGCGATTGGCTCTATACACTGCCCGGCCACACACTCCATCATTTAGGGTTAGAAGAACGGTTGCCAAACATACAACATGCTAGAAACATAATAATCACTGCAATAATGATCCAACGCTTAAAGTTCCCCTGTAGTCAATAATTGTGTCCCTTAAAACTAATTTTTGATCCTAAAATGACCCATTTAAACGTTTCCTTTCCTGTGAAAAATATTTCCTCATGCCTTAAAATAGATTGAATGTAACTCTACACCCTTGTTTAATTTAGTATTCGCGGAGCTATGATAAATTAGTAAAAAAAAGTTATTTCAAACCGTGTTTTTGAGACTCTTTTATTCACTGCAGTTTTAAGGAGAAAATACTTACTAATGGCTTTGACTTATGACCTTGTACATGGTTTGTCTTAAAGCATATTTAAAACACCACATAAACATATAAACAACATTAAAAATGTGATTTTCCCCACAGGGGGTCTTTAAGACCATGCGCCTTTTTTTGGCTGGGCAGTGTACTATGCAATACAATATTGACTCCAAATCAAAAATAACTGAACATTCAGAGCTGGATTATTTTACATTCTTACCTGCCGGATTCGTTTCTCCTCCTTGTACTGCTTCCAAACTACATTGTACATTTCATCCAAACCCTGACGTGTCTGCCGATATGTTTCCAGCTCCACCTGGCTGTCTTGCATAGTCACCTAAAACATTCCAAAAGTGAGGCAAATTTGTCTTCGCTTGGTAAATAAAACTGGCCAGATGACAGGTAACTTTTTTTGGAGTTACTTTTATTTTCTCCATTTCCCCTGATGGATTTTGGGTTCCTTGCAATTGTCGAATTTGGCTTGCTTAGTTGGGGTTTTAATGGCCTTTAACATGAAATAATATTATTGATTTGACTGCACTGACACTCAGATGGGAACAAAACTGAATTGAGCTGGATGATGTCCAAGAGCTGATTATAGCCGAACTGAACTCATTTTATAATTGATGAACTTTATACAGTTATTGAACTGAACTGAATCAACACTGAACTGACTTCAGCTGAATAATGACACGATTGTCTGATTTACAGCAGAATCAGAAAGTTTGAGTCATTGATCGTAATTTCCCTGTTTATCACTGTGAAGCTGCTTTGAAAATCTGTATTGAATAAAGTGCTATATAAATAAAGGTGACTTGACAAAACGATTAGTGATAAACCCATTTTTGGCCATTGTTAGTCTATCAGCATTAGCAGTTCAAGATGCAAAATGACGCTTTAAAATTTACATTTTTTTTCTAGTGTTTTTACAAATGATTTCACACAGACATTTATCTTGTAACTCTCACCTCTTCTTTCCTCTGACTATTTTGAAGAATACTAGAATTTTCTTGTTTAAGTTGTTCCTGCTCTTCACACAGAGCGTTGATTCTGTCGGTGGCTGCTGTAAGCTGTATACAAGACATAAAATAAATAAAAATGTTTTTCATATTAATTCTGTATTTAACAGACTGCATGATTTATAAGCAACAAATCAAAATATGCAAAAGCACATCATAGGCCTGTTTACACCTGGTCAATTCATGTTTATTTACTGATTGGATAGCTATATGATTTGTTAAAACGTTTCCATTTACACTTGTTGGCCACATAAATGTGTTCCCGCAATACAATCTTTAATTCCCGTGCTTTACGCAAATTTACGCTGCGTTTGGAGCGCTGCGTGGAGGTGTTGACGCACAATCTTCTGCTGACTGAGTTTTATAAATGGAATTTTGTGCAGGTTCTGGCGTATGCATGGTTTTATAAATCTGAAAACTTTTGTGCGTATGCAAAATCTAGCTTTTGTGCGCATGCAAACTTTTAGGATGAAATCTACGGAAGGTTTTATACATGAGGCGGCTGGTCTTTCACGATCAGATAGGTATTCAATCAGAGAAACCACATGAAGTGATCAGGTGTAAACAGGCCCATAAAGTCAATGCAGCAGGATCTTTGTGTACAGTGTTTTCACCTCCTCAATGAGTTTGCTGTTGGTCTTCTCCAGCGAGTCCATCTTGACCTGAAGATCCGTCACCGTGCAGCTCAGATGCCGGTTCAGTTCTTCTATGTAGTGCTTCTGGTCAAGAATGGCTGTCATTTTTGAATCACTGTTAGCAGTTAAAGAATCCGAAAGAGTCAACATTACTGAACATTGTTCCACAGAATACAATCGTGACATTAAAGGGATAGTTCACCCAAAAATGAATATTTTGTCATCATTTACTCACCTTCAAGTCATTGTTAAACACAAGATATTTTAATGAAGGTAGCCCTTGACTTCCATAGGTTTTTTTTTTTTTTTTACTATGGAAATCAATTGCTATCCGTCAACTGTCAGATTACCAACATTCTGTAAAAGTGTGAAAGAAACTCATACAGGTTTGGAACAACTTGAGGGTGAGCAAGCGATGACAAAAAAATAAATTCACAATTATTTGGTAAATATTCACACACACTCACTCTTGTTTGGTCTCAGTTGCTTGCGAATCCTTTAGATACATTGAGAAGTCAATGACACACACCTGCAGAAAAAACAACGCAGTGTTTAGTGTCAATGAGCACATCTGGCTGCCTAGGTTTTTAATGACTATATGTTTCACCTGAGAATCCAGATCCTCTCCTTTCACACACAAATTTGCATCGATCACATTCAGACCCACCAACATCCCTACGATCACAGTCCCCTCTTCCTCCAATATAAGAGACCCAGGCTCATAAAATTCCCTGAGAAAGAAACAGAGCAGGAATTTATTTTGGGAAACACAGGATTTAATAGCACTACAACCTTTTGTATGATATCAAATCAATTCTCTACAAGAGTCTAAATATTGAAGATTATTTTCAATGACTTAACTGCTCTTACCCAAGAAGGTCTCTTCTATTAATAAGCACCTTCATGTAGTCTGCAATCTTTTTCTGCATAAGAGCCAGATGCAGCCACGCTCGAGCTCGACCAAGCCCTGTCCTGAAACAACACAAAACCTAATGAATGTAAAGAGCAAATGCATGCTCTCCTATTACACTGATTCAAACATGATATTACATCCAAGACAAGCGTCTGTGAGTGACGGGCACCTACTTGATTCCAGGCATATCGCGCACACTGGTGGCAATATCAGCTGACTCAGGGCTCAGTTTCTCGATCAACTCCAGAGGAGCCCAGATTGACTTATTCTGACCAATGAAAGATTTCCTCACTGCCCATGAGGAAAGATAGAAACATGCAGGATTTAGGCCATAAAAACTGGTTATTTTCACAAAACATGCCTCACACCCTAAAATCAAAGACACTTAAGCACATTTCCATATTATCGAACTCTGAAGCAGGATTATTGGTAAATACAATTAAAACCAAAATAATAAAACATTTTGATTACTTGAAATAAAACAAATATTAACTTAAATAAATGTATATAACATTAATAACATTACACACAACTTTTCAAAGGTTTGGGGTCAGTAAGGGATCTTTGGGGTCTTTTTTGGAGGAAATCAAATAAATTATAATACATAATATATATTATATTATATAAAAAAAATAAAGAAATTAATACTTTTATTCAGCAAGGATGCATTAAATTGATGAAAAGTAAACAGTAAAAACATGTATACTATTACAAAAGCTTTCTATTAGAGATAAATGCAGTTCTTTATTCATCAAAAAGTCCTGAAAAAAAATTGCACACAACTGTTTTCAACATTGATAATAATAATAAATGTCTCTTGAGCAGCAAATCGGCATATTAGAATGTGACTGAAGACTGGGGTAATGATGCTGAAAAATCTGATTTGACATTACAGGAATAAATTATATATTACAATAGAAAACAGTTACTTTAAATAGTAAAAATATTTCACAATATTTTATAATTTATTTTACAATATTTTTTGCTGTATTTTGGATCAAATAATTGCAGCCTTGGTGAGCATTAGAGACCTCATAAGAGAGGGGGGGTATATATAAAACCTCATGTGTGTGTTCAGATATTCATAACACACACTTTGATATGACAGCTTTGATATTCAGATATTCAAAGCTTTGTGAAAATGATAAAAAATGCTGGGGGGGTTTTAAACGCTAGTGGGGAAAGAGTTAAGCTTTATGTCCCATCTCACCTTTTAAACCATGTTTAAGGCAGTGCTCCAGAACCACGAAGAACTGCTGCAGAGGTGGATACTCAGAGTCCAGCGTGCGTCCGAGACTGAGGGAGGACTGGATCAGAACCTTAATGCTGAGCTTCATCATGCTGAGGAGATTCGACCGCTCCACCACCATGGGATCCTTCACAGCTGGACAGATCCGAAACAACACAGATGCATTAACACAAGAACACAGCAAACACTTCCTGTGGCATCTGCGAAACTACTCACTCAGCTCACTGCCGGTTAGTTTAACTGGTGAGTCAGTGTAATTAAGTGCAAACGCAAAACAATGACTCAAATATTAAAGTAACTTGGAACAACAAAACAAGCCTTAAACGGAACTTGAGGGGAAGTGGAAGTTCCTGCTAGAGAAAAAATATCCAGTCAGGAAGCAGGTGCATTATTCAATTCCTGTACGCTGTAATGGTCTAAAAAAACAATTATGTCATATGTTACCATTATATATAAAAGAAGCTACAGATGTAGGCCAACATAAATTTAAGCTAAAACATTTTAATACAGCCAGTGTTTTATAAGTCGCTTTTTATAATCATGCTGAATAATGGCCAGATAAGAGTTGCAAGGATTCAGCTCATGAATAGATTAACCTGTTTGATGCAATAACTTGCACCTGGAGATTTTTTTGAATGGTTTTGTGGTGTCTACGTCTCTGTTACAAAACTGTACTGGTGTGTTTATATGCTATCAAATGGTAATATCATGGTTCTTTGTCATGTATCACATAGTATTGAAATTTTAATAAATTCTTATACCTTAGTATTTGGGAGGCTAACATGACATTTCAGCAGTCGACTGGCATGCTATATTTTTAATTACTTTTACTTTAGTACACTGTATAATTATTATTCATGCACTTTAATAAACAGGGTTTTTTGAAGTGGGGTCCAGGGGCCACAGGGGAGAGCAAGAGGGTCTATAGAAAAGTTTAGAAGAGAAAAAGTTATTAAATAAAATTAATTAATTAATTAATAACTCCCTTGAACGAGATATGGCCACTTCCTATACAGCTATGACCGGGCATAACTCTGGTACTGAGCTGCCCCAGGGCTCCAGACTTTTTAATAAATAAATAAAAACTTTATTGAATTGAATAAAATAGATTTAAATAAATAACAGCACAGTACTATAGTATAAAAAGTAATAATAGTATAAAATAATAGTATAAAAATAATAATAATAATAATGTAACAAACTAAATGTTTTCCACACAATATATTCCTCTTTTTATTTTATATATAACACAAACATTTATAAATAAAATGTTCAGAGTAGGATTGGGTATTTGTGCATGACAGATAACAGATGCAGTAGCTGTCTTTTAAAACTTTAGGATGAGGGTCCCTCCTCACACAAGGATGATTATATTTGGGAGTCTATGACATCTTTAAGACTGAAAACCCCTGATTTATGACACTTCATCCGATATTAGTTTTAAATACTCGTTTCAAACTTCAGAGTTATTTAAATAGGCAGTAAAAAGGTTTAAAACTTCATGGTAATAAAATACACATTCCCTGCCTTATCCATTCATCCATTCGTACGTGCATGTATGTTTACTTTATATACAATATCATATTATATACAATATGGGAATACCCTGGTACCATGGTAATACCTTTATACTTTTATGTTAGTTCGGTTATTGACTACTTATCTTAGTAAGTAAGTACAGTCAGTGAATGTTCTTATCTCTATATTTAAATGTCAAACTGAGGAACAGGTGTCCTACCTGCTGTCTTTATGGGATCAGAGTTGTCAGAGGTGTGCTGTGATGTGTCAGATCCCTTTAACCCCGCACTGTAATGGTTCACTCCGATGCTCAGCGTCTCCGACGCTTTACGAGCAAACGACAAAATCGGCGCAGACCAAGAGCTGTCTTCCGGTTTGTCCTTCTGGACCTCGTCGGTATCATTGGCGACATCATTTTGCACCAGGTCCGTAGCCTCTGGGTCTTCTTCTTTTGCAGGAACGTCCTCGCATTCAACTTTCGTGTTTGGGTCCTCGTCCGCCATGTTTCCTTGTCAAAACATGTGACTCGAGACCAAAGCAATAGAGTTTGATCGCTTAGGGGAGACAAATCCATTGGCGAGCGAGCAGATTTTTCCTTTCAAATTTTTTTAGCCAATCAATTTAAACAAATTAAAATGATTATTACATTATTTAAAATGTATATAAATTAAATATAAAATATAATAAATATTAAACATGCAAAAGCTACTAAAGAAAGATTGAAAACCCGATTGACAGACAGACAGATCGCCAGGTTGATAGATTAAACCTTTTTAAAAGTTTAACCTGCTATACACTTAAAAATAGAAACAGCAAATTTGATCTTTATGCTGGTTTGACTCTCTGTAACAGTTCAATGTATTCACTAGATGGCAGTAGCGAACGCTGCTTTGCTTATTTGAATGGTGAAACACTGATCATAAATATGAATGATGCAGTTTGTTCATTGTGTTGTTGTAGTCCTCGTCCTCCTATAAACAAAATCAGGGAAAGATGTCTCTGATGCGAGGTAGTTTTTAGGATTTCATAACAACCTGAACTGACTTAAGTGTTCACATTTAATTTTGAAAAGTTTCTCTTGATTTCCAATAATTGTGATGGATTAACAAAAGTCTCTAGGTGTGACAATTAAAGAATGCAGTCGTGGTTAAGGCCGGGTGTTAAGCATTAAGGAGAAAGAATTAAAGATATTTGTCAGATCTTAACATGTAAAGCAATTTAATGTTTGGTCATGAATGTTCTCATTCATTTAATCACACCAGACTGCCAGAAGAGGAAATTAAGTCTGGTATTAGGTCAAATACAGCTGAACCTGGTTGCTTCACTACGGGGATTTGTAGGCTAAGTTTAACCATTAACTAACATTCATATCATCATCAGATCATTAGGCAATGCTTGTTTAAATAGTTAGACATATCATTTATATGATACAAATTTTTATCTGAGTCAAATTTAATGACAAGCAACTTTTTTATTATTTGTCTAGCCTTTCAATTTTTTTAATTTATAAGTAAAATATATTGTGATAGACGTTAAAAATAGGCCTGTATTGACTGCTCCAGTAATAATGGCAATTTATTTGTGAAATATGCATGAACAAAAATTTAGTATCTACCTTACTAACACTAGAATAATACATTGTTTAAAAACAAAACATATATGAGATATTATTCATTCAGTTAAGTGAGTTTACCAGGAAAAAAAGGAAGAGATTCTTCAAAAAAAAATTAAACATAAATAAATAAATAAAACCGGCAACCTTTTTTACTTGACACACAATCTGTTCCAGCTCTAGTGGGCGGGGCCACCGTCATAGTTATTTAAACGGGTGTCAGTGAGACTCGGCTGATTTTTTAACCTTGACGCACGAGAGACGCTCACAGTAACAAAGTAACACTCGAAGACAAAAAGTAACAGTCTCCTGTGACTTCAAAGGAATTAAAAGAGCGGGAAGGATTTTATTTTTAACAACTGATTCTATCGTCGTCATGACCAGAGGGGAAAATATGAAGTTTTTAACTGTTTTGCGTCTTTTTGTCTTTACCATCGGTGAGTAATTAGGCTATATCTATCAGGCGGTCACTCGGTGCTGAAGGGTGTCGAATTCCAATCCTGAGCTAGTTATATAAATGTAAAATGTAATGTGTTTTTTTTATATAAAATGCTTTGTATTTATGTGGAATTTTCATAACATGGCTTGTTTAATACTTAACACATAGCCTACTTCGTTTAACCCTTTAAAACCAAAAATTTGCCAGTGAATCTATTAATGGGTCAACAATGTCATTCTGTTTTAAGAATATTCTGGGATGTATTTATTTTTGTCTCATGCGTTCATTCGTTAGCTCAGTGTCTGTGCATGCAAGATTTTTGTAAATGAAGCCTCTCAGCACCCTCTATGGGTATTAGGTAATTCAAACAAACTATTATTAGTTTTAAAACATGCTTATTTGTATGTAAGCCTCGAGACCTTGAAATAAACTGTTACGTTGTAGTTAAAAGGGAAATATTGGTGTGCTCTTTGCATTAACGAAGAAAAATAAGATTTAAAAAAAAAAATTCAGTTCTGAGACCCCCAGTATTATTTACATTGTGGTCAACAATCCACTGCTTAAACCGTAACAATCAATCAGCCTAACTAATCAAGTTTTAATGGCTATTTACTATGTTTTCCCATTCAGTGGCTGTCATGTCGGTGAGCTGTGCGTCTATAGAGCGGTTCGAGAGCGAGAGGCCTGCACAGACAGCTGTGATTGATCTTTTGGAAGCACTGAATGAGAAGAGAACTACTTTGGATGACAAGCAAGTGGAATACGAGGAGGAAAGCGAGGAGTATTACTATGACGATGATGAGGATGAGGAGTTTTCGGGGGATTTTGTGCCGTTGGGTAATTATTGTTTCTTTTTTGCATGCGTGGCGTACTTGGTGTGCCGTAGAATTCGTTTCAATATAATTTACCTGTATATTTTCTCTTCTCTCCCACCAAAACAGTTGCGTTTTCAAGAAAACCCAAAGACCCGAGTGCAGTTTTGAAAGAAGAGATGGCTGAAGGTTCAAAGAGGAAGGGGCTCGGAAGGAAGAAAGGAAAGGGAAAGGGAAAAGGCAAGAAAAGGAACCCTTGTGTAATAAAGTACAAGGACTTTTGTATCCATGGAACCTGCCAGTACCTGAGGGACTTGAAGGGGCCCTCATGCATGTAAGCACTTCCGTTAAGCCATATCGCCTGTCATTTCTGTGATTTTTATTTTCTATTATATTTAAATAGTTCTATTTTATAGCTGTGAATGAGAATCAATGGCTATTTTTTCCCCAGATGTGACTCTGGCTACTCAGGAGAGCGCTGTAACTTTTTCTACCTGGAAGTAAAGACGAGTGGTGAGGCGTACGACCGCACTACGGCCCTCGCTGTGGTGGCTGTGGTTCTCTCTTCGTTATGTCTCACCATCATTGGACTTCTCCTGGCACTCAGGTTTGTTTCTAATCCCCCTCTTTAGTGTCTATAAGCAAGTGGATGTGTGCAGTGCAGTTTATCATAATGTCTTTTTATCATCTAGGTTTCACAAGCAAGGCGCGTACAATGTTGAAAATGAGGAGAAGGTTAAACTGGGAGCCGCCCCACACCACTAAACGAGATTGGAGAGAACGGTGAGTGAAGTCATCCATTTGTATACACTGCATAAACTCATCCAGCCTGACTTGACTCAGTCGCTTGACATCTGGGTTCTTGTTTTATTTCAGGGCGACCGTGTGGAAATTCTACCTCAAAATGAAGTGGCAAAGTTGAATGTTGTGGAGGGCAGCGGGCACAGCGTGCTGGAGAAGAGGGAAGAGTGACCGCGTTTGTTTGGCAGGACTCGTGGCGCCTCTGTGAACTGTCTGACTCGCTCAAAGGTTCGCCGGAGAGCTCAAATCCTGCCACCTACTGGAACTATGACGGACGGACTCAGTTGGGAAGAACCTGAGCTGTTCGATACAGAATGAGAAGGAACTCTTCGGGGTTGGGAATGTAGTTTGAGTTTTAGAGGCTAGGCTTTTTCTAGTACTGAAGAAGCTTTGCCTGAAATGAGTATTCTTACAAATAAGCATTTTTGTTTGTCTTGTGCACTGTGTATTTACTCGTTGCTGGCTATGCTTTAATTTATTTATTTATGTATATATATCTATTAATATTTATTTGGATGTAGACCAACCTTGTCCAGCCCTTATGCACTGGCAACGTCTTTGTTGTATGTCTATGTAAAATTTTATTTATTAAAAAAAGAAATAGTAATCCGTGTCTATTTGGTATGAGTACTGAACAATGGTAGACGGAATCAAAATAATTATTGTATATAATACTAAAATAATTAGGTATATACAGTATTATGCTATTTAGTTTTTAGTTTTTTAGTTTTTTTTTTTGGCATTTAATGAGAATATTTTGGAATTATTATTTGTATTTTAATGTCCAAGACAGTGTTAGAATGTATTTTACAGCAAACTTTATGAAAAGTCATATTTCAAGCGTTCTTTTTTTTTTTAAAGGAGAGAGAAGAAAAAAAAGGTTTTTGGCCAGTAAAATGCACCGTTATTGAATAGTGAGCAAATTATGAAATGTGAATTATTTTGTTTGAGCGGTTAATTTTCAGTTTATTTAATTTCAACATCCTGCTCTATAAGCCAAAGAAATTGTTTCCTCATTCTCTCATTGTATGTATGGAGCATTTTTTTAAATGCTTAGACAAGAAATTCAGACAAATAATAAAAACTTTCTATAAAAGAACCGATGTATTTTCATGAGAGATTTGTATGCTCACTATGTTCACAAGGAGGAAGATTCCAGTGTTTTGCAATGAGTAATTTCCTCATGAGGGCAGTTATGACCGGTTTCCCATTTTGAGGATATTTTTGAAAACTGGAATAGCGACATGAATCCTGTAATGTCTACGTTTTGGGTGAAACATTTGTCTAGTCTGCCTCCTGCTTTCAATTCCAAAGATTTCTTTCATGTGACATGCACCTGTATCCTGAACATGTGACCTGCATTGTGGCCCTTTTACATGGACAATAAACACACTTTCACAAACACACCCATCACATGCAACTTCTCACCTTGCATTACCCGCATAACTCGCTTGCATCATCATGAAATAGCACTTCCTCTACAGAAAGTTGCAATGCTTGTGTGCTGGCCACACCTTCAGCAACAAGACTTCCATTTTATACTCCAAAATCTCTCCCATTGATCTATTAAAAACTGATAAAGCTCCACCACAGAGTTCATTTCCTTTTGAATGTTTAAAGTCGGTCTCAGATCTTTTGTTGGTTTTTTAACCTTTGAACCTCGCTGTTTTAAACGTCAGTGAAACCACCTCCGCAGAATGCATTAACAAGCCCACTAAGCCCAGCTTGTTTCACACAGTGGTGGTCTGCTTTAATGCATGACTCATGCTGTTTGTTTGTAAAGCTCCTATGAGTGACATCATTCAACCAGGGGCATCAGTAGATGTGTTTGCCGAGTCCGAACTTTATCACTGTTGGTTTACTGATACTAAAGGATAACATGAGTGTTTATTGTTTTACACTTGTATAAGTTCACTCAGCTTTCGGTAACTGAATATGGCGTGTTCAGCTGACTGACCTGGCAGGGGATACGGGTAGTTCATCACACGCTGGGTGGCCGACGGCCCTCTTTTAGGGATGACATCATTCTCATGCTTTATGAGCTATCCAATCTAACTCAGCCACATCTGGTCGGAATACTGTACATATGGGTTTGGGTCACACCCTGGCAGAGCGTCGGGCTTACAGTTCATAATTCAGGAAGGTTATGATGACATTGCTTGTAGTGGCTCTGCCTTAAGACATCTCCATTGGTTGTGTAAAATGACTCAGTTGAGTAACATTTATTGTTTGCTGGTAAAAACTTGCCTTTTCTCAAAACCAATTTGTTGAGCAAGGTGTTTCCTGCTGTAACAATGGCTCATTTCCATCGTACAATGGAAGTGCGCACACTGACAGTTGGAAAACTCATTAGGCCACCAGAATGTGTTGGGCCAAAGGCTTTTTTGCTCACCTTGAAACTACACACTACATTCACACCACACTTTTCATACCATTGACTTCTATTCACATGCATGCCAATTGCGGGAGACTCATGCAAATAAGTTTCGTATTTCGCTGTTTCAAAGTTCATGTTTGGTGAACCCTGACCTGAAAATTTGTATTAAGTGAAATCGTGTTGCCGAGAGTGGTGCAGGTATGACACCAGAACCCAGAAGTCGAATTCGCCGCTGGTTCCTTTGAGATTTTCCCATTGTGTTTTGTAATGTTTTTTTATTTTTTTTTATTCTTGAGTAAAATGAAGCCTGTGGTAAACATAACTTGACGATACTTTGACGTTTTGTTCTACAACGTACACTGCACACACTCACACCCCAAACTTTCTTATGTAGTTAATTATTTAAAAAATATATAAGCTAGTGTAGATTTAGTTAGAACCCGACGTCAACCTGATTTTCATTTTCAACGTTGGGTTTGGCCTTCTAAATGTAAATTTTGTAATTGTTTTGGAGCACACTAGCTTATAGATAACAGTAAGACTAACATATTCATTCTAAAAGCCAAAAAAACGTTAAATAGGGCACTATTTGAGGGAACTGCCCTTTGGGTGTCCGAAACCATTGTGGACGTTATTGAGTGCACTTATTCAATCTCACATTCAATCCCACTACTGGAACTGTGTTCTAGAAATAGATTTGATATTGATATGAGGGCAGGCAGGCATGGATTCAGAGGCATAAGGTACTGTAGGTAATACATACAACAATGCAACAATAATAAAACAATGTATTGACATTTACTTTTATATACTTTTGTACTTTTACTTAATACTTAAGTACTTTTAAAACCAAGTACTTCTGCACTTTTACTTAAGTAAAAATCGGCTAGGAAGTTCTTCTGTCCACCTCTGATAGTAACAGGATTGCATGAAGTAGAGTAGATTGCATATTTTTATATTTTGGATGTATTATATGTTAAAAGGTGTGACGTCAAATTACGACCATTGCAGTGTCCGTTGAGAAGCCTAGTGCGACCGCAGCTTTAGATGTTTGTTTTCGCTCACTCACCTGACACCTGTTAAGCAGGGTGTGCGTGCAGCATATCAATGACTCTCTGGCACCGCAGAGAAGCAGCTGCAGGGGCTCGGACACACTGTCACTCCGCCGGTGAAATACGAGCTGTGATGGATGAGGTGTCGACAGAGCCATTGTGATTCAACACTGAAAGTGTTGAGCACAATGACATACTCGATTTCAGCAGGTTCTGGTTGTTGGTGGCGGCCACAATTAGGAATCATTCATGTCCATAGCACGTGTAGGAGGAGCTTTATGCTAAAATTTAACCTTTTTCTGAACCAGCTGTCCATTTAAAAGGGTCATCGGATGCCCATTTCCACAAGTTTCCACATTTCACACTTCATGTAAAGTTTGTAACATTTGGTTAACATTCCTCAATGGTTGTTTAAAACAACACCCTTTTTACCTCCTCAAAACAGTGATTGGATTTTTTTTATTGTATAATGGTTGTGTCCACAAACTGCAAAGACATATTTATATGCAAACACCATAAAAGTGAATTTTGCATCCGATGACCCCTTTAATATTCAACAATATTATTGATCTGACTACTGATGCGGTTGAATGAGAACTGAACTGAGCAGGACGGTGACATCTTTTTTTGCAAAACAGGCTAGATGAAATTAACTAGACTATTTTAATTAATTTATGATATTTTCAACGAATCTGAATCAGTTAAAGATGACGACTTGACTTGCATGACTATTCCAGTTTTGATATTACTTAATCACTATTCTCGTATAGGCCTATATTATTGTTTTCATGAATGACTGGCAAAAATAAAAAGCATCTCAGAAATATTTACTATCAAGTTCTATTGCAAGGTACAGATGAATAATTATTTCAAAATAACAAATTTCAGAAACCGAAAGGGAATGATAAAGAGATTATTTGCGGTTCAATTCATGCATCAAGGGTTAATTTTTAGGCTGTTCGTTTTTTGAAAAGCACATGACCAGTAAATAAGTGAAGCTTAGAAAACACCACTTATAATAAGTAATTATGAACATTATTAATATGAATACACAACATGAATATTATTAATATTAATTGTTATTATAATATACATATTACATTATAGATTATATTGTTAATACATTTATAATGAAAGTAATTTATTAATTTGTAATTTTTAACGTTGAATTATCCATAGCACATAACAGACAGAAGAGTGGGATGCGTGGCTAGGGATTATGGGTAGTAATTTGAATGTTTACAGTGGTCCCACTTCTATGTCAGGGTATAATAAACATAAACTCTCTAATGCGCCATCTGTCTATCTCCTGGAGAGCCAGTAGTCCACTTCATCTTCTCTCCTGATGGCCCATTGGAGCTGCCATCAGATTCTTTCACCGTGACCTCATGGTGCTGGACAGACACTTGTGTATCTTTATCACGTTATTAAATTCTCACCCGTCTATTTAGATCCCCTGGAGAGTCCGAGCAGGATTGTATGACAAATGTGAGGAGAGGATATGATAGCGCTGTGGAGCAGTGAGGGGACAAAATGACCATGGAGCCATCCAGTTTTTGCTGTATAGCTCCTGCACAAACAAATTCAGGTGCTTTTTCAGTGAATGCTAGCAATAAACGTTGGGAATCTGGTGGTGAATCCTTTTTTTTTTTTTTACCACAATGCAGTTCAGCCAGAAGGGATGGATGTCTTGCCCTTGACTCACATATTTAAACAAGAGCGTCCACCCCCTTCACGGACTCCCATTTCCGGCAAACGTGGTTGGGCAGGATTAGGCCAAAGCGTGCATGCCTTTCTGCCAGAATGACTCTCCCATGAGCCACTGTTCTGCAGAGCATGCTGATGATTTTAAATAGTTAACCAGCTTTTACCTTTCTGAAAATGTCACATCAACTACTTGCAACTTTGTACATACCTCCGTTTGTTTAAATAAAAAAAATAAAAAAACATAGGCTACATGAATGCACTTCTGTCATGACAACTCTCTGAGTGTTTGGCATGATAATGGATATGACAAAAATAGGTGGAGCTGGGGAAGGTGAAGGGTTTCTGAAAGCACACTGCAACTACAGAAAATGCTGACCATGTATCTGAAGGTTGAGCATGCAAGCTCATTGGCTACTGATACAGCAGGAACCAATCAGCATGTGTTCTGTAGAGTAATGCAGAAGGCTACATTCATATGATAAAAAATACATTGAAAATAGTAATATGGTGAAACATTAGTACATTTTTATATATTTTAAAACGTAATTTATTCCTTTCATGGCAAATCTGAGTTTTTGGCATCTTTACTTCAATCTTCAATCACACATGATCCTTCAGAAAACATTTTAATATGCTAATTTGCTCAAGAAACATTTATTATTATTATCAGTGTTTAAAACTGTTTATATATTTTCAGGATTCTTTGATGAATAGAAACTTCAAAAGAATAGCATTCATTTAAAAAAGAAAAATGCAACATTATGTGCTGAGTAAAAGTATTAATTTCTTCTTTTTTTTCTTTTTTTTTTTACCTGATTGACGCCAATCTTTTCAACAGTAAAAAAAAAAAAAAATCTAAGAAAAACGGTCTGTGCCTGTTTTCTGTAGTATACTGCTATATAACAAATGTTGCTGATGGAGCCTAACTTGTGTTTAACCCATGATATTCCTTTAAAGGAGCCGTATGCAAGATTGTGGCCAAAACTGATACTGCAATCACTTTCAAATTACTGACTCAAGGTTGCCAGATATGCTGCAGGATCCGATTACGACACGTTATTAGCTGCAGCTGTGGTAACTACATAGATATATACACTAGATGTCGCCTTGGCTACGGCAGTTCATTAGAACGAATGTGTCAATAGAGCCGCCATCTTGGAACGGGAGAGCCCTCCTCTTTAATGCATCAGCGTCAATGTAGACAAAGGTCTAACGGAAATAAAATCACCATAAATCGTCATGAATGCGATTTTCTCTGCTTTTTTGGTTCGTTCCAAAGGTCAGACATGTATTTATAATTGATTCCAGAAAATGTTTTTAAAAACTTTTTTTTTTAAAAACATTCTTCCTAGTTCATATTTCACTCATGTGAACATCATACGCAGCACAAAAGTTCGCCATCATCCATGAATTCGAAGTACAGGCAGAGATAGCAGCGTTACCTAGCTACTTCCTATGACAAGACCCCTGTTCCAAGATGGCGGCGGTTTTGACGCATGCTTAGAATCCCAAGGTGACGTCTAGTGTATATGTGGTAACTAGAGCAGAGCTGGCAACCCCAATGCCACAACACTACTGACTTTGTGATTGGTAGATCGGTGGAGGGTGGAACATCAGACCAAAACACAACATGACAACATCAACATCAGTTGAGGGCTGCAACTTCACTTTTTAAATGACAATATCCTGGCCGGACTACTGTTATCAGTGATATAAGTATTTGAAATGAACATGATTTCTTAATGTCTAGTGACATATCAGGGAAAATTTATGATTAATTGAAATAAATTTCTTACATACAGCTCATTTAATTATCCTGAATCAGGTGCTGCACCGAGCAAGTGTCAGAGTTTGGCTCTAGTGTGGTTTCTGCACAGCGAGCCACAGAGAGGAGGGAGCTGTAGTCAGGGGCTGAGGAATGTTAGGAGGGGATTTTTATGGTGAGCTCACTGCTCTTCTCAAAAGCTCAGCTTTACAACAAAGACAGACGACGGCAAGAATCATCCACATCCTTTATAAGGAGTTTTCAGTGATCCATTCTTCTAGAATTACAATAATGCACAGCTTTTTTTTATCTGCACCCAGCCCAGTTGAAAAGTCCACCACAGACATGTGTTTTTGCTTTTGCATTGCATCTTCTTTTTTTTTCTTTTTTTTTTGCACATTAAAACATAATTAAAACAAGATAAGTCCTCCTCTAGTCCCAGAACATTCAACTTTCGACCTTTGCAATAGGCGGAAGCAGTAATTAGACCACAAACCCAGATCCCGGAGTCATCGACTCTAATGTCACAGCGCATGGTTTTGGCGTCTCTCACAGGCATGAACAAAGGCTGGCTCAGAGCACTTAAAAAGTCAAGAAAAAAAGTTTTTCGGTGTGCTCTGCACTTCTTAAACAGTTTCAAAAGCTGACTGGATAGAAATATGAAAACCGGATTCTTCCAAACAGTCACTTAGACCTGTTAGATCATTAAAAAATATGCGGTGAGGTCTGATTACTCAGCCTTTTCCCCCGGTGAATGTGTAAGTGTGAGTCAGAGCACTCAGTCTTTGTGTCTCCATGTGAAACCTTGCCTCACTGGTTGTGTTTTCTGGGGCTGATGAGCAGATGAGCAGATGAATGGGCCCCGGGGACAACGAGATGATGTATGCTTATACAGGTCTGGCCCATCATCAATGAACTCGGATCAAACACTCACCACACTGTGTACGATCTGTGAGTCAACGGACAAAATCGCTCGGTGAATTTGAAAAGACAACTGAATCACAGCTACGAACAATTCAGCTGCAGTTGACTGTGCAAATACTAAATAAACATGGTTAGAGCTTTCATATTGACACTGACTCCATTACTAGATAAATGTTGAGGCCCTGTCGTTTCTAAATCTGTATCCGCAGTTATGAACTGCACATCATAAAAGTTCTAAACATAGACCTGTGAATGTGCCATGGTTTATTTACAGATATTGGACCCGAGTGTGTTATCTGGCAGCTTGACCCACAAAAAATATCTCCTTGTGTCTGTCTTTCTGGGGTTCTATTCGTGTTCTATCTGAAGGTGTCAAACTTCAAAATAGTGTTCACAACCTTTTATTCACATCATACAATGTATTTGAGATTTAAACAGAATCTTCAATGAGGAAAACAATGTCGAACTGGAATTGACTAGTCAATAAGACCAAGAATGTGCAATAAAAAAACTAAACGCACTCTTAAAAAAAGGTTATAAAAGGGAGAACCATTTCGGGTTCCCAAAAGAACCTTTCAGTGAACAGGTGAAAATGAAAATTCTGTCATAATTTACTCACCCTCATGTTGTTCCCGAACATGTAAGACTTTCAAAACACAAATGCAGATCTTTTTTGATGAAATCTGAGAGCTTTCTGTCCCTCCATAGCCAGCTACACAACTACTTTGACACTTCAGAAAGTTCATAAAGAGTAAAACTAATCCATATGAATTAAGTGGTTTAGTCCACATTTTCTGAAGAGAATCGAATGCTTTATATCATGAACAAATTTAATTTAGGCTTTTATTCACACATTGATCAGGGAACAAACAGAAGCTCAACTGAACCTGGTTGATGTGCGAGAACAAATCCTTTTGAGGTGATCGATGTTTATGTGAATAAAATCCTAAATTCAATCAGTTCAGAGTATGAAGCGATCAAGTCTCTTCAGAAAGTTTGGACTACTGTAAACCGCTCAATTCATATGGATTAGTTTTACGATCTCTTTATGAACTCATTGAAGCGTCACAGTGCTAGTTGTGTTGCTGTCAATGGAGGGACAGAAAACTCTCAGATTTCATCAAAAAGATCGTCATTTTTGTTCCTAAGATGAACGTAAGTCTTACAGGAATGGAACGACATGGGCGAGTAAGAAAGAATTTTCTTTTTAGGGTGAACTATCCCTTTAAAGAACCATTATTCTCTTGAGAACATTTCAATAATGTAAAGAACTCTTTTACACTATAAAGAACCCTTTGTACAATGGAAAAGTTCTATGGATGTTAAAGATTCTTCATGGAACTATAGATGCCAAAAGAACCTTTATTTTGAGTCAAATTGTTTTTACATTGATTTTGGATTACGTATGAACAAAAACTACTGAAACATTAAGGACAGTTTCCAGACCACCTGCAAAAGGAGGGGCTTACTGTGAAACTAATTTTCTCCCACTAATAAAGCTGTACTGAAAGCAGGAACGGGAACACGGAACAGAAAACAAAGACAGACTTTTATAACCAGTCATTATGTGGTGATTAAACTCTGCGCAGGTGGATCTGTGGGAATAAATCACACATCTGCTGAGGTTAATGTTGAGGCTTCCTCGTTGGCTCATAAAGAAACCCAATGGAGATTAAAGGAACGAGTCTGTTCCCTGGTAACATTATGGGTCATTCCCCAGCATTCCTTGTGTAGGCTGGACTGATATGGGATGGTGACAGAAACTAAGAAGAGGCTTTTGTTTTATTCTGCTTCTCATGCCAACTGGCCTGTTACAAGAATACAAGGTGGATCCTGTGCATTTGCCCTTCCTTGATATTGTAATGTGAAATGTTCAGAAATTAATACTTTTATTCACCAGGGATATATGTCACACGTCGTGGCTGTATGGAATCTCATGACAATGGAGAATACAAAAGAAACATTTCATTATACAAAAAACAAAATCAAAAAACACGTAGGAGTTCACAGGAGAAATCATGGAAAAACACAACCACTTTAACAAACAATACAGAATAAAGGAAGGAGAACACTTCTAAGTTGCACAAATTCTGTTGATTTTACCTTTAAAGAATCCTGAAAAAAATTGATCATGATTTACAAAAACATTAAGAAGCACAACCGTTTTCAAAATTGATAATAAGAAATGTTTCTTGAGCAGTAAATCATCATATTAGAATGATTTCTGAAGGATCATGTGACACTGAAGACTGTATAATAATGCTGAAAATTCAGCTTTGCATCACAGGAATAAATTACATTTTAAAACATATTAAAATATAAAAATTTTAAATAGTAATAATATCTCACCATATTACGTTTTTTATTGTCTTTTTAACCCATTAGAGACTTTTATTCCACTCATCTTTCCGACCCCATACTTGTCAACGGTATAGTGTATTTCTGTATAAAGACATTTTTTTGAGTTACTTTGTGTACTATGAAAACATGCTGTAACTTTTAAAACTCAAATGTTCCTTCCCAGTCTAAAAACTTATTGGAACTAAGCTACAAAAATGTCTCACACTGAAATCACTGGATTACAGATGTCAGATACATAAAAAATGAACACACACCAACAACGCCTATGCAGAAACTTGGTCTGCCTACATTGAGGAAACAGCAAAAAGCTGTATAGATACTATTAGCCTTAAAACCCACATGGGAAATTCCCCAACATTTTAGAAATTCCAGATTATTTCAGTATAATAGTTTTTTGTAGAACATTTCAGTGCAGATTGTTGTTGTTTTTCTAACATGGAATGCAGAATTTAATAAGGTTGAACTACTGGATATTACAACAAACCTGCAGTGTTGCTGCTCATTACACGTGTGACGAGGCCGTTTATGCAGAAGTCTTCTAAGGGTCAGGAAAGAGGGTTAAAAATGGTAATTAAAAAACTAAATCATGACTTTTTTGGGGCACAAAAAAAAGACTAACATTACAAGTGGAACTCAGGAAGAAAAATACATAAAGCTGTGCTACATTGATAACTCCTTTCACCATTCAACAAACACTGTCAACAAGAAGCACTGACAAAGTGCAGCCTTAATATAAAATCTGCTTTTTTTAGGAACGAGAGCAATTGTTTCCCATTTCCATTCACCAGCAGCTTGTGCTATCTTTCTTCTCCTTGTGAGAGCTATTCTTGGGTGTTTTCTTTTGACGCGGGGTTCTTCAACTTTATCTAAAAATAACTTTAGAAAACATTCAAGGCCAGACTCAGATGAGATGTGCTATTCCTGGCATCCATTAGTTTAACCCTTAATGGATCTGAATATTGAATTAAATCAAAAACACATTAAATGCATAAGATAGAGAATTTTAAATGTTAGTTTGAGCTTTATATAGGCCTACTGTCACAGTCTTTTTTTGTATACAATTTAAAGGGATGGAAAGGAAGTGAAGAAGAGAACAAAAATGGCCTTGCTGAGTTACAGATTATTTTATACTTTTTAACTGTTACTATAAAAAGGGAAAAGGTCTACAAGTAAGCGAACAGCAAATCTTGTTTTCTTAAACACGAAAGATGTGATGTTCCCCTCATTTATACTAATTTGCGGTTTATCATTTCTATCCATTTCAGATGTTTCTACTTATATTATTGTATTTTCACAGTTTATTTATGGTGGAAATTATTTCCTGATTCTATCTACAAGTTACATCGGTACACCAGCAGATGGCAACCAGTTACTGTCTTTATGAGTAAGTCACTGTCATGACGTTCAGGACTGAGAGTGATTGTGGTTACGAACGAGGCATTTGGTGCTTGTCATTTCTTACTTGTATATCCTCGTTTCCTTTCCTTGCGTCTCAGCTCCATCATTCATTCAACTGAATCGTTCAAAACCTCTGAGACTCACTGAATCATTCTTCAACTGATTTATTCATACGCAGTTGCATAAACATAGTTAGACTGTGTCTTAAGAACTAGTCTGACCAACTAGCAGAACTTTGGTTAGGGCTAATCACTCTTACTCTTCGGATTCAAATTAGACCAATCTACCTTTTCATGTAACTGACTTAAAAAAGTTATGAAAAACTTTTCATTCTAGAAAAAAACTAGATGACTAACTTGCAATCGGCCCCAGAACGAGACAAGTGATTGTCTTTGTTAGAAAGCGTTGAATGATTCAGGAACAAAACAAAGTGACTTCCCTTACCAGCAAAGTCATTGAACCATTCATTCAACCAATTTGCTCAAACATCCTGTTTGATTCAGTAATGAAAGTGACTGTCATTATATGAGAGTCATTGAATCATTAACTGAATCACTTAATCCGCTGATTCTTTTGTGAATGAAACAAGTGAGAATTCGGAACCACATTCTACTCTTACTATTTTCAAGATATCTTTCTATGGCAGGAATAGTAAAGTATGCTATGCCCTTCTCCACTCTTCTAGTCCTTACCACTTACATATGGGGGAGTAACAGTTACTCTGGGTTCGGGCCGAGCTCGGAGCCCTCCCCCTGGACAGCACGCCAAATACACATTCAACTTTACTCCCTCTAATTGTATGTAAAGGCCATTGCACACTGAGTCCGAAATTTTCGTATGTGTTTTTTCGTATTCGTGATTCGGTGGCTCTGAATTGTCAAAACACCATTCAAACTGCTTGCTACGGATGCGAAAAACGCAAAAAATCGAACCTGATTTGATTTTTTTATGACAGACGAAAGTTTCGGAGCCAGTGTCCAAGCGTGATTGACATACCGTGAGGTCGTATTTATTTTTTAACGTGCGAAAATTTCGGACGCGAATTTCGGACTCGGTGTGCAATGGCCTTAACACCGTGTCCTAACTACACGCGACGCGACGCCGCGACACGCGATAAAAGGTATCTTTTCCATGTTAATCAGAGTTTTTGTCCTAACCAGACGCGACGGCGACACGCGAAGTTTCTAATTTAGAAACGGTTCCTATTTCTGCGACGTCGCGGCTGACAGATCCAATGCGAGTGCGGGCCAGCAGTGCGCTTTCACAGAGAGACTCCGCCCACACGCTGTTCTGAATGGCTAGTCGCGTCGCGTCTAGTGTGGACAGACACACTTGCTGTCGCTGGAATTTTATCGCGTCGCGTGTAGTTTTGTGAACTCGTAACTGTCATTATGAGTGAGTGAAGAAAACTTTCATCCAATTTGTTCCAAAGCTTTGATTCATGACATTCACTCATGAAATGTTCCTGAACGGCCACATTAACACAACAGCAGATTCGGGTTGTCAGTCCTGTAGGTCCTATTTGAATCTTTAATACAGTTACGTTCACATGGAGTTTGATTATTTATGGGGAGTGACAAGTGCATTCTATGGACCTGCAAAGTTCAGCTGGCCGTCAGTGAGAGAGAGAACTCTGATTGGCTGTGAGAACGAGTCAGTGCACGAGAATAAAATCGAAAGTGATGTAAGCGGGCAAAGACAACAGACAGAAGGCAGTGCAGACAAAGCGCTGCTTTGTTTACAGTTTGTTTATCTGAGGTCAGTTTCCCTCTTTGAATGATAAAAATAGACTATTGATACCTGCAGAAATAGAGAGGTGACAGTCGCCTTTTCCTTTTGATGTGTTCAAGTGCAGTTGTTTAGCTGAGGCGTAGCCGACGAGAGGCGCTAGTTCTTTGAGGGTGGCATGGTGTGTCCAGGGCTTAAGATCCTAAGGAACACTTGCTAATTACAGACAGGTGTGTTTGATCAGGGTTGGATCTGAACTCTGCAGGTGGATAGATCTCCAGGAACAGGATTGGGCACCCATGCTATCACCAAACTCACACATTTTCAGGTTGCTGCGTAAAAGGAGCCGGACGACTAGTTGTCTGTCACGTCATACAGTGAGAGTACCACTCAACACCAATGCTCGTGTCTAATGTGTGTTGCGGGTTTTCATGCATGGTTACTTACAGAGCCGCAGAAATGAGCTGTGTGTCATCTTTAGCACTGTCTTCCGCCGGAGCTGCTCAGTCAGTTTTGAAGTCTGCGGGCGACTCAAATGCTCTGCTCTCACACACTGATCTGTTGTCGGTTAATTTAGATCTGAAGGATAAACTCCAGCTCCACTGGACTTTTGTTGTTTCAAAAGTGCTAAGACTTTCCAGTTTTATGGATGTCGTTCTTTATGGTTTACTTTAGTCACTGATGCTAAGGTTACAGACACAGGTGAACGGAACAGAATATGGGATTTACTTCCGTTGCACACTGACTGCATTGCATTCGTTTTGGAATCAAAAGGGTTGAGTGAATTTGTTATTTGGTTGAAAAATAAAAACAGAAACCAAAGCAATTGTTTTTGTCTAGAGGTATTGCTCTTCTGAATGGAAACCTGTGTGTATGACGCATTCCCTGCAGGCCATACCTGAAGAACGCTCAGGAATGCCACCTACAATCACAGCAGTGTGTAATCTGTTGCCACAGGCTACATTCTGTATCAGATCTTTATCACATACGAAAACTTCTGGTGAGAGGTATTGTTACAAAGCTGAGCTCTGACTAATGCTGTGACTCTCACCGTAAAAGCGTCAAATGGAGGCCTTTTTCATCAGCGGTGTTCAAGCAAAAGAAGTCCAAGGAACTCCCTTAACACCCACGGCACACTTATCAGGTTTCCTTTGTTGACTGAGCCTGTGAACTGTGTTCCTTCTCCTGTCCTCAAATATTTACAACATTTAAAGAATGAAGGTCATACTTGAGGTTAATGACAAAAGAAAATCAGTGTACAAAGGTGAACTTGAGATTCAGGAGCTTTCATGTGGGAAGTTAGGACATCTAGGAGTGATTGTATGTCTATCTATAGGGGTGAATCTCACAAAACCTGTCAAGAAAATATTAGATTTCACTCCAAAAATTAAAAGAAAATTATTTTAACTATTAATACTTTTTTCCACTTGACATTTTCTTCAAATTACATCTCCAAATTCTCAGCATAATCCAAAAATATTGGTCTCAATAATGCAATGCAAATAATAATTATTCTTATTCTTAACAAAATGATAATTATTTATTACAGCTATAATTGTCATCAAACAATAAAAATTACAAAATAAAAACAATGCAAACCATTTTTTAAATAAGTTTACACGACAAAGATGCACTAAAAACTGAAAAGTTTTTCCTTTGTACAGACGACAACGTTGTCAAAATGATCCCCATTCACACGGATCAGTGAAAATGACTAAAAACACTGTATTCGGCCCCTTAAAATAGGCTTCATTTTCTTCATGCACCCTTTTAACTTTTGGTTTTGGTATGAAATGTGACTTGGACGTGATTTTGCAAGATCCTCCCACATCGGTCAACTACCGTAACATCTGTCTGGTTAACTTGTTGTCATCATCAGGTTTCTGTCATAAAATGTTTTTTTTTTTGGTTCATCGCGATGACACCTAATGACTGATATGGAGAAAGACTAAGGGTGTCACGATTTCGATTTTAAATCGAAATCGATCGAAATTAATTCACAATCTCGAATATCGAATTCAAAAATGGAATCGTCGATACTGCCACGCCCCCATGTCACGTCCAGTCGGTTTGCAAAGCGGGAAAAAACACGCGTGTTTAAGTGCTGCGAGTCCGAGTCCTCTACCTAGCTATAGTATACAGCCTATGTATACACCAGTCAAAAGATAGCATGGCAACTGCAGACGCAGGAGACCCATCGACAGGACTTGAACCCCTCCTCTTTCACTGAAGTCGCCGGTGTGGGACAGTTGGAGTATTTGTGATTTTCAGTGAGTTATGTTGACAACTTTCACATTCGCGTTCAAAGTTTGCGCTTCAAAAAAGCCACAGTTTGCAAGCTCTGCGTGTACCATATTCTTACACTTTTACAAATTAAAACTTTAAATTGACAAAAACAGCAGACTCAGACTCAGAACAGTATGAATCTTTATACAATAAATCTTGCATGTCACAAATAACTTGATTTTCCACCTCCACGAATGAGTCGAGTGTAGTTCATCTCCGCACCGAGTCTATTTCTGCTGCACGCGCTGACAGTTAAAGTGACAGCGCACACTTCGTGCTCAAAATGAACATAATTTGACATGAAAATGTTATTCATCATAAATGCATTTAATTAAATACTACATTAAATAATATTTTTCACAGTCATGTTTTTACTTTAAGACCGAGGTAAAGCAAGGAAAACATAGATGTATCTGTTAAACCATGTTTGTTTTGTTGTGAACTGTGAATAAGACTGCAGTTACAAAAGAGAAACTACATGGCAGGTTATTTTGCTTAAGTTTCTAATTGACTGAAGATATAAGTTATTGTGACATTATTATTTTGTTAATAAATGTTTTAAATTTGACAATGTAGTGTGGTACATTGCGAACAAAGGTCATATATTATATTTCATAAAAGTCTAAAAATGGCATAGCAAACTGTGCTTAAAAAAAAAAAAAAAAAAAAAAAAAACAACATCGAGAATCGAATCGAATCGTGACCTTAGAATCGAAAATGTAATCGAATCGAGGATTTGGAGAATCGTGACACCCCTAAGAAAGACAGTTTTGTTTTAACATGTTGTGTCTGTTGCTCTTAGTTTCCTAGAAAAACTGAACTTTGCCCTCTCGCTCCAGACTTTCTGTTTGCTGCCAGTAAATGACAATCCTGAATTTATTATAACATACTGTATAAGCTTACAGAGCGTGTGTATTGCATAAATCAAAGAAGAGGCCACGACCCAAACTAAAGACCTCAGTGTGGCTTACCCTATACCATCTTGTCATCAAGAGCAGCTGTCTATACTAAGGAAAGCCAGAACAGTGTACTGTATCAATGCTTCACAGAGTTTCCTGACCTTCACACAATACTGCCTGTGAAATTCCACAATGCCATGGCAGGACTTACAGTGAGATCCCTCTAGCACATGCTGCATTTTATAGACTTTCTTAAAAATGGTTAGTGAGAGCCAAAATACACAATACAACATGTCCCTTGACAGTCTATTTTTTACATTGCTGACAGCTTAGATTCAACCACGGACAAGAACACGAAATGTGCGCCAAAGTCAAATGCAGATCTGAGGTTACATCACATATGACATGACATTATTATTCTTTATTTAACAGACATTTATTTTTATCCAAAGTGACAAGCACACTCTTAAAGAGATAGTTCAACCAAAATGAAACTACTCTCATCATTTACTCAACCCATGTCATTCCAAACTTGTATGCTGTTAGTTTCTGGAACACAAAAAGAGAACTTCAGAAGAACAGCTATTATATCAACCCGATCACACTAAATGCGTCTCTATAGCACGCAGTGTGTTTATCGTGTTATTTATACGCGAAAATTAGTTTTTACGTGCATATGATACGCATGGGTTGTTAAGGGTAGGTTTAGGAGTGGTGTGGGGTGCGTGTGTATTATACGTTTTGGTAGAATTAGTGGTGTTGAGTGCGTGTGCATTACACGCAATAAAGTGCGTATCAAATGCACGCTAAAACTGCGTATCATATGCACGTAAAAACTCATTTTTGCGTATAAATAACACGATAAAACACACTGCGTGCTATAGAGACGCATTTACGTGAGAATGGGCTGATTATATGACTTCAAGGGTTAGTTCACCCAAAAATGAAAATTCTGTCATTAATTACTTTTTTTTAGTCTTCTGTCCCTTCATAGGCAGCTATACTTTGATGCTTAAAAAAAATCATAAAGAGATTGTAAAACTAATCCATATGAATTGAGTGGTTTAGTCCAAATTTTCTGAAGAGACATAATCGCTTTACATGATGAACAGATTTAATTTAGGCTTTTGTTCACATAAACATTCATCAACTCACACATCAGTTGTGCTAAATGGAAGTGCAAGCATGTTCGCATGACGTGCGAGTACCAATGAGGTTCATTCTCATGTCACACATCACGCTTGAGCTTCAGCAAGAACCAATCAGGTTCATTCTCGTGTTACGCAGCACGTTTGAGCTTCAGCAAGAACCAATGACGTTTATTCTCGGGCCTACATTTAAGATATTTTTTTATGTCGTTTTTTTTTTTGGTCCTTGACTGTATTTTCATTGTTTGGGAACCTGTCCCTTTAAGTGCCTTACTCAGGGATACAATAATGGTAGCTCATGATCTTCTGGGGTTTGGTTCCACAACCTGTGGGTTATAATCTCAGACATTAACCCCTAAGATGACCAACCAATTTTATGCTCATTTAAATCTAAAAGAGCTTATTTTTGTTTTCTCAATTCCACCTGTTAACTTCAGTTGTTAAGGGAACTGGTATAAAGGAGCTGCTCATCATGATGTGGTGGGTGGAGGTAAGGATCTGCCTAGGCATGCTGGGTGCTCCCTGCATGAGCTTTGCGACGCTCTCACAACTCTGGAATGCTTTTCAAAAATTCCACAAAGCTTAAAATGAGGCTGGTTTCTTATGAAGCTATTATTTTCAGGATGCTTGTTTTTCTCAATAAAAAGTTCCTGGAATGATTAAGGCGCTGCAATGCACCTTGGACGTGACTCCACCAAGTTTTAGATAAGTGCTCTGTGATTATATTGTGATTTGACAGTGACAGGCGGGGCTGTTTATCCAGAAACAAATGGAAGTACTAACCACTGAACACATGATTGTCCCAAACATGATTGATTTAATGATAAACTACATCAAGTAAACATTTTTATATTTTGATTAGGTAGATTGTGGCTCGTCTGAGTTAACTTGAATCCTACATTTTTCTTGAGGGAGGTTTAGACATGCGGGTTTTAACATGATAACATATTTCATTTTGTGTAGTGCAATGGGGAACATTTTTTTGCTGTTCTCCAGCACTGTTTTTTTTATTTATTAGCGGTGTTTGCCGAGGTTATGGATTTGGATAACCAATAGCAATAATAAAAGTGACGCTTGCCTGTATTACAGTCTGTAAACTCAGCAGAATGAAAGAGTCTGTTCCTTCCAAAACTGAATTTAGCAGCAACTGGCTGGCGGAGTGACAGCGGGTTTCATACTCTCATCATTGTAATGACTCCCAAGAGTTTACTTTGGCCTGAGGAAAGAGATTCATGTATGACTTACGCCATCAATCACGTCCCATCATGTCATTCCAGATCTTAAAGCCACGCAACCATTCCGTCATACCACCACCTAAAGCGTGATGTGATATAAATACAGTTGTACTTTTTGTAGACATGTTATTACCGAAATGCACGGGACAGAATGTTTATTCTTGGTAGGCTATTTTATAATAAAACACGAGAATGAACCTCCTTGGTTCTTGCGGAAGTTTAAACGTGCTGCGTAACACGAGAATGAACCTCATTGGTTCTTGCGGAAGTTTAAACGTGATGCGTAACACGAGAATGAACCTCATTGGTTCTTGCTGAAGCTCAAATGTGCTGCCAAACACAAAAAAAACGTCATTGGTTCTCGCACGTCAAGCGAACATGCTTGTGCGTTGTGTCTCTCCAGAAATTTCGATCGGATTGAAAGAGGTGGTGTAGACCTGAAATAATCCTATCAACATATAAATTAGGAATGTAAATGCTTCAATCCATGTATTTTCTCAAATGGATTAAAAAATGCCGTGCTGTGATGCGTATGTTTACTGGTTAACTGGTCAGTGGATAAAGGCGTTTATGAAACATTTGTTAAAAAGCTCTTCTGTAATCAAGGCAAAAACGGCAATTATCCAGTGACATCATCACAGTGGCTTTCCGCGGTTCTGAATGCACATGAACATATGAACTGCAACAATCCTTAAACAGAACTTTCAGAACCTGAAATCAGATTCAATTCTTTCTGATGACGAAAATGAGTGCATGTTAACATACCGTAGCTCAGTGCAAATAATTGGTCTATAGCCTATATATAGCATATATATGCGTGCGTGTGTGTGTGTTCAGACAGTTTTGGACAGATGTTGCAATTTGCAATACAAGTCTCAAAGGTAAATTTGGTTGCTCTGTCTGCTGAGATGCCACTATGACCTGATTGTGCTGGCAGTCAGGGTGTCTATGGGCTGTGACGGGTGATGACATCTAATTTCAACACCTGTCAAATGGATGCAAGCCCCCCCCCCCCAGTTCTCAGTGTTTGTAAAGGCGGGGGTATTTGTGGTCACTGCTTGTGGGCTTGTGGTTATAGAAGGAGTGACATTTGTATTATTAATGGGAAGCCTGATGAGGTAGAGAGAGGGATTTATTGAACATTCAAAAACTCCTGAAGTTCAAAGACTTTCTCTTTGAGAATTTCAAGGATCTTTTATTGTTTTACACAATGACTGATAAAAAAGTGCAGTGTCCTTAAAGGTAAAGTATGTAATATTTTTCAATGAAATGCTTCCTAGAGTCAGAGAAAATTATAAACAAGTCATTTGTAATGGTCAGAAAAATGTTTGGATAAAAAAACAAACAAAAACAGAGCTTAAGAACCAGAGCCAAACCAGTGTATCATAAAGTCATGAAGTTCTTTTGAGCCAGTAAGAAACCAGAACTGCATGGCAACATGCAAAACAACAGTCAGAATAAACCACACAGCAGCATCCTTGAAGCAGTTTCTGTGGGAAACGTACATTTTCTTTATAATTTCTGTATAATGTATTTTTTTGCAAATGCGTTTGGTGGCGATAATGCCACAGAAATCACACATATTTTACTGCCTCACTGCAGATTGATAATATATTGTAGGTTTAAAATAATTTGGTAGATAGTGTGAAAAGCAAATTTTGATATTTTCAAAATTCCACCAGCCAATTAGCACAGTACAGGCCTAAAAACACACACATCTTGCCAAGCATAAATCTGCCACCACTCATTAGCACACAAACACACATATCTAACCCACACAAACACATGAGAATGTACTGTAAACATTCCTCCTAACACCCACTAACAACCAAAGACTTAAAATAATCAGACTTGTAAACCTCAGACTCTAATTACTAGAATAATGTCTGGTGGGAAAAACACAAACGCTAAGACTTGCAATGAGGCCCGTGTTGGTACAAACCCCTCTTGTGGTCACAAACCTGCGCTAAGCTCTGCTGAAGTGATGGACACTCCCCCACTTGATAAATATAGCCCGCTCCCTCCTTATTATCATGGCTGGAATAGCATTAGCCAGCCGTCATGCACTCGATATACAAGCCGCATAAACACTCGCAGACTCTGTGAGCAGCCAACTGCAAAAGCCTGGACTCAAACCCACTGGAAACAAAAACGATGTGGTCGCGTGTTTTGCGTAAGAGGACAGTGAGTGAAAACTAAAAATGATTTTGGAAGGTTGTTGCTCGCAGACGGTTTGGCCGCACTGTGCTGATTGAAGCACTGACTCACGCTGGTGGTTTGCCCATGCCTGAGAATTCTCAGAAGGAAAAAGGAAGGGGTTTTGTAAGGGGGCAGAAGGTTGTACACAACAGTGACCACAGGAAACCGATTACAGAAGTCATGGAAAGGTGTTTTGGGTGGACAATGAACCCATAAGAAAGAAAAATTACAAGTTAGATGAAATCTCTTGACAACAATGAGAGAATGGAGACTTTTAAAATGATTAATTATTATTAATATAATTATTTTTCATATTCTGTAGTCATTTACTCACCCTCATTCGTTCCAAACCTATGCCTTTCTTTCATCTGTGGAACACAAAATGAGATTTGTGTGTGCGTCCATACAATAAAAGTCAGTGTTGTTTTGCATTGACATGAGGGAAAGTAAATTATGACATGATTCATCTTCAGTCAACTTTAGTCAAAAGATATGGTGACAACATTTTTGGAATTTAGGGACTGTATATTTTACATTTTATATTTCGTTAAGGGAAGATATTGCATTACTGAGAGTAAAAATAAGAAACAAATCTATTCAAATAGAATATAATTATATGTGCTGTGTCAGGCAGGGACTTCTGGGAATGTTCTTTTACTGTTTTGCACTTTAAATTACATGGTAATTCATAGTTTTTACTGTCAAAAAGCATACATATGACAGTATTTTACAGTAAAACTACATATAATGCATTTAAACTATTTACAATTTTTCACATGGTTAATTAAGTTTTTATTAACTTTTACTGTAGCATTTTTACAGTCTTTTACAGTAAAAATTCAAAACATTTTTACTGTGTGAGACTCTTATAGTATGACCTATAAAAGAAAAATCTGAATCTGACTGCATCAGGATGCATTTGTGTGACATGATTAATCCAGGTGGTTTGATAATGCTCTGGTCTGGTAATGATTTAATTAATTGCGTGATTGTTTAACATCGCAGTTGGACTTTCATCACTAATGTCGTCATACTGGCTAACCGAGTACGCAGTGCAATATCTGAGGAAATTAGAAAGTGTTTTAAGGTGATAACGAAGGTCAACATGTGTGTGTGTGAGTGATAAGGAAAGAGAGAGAGGGAGAAATAGATTGAAAGCTAAAGAATAGAAACAAGAAGAGAAAACAAAAGCGAATTTCATTTACAACTATTGATGTGTTTAAAGAGGTGATCTCACTGTAAAGCTGTCCTGTCACAGGAATTCTCAGTGTTGTCATCACTCCTTATTCATTTATTTACTATTAAAAGTTAAAAAAGTTAATTTACTGATTGCCTTCCTTATCAATCTGCCTCACCCTAATGCATCCTCAAAATTAGATTTAGAGAGTAATCAGTCAGATGCAGTTTGTAATCACTGACTCTTTCAACACAATTTCTTCCATGCCTTTGAGTTGTTTTATGGCGAAACCACAGAATCTTAAAACCTTCCCAGCATTCCTTGGGGCCATGTAGATCAAATGCTATTCTGACATCAAAGTGAGGGAGTGGGCAACAACAAAACGCAGTTTATTATTGCAGGAGGTAGGAAGAGATACCAACAAGAAATGTGTCTGTCATGCTTTCCGAGATTATCGGCTCCCCTGCTGATAAGGGTTTTGTAGTAGAAACCAACCGTGGGTGTCTCTAAGAATAACTAGCGGTAAAACGTGTCACCATAAGGAATGAAATCAGAACTACAGCGATTATGAAGGACTGCATATGCTCACCAACATATGGTCGTGATCAGACGCGATAACAAACAACGTATTAAAAATCCAGACATCCTCATTTGTATTTGTAAAACATACAGCTGGTGATGATGTGACACATCTTAAGAAAGGGTGATATCATAGATGAAGTCAGTATTTTGGATACACTGATCCATAAGTGAAAGGGTGACATATTTTACCCCCAAGTCACAGTGAAAGTGACACACTCAGCAAGTTTTTGTGTCCAGTCTCCTTTTTGGAAAATCTTTATGGAACTATAATGTCAGCCTGACCTTGTGTTTTCATTTAATATATAACCAAATTCAATAATGTTAGATCCAGTGTGGATTTCATCCATCAGCCATGCCAGGAAAGGGGAATCCCCCTGTCTGAAACTGTGTCTATGGAAACAGGGTTTCACTTTTCACATATGGATGTTATACACACTGAATAATTAAGCCTCATGCTTTATGAGCCAATTCCATTTCATATTGTATGAGTTTTACAAGGGAATTAAGGAAAATATTTGCTTCTCCCTATCGTGTTACCATGACACACACACATGCACAAACAGTAGCTTAATTTCCCCTCACCTTTGTCCTCTCATTGTTGATAGTTTGGTGGTAGTTTTAGTCTCTCAACACACACACAAACACACTTGAGTGTGTGTGTGGGGGCAATTCAATTCCTTCCATCCTTTCAGGTTTGAGGCCTCATTGAGAGTCCAGTGTCCTGGGTAAAAGACATACCAAAAGAGATGCTTGACCACTTACATCATCAAAAAACATTCAAAATATGTTCAGTATGTTTACCAGGAAAGGGAAAGTAAATTTGTTTAGAGTAAATCAGTCAGAGCTTTAAGTTAATACATTTTTACTTTTAAAAAGTATATAAAAATGTATAAACGTGTTATTAAAGACAATTAGCAAAGTAGCGAAAAATTTAAGACAAGTAGCATTTATTTTAAAGAAATATATCACAAGTAGCCTACTTTTTTTGATTCAAATCTAAAAAAATTAAGCTTGATAGGTTATAAATGTGAAATAATACATATAGCCTATTGTTCAAAAAGTCTTGGACCCTTAAATATTATAAACGACACCTTTGTGGACTTCATACATCGGCACAAAAAATTACCTAAGGACCAGTTCGTTAAAAAAAAATCCAGCAATGGAATGCAAATGCAACATTTTTAAGTGTAACAATTGTGTATGTGACTGGGGTTAATAATTAGGTGACTGTCTGAAAACGTGAATAAGAATAATATCCTGATGCAATAAAATAGCTCTTCAATGAAATACAACCAGGTGAAGGTTGAGAACGTCTCTTTGTTATGGTTATGTTTGTGGGTGTGACTGCTCCACCTGCTGGTACCTTAGCAAACAGCCTCCGTTGGGGTTTGTTCTGCAGACAGAAGCATTGTTTGGCTAATTTGTTGCTATGTGGCATGACTCGTCCCGGAAGGGCTGAGGAGATGTGTACCTGATCCTTCATCCTGCAGGTACAAGTCTTGACAAGTCTTGCTGATGTCATCCCCGGAATGCGCCCATATATGGTCTGTACATGGTGCATGACAAATTTAACAATCTGCTCTGTAGTACAAGTAAATGAGTAATAAACTGTTAGCAATAACATTTACTCACCTCACAGGGGAACTAATTTCCTCTAAGGCGCTGCTACCTTATGGTCATTTTGTCTGAAATTATCCAAAGCAACTAACTCTACAAAAATGTCCCCCGCCCTAGAGACCTGCCCTGCTGAAGGGGTCGGTTGTGGTAAGGGTTAAAGGTTGAGGTTAATCCTAAATGTTACCAGGGATTACACACACAAACACACACACACTTTGCTAAATTAAAAAATAATAATAATAAGTTAGTATTTCATGTCTATTTATCCATACATTTTAAAATCAGGAAGTCGATTCAGAATGAAATTGAAATTGAAACTGAAATTGTAGTTTTAAAAGGAAGGTTTGTCGAGATTGATTTATTGCATGACAGAGTTTTACGCGAAAGTTAATTATTATTGAAGGTTTTAGAAAAAGATTGGTAACACATTATATTACGACCCGCAAACAACTTCGTAAGTAAACCGAAATTACGGTGTAGCTACGTTTCTGTAATTAGGCTATAGTGTAGCCTACCTCCGTGTAAGGGAACGGTATGTTAAGTTTTCGGTAAAGGGGTACAACCAGATATACAAGCAAATTATTTATAATGTAGTAATTATTTAAAAACTAACAGGTAGCCTATACCTATTCTGCACTCTTAGAAGAAAAGGTTCTATATAGAACCTTAAAAGGTTCTATCGGCGCTACGTATTTGGAACCCCTAAAAGGTTCTATCACTCTTAGAAAAAAGGGTTCATTGGGGTTCTATATAGAACCATAGGGTTCTTTACTCAACTCCAAAGAACCTTTTATGCTAAAAAGGTTCTATAATGATTTATTTTGCCACAAAGGTTCTTTATAGGCTATTATTCATTCATATATTACATTATTCTGCAACATTTTGTAGTTGTAATTAAATTATTGTTTATTAAACTGTAGTAACTTAATATCACATTTTAATCATGCTGATTTTTGGAGGAGAAAAACTGAAATGGCACTCTTCGTGTGATATTGATTAACTACAGAAAATTATATAAATATATACATTTTTTAACCCCCATATCTTGAATTTTGTGATCATTCACATGCATTCATAAATACATTTTAGGGGTCTTGATGTTTGTCAATAATATAAAATATTTAATCCGGAAAGGACAAAACAAATGATAATGAATGAACCCCTAAAAGGTTCCATATAGAACCTTTTAGGGGTTCCAAATACGTAGCGCCGATAGAACCGTTTAAGGTTCTATATAGAACCTTTTCTTCTAAGAGTGTGTTAATATATTCCAGGCAAAAATTGTACGTCTGTTGTAGTATAAAAGTTTTTATTACATTTCTGGCAAATATGTTCTTGTGCAATGTAGTTACAGGGTAATTTTGACATCTGTGGGTTGTAAATTAAACATATATATATATATATATATATATATCTGGTTGTAGCCTACCCCTTTATTACCCAAAACTTAACATATTGTTCCCTTACACGGAGGTAGCTACACTATAATTACAGAAATGTACACCGTAATTTCGGTTTACTTACGAAGTTCTTTGCAGGTTGTATATCTGCTTGTTACCCCTTTATTGCCCAAAACTTAACATATTGTTCCCTTATATACCTACACGGAAGTACACTATAATTACAGAAACGTACACCGTAGGCTAATTTCGGTTTACTTTTGCAGTTTGTGGGTCGTAGCTAATATAAAGTGTTACTAAAAAAGATTAGTTTGAAATGTCACCTATAGGATTGTATGTGTATTTAAATATGCTTGGGGGGTATACATGTGTACATGCTTCTTTATGTGCTGCGGAGCCCCACACATTACAAAAAAAAGTAAATAGTGCGCACAATTTATATTTTTCCCCTGCATGTCATGCAGGCTTCGTAATATTCTAGACCAGGGTGAAAGAACATGTCATTAGCCATTCCCTGTTGAATTTCTCAGAATTGTAATTCAATATACTCCCCTTCGTTTTGGAATTTGGCCAAATTTCAACTCATGTTTTGAAATGGAGCCAATTCTTTAATTCTGAATTTTGACCTTTATACGGTCAGCCAGTCATTATCTTTCTCTGTCTCTCACTCTCGCACACGCACACGAAGATAATGATTTGCCAGCTGGCTGACATTAGCCCTAACATAAAGTAATATTTTTGCATATTTAAGTGGTTGCATCTATACGTTCTTCAGTTGACTCACCATTCAACACATAAGGACACATTTATGGTAAAGACACTCTTGTTTTTATTTCCACTCTACTCCCCTTGGCTGTCTGCTCAGGGGATCCTGAATGAAGTCATAGACAGACTTGAATGTCTTTGTTTTCAGTCAAACACCCCACAAACAGGGTTAAGGCCTGCTCCCCCACAAGGCTGTCTACCCACACTCAGACACTTCCATCAGCCTTTCTTACAGTATGATCAGACAGGTCAGGAAATCAAATGCAGTCATTTAAGGGTGCGGCTGCAGTTTGAGAGAAGGGAGAAGACTGAACTGTTTGCTTGAATAAGTGGAAACATTTTCACAAAACGTCACAGCTAAGACCATGGTGGTCCATTATGTCACATCAGCCATGTTGAACACCCAAATAAAAGATACACCCAGAATAAATCACTCCAGTCAACACATGCTTCTTGTTTTATTCAGCTGACAAAATGATCCCAGAGGTAATGGAAATGTATTTTATTTTAAGAAAAAGGAGGGGGCATATTATTTATACACATCTGAATTTTGATTAATTCTTGGAATGGTTATAGCATAATGCCAATATTTGTTTCTTCATTTCATCAAATCATACACATGATTCACATTCTTGAAAGAAAGCCTATGATGAACACGGATGTTCGTCCACTAGATGTCATCCTGAGATAAAAACAGCCCAGCAGTAGCCCTAAATTCGAGGCGAGTCATCTTCTATTGTACATGTTGTGGCTGGTAAGTGTGGTTCTCCCAATCTTGGAAACTCATTTTACCTCTGGGCTTAGCTTTACTGTTACTCAAATAGGTCATATGTGACAGTTAACATCATTTAATGAGAAAAATCTGAGACATGGATTTTGCAGACAGTTATCTTTAATGGGGGGTATACATGTGTAAAAAATAGTAAATGGCAATGCTTTGATGATAGAAAATATGTGATTTATATACCAGTGAACTGGTGGATATTGTTCATCCACCAAATGCACAGCATTTACTTGCACATCAAAGGCTTAGCACAAAGCAATTATAAGTTATGCCATATGTATTTGTTAAATATCACTTAACTTAGAAGTGAAATGCAAAAAAATTCCTTTAGAAATAAACTATTAAGAGTTTTCAAAGGCATTGAATTAATCATGAAAGCTATTGAAAGATAAGGCCCACCATTGCATAAGATTGACCTTTGCAAGAAAGGTCTAGGACTTGGGTACTGTAAAAACAATATCGTGAAATAATATCAGATAATGACAACCATGAGGAGAACGACAACCATAAATGTCAGGAAAACAGCAAACAGAAAAACAACAGCATAGCTGTTTTGGGTCTTTTTGAGCAGTTAACATATTGTGTTTTAAAGTAATTGTTTCAATAAAACGAGCATAAATAACATTAATACTGTCTTGCAACTGTTGACTAGAAATGTTGACTTCTAAAATCCAGCTTAAATTAAAAACGCTGCTGACTAGAATAGATTCCAAATGTAAACAGACCACATGTATTTACTGTTGTTTCATGCTCTTCTTCCCCCTGAAGGAGGCATGCTTGAAGGTGCCTTGTGGTAGCAGTCTGAAGGGGTTGAATTTGGACTTGCATTCATCCCAGTGGGGATATAATACATGCTCTCAAGATAGCTTTGATCCAGCAATGAGTGGCCTTTGGGTTCATTTTTTGGCATCTGGCTCGCAGGGCTTCCATACCGTAAGGATGTCTGGTGAAGCGTGGTGGGGACAGGAGGCGGCGGCTCCGGATGGCGAACTTGTTGGGCACTGCCTGGGATTGCTGGGTAAGATGGCATTGCATAAGGTAGGTACTGTGGTGCAAACAACCCAGGACTGTGCAAAGAGGAGTAGGGTGGTGCAGCTGGTGGATACAGGCCTGAGTGGGACATTGTCTGCTGCGGTATGAGAACTTCCACATACTGACCCAATTCAGGATCAAACAGCATTTTTCTGAGAGGCTGCATTGGTACCTCAATGTAGAAGTATTTACCAGTCTCGGGATCAAGAAGAACACGACGAGGACCTTGGCCACAGCTGAGCCCACTTGCATTCTCTGGATACAATACATTGGCTTCACCCGGGCCTTCATTTGTGTAATCATGAGCAAAAGATGGTGGCAAATCTTGGGGATTAAACAACTGAGACCTGGGATCCAGAGTAGACATGTTAGCTGAATGAGAGTACTCATGATAGGGAGCAGAAGCTGCTGCTTGAGGTGAAGGATGATTAGCTGGGCGTCTGTCTGAATGCAGCCCAGAAGTTGGTGGTTTGTCATCACAGTAGGACTGTGAGTTTGAAACAGGACAGACTTGTGGGTTGTGAAGAGGCTGAATCAAAGCTGAGCCGTGGGGTATTGTGGTATTGGACACTGGTAGAGCATCTGGTCTGCACTGTTGAGGACGAACTTGAGCTTGCGGAGGAGCTCCCGGACAGGTAAGGACTTGGCCTGGAGACCGAGAGGCTGCTGGTACCCGTTCCTGTGGACTGTGGTGGGGATGTCCTTGATGTGAGTGGGAACTTAGTGTGCAGGAGCATGGAGATTGCTTAGTGGATGGATGATACCTGCATGACTTTTGTGGGGGCAAGTCTGACAGCCGTAGCGGGCTGAAACTCTCTCGCTCATCATAGCTGGGGGGATCATCTGAAGCATAGAAAAGATAGTCATCTGTGTGAAAACGATTATTAGATGATCCTCTTGTCACAGATTGTGTGTGGCCAAGGGCTTGTGCTCCTGATGAGTTAGAAGCAAAGGAACTATCTAACATTGCATGCTCTTGGCTGAATGATGGGGTCTGCTGCTGGCAAGTGCTGGTGGTTTCAAAGAAAGAAGAAGACTGCTGTTGATCCAGACTGGCCAATGTCATTGTGGTGGATTTCTGCACAGTACTTGGAGTTGTTGTGACTGGGATGGGTGGTGGTTTGTTGCTTGATACAGCTGATACAGCCAGTCTTTTTGTATCTCTTGATGAAGCATCGTTTGTTTGATCCTTGTGTATCATAGTTGTTTCATTTTTCTTTGATTCACCACTTAATCTGGTTTGATGCTTAATAACAGATGATGCTTGATCATCTGCTTTCGGTGTATCACTTGACACTGACCTAATTTCTGCAAATGACTGTTTATAGCTGGGTTTTTGTGGTACAAATGGCTTTAGCCTATCAGTCGATATTGACCTCACTTGTATGGGTAACTCAATCTCTTTTGATGCATTCACTGGTGTGGCATTATTTGTTGTACTACTTGAAAAAGACCTCACCTCTGGCTTGTCAGATGTTGCTAGATAAGTTGGATTTTGTGTCATAGTTGTGGTGGCAGTTATTTTCTTCTTTTCTTGTTCCTTTGATGATTCCCAAGTTTCCTTGGGACTTTCACTTTGTCGGGATGTCCTTGAAGAATTGTTGACAAGAGCTGTTGGACTGCAAGGCAATGCTGTATTTTCTGCCCTTCCTTGTGCTTCACTAGAAAATCCTTCTGATAAACAGGCCTGTAAAGGTACCTCAAGCCTGTTGACATGTTTAGCAGTAGCACTTGCACCTTCTGTAAGAACATCACACACTCCGATATCCGCCTGCATCCCTTTCTCTTTCAGTAGCATGGATACAGAGTGGCTGTTGCTTGTAAATTCCATTTGAGTTGAGTCAGGGATTGTAAGATCAAAGGTCTTTGATTTGGATGTACCATCCGGCAGAACCACTAATGCAGAAATTTCCCGCTCCTTACTGGAGGGTCTAGGCGGCATTTTAGTACTCTGATCACAGTGAGTATAAGACGTCTTAGTGGTACTATCCGATTCAGGTGATCCATTTATTATTGTAGAATGAGAATCTGATACTTTTTGTAGTGACTCGGTCTTTGGCAAAGAAGCTTTGGATGTTATTTTAGGGATGTCAGCATCTCTTGTATCTATGCCCACTAATGGTTGTGATATTTTTGATATGTCAACAGCCTGTTTTTCAACATGACAGTGGATTGTTTTGCTACCCGATGTTTTTTTGTCCTTCCAACTGATGGCTTTACATTCAATGTGTAAGGCTGGAGTAGTTTGTGGCAGCTGTTCTCTTTTCTCTTGAATGACTGTGTCTTCAGTAGAAGTTGAATTTGATGCTTTGAAAGTGAGGTTGTATGTGTTTTTTACTAACTTCCTCACATCCCTAACTTTATGTATAACATATTTTTTGTTGATTTCATCATCTTCTTCTGTCTCTATGACTTTTTGACTAGATTTGATGCTCATATCTTCTGCAGTATTCTCCATTGACAGAGATTCAGACGTTTCTCTGGAATGTTCTATGTCAGGGGATAGAGACACTTTCAGAGAAGAGGTCCTTTTCCCTTTGTTAGAGGAAGGTTTCAAAGTTATTTCTGGAGTTTTTGACATAAATACACTCTTTCCAGCCAGTTGTTCCTGGTTTTCTGGTGTCATCTGGCGCTTTGTCTCTCTGCTTGTCATTTTGCTCTGCATGCTTATTGCTGGAGTGGCAACAGCAGGACTTGTGTTTCTGACACTGGCGTTTGCTGAGTCACCATTGTACTTCTCTCCAAGGTTGCCACCTCCTCCCTCCTTCCCATTACTCTTGCTGTTTTGTTTCACGTGTATTTTGTCTTCAACTGATGTAAGGGCCACTATAGGCTTTTTTTCTTCCCTTGTAATGTTGCCAGCAACCTGAGCTTCCTCGGTGTTAAAGAATGCAGGTCTTAAGAATGGTTTTGGAGGAACTTTTGGGGCACACTTTTTCAGCTGACGATGTGAAGATCTCTCCTCTTCAACAGCAAAATCTTTAGAAAAAAAAGGACATTCAAATTGCTGGCTAGAAATTAAACTATGCCTTTCCGTGTCACTTGGTACATCATCAAAAGAGCTGGGGCTGATATGAGGACGTTTGTTATTATCTCCAGATGGACTTGGGTCTGCACTTTTTGGTGAGTCTTTCTGCGCATCTTGCATTTTCTTTGACAACACACTCTTGATAATGCAAGATGCCATTTGTGTCTTAGGGGAGCCATCATCTAAAGACACAGACTTCTGCAATGTCCTTTTTCTGTCATTTTGTGGTGAATCTGGTACCTCCTTGGAAACCTCCTCTTTCACAAAAGCTGGTGTGCTATGTTGACGAACAAGGTTGTTTTGTGAGTGCCTACGTGTTGAGGGTGAATTCAAAACATTTTCAGAGTTCCCTTTATGTTTTTCTTCATCTGTGTTCCGTCTTAACAGCTGTATTTGCCTTTTAGGTACTGTCCTCTTTCCTCTACTGGACTCTTCTTTGCTCTCTAAAGCAACATCCACACACTCAAAACTTCCCATTTCAAAGTGTTTGTTTGGGTCCAGGCTGTCACGGGGTAGAAAAGATGAGCCATCGTTTTCATGTAATGCTGAGCCACGTAAGTCTGCGTAGGTCATCCATGCAACAGCACCAGGGCTGTCTACGGTCGATTGCTGAGAAACATTTGTTGATGACCTGTGGCTTGAATTGTACACATCCAAATAATCCACCTGAGGGCTAGACAGACTTCTGAAAGCCAGATCTGTAAACCATTTTACTTCATTATCTGCGTCATCTAACTCACTTCCCATGCTGGAGTTCTCACCAGTATACTCAGGAGAAAGAAAGCCTGGACTGCTGTGTTTACCTTGGGCAGTTGACTGGAGCCTCCTGGCGCCACCTTTGTTCTCTTGTTGTGAGCCCTTAGCTCTGAGAGGACTCTGTTGCTGCAGAGTTGTTGGGTGCGACTCAAAATAACAGCGAGCTGGAATTCCCGACTTTGGGTCTCGACTTGAGAGTGCTGGGCTGTGGCCTGCAGGCCCTTTTCTATTCCTGGCACTGAATGACAGCTCAACCTGTTGCCCTCTGTTACTACTATCTCTCATAGTCTCCTCCCCCTCTCCCTCCCTCTTTCCACTCTCCTCCTTTTCCCTGCATGGCTGCCTGTCAAATTTACCACCACTGCCCCTACTGATAACCCCTGGACTTTCTCTTAATGCTACAGGCACTTGGCTTTGCCTCTTGTCACTGCTTAGGCAATAATTTTCCAACATTTCTGTTCCCTTGTTGCTACCATAAACCTCAATATGGCATTGTTTCTTTTCTACATATGTCACTGGCTTTGGCACAGATGAGGCACATGGACTCATAAAGGCTGGTGTCACACAAACAGTTACATCTGTTGTGTTGTCAGTGACAATTTCCTGATTTTGCACCATTTTTACAGTGGACGATCCAAAACCTGAAGGTTTAGATGGTGAATCTTGCAAGATCTGCATTTGGCTAAGAATTTGTGGTCCACCGCCTGCACATTCATCTGGGACAGATGACCTGCTTTTGAAGGACTCTGTGTCAGCAACGTCATTAAAATGATCACTGCCTATTGGGTTAGGAGATTTAGGAGTATTTATTCCCTTAAATATTATGGGTAAAGACAGATTTTCTGCTTTTTCAAGAGGGATGGAAGGCTCGGTTTGGAGATCAGGGGATGGTGATATGTCTCTGGTATGGTCTAATGCAGTTGACGAGGGCCTTGATCTACTCTCTGGGGTTGACAAAAAGTTCCTTGAGGTAGGTGAGACAAAGGTGTCATTTCCAAAAAGAGAGTTGGAAGTTTCAGAAGAGTTGTCACAGACAGTTGGCTCTACCACAGGTGATTGTGCTAAATCTTCATTTGGTGAAAGATTATATGTGATGCCTCCAATCACAGGGGATTTTGTATTTTGTGGCAGAACACTATAAGATATTGTTTTGATTTCAGGTGAGCAGCTGACTGATCTCAATTCTAGTGAAGGGGTTGGGGAAATGGGCTCTGGTGTAAGGTAGTGTTCTCTGCTGCTTGGAGTGGAGGTAATGCTCCTTAACGCAGGTGTGGAATCTCTACTGCATGTTGGTGTTGCTCTGTAGTCATTTTCTGTGATGGCAGGGGTGGATGGCAGGTTTCTCTCATACGTAGGTGACTGGCTGATGGTATAACTCATTGGTTCTGATGAGTGAGTTTGAACGGAGTGATCAGAAAAGGAGTAGATATCAACATGACAGCAGAGGGAAGATGGTGAGGCTTCAGATTCAGTTGAATAAACCGCTTTGTCATTTGTAGATGATGGACTGATAGTGTAACCCAGAGAAGAGTGAATGTTTACTGGTTCTGAGTGATCAGGAGAGGAGCAGATATCTCTGTAGTCAATCTTTGTGCTTACAGGGGAGGATGGTGAGGCTTCAGGTTCAGCTGAAGAGATTATTCTCTCATTTGTAGGTGATGGACTAATGGTGTAACCCAGAGAAGAGTGAATGTTTACTGGTTCTGAGTGATCAGGAGAGGAGCAGATATCTCTGTAGTCAACATTTGTGCTTACAGGGAAGGATGGTGAGGCTTCAGGTTCAGTTGAAGAAATTATTCTCTCATTTGTAGGTGATGGGCTGATTGTGTAACCCAGAGAAGAGTGAACGTTAGCTGGTTCTGAGTGATCAGGAGAGGAGCAGATATCTCTGTATTCAACATTTGTGCTTACAGGGAAGGATGGTGAGGCTTCAGGTTCAGATGAAGAAATTATTCTCTCATTTGTAGGTGAAGGGCTGATAGTGTAACCCAGAGAAGAGTGAATTATTACTAGTTCAGGTGAGTAAGCAGGTGCTGAGTGATCAGGAGAAGCGCAGGTTTCATTGATCTCAGGTGATTCCAGACTTTCTCTGGCATCTATGGATGAGCACACCTGTCCTCTTGTTTCAGTGGAAATTGCAGACACAGATAGGGAATCTATTTCCACATGATCACTGGTAGATTTAGATACTGAAGAAGATGCAGTGTCCTTCAAGTCTGGAAACTCTGATGTGTTCCCCACTTGAGTGGAGCACAAATTCAGCACCTCAGGTGAAGATCTACCTGTGGAAGCAGGTGTGGAGCTAATTTCCCTGCTTACAGGGGAGATGGAGGTTAATCTGAGCTCTGGCATGACATTGGGTATGGGTAGGATATTAATATCTCTGTTTGTAGGTGAAGTAGACATTTCTTGAATAGGATGGCAGTCTGTTAGAGAAGTGTTTGACAGTTCTGACGCAGAACCAATGATAATAATCCTTTGTGCAAGTAGAACGTTTTCCTCTTGTGGACTATGGTAGTTAATATTTTCATTTCTCTCAGAACACACCACATTATTTTGTTCAAGTGGAGATTCTGCCAAAGGTTCACAGTTAGTAGACTCAAATATAGGTATGCAGTCTTGTTTATCTACAAATGGGCTTGTACTTGTATGTTGAGGTGCTGTGATAAATTCTTCTTGCTCAAAAGTGGCAGGTTCTTTCTCCTCTAAAGGGCAAGATGTAGGATTAGAAAGATCCTTTTCTGGAATAATCTGATTTATAGCTGGTGTTGAATCCATGTCCTGTGGCTCAGAAGCATTTGTACATTTCTTTTCATTCACTGGGGCAGCGATCACTGACACTTGAGGTTCTTTCCAAATGTTCCCAGTATGTGAAAGGTCATTAACTTTGGTTGCAGGTGTTGTGTAATCAAGTGGGTTAAGTCCATTTTTAGAATCAGATAAGATGTTTGATTCATCTGAATGTGGATGTGATTCCCTGGTCTCCCATGTGGAAAAATCCAGTATATTTTTTGGAGAAGGTGTGTTGTAAGTGACTTCAATGTTGTCGCTTAAGTCAGATCCATTGGCAGTGTGATAAGATCCTGAAGAGTCATTGGCATCATCTGGTGGAAAAGGCTCATCCACTTCTCTTCTGACAAATGTCACAGAGGCTGGGCTACTGGAAAGTGATGGCGAGTCGCCGTCATCCCCAAAAATGTCACATAGGCAGGTTGTTTCAGATATAGCATTATGATGGTTGGGGATTGAAGTGATGTCAAAAATCTCCACACGATTTGGCCCTTCACGACTCTGCAGGTTGAACGTTTGTGGAGCACTGCGAAGGAAAGAGTAGCTGTCTCCCTCTAGAACCCAGCGCTCCATTTCTTCACTTCAGATAGCACAGGCATTGGGTTGTCACACTTGAGCCATTTTTACATGCCTGAACTGGTCATTCAGCAGTTGTTGAATGTTTTCAGATCTGAAACATCAAAAGAAACAGTCACGAAAACTTTTTACTATAAAGAGTATATGTATAATATATAATTCTCATGACAAAATGTTTTCTTGTAGATTTATATACCAAGTTCATCTTCTGAGAGCAAATTATAGTTAATTTGCACATACAAAAGTCTGCTTAATAATAGTAAACAGTATTACTAATCAGATTAAAGGATTACTCTAATCACTACTCAAAAACATACCTCATGCAAACTGATGCAAAAATATATACAGTCACTTTGTATGGTGAAACATGTTACAACATACGTGCAGATATCAAATTTTATACTTGCCTTTTTCTGATGTTTTTTGTCCATATGGAGAGTTTGAATGGAACAGCCCCTCCAGAGAACATCTACAGGGGACAGTTATGCACTGTACCATGAGCAGTGAATGAGGCTCCAACAGGGGGATCCAGTTTTCCGAGTGCCAAACTGACACTTCATCGTAACAGGCCACTCAGTGCACAGATATGTCCAGCCCCTCAAGCTAAGCCCCCCAAAAAAGCTACGACTTCTGTACCGTTAGCCCTGTCTGAGCTCACAGAGCCTGGCTATTTCAAACATTAATTGAGACCATTTTTTTTTTTTTTAAAGAGACACAAGCATGCACAGAAAAAGGACACGAACCTGCCCTGAAGCTTTTTTAATCATGCTTGGACATAGGTACATGTCTCTGCCAAGCTTAATAGGGTGTTACAGCTAGGAGCAGGTGCTGCGATGGAATAGACAGAGTCTGTGAAAGGAATCTGACACACTAGGCCAAGACAGTCATAGAGGCTCACTAATTTTAGACCTCTTATATTAGGGGAAACTTTGCTTTGAGAGGCTGCCTAGAGACACACAGAGGACATAAAATTGCAACATTACACAATATACACCAACTGAACTTTCTGTAGTATTAGATTGCAACATCCAACTCTTCCTTACATTTACATCTATTTGTTTAGCAGACAGTTTCACCTAAAGAGCCTTAAAAAGTTGAAATACAGCATAACTGCTGTCAATTCAAAATGATTTACAAGTAAAAATAATTGCTTTACACATCAGTGATTTAACCTAGTGACCACTTGAACTTGTGACATACCGGTAAGCTATCTTCTCCTTTCCACTTTTTTGGCCTATTGTTCAGAGCATCAAAGTATATTTGTTTCATGTGGTTACAAACTAGTCCATAGTGAAAGAATGCTGAGGACTTTTGCAATGCAGGGATTTAGTGTTCACACATCACTACTGATAGGAATCCAAAAGCACAGCAGCTTGACAGTACCAAGAATAGGTCTTTGATCAGCTGATGGACAGTCAAAACAATTCTCAATGACCATGAATTAAAGCTAGAGACTTGCATCTCATGAAGCCACCTGACATTTAATATCTTTGACTGAATGGTTGTGAGCTTTTACAAAACTGATTAGAATAGAAATAGTTTCTTTAAGCAGCAATTTCTAGTAGTTGTGTCTGAAAAGTCAACTGAAAGACACATGACTCTAGTTACAGAAAACTGTAGTAATTTTAATAAGACAACACAAAAGCATTTAATAAAAAAAACATCTTTGCCTGTTATTGGTCTCTGTCTAGTGCAATGTACATAAATATGCTTGCAGAAATCCCCCTGCAGTAACATGACACATCTCTATCTTGAGGCCAGTGTATTTAGATATTCTATTTTTTGACAAATATGCAGTGGGGGGAAACTGCCCCACAAATAAAACAGGCTTAGGATGTCACTTGACAATTTGTTTGCAAAACATCACACAACCTATCAGATATGCTGCTGTCTGACTCCATAATATATTAAAGATACAGTATGTAGGGAAATTCTAAAGCTGGAATTTTGTCCTTTTTGGGGATTACAAGAGACAGCCTGTGTACCTGAAAAAAAGGATAAAAAATACGTCATAAATAGCGTATTTCAATTAATTAATTCTAACACTACATCAACACTATTCCCTTAATTGTTCATTTCCTGCATGAACATCATGACTCAATCTAACAGAGCACTGCACAGCATTTTTACATGAGGTTAAAGTCACAAACAAAAAGACCAACATGTACATGTCTACCCATGAATCCTTTCCAAAGTCATCTGTGGGTGTTGTTCATTTGATCAGAATCCAGTCTTATTTCTATTGATTCTGGGGTCTAATCAACCCTGATAATAAATAATGTAGCCTGATTGTGCAAATGAAACATTTTGTTGTTTTTATTTAGAAAGGTCGAATGAACAGTCAGAAAGATATCTTCTCCAACAGCTAATGTAGTTCAAGTTCACAAGCTGTAAGAAAAAAAAAACAGCTCTTAAAATCGAACTATCACCAATATGCACTGTAAAATATTAAATGCATATATTGTTAGCTACATTTTTACTTAATTACAGTACATGGAAAGAAAATTAATCTGTCTTAAGGAGTTAAGTAAGTTTATGATCTGGCTGTTAAAGTGACTCACGTGAGGGTTTTAGTCTTTGAACTCGAGAGAAATAGCGCGGTGCTAAAAACCCAGCAGCATCTCCGGGGGTCAACAGCGCACCGTTCTCGGACCAGAAGAACTCAATCCCATCTGAAGACCAACCAGAGGGGAGAGTGATCATTAGGACTTTTGCACTATAATTCTTAAATGTATATTATCTTTATACTGGTTTTAAAAATTATTTCTTAATACCTGACATAGCTTTCGCAACATCAATATACACAGCCAAATCACAACTCTGTCTCATACCTATAAACAGAAAAGAGGTCATTGAACTGTAAATGACCTGAATTACATATAAGGTGAATTGCATGCTTCTATACACATATCTTGGTATGAACTGCTTTCTGATAGTCTAATCTGTTGTGCATGCCTAAATACATTTACATTTATTCATTTAGCAGACGCTTTTATCCAAAGCGACTTACAAATGAGAACCATAGAAGCAGTTAAACTAACAGCAGGACAACAAAATGTAAGTGCTATAACCTTTCACAGTTTAATCCAACGTAGAACCCGTGCAATTTTTTTTTTTTTTTTTTTTTTATTTTTTAGAGAAAGGAAGAGAAAGTGTTAGTATTACTGGAACAAGTGCTGCCGAGATGCGTCTTCAACCGTTTCTTAAAAATGACTACGGACTCAGCAGCTCTGGTTGAGTTGGGTAGGTCATTCCACCAGCAAGGAACAGTCATGGTAAAGGTCTGAGAAAGAGATCTTGTGCCTCTTTGACGTGGCACCACAAGACGACGTTCGCTTGCAGAGCGCAAATTTCTGGAAGGGACATAAGTCTGAAGTAGTGAGTTTAGGTAAAAGGGAGCAGAGCCAGTGGTTGTTCTGTAAGCAAGCGTCAGTGACTTGAATTTGATGCGAGCTGCAACTGGCAGCCAGTGCAATTTTGTGAGGAGAGGAGTGACGTGTGCTCTCTTCGGCTCGTTAAAGACCACTCTAGCTGCACCATTTTGGATTAGCTGCAGAGGTTTGATCGTGCAAGCTGGAAGACCAGCCAGGAGAGCATTGCAATAGTCCAGTCTGGATAGAACAAGCGCTTGAACAAGGAGTTGTGTAGCATGCTCTGATAGGAAGCGCCTGATCTTCCTAATGTTAAACAAAGCAAATCTGCAGGACCGGGCAGTTCTAGTGATGTGGTCTGTGAAGTTCAATTGATCATCAATAACAACTCCAAGGTTCCTGGCTGACCGTGATGGAGTTAAGGATGACGGGCCTAGCTGAATAGTGAAGTACACAATAGTGAAATACATACATACTCACACATGAAATATCGATCTCTAGAAAATACTCTAATCTGCACTGCATGTCACTCACCACTGATGACTGCACCCTCTCCAGGTAGCCCAGGTGCAAGGTGTATGTGAATTCTGTTCATTCTGCTGAGGCCCTGACTGCGTATAGAGGGCCAGTATGTCATGTATGAGCCATGAACAGCTTCTCTTGGATAGTCCGGATCATCAAGTGCAACCTGTCTCAACTCCAGATCTGTAACCTTGAAGAGACACATTCTAGGATAAGTTAAATGAATAAATAAATAACACTATTTTTTTAAAATGTAAAGAATCTGTAAGATTTACATTACATTTATTTATTTAAAGGGATACTTCAGAATTTAGCATTAAGCTTTGTATTAGTAGAAAACCTGTAGTATTTTTAGAATTACCGTGCTTTCCACGCTCATATCCCCCTGAGACGAGAGATTTATGTATTTTTTGTCTGGAAAAAATCCTCCAATGATGCAAAAATCGTCATTTTGCATCATTGGAAATTTTTTTTGTCCAGAGGCTAAAGACTACAGCCAGTAGTAGAGGCTGTCCCGCATGTTCTCAACCCGCCCAACCCATCACAGAAAGTACACATAGTGTCAGCCATCTTTTTTTTTGGAAGCTAAGCTTGTTCTGTGGAGAAAGCTGAGTAGTAGGGTGTTACCATCCTCTTTTTCCCGGACATGTCCGGCCGTCGAGATCGTCCAAAATGTAAGGAATTCAGCTTTTGCTTTCTGCAGTCGCCATTCATTGTTTACATGCACACCTTTTGTTTAAACCTAACTAAATTCATTCTGATTGTTGAATCTGAATGTAGTGTTTACATGAACGCTAAACAAGTGATCGAATGATGTGCGTTTTAACATTGCTAAGAAAATTACCTCTCCTCCGTGAGAGATAGGAGACCGGTGCGTCTCACAGGTGTCGCTCATCAGTAATCACGCCACCGGCCTCGCGCCGTTCTCCCGCGGCCCTCAGTCTCGTCCTGCTCGCCACAGTAAACATGATGAATGGCGACTGTAGAACGCAAAAGCTGAATCCCGGGCAGACTCATCACAGAGACTCACTAGTAGCCTAGACTTGTTGTTTAACTACTGCGCTCTGTAACCGGTAGGCGGGGCCTAGGGCAGCGAAGCAAGTGCATTCTGGGACCTGTTGTCTTTCATCCACATAAGCCAAAAATACATTTTCTGTCTTTTCTCAGTCCAGAAAGCTCCAAATTCAAAAATAATTTCACATTTCTTCTACATAAATGACCCATTTTAAATACACATTCATCTTTCCAGAGGTGAAGTATCCCTTTAACAGAAACTTTTCTGTAAATAAACTAGATTAGTATATCACAAATTATATATACATACACCTGAATAGGTTCACCTGTTCAACTGATCGTTAACGCAAGTATCTAATCAGCTAATCATATGGCAGCATCTCAATGCATTTAGGCATGTAGACATGGTCAAGACGATCTGCTGAAGTTGAAACTGAGCATCAGAATGGGAAAGAAATGTAATTTAAGTGATTTTGAACATGGCATGGTTGTTGGGTGTCAGATGGACTGGTATGAGTATTTCAGAAACTGCTGATCCACTGGGATTTTCACGCACAACCATCTCTAGGGTTTACAGAGACTGGTCTTGAAAATGACTTGTTGATTCCAGAGGTCAGAGGAGAATGGCCAGCCATATAAAGGCAACAGTAACTCAAATAACCCCTTGTTACAACCGAGGTCTGCAGAAGAGCATCTCTGAACACCCAACAAGATGTATTTTGAAGCAGATGAACAACAGCAGCAGAAGACACACCGGTGCCACTGTCAGCTAAGAACAGAAAGCTGAGGCAATAATTCACATGGGCTCACCAAAACTGGACAATAGAAGATTGGAAAACCGTTGCCTGGTCTGATGAGTCTGAATTTCTACTGCGACATTCAGATGGCAGGGTCAGAATTTGGCGTAAACAACATGAAAGCATGGATTCATCCTGCTTTGTATCAATGGTTCAGGCTGGTGGAGGTGGTGTAATGGGGGTTATGTGCAACAAACTTCCGTATTCTGTAAAACAGGTTACATTGCTTCCGGTTAAGGTCTTGCATATGTGCTTCGTCAAATATGCTCAAGATACCTTTAAAGGAGCAAGCAAAGATTTTTCTTCTCACTAACATTTAATTACTTAAATTAAATCAAACAGAAACAGCAAAAACAACTAGCTAGGATAACTGATTACCTTAAAAGTCCATAGATATACCAGTCAGTTCATACTGCCGTTAAAACTACAATGTTTGTTTTTTTTAGCGGCTAGGGGTCGCTAACCTCTTACAATAACAAAGGCATAGGTTGATGACGCATAAGCGGAATAATAGAACTTGTCGTCAAGCTGGTGGATCTAATAATGTTATGGATGAGTAAATACATTGATGTTTTTAACATGACTGTGGTATGATGCATGGCACAAATGTACATTGTAGCTTTAACACTTTCTCCAACAGAGACCTGTTTGTTCATGTGATTTTTTTTTATTGGCACACTTTGGGCCCCTTAGTACCAATTGCGCATCATTTAAAATTTATTTATTGTTTCTGACCATGTCCATCCCTTTATGACCAGTGTACTCATCTTCTGATGTGTACTTACTTGGCTACTTTAAACCTATATATCTTAAATTAACACTATAGACTTTGCGTGACTTCTGAACCACACTGACTTGCAATGAGTGACCCTGATTGGCTCGTATCTGAAGACGACCATCCTCAGTGTTGTTGCAAAGCTTGAATCGCTGTTTGTCATCGGTGGCCACCACTCGCTCCACATCCTCCAATGAATATGAGCGGATCTGCTGATGTGCGAGAAGTTCCTCCACAAATACAAAGCCATCTGCGGACAAAGTCACATAAGAATTACAGACAGACAACAGGGATGATTAAAAAAGAACTGAATCCAAAACATGTGCTAAGTGAATGAATAATGTGCTGTCTAATCCAATATTAACAGGAATCATCCTCCAAGAACTTCATGCCACACAATACCTTAATAACAATTTTGTAAGCAGACGGAGTGTTATTAATCATAGTTTGTGGATATCACTTCTCACCCGAGTTCATCTGAAGACCCAATTTATTGGCACCATGGCGTAATATATAAGTTAGAGATTTAGACAGGCGCATATCTCTACTCTGAAAGACACACAAAACAGAAATATAACAATTCATAACAGTGCGTACTGCGCAGACCATTTCAAAACTTTACCACACGGGGCAGTTTACATAAAACTGTCATTAAATACTGACACTTACACAAAAATACTGTCACAAAATACCGCATGCATTATACATAACGAATGAATGATCGTTTCTCCTCCCACCTCTTCATTTCGGTTTCCTCGCCCTCTTCCTCCTCTCCCTCTTCTCCCTCGAGGTTGACAGGCCATTTGTCACTTGTTTTGATATTGTCATTCACAAATACAGCTAAGATATGGCTACTGCAGTTACATTTGTTTCGTATAATTCTTCTTGGATTATTTACCTATACGAAACCTATATTTAAACTCCTTTCGCTGCTGAACTTCTCGTAGCTTTTACTGTCTAGTTCTCGTTTCGATAATAGAAGCAGCCATTAATGAACCCATCCATCCATTGACCAACAGAGGGCAGTAAAGAATATGTTATTTCCTGAGATCCTACGCCGTCTAGTAGGGGTGACTGCACTGATGTAATGTTTTTTGGTGAAATGTGAATTATCGATAAAACATGATTAAATATAGATTAAATAAAAATATATATTTGTTGGAAACACTTAACTACCGTTACCTCCCACCATCTTGAAAATAAATAAATGTTTCATTTGTTACCAATGGTTGTCTTCATATTATAATAATCAAAAGCAAACAATTTATTATTATTATCATTATTATTCAGCTTTTAAAGAAACATGCCCCGCCCCGACACAGGGCATCACATCATCAGTCTTCCATCTTTGTGCCCGGCTCGCAGACTGAACTGACGTGTGGAGCATCAAAACACTGCGGGCTTACGATCTCAAAACAAAAGCCTGATCTTACGCCGCAGCTTTCTGTTCCGAGAGCTCGACAACATGTCCTTTATCCGCGGTTACCCCGTCATCGCCTGCTGCGTGCTGGTCGCTTTGGTTCTGGGTATAGAAGATGGCCCAGATCGCCCGGTTATTGGAGCTCCGGGATCCCCGGTCCGTCTGTCGGAGTCAGACCCGGGGGTTATGAAAGCAGTACAATTTGCCGAGGAACGATATAATATGGGCTCCAACGCGATGCACATACGCCGTGTTAGCAAAATCCTGTCGGCCAGCAAACAGGTAAAATTATAAATCATCCGTTTAAAATTTCTAATATATACAATGTTATTAACGGGTGCAAAACCATTCTATACAATTCTGCATATAATATAACTGTAGACAGAATATAAATTGTTAATATTATTATGGTTTATGTTTCATTTAGTATGACTATTATTTATTTGAGCGATTCCGATACTGGACATGAAGTTTATTATGAGGAGTTATTTTTACCGCATTCATGTGATTAGACGTAAACAAGCGCAGAGCGTGCGCAGAGGCCTCATACATAACAGTGTTGAGCGGATTTAAGCAGCACAACACTCCGCGCCTTTTGCGCAGCAGTTTATCACAGTAAAAGGAAAGCTGCGCACTTATGAACATTTACCAATGTTTTGTAGTAGGACGCTATATTTAAAGCCCACTGTTGTATACATACCACAAATTCTTGCAGTTTGTGATATAATTGTTGTGTGTAACAAATGTTTTTAGTTACATAAATTATTATTAAAAAGTAATCATTATCAAGTAAATGTATACATTTTTATAGAAATATGTGATTTAGTCAACACTTAAATGCATTAGTAAACATGAACAAAGAATGAACAATACTTATGCATTTATTTATCTTAGTTAATGTTAATCTCAACATTTACTTTAACAATAACAAAAGTTGCTGTAAAAATATATTGCACATTATAAGTTCATGTTAACATTAACAAATCAGAACTGTTATCAAGATTTCTTTATAGAAGTTTGATATGAACGAGCCATAGTTATTCCCTTATTCAAAAAGAGTGATTTGTGTCCATCATTTCTGCTCTGTCTTCCACAGCTGGTGAAAGGTATTCGGTACAGTATTATGGTAGAGATTGGAAGCACCCAGTGTAAGAAATCCCTAGAGCTGAGCGCTGTGGACAACTGCGAATTTTTCCCAGAGCCTCACAAACAGAAGGTTAGCAAACACTAATCCTTAATCCGTAGGCCTATATAACGTCACTACTCAGAGTCTGTAATGGCAAACTCTTAATAGTTAAAATGCACTGCATGACCCATTTAAGTTGGGATTTTTTTGGGGGTTCATTATTAGCATGCATGCGATTTTGATTTAATGTACAATTCCATTCAGTAGCACAAATCCAGTATGATAACCCCGTGCTTTTGTTTATTTAAATACTAAAACAATAAGCAAAACAGCACCATTTTGGCAGAAGTTGAACTTGCCCATTGTAAATTGACTATGCACATTCTCTCTCCTAAATCACACCCATTCTCTGTCTCTCCACAGACGGAGGTTTGTTTGTTTGAGGTTTGGGACATTCCCTGGGAAAGTAAATCCACCCTGCTTAAACAGAAATGCGAGCCTGCGGGTCAGTAGCCTGGGACAGATGGCAGATCTGTCCAAATCATCTTCATCACATAATATACTGTGGTGTAAAACAGACATGCATTCTCATTATTATTATGTTTTAAGACAGGATTTAAAGTGATTTTTATCATACATCCACTTTTAATGGTTTTCTGCCCAACATGCATTTGTAGTTACCTTGATATTGTGTATGTCTTAGTCTCCAAGGAGCTCAGGAAGGTTGCATCTGTACCCCTAACCCATGGAAAACCCATGAAGGTAATGCAATGTACACTTAAAATATTCGCAACCGTTAATTCAACATTTGTGAGCTTTTCATGATGGATCCCTTTGTTGTTTTGTTTGCTTTTTTCAGGAAACTGTGGAGCTTTTGACCCAGTTTAAAAACTTTATAATCACATACAACCGAACATACAGCTCCCAAGATGGTAAGACACAAATATACACTACCATTCAAAAGTTAGGGGTCAGTAGGATTTCTTTTTAAAAGAAATTAATTATTTTATTCAGCAAGGATGCATTGAATTGATCAAAAGTGACAGTAAAGACATTTATAATATTACAAAACATTTCTATTTCAAATAAATGCTGTTCTTCCGAACTTTCAATTCATCAAAAAATCCTGAAAAATGTATCACGGTTTACACAAAAATATGAAGCAGCACAACTGTTTTCAACATTGATAACAATAACAAATATTTCTTGAGCACTGAAGACTAGAGTAATGGTGCTGAAAATTCAGCTTTGCATCACAGCTATACATTACATTTTAAAATATATTACAATAGAAAATTATATTAAGTTGTGACAATATTTCATAATAGTAATGTTTTTTCTGTACTTTTGATCACATAAATACAGTCTTGGTGTGGAAGAAACTTTCAAAAACATTAACAAATCTTATACATAATGTATAATACCAATCACACGGATAGCCTTAATGTAAACTGATAAGTGTTCTATACTAGCATGTCAGTTAATGTGTATTTGTATTGCACATCCACAATTAAAAGCCCTTGATTAACCACTGATCCACTAAACTCCACAGAGGCAGAGAAGCGTTTGCACATTTTCCAGGAGAATATGAAAACGGCACAAACACTGCAATCCCTGGAACAGGGGTCAGCTGAGTACGGGGTCACCAAGTTCAGTGACCTCACAGGTATGTTTATGAATTTTTAGATGATCATTTATTGCAGGAAAATACTAATTAGTGAGGAGTGGCCAATTTTTGGAGTGATAAGGCCAAAATCATATATTTAAAAAATAAATATAATTCAGATGTGCATTCCCGTTGTCCCAAAAACACACATGTGCAAGTCCCTCTATAATGTACGAATGATATCGATGTGTGTAGAGGATGAGTTTAGAATGATGTTCCTGAACCCAATGCTGAGTCAGTGGAGTTTGAAAAAGGAGATGAAGCCAGCGACCCCGTCTAGCAAGGCCGCTCCTGACAGCTGGGACTGGAGGGACCACGGGGCGGTCAGTTCTGTGAAGAACCAGGTATGACTGCCAGATTAACTCGCATCAGCCGTTTAGAATTAATCAGTAGGTGTAATTGAATGTAGCATTGATTCTTAATATAGCGCTTTTAGATGCGACAGTACACTCAGAGTGCTTGACAAGGGGATAAGGGGTCATTGAATTAAGAAAAATATGATGAATGAATCAGCGAAATATGAATGTGTCTTTGTATGTCTGCAGAGTTAAACTTGAATGAGGAGGTTTATTATAATTGTTTTAATTGACTGTCGGATGCAGGGCATGTGTGGCTCTTGCTGGGCATTTTCTGTGACTGGAAACATCGAGGGACAGTGGTTCAAGAAAACGGGAGAGCTGCTTTCCCTCTCCGAGCAGGGTAAATATATACTTTACTACACTACCGTTCAAAAAGGGGTCCGAAAGATTTCTGTTTTGAAATAAATTAATTGTTTTATTCAGCAAAGTGACTGAAAAAGACAATTATAATGTGACAAAAGATTATAAATGCTGTTCTTTTGAACTTTCTCTTCAAATAATTTCACAGTTTCCACAAAATATTAAGCAGCATAACTGTTTTCAAAATTGATAATAGTAAGAAATGTTTCTTGAGCAGCAAATCAGAATATTAGAATGATTTCTAAAGGATCATGTGACACTGAAGACTAGAGTAATGATGCTGAAAATTCAGCTTTGATCACAGGAATAAATTACATTTTTAAATATATTACAATACAAAACAGGTATTCTGAATTGTAATATTTCACAATTTGTTTTTACTGTATTTTTATCAAATAAATGCAGCCTTGGTGAGCATAAGACTTCTTTTGTACAAAAGATTTTACAAAATCTTACCGACCCCAAACTTTTGAAAGGTAGTGTTTTTTTCCCCTCAAAAACAAACAAAGAACACGTTTCTTGTTTGAGAAAACTTGCCACCACTGTTCTAGGGTGATGTGTAAAAGGAAAAGCAAACCTCTCCTCAACTAGCTGCATGATTTGAGGTGTTAATGTCCATATCACAAATGCTGCCAGATGAATGCTTTGCCTTAGCAAACACCATACATAACGAAAAAAAAAAAAAAAAAGTGTTATTCTAAATGTGAGTTTAAATTCCTTTGTTTGCTCTCACCTCTTTACACAACAGAATTAGTGGACTGTGATAGGCTGGACCAGGCATGTGGAGGTGGGCTGCCATCTAATGCTTATGAAGCCATCGAGAAGCTTGGTAAGAAATAACAGAGTGGAGGTCATTCCCTAGAAGGCAAATAACTTGCAGGGAATCTGTAAAAGTAAACATGTCCTTCATAAAGTGTGCTTTTTTTCACCCCTAAAGGAGGTCTCGAGACAGAAACAGACTACAGCTACACAGGACAAAAGCAAAGCTGTAATTTCTCTACAGGGAAGGTGGCCGCCTACATTAACAACTCTGTCGAGCTGCCCAACGATGAAAACGGTGAGTGAGAGAGATGAAAATAAAGATGTGTTAAACACAATTAAATTAAAAACATTAAAACAACACTGATGATGGAAATGCCTGCACTAGAGGAATTAAAGCAGGAAATTAAAAATATCAAATGTATTTTATCAGAACATTTGGAAAGAAATATGAGCTATATAAGCTAATCTTACTTAAATGTAAATATACAGTACCATTGAAAATTATAGGACACCTGGAGTTTAAAGGGAAAACACTAGAGTTCAAAAATGTGGGGTTTGTAAGATTTTTTTTAATGATGCTCACCAAGGCTGCATTTATTTGATAAATTACAGTAAAACAGAAATATTGCAAAAATATTTTTTACAATTTAATATAACTTTTCAATTTGAATTTATTTTAATGTCATTTATTCCTGTGATCAAAGCTGAATTTTCAGTATCATTACTCCAGTCTTCAGTGTCACATGATCCTTCAGAAATGACTAATATGCTGATTTGCTGCACAAGAAACATTTATCATCAATGTTGAAAACCGTTGTGCTGCTTTTCTGTGTGAAAACTAATATTTCTAATATTCTTTGATGATCAGTAAATTAAAAAGAGCAGCATTCATTTTGATTAAATCTTTTGTGACATTATACATTTCTTTACTGTCATGTCAATTGAATGCATCTTTGCTGAATAAAAGAATTAATTTCTTCAACAACAAAAAACCCCTTTTAATCTAAAATGTCTTGATTCTTCTCGTGTCTTGTAGTTATTGCTGCTTGGCTGGCTGAGAATGGTCCAGTGTCTGCTGCCCTCAATGCTTTTGCTATGCAGGTAACACAAATGAACAATGGAAAATTATACTGTTAGCTTGCATAAATGCGTAATGAAAATATATTGCCCAATAATGTTCTGGACAAGTTTGTTGTACACTTCAGCATACTATACAACAGTATTTAATATTCTTTATAATATCATTTATAAGAAAACAGTTTTTTTAAAAAGCACACATTTCTGGTGCTAACTCAAGCATATATGTCTGGTACTGCAAAAACAAAATGCTGTTTTACCTGGTTACTTGCTGAAGTTGCCCTTTTTAAACAATTTTGTTGATTTCTTTAGTTCTACAGAAAGGGAGTGTCTCATCCTCTAAAAATCTTCTGCAACCCCTGGATGATTGATCATGCTGTGCTGCTTGTGGGATACGGACAACGTGAGTATATATACACAATATGAGTGTATGATTTAAATGGTTTGTACTTGTACTTTCAGTTCTGTAAATTCAGGCGTTTAACGACAAGGCTTTGCAAATGACCATTTCAAAATACCTAGGCTTATAATAATACAATTTACAACTATGAAGAACCAGGCAACAGAGTCGCGTAGTGCTCAAAGTGATGCGGAGTATCATTTTTCTGCTTTTGTGTGCAGGTAATGGCGTTCCATTCTGGGCCATCAAGAACAGCTGGGGAGAGGACTATGGAGAGCAGGTATGAAAAACAAATCATGTGCAGTATCACACGTGCAAATAAAATCATTTCTGCTTGTATCTCAGTCGCACATACCATGTATTATTAAGAAAATAGCATTATATGATAAATTTAATAAATTTAATGATGCATGGCCTCTGAAGACTTCCATTCTTGACTGATGCTGGAAATAACATTACTGATGTTTACAAAGTGCCCCATTATGCTTTATCGAATATTACCTTTCATGGCAGTGTGTAATATAACTGGTTGTGAATGTAAAAACTCTAAGTTAGGGATCAAAGTGCACGATAAATAAAGTTATTTACCCCTAAAAGAACCAATTGATTCTGAACTGCCTGAAACGTGTCGTCAGTAACTCCAGTCTGTCTTACTTCCTGCTCGAACCTACGTAGGTTTGTACCAAGTTTGCATAATGCCAGCCTATGGTCTTCATTGCCGCGAACCACGTCTACTTTTCCAGTCTCAGCTACAACTGCAGTGTTTGAGGGTCAGAGTTTGGTTCGTGTTACTGACATGTCGAGAAGATGTTGTTTTCTGAGCAGTAAAAGCAAATCCACTTTACATGTACTTTCAAAGGATAAGGACTCGTGCTGGAATTAATACGGTAAAACCGACACCGTTTTTACTGGTCGTATCATTGTGTATCGAGTGCTGAGGAAGCTCCGGAGCTGAAATTTAAATATTATAATGGACGTTTGGTTTCTGACACGCGCTGTAGCGGTAGACCAATCACAACAGACTGGATTATCTGACCAATTGGAGCAGACTTTCATAAAGGTTGGGTTTAGAGAGACTAACACTGTTTCTAACACTGAGAAAAGAGGTGATGGTGCAGTGTATATTATGAGAAAATAATGTTTTTACTTTAGATGCATATAAACCTAATGTAGGAGACCCCCAGAACAAAATAAAGAACCTTGAAAACAGCATAATAGGGGCACTTTAACATGTTGACTAAGTTTGATTCTTAGAAAATTATTAAATGGAAAAGGATCTAAAAATTGTGTTTTTAGATTTGCCATTGGAGTATAACATTACTTATACATGTAGACTTTCTGCCAAAATCATCACATAACTATTCTTGAAAACATTTGGTCCAGCTCATAACTGTAGTCTAACATTTCTGTGATAATAGACATTACATAAAGTCTTTCCTATACTTCCTTTATAGGGTTACTATTACCTGTACAGAGGATCCAAACTGTGTGGAATCAACAAGATGTGCTCATCTGCTATTGTGAATTAGACACACACGCGCACACACACACACACACACACAAAGAGAATGGATACAAAAACATTTTAAAACCGTTATGAACATGTGATGATTCTTTACAGAGGTTTTTCATCATGTGACCTGTGAACAATAGTGTAAAACACATTCTGAACATATTTCTTCCATGTAAGCACATAATTCTCCATAGCTCAAATATGTGAAGTATTTCTCTTGAGGTCATGTGATTTAGTCATCAGTCATTCCATTCAGAATAGCTGAATTTAACATACATTACCTCGGATCCTCATGTGCAGTGATGTTACGGACACAGCAAATAACCAAATAGCAAAGGACAAGATAACAGCACACTGTTTACCATGTTACTGATTCAAACATTAAACGTGTTGTGATTTTAGATAATTTAGTTAAATATTTTGTGCTTTACTTGAGTTATTCTGTATTTAATTATATGTATTTTATTTTAATTCCAAAAACACTGAATTGAGCTTGTGTCATGTTCTCTTTTAACCCTGCTGAATAGATTAGCAATTAACAATTATCAACAGTGGATTTTAGACTTATGAGTGCATTTTACAGTATTTTTAAGCTACTAGTCTTGGAAACCAGATTTTGCACATTATGAATTTGCACAGTATATTGTGATCATTCCGTTAATCTATACATTATACATGTATACTGTATACATTTGAGTATATTTGGATGCATGGGAAAAAGTTGCTGATGCTTTTTCCAAACACACAATGAAAGATTTCTTTGAGGTTTTGTGTTAGTAAAGATGAATCTCTCAGCTGTATCTCTAATGCATTATCAAACCTGTGTTGCTGAATAAACTCCCAAATGTGTCCGTTGTGCTTCACGCTGTCATAACTGTCATGTTTTTGTAAGTTCAATAATAGAGACATATTCAGGCTTAAATTAGTCTTAAATTTCAGCCATTTAAAACTGCACAAAACACTCATGATGAAAGCAATCGCAATAGGAAATGAAGCAAGAGAACTACAGTTGACCTCAGAGGTTTCTGATTTGTTTGACACACTGGGCTAGTGTTTCTTACAACATATTAAGTATACCAGAGTTAAAAGTGGAACTTGAATTGTTGCACATTTGAGTCTTAGATGATTACAATGAGCATAAAAACAGAAACTAAGCACACACAAAAAAAACTTTTGCATTGCTTTCCAAAGTCAGACATCTTAATTTGACCATGTAGAACCCTGAACCTTGCAGGAATTATTTTATATCACATTCATGTGGAATAAGGTCAATGCTTTGAAGATTGTTGAGCGCGCTCTAGTGGTTATTTGTGGTAGTTTACCTCAATGTGAACATAATTCTAAAGCTTTGCAATTTACTTGACACCAAAAAGTTATGAATGTCATTGACCTCAACAGAGATTACACAATTATAAACATGTCATGTTATTTTATTGTCTTAAAAAGTTACAGAATCCCCAAGGGAGGGATTTAGTACACTAAAACATTTAACAGCACAACTACACAAATGGGGATTTTTATTTTAAATATTATAGACTTTACCAAAAAAAAAATCCCCCTTGTAGGTTTTTATACTTAGCTTGACAGATAGCCATCTCTTACAGAATGACATAATGTCACAATAAGGAACAATGTTATTGAGAACCATAAGAAATCCATCATGTTTAGGGAAGACATTTCATGGACTATCAGTATTTCGTATGAAATATGTTCATTATAAACAACATCCATTCGGATGATTTTTTTCCTTTTTCTTTTTACAGTCACCAGAGAACAGGCATTAGTGCAAAAATGGTATAACAAGGTAGTCCTGGCTGCAGTTTATCCATTTATTCGAGAGCGTGACATTTTACAGTCCTCTAGAACTCATGAGGGGACTCGTACTCCGGTAAAATATGACAGATGTTCACTAAATGGAGCAGTGAACATCATTTCACAGAAGAAAAAAGATATTCTTTCAGACTTATTTCATAACTTATTTAAAAACTTAGAAAATCACTGATTCTTGAATACTGGGACAAAACAGGGCACAGAACATTAAAGTTTATACATTAAATAATTATTTTGTATTAACTTGCACGTGTTCAGAGGCATTTACTTTGGCTTGGTTGCTATTTTATAAATCATTTATATATAACTCATTCACAGGTCAATTTGCTAGATTTGTCCATTTTTTATACATATCTGAAATTAATATTTATAAATATTTACAAATCTAGCATTTAGATTTAAAAGAATAGTTGGATGCAAATTCTGTCATTAATTACTCACCCTCATGTCATTTCAAACCCCTTGCATTTTCAAAGACTTTCGTTCATGTTTGGAACACAAATGAGGATATTATATGAAACTGAGTTTTCTGTCCCTTCATTGACAGCTACGCAAATACCACTTTGACGCTTCAAAAGGTAGATCGTAAAACTAATCCATATAAATGTAAACACTGATCAGCGAACATAAAAGCTCAAACGTGCTGCGTAACACGAGAACAAACCTCATTGGTTCATTTTTGTTAAGCGAACATGCTTGAGCTTCTGTTTACCACAACTGATGTGCGAGTTGATGAATATTTATATCAAAAAGATCTTTGTGTTCCAAAGATGAACAAAAGTCTTACAGGTTTGGAACGATATGAGGGTGAGTAATTAATGACAGAATTTTAATTTTGGGGTAACCCTTTAAGAATGAAGAAAATATGACACTATCATAACCATATTTTGTTGACAAAACAACCACACAAGTTTTAATTGCAGTAGCCACTTTATTTTTCTGGTGTTGCTACTAGGTTGCTAATAGGAAAATATCCCATACAATTTTATTACAATCTGTAAGATGGGGTTGGCAAATTATGGTCAGGGAGTAAGAATAATTACCTACATAAATTTTCTATAAATAATAAAAAAATGTAATACTGAGTAATATTATTACAATTCAGTGTCACATTATCCTTCTGAAATCATTCTAATATGCGGATTTTTTGCTCAAGAAACATTTCTTAATTCTTAAAAGGTACACTATGCAACTTTTGGCCCTATAGCGGTTAACTGCGTGCATTTTGCGGAAGAACATTGTTTTGGTTCTGCTTCGGCTCTGCGTGACTGTGCGGATGAATGTAATCCTTCACAATAGATAATGCTTTACAATTAACTACATATGGCAATTGATCTGTTCAATAAAAACCATACTCGCCTGTTGAGTAATAAAACCACCATAATCTCCACATTACTTTTACAACATTTTAAATCCCTCAGTTCTCGCCATCTCCAAAGAGCCAAGCCAATGTTGATTCTGGTTTTATTACTGTTCTCTCTCTGCCAGCAGACTCTTCTCTGTTCGGCGGTGATTCTCCAGAGGTTAGAGACTTCGCTTCTCACCTTTCTCACTCATTGTGACAACTAACCTATGGCACTCCAACACCATACACGCCTCAAACACTTCTCTATTTAATGATATGACAAGACACGCACGGACAAGTGACGCATGTACGCAGTTTCCCGCAAAAACCATCCTGACTGGACTAAAATATAAACGCTTATAATAGGCTTACCATAGTGAATCCAGGTAAGACAAAAAGCAGTAAGGATTGATGATGTATTGACTCTAGGAATGCACAATATATTGGCCACCATATCGGTATTGGCCGATAGGCTATATGTTCATTTTTAATTATAATATTTAATAAGAAATTTTGGATCTTGGATCTTGATTTAACAACCATTGGTTATCAGCTTTCAAATATAAAGAATTATCGGTATCGGCCAAAATTTTCATATCGGTGCATCCCTAATTGACTCGTTAATTTTGAACAACAAAAAAAAAAAGTTACATAGTGTATCTTCAATATCATTATTGAAAAAGTTGTGCTGCTTATTTGAAATAGAAATGTTTTGTAATATTATAAATGTCTGTTGTCAATTTTGAGTAATTTAATCCTTGGTGAATAAACATGAATCTTTTTTACATTAGTGGTAGTGCATTTTATATTCTATATATTTTTTTAAAAACTATTCGCCAGATAAAATTGACATGTTTAGCCCCACATCTCAAGAATCAGTGAAATATTGTTCTAATGCTTACCATGAATTTGTGTACTAAAAGAACTTAAAGTAATAATAATAATAATAAATATATAAATAACAAATAATTGAACATGGCTGGACATATCAGAGATATGAAGTTCTAAATTATCCACTCTATATGGGTCCTATATGATTCCAAACTCTACACAAGTCTCCTCTCTGTTACAATGAGATTCGGCTCTATTAGTATGAGAACAGTAGGTTACTAACGCTTTATGATCGAGATGTGATTGAAAAGCACTAGCAGTACATTCACGGTTTGCAAGCTGATAGTGGTTTGTCTAATACAGCGGACCTAAGGTGGGGGGTGGACGTCACTCTCGTCTCCCTCTACGACTGTACAAATAGTGGAGGTAGCAATGTGTGTATTCTGTGTCGTCTAGTAGTTGAGCACCTGGTTAAAAAGAGAAAATAGAGAAAAAAAAAAAAAAATGGATTTCCAACTTTTTTTTTCTTTTTAAAGAATAATGGTCCATTCGTTGAGAAAGCACCAGTAATATTAAAATTGGTAATTTTTTTTATAAACAAATAATGCCTTGGTGGTGGTATGTTTTGTTAAGTTTCAATAAACTACAAACATCCCTGAAAAAAAAAAAATAATAAATAAAAAAAATCCCAGGACAGTGGACGATACACAAGGATGCAGTAAAACGATTCCAGCGGAAACTGATGAGTTTGTTCAGATTATCGTGGCCTTCAAGTTACGGCCAGCAAATATGAGCCAGTAAGTCAGTAGAGTTCAGAGGGACCTGAGCGTACAGAATGAAACACTATAGACACAGCGATGAATGAATAGGCAGAGGCAACGCAGCCAAGTTTGGATCAGAAGACAGTTAAGACCCGTAGTGGATACATTAAGCTATTAAGGACACCTACAAATGAGTTTGATCAAGGATTTTATCCCAAACATGATCGCAGATCAGCGTAAATTGAGTCCTAATGAGCTGACGTGTTTGTCTGCAGCAGTATTTGTTACAAATATCAAAAAAAGTGAAAGATACCTCCAGTGAATCATGATGAACTGCGTTTTCTGAAACGCGTCTCTATTTGAAATGACAGCGGGAACAGGCGTCACACGAGCTCAGAAGGTCCTGCCTGTAAGATTGTAACAGTCCTGGTGAAGTTCAGATTAGCGGTCGCCATCACTACTAGCCTACACGCTGGTGATGGAGGCCTGTTTCTCCGTGCGGTTGGCGGGCGGCTCGCGGATGGTACGGAAGCTGGGAGGCTGGTAGGGCGGCGGGGGTCTTTTGGTGCCAATGTGTCCTGGACTCAAAGCCATATTCTGACGCCTGCTATTTTCCACATTACTCGAGGTGTTTGAAGCAAGGCTTTCCCGCGTGCTGAAGCAGTGCAGAAGGACAGAAAGGGAAAGAGAATGCAAGTGTTATGAAGAAGGCAGAAGTGGGAAATTGATTAGTAACACGCTGAAAAAAAGGTTGGATGGGGGTTAATCAAAATGTAACATCACTATCTCGTTATTAGTGCCGGCCAGGGTTGTGCACCATTCAGAACTGAACTGAGAATGCCTTTTAATTTCTTAATAAACTCCAGAATTTGAAGTTGAAGCAAACAGCATGTAGAATTCAAATTAGATAATATAAGAAGCATAATTAAAAGGGAATTAAATTCGAAATGGAGCCAAACACAAATGTTCTTGTCAATATCTTGCTGTGGACAATGCTTGGTGCCGTAAAGCAAAATGAAAATCTATTAGAGAACTTAAGCTAGTTGAGAGAAGTTATATAGGCCAATATTTTTTTTATTCATAACATGGAAAAGATTTGTCAAAAATGAATCATGTAATCATTTCTTTTTTTTTGTTGTAATTAAATTCCTGCTGAGTGATTTATTAATAAAATAAAAGTATATATAAAAGTATATAGCCTATATATTTTTAAACTTACACCAAAAATTTAAACAGAAGTGCTATAAATTTTTTTTTTATTTTACAAACATTGTATGGGACTAAAGAAATTTCTACTAAGTGCCCATGTTGTATTTCTTTGGATACCTTCACTTTAAATTGGAACTTCATTCAGAATTGTGCCCAACTCTGACACTAAATGAAAACTAGATAAAGGAAAACAGAAAAGAGAAAGGACAGTACAGTACAGGAGCAAAAAAATAAATAAGACTGATAAAATGAGAAATACAAACCTGAAAGAACAGAATATTTATAAAGGAATGGAATTCCATGTTGACTAAAGGCACCTGTGCCAACAGATATTTCACTCAAAGAGCCCAAACATGCCCAATTTAAGCAGGACTATATGAGAGGTTGTATAAACAAAATCATCTAAAAAAAAAAAAAAAAAGTCACATTAATTGGTCCATTTACATGTGCCTGCTTAAATTTAAAAGGGGGAATCTAAATTTAAATCAATCAAATGCAAGCGGAACCCATTCAGGTGACATACAGCTCAGCTCCAACTCGAACTAGTCCATTCAGCTTTAAATAACCAGCACATAAATTAGACCTCATGATCAAATTTCAACCCATTCGAATACATCACTCCTAAATAGTTCCTACTCGGTCAGAACAGAGTTAGCAAATCTATATTTTTTGTATGTTTGATATACCAGTATATTTTAGTAGCACAATAATAAATGGTTTTCAAATTGAGAAATATTAAAAACTATACATTTGATAGAGGCTTACAAAATACTGTTGGATGTGTTAAATATTAAAAATGTTATTATCGGCCCAAGAGACTACAAAACAAAAAAGGGTGGACCCATTAAAGAGTTAATATAATAATATTTGCAATGCCTTTTTTTTAATGTAAAAGGACGATAACAGGAATTTAGTTGTTTTTGACATACCGCTGTTTGAAACATACTGTTTCCCTTTTCTATGATGTTTTGAACATGGCTTGCCACCGAAATGAAAGAGGGGAGAATGAAAACACAGGAAGGAACTGCACACAACACACACACACGGTAAAAACTACAACTGAACCACTTTATGAAAAACAACATACTTTAATTTTGGGAAAAACTAAATAAAACAAAAAATATCACAATTAAAAACAAAACATGGGGGCACATTTTGTTCCTCAAATGTTTGAAATGTCTCATCAGGCTTTTGGCACTGAGCGGGCTTCGCTGTCACTACAGTAAAGTGAACTCAACCCGCTCTGCCTCCAGGGTGACCTGAGTAACAGTACAGTGCTTGTTTTTCTTCATCCAATCACATTTTTCTAAATGCAGACAGAAAATATCCACTTCATCAATTTCAGCAGTTCAAAAGGTCTGATTTTTAAACCGCATGGTATATTTCCTCAAGTGGACGCCACAAACTTCTTCATATCACTCTGGATGATAATACGTCTTTTTTTATTGTTGGATTTTTGACTGCAAAACAGACTTTGCACTCAACTTTAAAGTGTTTTCTGAGTCAATATTATTGCACTGCAATTTCGGAGCATGAAAACGTCTACTGGACGTTTGCAGTATGAGAGGTTTCAGACATTTGGAAGACGAGATCAAAGGGTTTGGGTGCAGGTTGAAAGGGAGGACAAGGATAACGTCAGGACGTAAAGTTGCACAAGTTGCATCATGTGCTCAAGGAAATTTATTATTTATTTAAGTAAGGCCTCAAACATATCAATAGATAAAGTGACAGACATGTGCATATCCATTATATCATGATAATTTTGAGAACAATTTTAATTAACCCAATGAATTTTGGTTGAGAACACACAATGCAACACTTACAATACAAACATGATGTTCATTTAGACAAAAATGACAAAAGGAGCAAAACACCACATTTAAACAAAATAATTCAGTTTAAAACAAAAGCAAACAAAAACAAATGGTGTAAACCCTTTCAAAGATTGCAGTTATAAACCTGGTAGTGGTTGACCTACATTAAGGTGTATTCAGTACCTCTCATGTGTTAGGGCCTCCCCCATTTTAGTGAAAACCTGATACATAGAGTAGCATTAAGCCCACAAATACTCTACCCAAGTATGAACCGTAGCATTGCAAAATTTATCAGAACGCAATTTATAATGCAATGTGTAAAATTCATTTTCCTCCACTTCTGTAAGGGTCACTAGTGGGAAGTTATATTTCAGGTCAACTACTGTCATGGCAGGACAACAGTTTTAACAGTCTCTTGCAAGTTAATGTTAGTTAAACTGCTGTCATGTTTATAGTTAGTTATCTGAAATATGACCCACAGGTTAAATAGCACAGACATTTTAACTGAACTCTATCAGACTACTGAGGTTTGTTACCGCCACAGAAATGTAAGAATGCAAGTTAAGTGTATATAGCACAGCATGCTTACAATGCATTGGCCAAGCACTGGTGTTTTTGTACTTGCATAGAATATGTTTCTGGCCTTAATGTCATTCACAGAGGTGGTTATTGCTGCTTAAAATAAGAAAATGTAAGGTTTGTACAACTAGGATTAAACTAAGGCTCTACGGAATTTGTCATGACTATAAAAGCAAAGAACCCTAAATGTTTCTGTGAGTTAACACTGAGTTAAAAAAAAGAATATGTCTATTCATAGAATAGCATACCCCTCATTTAAGACACACCCTATTGCCAACACAACAAATGAAACAAACCCTTAAAGTGGCCCTGAGTGCCTTACCGTGGGGAATTAAATCCACTGTCCACAGTCACACTGCTGGAGTCCATACTGTCCAATCGGGTAGAATGGACCGATTTTTGGCTGTTGTTCCCCTCACCTTCCTTGGGACTTAGAAAGGTTAGGTTCTTCTCAAACTTCCGCTGCAAATCCCGCTCCTTTTCCCGTTCCAGCAGCCATTGCATTGTCCCTCCCTCTTCTAGAACTTTCTGCTCCACCCGGTTCTTATGACTAGTCTCCTCCGAGTCGTCATCTGACACATTGTAATAGTCAAAGGTTGTTTCTGCACATGAAGCCTGCTCCTGAGCCGAGGATGGAGGCACGGTCAGTGGTAGAGGTTTATCAAAATGCTCCTGAGTCCCAAGGACCTCCGCTGACTTGGTGTGAGGGGACCTACCTATCGTACCTGGCCTTGAGAAGCTGCTCTCCACGTAGTCTGGAGGTTTAAACAAAGTCTCTTGGCTGTAAACCTCTGGCATTTTGTCCAAGTCACCTGAGTCGGGATTGTGTTGGTGCATCAATCGTCCATTGGGGAGATGCTCGGGAGTTTGGCTCGTTGTCGCTATAGGAGTAGTATTTTGTCCCTTGGCTGTCTCCTCTTTATATTCTATAGGGTGAGGTGGTGTTAGATGAGGTGTCAATCGGTCAGAGGAGATCCCCTTCCAGACACTATCCGTAAAGTCATGGCTGGGTTTTACAAGAGATGATGGGGCAGAGAGAGAGACTTCATTTGCAGCAGTGCACTGGAAATAGTCATCCACAGGTGTTTTGGGAGAGCAAGACTTCAGGTCATTGTAAGCAGGAAGACTATCCCTGCTTTTACTCTTCTCCAGCGTCCGGTAAAGTACAGCATCCTCTGAGGATCCTCTTCCAACATCAGGCACACAAACTTCAGAGTGTAATCTAGCAGCAGAGAGCATGATGCGGGAATAGTGGTTCGCCTGCGCAGATGCCCTCAAAGTACCATCGTCAGTGTAGTACCGACTCCTGTCATCGGGACTGCACTCAAAGTCCTCTGGACCACCTAAATATGGACCACCAAGAGGTCCCTTGGAGTTATCCATGGAGCGTGACCTTTCTTTGGCCTTGTCCGACCTCTCGTTTCGTGACTTTCTCTCTTGTGTATGACTATGACTTCGGTGGACTTTGGAATGTGACTGTGCCCTAGAGGGTTCTGGGAAGGGCATTTCTGTCCGCCGCTTTGCCAGTTCCCCAGAAACATCCCACTCTGGAGCAGTGGTAAAGTGAGACTCCACAATATTGGGGTTGCTGTGAACCATGTACTTCCCCCTATTCCGCTCCATGGACATCATGGTTTCGCGTGGAGAACGTACCAACGAGGAGCTGTAGAATCTGTAATCCCGGTCATAGGATATGTCCAGGTTGGATCCTTCAGACGGATCCCCCCTGGACGCTCGTGTTTTGCTATGGGAGCGTGAGGCCTTGCCCTGCTGGGTCTTTCGATGGCTACGGCTCCTCTTGCTGCGTGCACTCTGCTGAGCCGAGGAGTTTGCTTTGTTCCTCTGTGCCTTCTCCTCTTCCAATCGCTTCATTACGGCTGTGTGGCGAGCAAGGTTCTCCACCGTAAGATCTGGGTTGATCCGACGGATGATCTCCATCTCTACCTCTCTGGGAACGGTGGTGGGTGTCTCCTCATCCCGCAGTGGCCACTCCTCAGGTGGGAACTGGGCAGAAAACGTGGCTAAATGTTTCGTCTTGTCCTTCTTGAAGCTCAACCTGAAGAGCTTCAGTCCAAACTTCTTAGACTGCTTCTCCCCACTGCTGCTGCTTCCATCTTTGTGTTTACTGTTTGTCTCTGTTTTAAATGGAAAACTAAGCGCATTCTTACTCTTCTCTGGTGGCTGTTGATGGGGCGGAGACACAGGAGAAACCTCTTTATGCTCCTTAGACCTTCTCTGCAAGGTTGAGGTATGTGTGCTAGGCATGTCCTCTCGATAGCTGTTGTTGTAGGAATCACTGTGGTTCTTGTGGTGAGGTCTTTCCCGGACGCATCCGGACGTGGAGGGTGTCATGGTACCCGAGTGAGGAGAGGTACATGGCTGCTGCTGCTGCTGCATGCGATCTGGTATCCTCTCGTCTAGGTGGTACCACTTGCTGTTAGTCCTAATGAGGGAAGGCGTGATGAAGTATGTCTGCTGGGTGACAATAAAGTAACCCTCTGGGGTGGGGTAGATCTTCCGCTCTCGGACCAGCATGTTGAGCGTGTGCCGCAGAATCTCCATACTTGGAGTGGGGACGCCTACCGGAAAAAGAGACAAGATATGATCAGTCCAATATGGCAAAACAAATACCTTGACACCAACAATATTCATGGTGACATGGGATTTAAAAACACTGTCGTTTTTTGTTTCAAGCACTTACATTTCTTCTTTCATGTATACAGTAATACTATGCTTTACTCAAAGGTTGCCTCTCATTTTATCCCCTCAACATTGACCAATATAACGGATCACAACACGAGTGCTTATAGCTGCATGTATGTTCATTGATCAATAAAGCTAACATAAATGGCATTTTATTAAAATTCCATTCACATTCTGTCCTGTTTGATACTATAGCATAGCTGTATTTAATGCAGCATATAGACATGGTGCAGTGGTGGCTGTCTTCTGTGCTTGGTTGACCGGTTTAAGAGCTTTGCTCCTCTGCTGGCATTACTCCCCATTACATCATGGAGTCCTTAAAACCAGCCTAGTGTGACGCAATCCCACCCCCACCCCCCACTGCAGCTAAACCATAGTAGGCAACACCCCATTCAAACGTCCACGCTTCAGGTGGCAAGTCTACTATATACATGTATGTCTCTGTCTGTGCCATAAACTTCTGTGGTTCAAATAGATATATATGTGACGTCACAGTTTTATAAGAGAAACACATTCCATGAGCATTTCTTACACTCCTGAACTTTTTCAAACAGTAAATACGACTCGAAATGTGACAAAATATGGAGTTAAAGATTTGAGCGCTGTATCAGTTCTGCATTGTCATTTGCAGTACATTGGTAGTCCAACGCACTTATATATGTAAACACTGAGGTGGAGTAGGGTTGCCTGTACTTACATCATAGTTGCTGCTTAGTTTCCCTGTCAATAAGGTGCAATCCTAATTCAACATTACAAACGCTCTCTCTCCCTCTCTCACACACACACTTAAACAACTGTCTAATCCAATCGAGAACAACAGCCTATCACTTATTGCAGAAATTCACTTTGGTTCTAAACACCTTGCTGTTGAGTTGAGAAGTTCTTCTCAAGATCTTGATAGATGCATTACATTCAAATAACTGTTAAACAGCAGAATATTAACTAAAAGCTAACTAAAAACATAACAGAAATTTTGTGTTTGTTATTTATCATTTCATGGGAATATGGCTAGCGTAGTTTATTTAGCAGACACTGTTAACTATGACATTTAACTGTGCACATTTGTATTTTTAACATTGTAGGTTGTAAAGTTATAAATATGGATTTTATTTTTTACAAAGATGCAAATCGCTTCAGAAGGCCTGTATAAACCCCCTGGAGACATGGATTACTTTATGATGGATGGATGCGTTTTTTGGCCTTCAAAATCTGTTACTATTCACACTAATTATAGGAAGAGCCAGGATATTTTTTTTAATAAAACTCAGATTGTGTTTGGCTGAAAGAAGAAAATCACACAGACACAGACACAGACACAGACTATATATCATAAACATAAATGATGGGATCATTTTCCTTTTTGGTTGAACCCTTTAAGACATTAGTCTAGTCCAAGAATTTCCCTTAACTAACCACAGATAATTTTCCATTCATTAAGAACAATAAAGCACTGCAAAAAAAAGAAAAGAAAAAAGGATAACAAATTTAACTCAACTTCAACCCTCTAGTTTTATTCCTCTTTAGATTACACAAAAAACTGTCAAAAGAATACACTGAGTCTGTACTACAGAAGTTTCCATCTCAATGTTTTATGTCAGGAAGTGTTTTTTTCTCCAAACAAACAGACTTTGACCTCTGAAAAATGAGCAGTAATAATGTGATTCTGTGTGCCTCGCAAAAATACTACTTTTTTTTTTTTTACAACAGGATCCATGCAACATCCTCGTAATAGCAGCTTTCTCCAAAACAAACACATCAGTGGATTTGCACCTGAGCCAAAACAGAAACTTCATGGGGGAAATTTTTTATCCTGCAACAACATATGCAGTGAGTTGAACTGCTACAAGAGTCATATGAAAATGTGCTCTGTGGAATAACATATTACATTTCAATGATGCCTGTATGCTTTATTTTTACATTTAATGTGCCTCTCTCTAAACACACTTTTGTCTTTCTAAAAGAAACAAAACTATTCCCACAAGACTTTTATACACACTCAGATGCATATCTACATTTGCATGCATTTATTAGGCAGATGCTTTTATCTAAAGTGATTCAGCTTGTAAGGTTACCTTGAACTGCTTTAAGTCAAACGAAACCTACTCCGGTGCCCTATTATCCTGGTGAGCACACACACACACACACACACACACACGATACTGGTAATATGGTCTAGAGAAGAGGTTCAGGTGTGCAAAAAGTATAGCTGGTTCAAAACCTTGTTAATGAGGTGCTATCCTAATTCAACCGTACAAACATGTGATCATGATTCTATAGCAACTTCTGTGTTCACTACAGATTCTATAGCAACCTCTATTTAGCTCAGTTTCACTCTCACATCACATGATATAATCAACATCATACTACTGGGATGCTGAAACTGGCCGTGTCGGACCACAACACGACTGACATGTAACAAAACTACTAAGGCTGTGCTAACATTTAGGGCTAGGCAATACATTGCATAATCACAATGTGCTTGCTATGATTATACTAGCCACATTAAATTAATCAATAATCTTAAATACTGCAATGATTTTAAGGCAGCGTTATTTTTGGGGGGGCATCAAGTTTCCTAAAGACTAACTTCACAATCTTTTCTTGTTTCTTGCATGAGAGCATTAGGATATATAGGGCCCCTGATTTAAACGTCTTGAATAGTGCCTTTGATGTAATCATCGGTAACAAAAATCGCATTATAATAGGTCAATTTGAGTTACAATTCAAGCGAGTTTTGTATCACGTCCTCTGAGAAAATATTACACATTTTCCCTATAATCCAACCACTCATTATCCTGTGCGGTGTTTCTGCAATAAGAGCATATAACAACGGATGTTAAACTTTCCATATCACTGCTGTGACCACATCATGCTTTGTAGCGCTCTAAATATGAGACTTTATCCAAATGTTCCAGAATATGGCTATTATCATGTGCAAATGGCTGTGTAAACGGTTACGACTGGTGTTACTAGAAAAAAACTGAAGAAACTAAAAATCACTGAACTGTTTTAAAATAGATTCAGCATTTAAGATTTAGAGATGGTTCCAGCCTCTTTTAAAAAGCACGTCTGGTCTCCCGTAAAGATGAAAAATATTAAGCTCAACATTCATGTCTATGCTGTGGCCTTGGGGTTAGAGCATGGGATCTGAAGCAACGTTGAATCTGGCTTGCGACATTTAAGTAAATCTCACAAAAACACAATGCAGGTCATATAACATATCACCTTAAATTTAAAATGAAAATAATGAATATTTTGCATTTAGAAAATGAAGACTATTTTAGGATCATTAAGATGTTTTGCATTATGACGATATTTTCAATGCAATTAAGCACATTTCCTGCACTTATGTTCTGTTATTATTGAAGGACCTTACCTGGGAAGCATGTTGCTAGGTGTTCGATGAGAGTCTCTTGTGTGACGGTCTTACGGGCAGAGTTCATGGCAGAAATGGCCAGGCACAGGATTTCTCCCAGTGGTATAAACTGGGATTGGCTGATGGGAGACATGCTGATAGGAGACACATCACCTGAAAAGCACAGAGATCAAAAGGTCAAAGATGTGTGGCAGAGGTAAAAAGGTTAAAACATTACACAGGTGGCTTTAGGAGTGCAGAACAGGTATCATGACTTTCTAGAGGAACTGATCAAAGTTGGTGTAAAGTTATATAAATACACTAATAACAGAATGATTAACTGTCCAATAAATTATTTCAACATTTTAAGAACACCTGCATCAGTCGTATTCTAAAATCAACAAAAAACACTATAGATACACAGATAACAATAGGCCAATAATTATTTAGATAAATAGCCATTTGAATTCTCTATTTTGTGTAAAAAAACAAAACACTTGAATGCTACAGTTTTGACATCACAGTATTATAACTGAAAATATGAAAGACAGATTTACAATTTGGTAAACATTATATTTTAACTGCGTTTTTAAATACAGTGTTTTTAAAGTGTCATGAAACCCCCCTGTTTTTGTGCTCATCGGTCACACCACAGACTTAAAAAAGACTCAAGAAATGGGTGTGTAAAGCTGTGGAAAAGTGGGAGTGTAGAATGTGGGAAGTGGGAACAAATAAAACACAGTTCTGAAACACTCATTCAGACAAATGAATATTAAAACCTTGATGCATTTTAAAAATATAACCCTAACAAACTTAAAAATCATATCATTAGAGACTACTTACAACGATCATGAACAAATCAAATACATTTCCTCTGTGTATCAAAATACTTTGTGTCATCGTGTTTATAATCAGACATACCGATGTATTAGTGTATTTATTTGCACATATATATTTCGTTTGAAGAAGACATTATGAAATGTGTGCACATACACTGTGCTTGTTCATGTTTGGAGCACTGGTAAATGAAATATGTCTCAAAATAAACCTTGAAAAATGGTACAGATATGAACTATGATGTGGTTACATTTTAAATATTGTTACAGCCATATTTTCCGTGTCTTGGTAGTCAAAATCCAGCGCTTACTGCATCATGGGGAAAAGGCAACAGCACTTTTTTTTTTATTTCTTTTTTTACTGTACTTAGGAACACACACACACACACACACACACGACATGTCCGAACGCAAAGCTGAACCGTCAGGTAAACGAACAGCGCTGTATCGATCTTTTGTGACATTTGAATTCTCTGCTGTATTGTGATCTCATGCATAATACAGTGCAGTGATTGGATTAAAAGAGTTTATTCCCATGAATAATGCAGAGAAAAGCTCAGAAACTGAGAAACATACTCTCCAGCCACAGCAGCCAATCACCACTCCGAATTAGCACATTAGCCTTTGAAAAAGCCTTATCAGTTGACCTCTACAATATACTCTCAAAACTACACCTTGGCAACAGATTGCTGGCAGTCCAACAAAAATCACTTTCCAAAAACGTTTTAATCTTCAGTCACTGTTTTCGAACAGCCCTGCAGCAGAAATGACCCACCTTCAGCCTACTGAAATCAAATCTCTGACTTAACTATAGCATCTTTAACTATCGACTTAACACTTGCTCTCTGAACCGACCTACATTCTGTACTACTCAAAGACCTCTCCTAAAAATAGCACAGAGCATCTGGTGCTATACTCTCCAGTAAAGGCCCTGGATGAGACACCCAGAGGAAGCAGCACTCTCAGTCAGCAGGCCTTGGCACCTGGGTAAGAAGCTCAGCATGGATCCCTGGCTCTTAGGATCCAAATTGGGCTTATCAAATGTGCCAAGCGAGGACAGAAACACACTGTTAATGCACCTTCCTTGCAGGTGAAGAACAAGGGTAAGCTGATTAAGACAAAACGCGTGAGAAGTGCACAAAGTGAGCTAGTGTCCATGTGAAGGTAGAAAGCAATAACAGGGCAAGACTGATAAAGACGAAACACTGACCTAAGATCTGTTTTAATGCCATTTGGGCTGTAGATGCAGGAACCCGATTGTAGATGAAAAAGGAGGTGGTGTTTCTTCTACAGAAGAATTAGGTGATCTACAGATATGCAAAGGTATCCCATTTCAAGTCTGGCCTGGTGCCATTATTTGAACAATGACCAAGACGTTGTCAAACCTGCTAAAAAAAAAAACCAGGTGTACAAGTAACACGAGATTAACAGAACACCAAACAATTATTAGTGAGCAGTCTGGGTTCAAAGGCAGCCACATCACAAATATGTACAATGGAGAATACCTTTTAGTATTTGGTCACCTGAGAAATAGTTAATAGGTAAGTGCAAAACAAGTCTTAAAATGGACTGGTGAATTAACTAACCAGGGACTGGTCATTCACAGACCGTCTGATGCATACTGCACACAAAAATGCCAATAGCTGGCTAAAACCAGCTTAATGCACTGGAAAACAAAGCCATGTTACAAGGAAGACTTTTGAGGCACATAGTAGCAAGAAAACTAGTTACCTATGAACATTATATTCTGCTTTGTAATCTGAATTTCTGCCCATCCAAAAGTAATAAGAACTATTTCCCAGATTAGTTTCCCACCTCAGGTTAGTTGAAATTTACTAACTTCAATTTACTTACTTAGTTCTAATTTAACATTAGAAGCATCAGGAATCACAAACTTAGCTAACAGCAATTTATAGCATTTATAAATCTAGGCAAAAAAATATTTTTTGTTCAATCAAATTTTTGATTTAATTTATTGGAAATAAACATTACCTTGAATTTACCTATAAATTAACCTTTAAATACTCTTCAAATATATCAAAAGTTCACTGTTTTTTATGTTAACTACTGCATTAATTAACATAAAACATCACTGTGATAGTGCAATCGACCCTCATGGGGAGAAAAACAATCATTTTAGATAAATCCGCCCCTAAAAAGCACAAAACGCTCCCAAAACAAACAGTTTAGTCACTTTACATGCTGGTTAAAAAACTAAATCTCTTCTATTCTGAATGTGCAGTCTTTAGTCAGAAGCTGTAAAGTGGACCAAACTTTGACTAAGAGTATATGAAGAGTTCAGATGCAAAAACCTAAATCCGTCTAAACACATATGTGTGTGTGTGTGTGTGTGTGTGTGTGTGTGTGTGTGTGTGTGTGTGTGTGTGTGTGTGTGTGTGTGTGTGTGTGTGTAAAAATAACTTTACTAAACGGTGTTTAACTAAGCACTTTAACTAGGCCTAAACATCCTGAGGATAGATATATTTCATATAATGCCGTTTCCTCATCCTCATTCACCATCTCCAGATATTTTACGCCAGACCACCTCTCCTCACAGACACTGACATCACTGTTTTCCTTCTCCTTCCAGGAAAGAGCTCCAACCGCCAGACTGGGACTGCGGTCCTGCGGCCCAGTCACTCGTGACCACAGACATTGTATAGTAAACACACTGCAGTCCAAACATCACTTCACCAGCGGTCAGTGCAATTTCTCAGGTCATCACTACAGTACGTCTCACACAGAGCTCCTGAACTAGACAACCTTGCATCCACGGTTAGGCGATAACGATATATATCACGATATAGTTATTTTTGCTTTAAGAAAGGTTATGATATCATAATTATCACTATTTTCAATATCATTTAAAAACTAATACAAGCCTAAAAAAAACAAAAAATGTAACACTCAAGCTTACTGAAGACAAGTAAACAGTGATAAAGAAAGAGCAAGAAAACGCACTACAATAAAACAAATGCACAAATGAAATAGACCTACCTGAAAAAGGTTTGTGGTTTGATTAACATTAATAACGACAGCAGGTAAATTTGGATGCGGTCACTTTAAGACCTACTGCACGGATCTATTCCACCTGTGCGTTTTCTTTTAGCTGATTATGTATACTTAAGACATAAATAACTGTTTACTTGCAAACACATGGTCATTTTGATACATAAGTACAGTATGTGTATTAAACCATTCAAGCCCAATTAGGAGGCAAAAAGAACTGTTCAGTACTCATGCACTCTATATGCAGCGGCTTTATATACTGAAAATAGTTGTCTTTTGCTGCTTATTGCGCTTCAACGGTATAAAATGTGTTTTTAAACTGCAATGCTTAAACACGCATGCAAATGAGAAGCTTTCTTGATCGCGCAGCACAGCAACATCACGTGACCGTAACCGCGATAGAGACGATAGTCCAAAATCCCTACCAATGACACATTTCTACTGGGTAATCATGTCTACCGGTATATCGCCCACCCCTTGAGGAAATTATCAGAAAAAGTGAGAGGGACACATTATACATCTCATCAGGGTTGTTCGAGGATATTTGGATGATGCAATGTTCGGTTGGTAGATCATAAGTGATTTGCTGCAAGGCAGGTAAGACAGAAGCAAGTAATGCTAACTTTAAAACACACAACATCCTAGGTTTAGAATAAAAAAATAAGCAAAAAAATCATTACACAAGTGCACTATGGCATAAATGCCGTTTTCCGATAAAGCTAGGTCTTATTCCAGAAAAATTGGTTTCATTACACAATAGCCGTAGTGAAAGAGGACAAAGGGGAGGAGCTGCTCTCTGCTTCCTGAGTGAGCTTTGATCTCTCTGATGGTCCATGCGTGTTGTGATGGTGATGATAGCATTCAACAGCAGGACGCGACCAGCTCTCTGCATTACAATGAGCACTGAAACTCAAACATCTGCAGCAAACTGTCATGGTGTGTTCAGATTCAAAGTCCTGCGGTTATTTCAAATAAAATACTCAATAGGAGATTTGGGTTTTCATAAAAGGTGAAATAAGAAAACTATAGCGAATGACAGATCTTATACCAAGGCGCTCTGGAATTGTTGTTTCTGATTGGTCAGTGCAGTCCGATATTTTGGTAAAATTACTGCTGTTGTACAAGCCAAACCAATTCCTACACAAATAACATTTTCCACACAATAACACTATCATACAAACAACCAATCACTACAAATTCAAATGTCATTTGCTTGTGAATGGGACCTTATTGGAATTAATGAACACATTACCGGTACAAGGTACTGTAACTCATTTCAGTCCCTTACAACAGTAAAACTGTGGCAAGATTCGAATTAGTCAAAAACAAAAATGACCAAAAAAAAAAAAAAAGTTATGAAAGCTTCTTGCACAAATTTGGTTTTACTTGTGTAAGTAGTAGAGAGGGAAAATTCCAACACTTAAAATATACATAAAAAAAATATATATATATATATATATATATATAAAAATATAAGTATTTTGGATGTCAATAGCATATATACCATAGAACTGAATGATTACCATATTTATATCAAATTACTATGGTACTGCTATATGATGATCACTGTACTACAGTACTTTAAATCGCAAGGGAAGCCTTAAAAAATATCATAGCAAATACATTGATTTAAACTTCCAGATGCTCTGGGTGGAAAAGCATGTCAACTGAACCGTGGAAACTTTCACAGATATCTGGGAAACCAGGAAGTGACCTCACATGCAACAAAGAGCTGCATTATCAGAAGCAAAATGGAAAACATGTGGTGTTGCTGTCAGCTTTAACCCCCAGCAGGGAGGGAAGAAGAGAATGGCAGACATTTTCAGATCGTCCTGCTCCATTTGTCCACCCCAACCCCCCTCTAAACAGTAAGCCCAGAACAGGGGGCTAGTCTGATGGGTTCGACACAAGTGTCGAAGGGTTGAAAACGCAGTCCTCCTTTATCTGTTCCAGCCTGCAACAGCTGCATCACTGCCCTGGTGAGATCAGCACGGCACTGACAGGGTTAATAAAACACAAGCGAGACACATGACATGGAGAGAAAAGCAGAGGAAAAGAGGATGATAGAGAGACAACCATCCTTGAATTAGCAAACATGAATGTGTTTTGCTCCGGAGGCGTTCGCCATCAGATAATGGAGGAGGAGGTCCGCAGAAGACGCGCTCACGCCTGACGCTGCGTAGTAAACAATCCCCCCACAGCTTGGGCTCTTTGTCCAAACACCTCCCGATCAACCCCACCCCCTCTTTTGTGATTCATTCTGACAACGCAACAGCACGCGGGCAGATGAACGTGCGATAGAAACACAGCCGTGGCTGCGATGAAAGAGAGAAGAAGATCTACCTCGGTTTATTCCGTGTGGCTCCAGCTCCTAAAATCCAAGCAGACTTTGGGATCCTTCCGAGAGCCTTCCACAGACAAATGAGCATTCACTCCAGGGTCTTACCCAGCATGCTCTGGTCCACACAAAGAGAGGGGAGGTGTGACCAATCACATTGGTGGCTGAGCTTGCACTGTTTTTTTGTGGGGAGGGGGGAGGGGGGGGTCCTTACAACACTTGCTCACTCCCAGGAATGCCCACTGACACAGTCTAGTGGGCGGGCCCTTACAGAAAATGTTGTTATGGCAACGCATCCCTGTTGTACCAAGTGCCTGTTCTTCCACGAGCCACATTTTCTCTCTTTCCGCTGCTCGGTTTCAGGTTCCACAGATATTCCCCACTATGCCACATTCTGCTAATTAATAATTTCAGGAATCAGGCTCAAAGTGCGTTTTTCCAATGTGTAATAAATGCATGACTTTTAGTACTCATTTCAAAAAATGAGTTTTTTCCATCTTCGGAACATCACTTGTATTAGACCCTTTATCTCTAGGCTTGATGTAGACATGATTATTCATGCCTTTATTACATCTAGGATTGATTATTGTAACTCACTTTTTTCTGGTCTACTAGCAAATTCTATCAAAAGGCTGCAATATATATAAAACTCAGCTACGCGTGTGTTGAATTATACATCTTCACACTAGGGGTGGAACGATTTTTTTTTTAACTTGACATTTATGCGAATAAAGTCGAGTCGACCTCGACTAGTCGCTGATGTCATTAATGAACAAATACAACTGAACCTCAAGCTGAGACTCGAACGCGGGTTGCCTTGTGCACAGTTACAGCATATGACAGCGCTCAAACAATGGCTTATTTTTTATCAGTTTTTTGTTTTGTTTTTGGGTTGTTATATTTCTCACAGATTTAAGCCCTATCTAAATCAGATACAGATAAAGTAGAACCGTAAAAAAAACATTTATATGAATGCATTTATGGGTGTGAATTATTTCTACCTTGCAGCGTCTCTACTAAAAGTGAAGATGTGGGGTTTAGTTACTAAGAAATATATGCTAGAACTTTTTTATAAAAAAAAAACACAGAACAGTGTTGACATTACCATTTCTGCACTACTAATGTTTGTGTGCGCGATCTCCACTTGATCTGTGAGCTACTTTCTGTATGTGTGCGTGCGTCACAATGCAGAATGGCGATCAACTTACGTGTACAATAAGCTGTTTAAAACGTGAATTCACCAGATCAATTTTGAGCACCCAGATGGTATAATCTTGTGGAAAGCTCTCAGAGTATGCATTTATTTGTCATTTTAACAGTTGGAAACGGAGCGTAAAAGTGGACTTCAAAGATTTCTTATCCTGTTGCGCCCTCTATAGGCCATGATCAGCGTCTAGTTGACAGTGACCATACATCCTCTTTTTCCATATGTTCATAAGTCCTCTTTTTGGACCCAACATTTTTTTTTTCCTAGATCGCCCAAAATGTCTGGGATTCGGCTTTTACTTTCTACAGTCACCATTCATTGTGTGCACGTATTTGCATTGCTTTAGGTCCCGCCTTCTCGCACACCACCAATGGGCGGTCGGTTGGTCATGTAAGTAACGCAAACATTGGTCAAACTGCATCTCAATCATTGCCCGCCTCAGGCCTCAGCACAACAGCTTGCTTGTCAACAGTGGCACATGGCTCCTGAACAGCAAAAAAAAAAAAAAAAAAAAAAAAAAAAAAAAAAAATCCCAAATGTAAATTCACAGATGATTTAGAGAGAAAATGTGTGTTTTCGTCTCGGTCAGGATCTGTGTGAAGCAGAATGTATGACCTGCAAAGCTGGCACGTACGTGTTAGTGTCGAATAAAGGTGCTATATAGCAACTAGAAGCCCACATAAGGAAAGTATACCAAAGAACGAGGACTGGAATTATGTTTTACTGAAATACTGTTTTTATTTTTATGGCAACTGATTTTTTATTTTATTTTAACCTATGGACATAAAAAAACAGTGTCACAGTGTCAGTGTTAAAAGCTAAACTTTTTATTTATTTATGTTTGTTATTATTATTCTATTGTTGCAAGCCAAAATTTGAATAGGAAGGATGTATTACTTTATGTATTAAAGTTCAGTAACATGATGTGTTATATTATATACTTTGCATTGTAGCACTTTGAGTATGAGAAAGGCGTATTACAAATAAAATGTTCTATTATTATTACTACTACTACTACTACTACTACTACTACTACAACAACTGCACTGTGGGGAAGGAGATTTCTGTTTTTTTTAATAATCTGAGTGCACAAGAGTCGAATGACATCATGCACCAAAAATGACCCAAATCCAACGTCACTTCAGTTCCATCTCGAGGCAAAAGATGAGTGTCTGATCATGGTAGCTGTTATTATGGCGAGTGGGTGTGAGGAGGAGCTGGAAGAAAAAGGGGGGAGGGGGTTATGGTGGGCGAGGGGGAGGGGTGGTCTCTTAAAGGACACACAGGCAATCACAAAAGGCTCAGGCTTTATTCAGAAACACAGAGGATCTGCTGTCTCATGCAGTCGGCCCCTGAAATTAATTCAGGTTCCCAGGGCTGACTGACAGATCTCCCTATAAAAGGAACCGTTAATCACACCGTGAATCAATTCTGGATGATAAAATAGTTCATTTACTTGGAAATGGAAAATAAATGGTGTTTTTACCAATAGACTGGTTGGCAATTTAGTAGTAAAAAAACAAAAACAAAAACAATTAAAGCATTTTAGTTATTCGTTCTGAGCCAAGTATCACTATTATGGTCTTCAGCAAGAATCTATTAAAATATTAAAAGTAAAACTTTTAAAAAATCCTAACCAAAATATCATGGTTACCACAAACATTTTAAGCAGTACAACAGTTAACATTGATAATAATAGTAATGATAATTAAAATAATTATAATAATAAATAAAACAACTTTTTTTTTTTGCTCAGCAAATCAGCATATTAGAATGATTGAACGAATAGGCCCGTTCTTCGTAGTTATCGTAGTTATCTGGATTTTATTGTTGACTGTCCCAGCCATTGGTACTTACAAAATCACCCTATTGAACCAAGAAAATGAATATTTAAGAATATAAATATATGATATACATATTAATAATAATGATGATGTGTAGTCTGTAATAACAGACAAAGGCAATTTTACTCATTCAGAGATTTATTTGAGAGAGAATAATTCTTATAATTATTGCACACACACGCACACGCACACGCACACGCACACGCACACGCACACGCACACGCACACGCACACGCGCACACACACACACACACACACACACAGTATAAACTGCATTAATTTGAACGGGGACAGCTATTATACGAGTGGCTTGATGCATTGCAAGATAATGTTATCTGATTATCTGGATATAAAATATAATTCTTATATTATATGGAAATATTATATATATATATATATATATATATATAAATATATATATAAATAAATATATTATAAATAATATATTTTATTTCCATATAATATAAGAATTATTCTTTTCTTAAAAGTAAAAATAATGCTAATTACAATAGGCTTCTCTTGACACTGAAAAAAGTGTAAGGCCTGTACAAATTCTAGAAATTGTGAAAAATAGAAATAATTAGCAATCGTGTAACAAGTTTTAATAGATGAATAAAATGTGTAAATGTGTCATGTAAATGTCGTTTCCCTTTTTAAATGATTTGATTTCATTGCCGTCTTGACGCCAGCCAAGCACTGCGTATAAGTGATACATACATGTTAGCCAACAACTTGGTCATCAGAAAATCCAAGCAACCACATAGCAGCATCCTAAAAACCATTAGAGGACCTAAGCAACCGTATTATCATGACAGCAACTTTAACACAGGCAAAAAACCCTCACGTTTTACAGAACTTTATCTTGTTTTTAATAAAAGCTTGTTCTAACAATCACTTAACTGTTTCATTGTTATTGCAGTCTGAAATTGTGGTTTAAAAATGTTAACCTTGCCACAAAACCTGAGCCAGAGAAACTAGGCTAACTAACAAACCCACAAACTGAATCAGCTCAGGGGGCTGGACCTGGTGTCATAAGAACAAGACTTCAAATGGAAATATTCAGTTAATTTGATACGGACTGCTCCTTTTCATAAATTACAGACACAAATTAGGCCATTTAGTCCTAGCCTATATCAACAGATAAATGTCCATGCCGACAACAACTTCCCCATAAGTACTAAACAAATAAAAGTTACAAAAGTGCACTGTTGCATTAAACACACACATGCTCTACACACACAAAAAGTCCATCACAGGTGTCGTTGTGGCATTCAGTGTCAGGATATCTGACAGGAGAGACCAGATGCCACAGCAACAAATCACCTTATAGCTTGTGTTGGTGGGGTGGGACATGAGATGCTATGTGAGACGGTTAAATCGTTAAGTGGAGATTATCTTCTAGAAAAAGAAATCATTTGTCAGAATATTAATTTATTCAAATATGGCCGTGTACAACAAGTAGTGATGCACCAAAATGAAAAGTCTTGGATGCAACCAAAAATTGTGCACACATTGGCTATAAAAACCAATAAAATAATTTTATTTTTAAAGATCATCTTTCATTAGATTAATTAAACTTGTCAAACATCTACCTTATGAATTTGTGCAACTAAAGGTTAGGTGAGTGTCTTTATGTTGAAAATGATCCCAGCTACAACTCAGTCAAACATCGATTTCCCCAAAAGTGTAAACTCTGGGACAGAAACTTGTTTGAAAACGGTCATTATTTTTGTAATTCCATTTGTGATGCTAGTGGAAGTCGACACACTGCACTTAATTACTGATACCAACATTGGTGCATTGTGTTCATGTTATGTCGAAAAGATTGTATTTACGATTGTAGATTTTCTTTAAGCCCTGATGTTTATGAGTTGGGGGCACGTCAGTGAGAAACATGGCGGAATACCACAATATTTATAGGTATCTAGCAGTGACATTGCCAAGCTTTTTTATTTACAACAAAATAAGCCAATTCCCTGCACAAAGTATAATAGCGTTGTAATATATCAGTATCATATGTAACGATAAACTTCACAGTGGCTTCATAAATGAATAAAAAAATGTTAAAAAGCAAAAACACACCTGATGCACATTCTTTGTTCTTCATTTTCCAGAAGTAGAGTTAAAAAACCTTGTGTAGTTAATTAAGAGAAGGCGCACTGCCATCTTGCTCCGACGAAAGTGACTTAAACGCACTTGACTTCGTAAACACGACTCGTAAATACGAACTTCCCAGGAGGACTTGAACGCACCATAATTCTCTAGTTACGCTTGGTTGTAACTAGATGGTGTTAACGGAAAGTCTAGACGTGCAGGGTGGTGAAGTTGAAAGTGCCACAGATATGAAAGAATTCCAATTTTTGGCTACTTCAATCTTGCGTCTCGTCTCCAGGATGGATCAAAACATTCAAAAAGCTGTCAGGCGGCATTTTCCCCCCGAATTCGTGTGGCAGCATGTTTATGCCCCGTGGATCTGCCTGACTTCAATCACGGCACAACTTAAATGAATGAGATGTGTAGCCTCTTAGAAAACAGAAGCTCAGACTGTTTGGCATGTCTTCCACTCAAAAAAAAAAAAAAAGACGGTTTCATGGCTCGGCTCAAGGGGAGACATCAAAGAAAACTAATTCTAGCTAAAAAAAATGACTGCCCTCCACATACCCTCGACAGATCACTCCAGCATTACATCTGTGATGCAACTGGAGCTGAAAATGTCGAAATCGGCCATAAGTTTTAAATATAATACAGAAAGCATTGGCTTGTAAAGGTTTTGATGTGAATGATTACAGCTGCATTGCCAATACCCCACAGTGCAGCAGGGGCTTCCGTTAGCTGCTTTGTCATTCAAATTGAACTCATTCAAAAAGCGAGTGCTATGGCAACATTAAACAAACAAACTCGACCAAACAAACACACTGGCTTGATATTAAAGAACCAATTAAAATTGGATTTCAGTCCATGTCTATATGCTATATACATTTAAAATGTAAAATATACAATATTTTTGGGAAACACACCAAAATATTAAGGACTCATGCTTCATTATGCAGCAGACATTTGTCCGTCAATCATATCCTCATGTGCTTACCAGAGTGATATCACTATACCTGTTCTGTTGCGTGACCCTGAGGACATGACACCCGAGACTCCTCCAATGGTGAGCAAACACTGAGGAAAGGTGTGTATACGATTGTGTGAGAAGAAGTGTTTACATTGTTCTCACACCACTAAAATAGATTGGATCATTGCGTACCAAAAGACACTTTGATATGAGGAAAGGCCCTAAACAAAAGAGAAAACCAATATCGGTTGATAGATTTTTATTTCAAAACACATAATTTCGACGAAGTATGGATAAAAGCAAATGTTTGAGCAATAACTGTTTGTTAAGGCTTGCTTTGAACTAGTGCTGGGCGATATGACCAAAAAAAAAACAAAAAAAAAATCATATCTCTGTACTTTTTTGGTTGAACGGCGATATACGGTATAAAGCTCTGTATTTTCTATTTTTCTATTTGGATTTTTTTTTTAAATCATTTAAAAAAAAAAATCAGCATTTTAAACAACATCCTGCCCAATGTTGTCCTACAAACAATGTTCATATTGGAGGTATGAAAACAAATATAGTGAAATGTAACAGGCTATGATAAATAAGTCTATTATGTGCAAAAAACGGGTTAAAAATCACATTACATTCTAACAATTTTTTACATTGTTACATTACAATAATTTTATTTTTTAATTCTCTAACCTAAAAATTTAAATAAAAACAAAAGTACAGACTATTTATATTAGCCTATATTAGAATATCTGAAATGTAAGTTGTGCTCTGTGGAAAACACCACATCTCAAATGCATTAAACAGCGCAAGTATGTACCTGTCAGACTCCGCACATATATATATGTCAGAGCACCTGACGGGGCAAGCCGCTTTAAACTATACCTGTTAACTATATCTTACCAGTTTTTTTTAAGCCCTTACAAAGCATGGCTCATTTAGGACAAAGTGAATTATGCACCTTCCCGGTAGCAGCTCAATTCTGTATATCGATAAACCGTATTGCCTCATTCCATATCGTTTATAAAAAAGCAATATATCAGATATATAGCGATATACCGCAGAGCCCTACTTTGAACCCTAGCTAACATGCTATGGGTGTCCCGCAGATGGTCCCGCGAGCTTGTACAGCACCGTCAAAAGAAATGTTGAAATAAATGTATTAGAAAACATTTTGCAGTTTATTTAGTAATTGTTTAAGGCCATTTCACAATTTCAGTCATCATTCAGTCCCCAACCAAACCTTATGAATATTAAAATTAAAATAAAAAAACACCTCCCTGCTAGTGCAGAAGTCTCCAGATTCTAAACTGATTCTGTCAAAAGGTTAACTCCATAAAAGTAAACATTGTGAATTATACTCAAGACGTACTAGTTTAATTTGAGCCAGAAGTGTACTGTGTAGGGCTGATAATCAGATTCAGCACACTCACACCACACAGAACTGAGGATTTGACTCCTGACGCTCAGAGTTCCGGATTATAAAACGCTGTAATCTCTGTGCTAGTGCTCCGTATCTCAGATGGGTATTCTTGATTTGGTATCTAAAACAACAGAATCAACCAAAGCAAATAGAGTTGCACATAAGCTATTGCACATTTAATTGAATGCAAACACGTGAGTTATTTAGACATTCATATACTGAAATGCACAGGGCAAATCATGTATGCCACATAAACCAGGTCAGAACACCAGCAGTTACACACCGTGCCATTTCTTCTAGATTTAAATATTTAAAAGGGGCCCGATATTATACTTTCCACTTTTTCAACTTTAGTTAGTATATTATTGTTGTTTGAGCTCAAAAAGAAAAAGAAAAAAAATCCACTGCAAAGGGAGATATTTTATTTAACAGAATCCACTTTTCATGAACTACAAACAAAGGCTCGTTTGGACCACAACACGATTTTTCGATTTTTGCTGATGATGAAAAAAAAAAGAAGTTGTACTGTATCACGTGCCGTTTGAGCTGAAGCGCTACAGAGGTCTGTCACATTTAAAAGCACCAAAAACTGTATTTATTGTTTGAATCTCGTAAAAATATTGACAGAATATGAGAGCAGAGAATTTGTTCCATATCAAAAGTAGCCTATAACTTTCTCTGTCTTGTCTGTCGGTGTCCTCTTGACAGTGTCCTCTTTGACTCGCGATTTTTCTCTGCTTGAGAAAGATGTGTGCCGTGAGCGCGTGTGAAAAGGGTAAATTACGGTCACGGACGTGACGTCGACAAATGTTTCCAGCGAATCGACAATCAGAGAAAGGCATTAGACACAGCAGTGGTCCAATCAGTAGTTAAGAGCCTGAACTTGTTTAGTAATTCGGAAATTAGCGCACATGAGGAAAAAAAATAAAATACAGCACAGAAGAATGTCTCATTTAGCGTGAGATTTCTTTGTCGAGCGTGAGATTGAGATTGAGATTGTTGGAAACCCTGGACATACATCGCAATTAAATGGTGTACTATAACATCGTATCTAAAGTGTCTAAGAAAATTGCAAAAACAAAACATACCTATCTGAAACGTCATGTAAAAGCCATGCTTGCATAGTCCGTGAATGAAATCCATTCTGCACGATTCTCTTGTTTGTTAACATTATTATTATTATTAATAAATCTAAATCAGGCTTGAATTGGTTTGAAATTGACACCATCCTTAATAGGCTATTTACATCTGAGTGAGAGCTGGCTGTTACGAAGGGGTGGGACATTTCCAGAACGCGCTGAAAGTGGTGTCAATCACAGAACACTGGGCCAATCACAACACACTGGGCCAATCACAGCACACTGGGCCAGCTAACCAAATCACAGCACACTGGGCCAATCACAGCACACTGGGCCAATCACAGCACACTGGGCCAATCACAGCACACTGGGCCAATCACAGCACACTGGGCCAGATAACCAAATCACAGCACATTTCGTATTTTGGAAGGAGGGGCTTCATCGAAACGGCTCATTCGCCCAGACTGGGGACAGAGGGACTGTAATAAAGTAAAGATACGTGAAAAATAACAAATCAAGCATGAAAAGATATTCGAGTACACTCCAAAAACAAAATCAAGACTTTTTTAAAAGAGCATAATAGGATCCCTTTAAATATTCATACAACAATTCTAATAATGAAAGAAATGACATGAAAGAAACATTAAAAGGTACAGTTCACCCAAATCTGGAAATTACCTCACTCACCCTATCATATCATCAACTCATTTCTTCTGTGAAGTTTTTTTGTTAATTTTTTTTTCTGAAGAATATGCCAGGGTCAAGCTCCAAAATTACAACAACAAAAAAAAATAGCATCATAAAATTGGTTCATATGCCATGTATGTTAAGTCTTCTTAAGTGATATGATAGATTGAGTAACATGAGGAAAAAAATACCTAAATATGTAAATTCACTGAAAACCTTGACTTGAAACCGTGATGTCTGATACATAAATTTTTTCTATTAATTAGTTGATTTAGTTCACAAAACCAGACTGACAGATTCATTCACAACTCGTTTTCAGTCGATGCTAAAAAAAATAATTTCTGAATGAGCATTATCACTTATCTTTGATTAAACACATCTCTTGACTCAAAACAAATCAATAAAATAAACCTCATGAACTAAATATATGTGCAGAGAACAAATTTGTCTCTGCCTGAGTGCTTAATGAAAGATTTATTTAGATATTCAAAAACAGACATTAAAAAGTGAGTGTGTGTTGGTGTAAATGTGCGAGTAAGTGTGTGTTTCTCCACAGGGGGCATTCTTGCATCAGGCAGCCGAGGGGCCGTGGCGGGTTAACGGGTTCATTCTGTATCCCAGCATGCTCTGCTGCATCCTTTATGCCACAGTGTCTGTGTGCGAGCCGACATGTCAGAAAGAGATGTGCATATAGGTGTGTGTCCATGTGCGTATGTGCGCATGTCAAGTGCAGTCAAAAACATTGCCCGGAATCTTTTCGCTGATGTGGAACAAGCAAATGATTCTGGTTTAGACACTGAACTCCAACTGTTAACGGTTAATATCTGATAAAGACAATGGTGACAGAATTGCCAATAATGATTGCTCAGGCCTCGCTCAGGACCTGAGGCAGTAATAGATGTCATGGCACATTAGTCATGGGTCACGACGGTCAGCTAATCAACTGTGTTGCCAAAAATTGACTAGTCAATTAGTGAGCTCTACTAGGTTATCTAGAGTTCTTTCTATAGTATTCCATCCATCCATTTACATTAGTATACATACACTACCATTTTACTGTTTTTATCAAATAAATGCATGAGAGAGCATAAGAGATTTTTCAAAGGAAATCTACAAATCTTACTTGATCCTGTCTTGTCAGTATGAACACCTTGAACTGAGCAACTGCTAAAACATTCTCCCCAAATGCAGATTTCATCTCCCTACTGTAGCAACAAATCCTAAAGATCTGAGAGCTCAGATCAAACCAGTCACTGTCTGCTGACAAAGCCAAAACAGCAGTAAAAACATCTGGAATAAAAGACTCTCAGACAGAGCTTCAGTAAAGAAATATTAATTTAAATGAATCTGTCATATGAATTATGACCTCAAAACTAAATGTTTATCAGGACCAAATGTAATTCAAGATCTGAAATACTGTGGTAGGGCATTCTGTAAATATCAGGAAAATGCAGAACTACATATTTTCATAATCAACCGGAGAGTGGGTTGTCTAAACAAGTCGAACGTAAAGATGTCCATCTCACAGACCAGTGAAAAAACTGAAGCCTGAAAGCAAAAATGTGCTTCAATGTTTCTTTAGTGCTGATCATTTAAAAGGGACTTCAACTTCTCAGAAAGGGTTTTGCTGTTTAATATTTACAGTTTAGCAAGCTAAAGTACAGAATACTAAAACATTCTCAGAGTAGCAGCATCTCTGAATCCATTCCCCACCTCCAAATTAATATTAAAGATTTTAAAAAAAAAGAAAAGATAAGTCAGTCAACTTTCCTGACAAATTCATTGTCAAAACTGATTTAACTCGAGGCATCGCCTCACCGGGACATGTATCGAACTGAAGCGTTCTTTTAATCCTATGGCAAGAAGATTGCGAACGGCAACAAACATGACATACTCCAAAATGAATGCTGTCCTTTACAGTGCAATAAGCTGAGAAAACCACAAAGAGTTCTGGATATGTTTGAAGTTTAACGCTCTTTCATTAGAAATGCATGCATGACACTGCACAGCCCTTCTCGAAAGGAGGTGATGACAACCTTGTCTCTGTTAAAAAGGCTTTCTATCCCTGCGTTCTTGTCGCACAATCTGCAATTTACAGCCTGAACTGAGTTTCAAAAGTAAGCTTGATGAATGAAAAGATTAAAAGAATGCTTGAGACATAAAAAAGGCAAAACAAATAAAAGTACATTAATCATCTTAGAAACTTCAAGGTTAACAGCTTCAGTCACTTCTGCAATAACTGCAAGAAAAAAAAAGAATAAAAGTAAAAACTGTAATTATAAATGCCAAAGGGCTGCATAGCAGATTTTAAGTTAGGTAAAGGAACTCCTGACGTTGGGGCCCACAGACATCTTACAGTTTACTGAGACTGTGTCAGCTAGGATACGAGTAGGAAAGGACAGAGAAAATATGTGAAAGACCAATACAGAGATAGCGGAGAAAAGAGACTGTGCAGATCCAGGAAAAGGCTAAGGCTTTTAACACCGTTGATTACCGTTAAAGAAAATTCATAGCATTGGGTTATCAAATCACTCAAATCCAATGTGTGCTACTTGATGCTCCAATTAGTGGGTTTTACAATATACTAAGAGTATCGTTTTAAAGGGCAAGTGTTAGGATCCATTTTATTTTCCATATAATTAACATATGTCATTGAACAGAGATTTATTTAGGCAAGGACCCCCAAATATGACAATCCCCTTGTGAGGGACCCTCTTTTTAAAATATATGAGGGCAGCTATACATATTCATGTATAAAGACTCATTTATACAGTGTGAGAAAAAGAGTGTGTTTTATATTATAAGAGCAACAGGCTTTTATATTGTCATTCAGGGGTTTTCCTGCATTACTGTGGTAACACTTTACAATAAGGTTTCATTCGTTAACATTAATGTATTAACTAACATGAATAGTGTGTTTGTTAATCCTTTTTAACTTTAATTCATTGTGAACTAACATGGACATGCTGTATTTTTATTAAATAAAATGTAAACAAATACAACTTTTGATTTTAATAATGTATTCAATTATCATTAACAAAGATTAATAAATGCTGTAAAGTTGCAGTTTGTTATTAGTTCATGTTAACTAACGACACCTTATTGGTAAAGTGTAAAAAGCTAAGGGTGATAGGGACAAAGAGAAACTGTTGCACTAAACATTTTTAATTAATATCTTAAGTTAACACTATGACAGCCCTAAAAAAAAGTTCTCAAACTTTCTGTAGATACGCAGTTTGAAAACCCGATTTAACACTTCACTTCATACGCTGAATCTGAACTGCCATCACGTTTGAAGGAACTCGCATTGGTTTTGGGATTGAAAGACTGAGAAAGACGGCTAAGAGAGGCTGTTGAGAACTTCGTGACATCTTTGCGATATCTTCAGAATCCAAATAAATCGTGGACAATGAAAACATGGTGTGCAACTGTGTGTGGGATCGAGTGTGTTTGTGTGGACTTGTGTGGTGGGGCACATGGCAATTCTGAGTGGCTTGCCAATACTTCAGAGTTCCCATACAAACAAATGGCTAGAGAAGCGTTCCTTTTCATGGCATCCAAAGCTTCTCTCCAAGAGTCTGGAAGAAAATGCATAGAGCACCAGAAAACAAACAAAAGCATTCAAAAAAAAATGGCAATCAAGCCCAAATAGACTCCAACAATCAAAACAGCTTGTGGTAAATAACAGCCTCAAAAGCCAATCTGATGAATGACTGGGAGTGACTCAGTAAAGGATTTTCCCAGCAAATACACATTAATTCATTATAACGGTTCAAGACATAGAAATGTTTGATGGTTTTTGCAAGATGTTAATGGGACGCATATGACAAGGATACTTTAAACTGTGCTTAAGAGAGAAAATATGTAAACGTTTCTTTCTCAGGACAGCTTGGTGTCTTGGTGCTTGCACAAAAGGCAATTCTCAATCCAAAGTTTTGTGGCAAAAATAATTAATTTTCATTACCATTTTCATGAACTCTAAATAATTATGAAATTTTTTTTTTTTTTTTTACACTTGACTTTGGACACAAAATCAAATAAAAATAATATAGCACAATGTTTGCAAAAAGCTTCTGTGCTCATTTCTGAATATCAAATGATCTGTAAGGGTTCAACATCATGTCCTGACATGCTTTTGTATAAAAACAAATTACATGTATCAATGCTTAAAACTTTCACAAGAACACAATATTCTGATTTTGCCAAAACACTATTCCATTAATTACATCACTACTATGCTATGCAGTGAAGCTTAACCTTTAATTAGATGCAAGACTAGTACGAGTAGTTCTTGAGGAAGAAAGAGAGAGCTGGAGAGGTTGATAAGGGTAATTGGTCAAACGCAGTCACATGGTTTACTTACTTCTAAGCTGGCCCATCTAGAAATTCAACTATTGCTCTGTATGCCCTGAACAGCAAGACCAGCTGTTATTTATTTTAGAGCTGTTATGTGACACTACGCCAAGTATGATACCAGTGGGGTCAGATTAGAAATAATGACTGTATACAAAGAGTCAAAGTAAAGTCTGATTGCAGCATTAAGAAGCCTTTCAAGATAAAAAGGTCTCTGATCTGGGCAGTTAGCTATTTAAAATAAATGGCCTACAAATCAATCTCCTAATATTTTAATGGCAAACTATCCAGTACCATATGTGCCATGAAATCTGGGTCTTTTTTACAAAGTTTAAGATCCCTTAATGCAGAAAAACTTGGAATAGTATGGGACATAACAAAAGTAAAGAGTAAGGAACTGCAGGTGGTAAAAGTCTATCCCATAACACAGGTCCAATTTTAGGCATCTACTAAAACTAAATCTGGGGATTTCACCAACATTTAAAGGTCCCGTTCTTCGTGATCCCATGTTTCAAACTTAAGTTAGTGTGTAATGTTGTTGTTAGAGTATAAATAATATCTGTAAAATTATAAAGCTCAAAGTTCAATGCCAAGCGAGATATTTTATTTAACAGAAGTCGCCTACAGTGAACGGCTCGTTTGGACTACATCGCTCTACTTCCGTTTTTAATGACGTCAGTAGAACAGCTCTCTGACTAACCTCCGCCCACGGGAATGCTCCCTCAACTCCCTCAACTCGCGCACTTCTTATAACTTACTGTGTTTACTCAGGTCTTACGGTGATTTTCTGAAGTAAAACTGACGCTTCATCTTTTGTGTGATGTACAATAAACTTTATTAAACTCATCAGTATATGTTTGATCATCATTTGGACCTGGTCTGACACAGCAGACTTGTAGGCTATTAATAAATAATGGATACATACAAGCAGATGACAAATACGTTATAATAACCGTAATTAAACTACTAAACTATACCTGTTCCATCTCTATACAGCCCTCTGACTCTGTAGGCATTATTGTCCGACTCGAAATGAACACCGTTACTGAGAGTTGCTGATGTTATCATTATTCCATGAGATGAAATTGTCCTAAGAGTCTGAGTGCGAGCTCTTGAAGCTCCGCCCCCTGTGTCGTGCAGCAGGAGCTTATTTGCATTTAAAGGGCACACACTAAAACAGCGCGTTTTTCTGAGTCCTCAAAAAAGACAATTTAAACATGCTGTAAAAAATGATCTGTTGGGTATTTTGAGCTGAAACTTCACAGACACACTCTGGGGACATCAGAGACTCATTTTACATCTTGTGAAAAGGGGCATAGAACGGGACCTTTAAAGTGAATCCCTCTAAAATCCCTGAACTGACACGGAGCTCTGACATTTCCCTTGTGACTAAAGCCCCATTCGCGTGGGATTAGTACTATCTGGGGACCACGTGTGATTTAGAAATTACCCCCCCACATCTGAATTTCATGTGGCGCATTCGCACGGATAACCGAAGCCTGTGATTTTACTCAAATTTACTGACTTATCTCCCGGATATGACGTCAATAGGCTTTTGCATGGAAATGTCTTGCTGTTATTATAGGTCTAGCTGTATGATATATCATAAACAGAAGAATGTTCCTTACCGGATGCTGCTATACATGTCATTCTTCTCCATCTAATCATTCTTTGTTTTTGCTCTTCTGATGATTTTCAGCTTTCTCTTTCTGCAAATTGTGTAGTTGGTGTATAGCGATTTGACCCAGCACCCAAAATACAATCAAAACACTCCAACACAGCCTCCATTCTTCGCGAAAGATGGATAAAAAGGCGCACATGAAACAAAAACCTTGAAAAAAATTATATACGATCCCGCCAAATCACAGAGATGCCGATTCGCACAGGACTAATATTACCACAGGACCTCGGTGTTCGACGAAATACGGTAGGTCATTTGCGGGGGAATTTTTACTTTACAAATTACAGACATGGCCGATTCGCAGGGGATTAAGATCACAGACAACCTCCGCAATTATTACAAATGACTAGAGGTCACCAGGTAATACTTATCCCGTGCGAATAGGGCTTATGAGAATGTGTGTATATGCGTGTCTAAAGAGGATCCGAAAGACTAAAGATATGTAGTGGTTTGAAGTTTCCATTTTAGGCTAAAAGATATGATGGGTTTTCCTAAATTAGCCTAAATCTTTCCTCTTACTCTAGCACAATTTTTCTCCAGGAGACTGCAACCAAAAATGTATTACTTATTGCCTCAAATTAATTACACATTTGAAACCAACACAGACTTCCCTAACATTACTTTCCTAATGACTCTGGGAACTCCTCCAGAAAACCCCCTATAGTCAGAGTAATTTTGTGCTGAGCGATAGCCAGGTAAGATAACAGTAAATCTCTCTCCCAACTCACCCATGACAGAACAAAATTCCCTATAATAGTTTTACAACTCTTCTTGACTGAGAAAATATTAAACTAGGGAAAACAAAGATTTCAGATACCGAAAAATATGATTGGACTAAACAGGAGACAGTCAGAAGAAATTCTAAAACTCCACAAAACTGTCCAAGTACAGCTGTAAGTTATCAACCTTGTCCGTCGACATAATTTGCATGTGGATATTGCATATTACGGCTTCCCCACTGACCTGCACGGATTAGCACTCCGCACTAGGCATGTGTTACTGGAAATACAGAAGAATAATGAAAGACAATAAAACACAGGGTCAAGTTCAGCATTAAACGTAAAGCCAAAGCCTACAACTTTATCTCTAAACAATGCGGATGATTGTATGACCTTCCCTTAATAGTTTTTACCTTCCCACCCCCAACTAACACTCCTCAACGAGAAAGCAGGCCACAGAAGTCAGGCGGTTTGTACAATCCGCAAGCTCACTCGACCGGCAGCACACCGCCACCACACTAAATATATCACATAAGCCATGTGAGGAATTCATTCATTTGTTTTTCCTGTGGATTTAACAGATATCGGGGAGCAAGTGCTTCCAACAATTCTTTGAATTACTACCATAAGATGACGTGACGTCAAAGTACTTTATGACCGTTTCTTTCCTGCATGGATAAAATAAAATAGTCCAAAAGTGAGTTTAACAAACCAAAAAATATGCCATTTGTGTGAGAAACCTATAGTAAGAAATAACAAGATTTGACAGATTAGCTTCATCAAGATTATCAATGAATAACAACGTAAATTTATCATTTTTTTGGTGACACTTTACAATAATTTTCAATTCTTTAACATTTCATGCATTAAATCTAATAAGCTAACAATCATCCAAACCACTTGAAATCCATCAGACCACCAGTTTGAGAACCACTGCGTCAAATCAGGATTTTTGGGGCAGATTACCCATAACTGTAAGCAGTATTGGCCGATTCTCTGTCTTCTCTTGTTTGATTAACATTAATAATGACAGATAGCAGCAGGAATATTAGGTTGTTGTCATTTTAAGACCGATTGCACGGATCCATACTGATACACACGTTCACTTGAGACATTACCAGAGGCGGGTTTACCATTTGGAGGGCCTAAGCAAAGTCAGGACGTGCGGGAGGGGAGGAATGAAAGCGCACAGCTGAGATGGAAAGAAATGCACTCAAATCGCACATCCCTAGTTTCTTGCTGTCGTTGCAATATCTCCGCAAAAATGTTGCAAATTTATTGTCCTTTTCAGACACATGGTGGAACTGCCTGACCGGTGAACGTATGGAAGCAATTTTAGCTGTGCATAGAAAAATTGTCACACAACCTTTGCGTCATCCGATTGGCTCTTCTGATCAGCCATTTTAGAGACCACTGATCAAACAATATAAAGCTATTATTGGCCAATAATGATCGGCGCCCGATCAATCGGAGAACCCTTAAAATCAATGTTTGGTCAGCTCAGGCAAGAAATCTTTTTATTTTTTTATAAATGAAAATTTTATGAACAAATACAGTTCTGGGTAGCTACAATATTTTTCATAAAATTAGAAGGAAACTAACAGAAAAGAACATTAAGATTGAAAAGAGCAGATGTTTCTATGATTCCTTTTGATTGCAGAAATCACTAACTGCCGAAACTGCCTCTTCAACATAAACCAAAAGCAGATTTTAAAACCAAAACCAAATGCCAGTGCTTTGATACCAGTCACAAGAACTCTGTAAATAATGGGTTTTAAAGAACTGTACAGAACAATCAAGTTGAGATTCAACATTCGTCAAGAGAGTCATCCACCCATTTTAACAATCTTTAAAACAGAACCCCTCACTAGCCAGTAAAGAACCCACACGCATTGAATTGCATGCTAGTGGTTTCTGCCCCAAATGACACCCAATCTCTACAATCACCTCATTATTTAACCTTCGACACCCAATGCTGCAAAAAAAAAAAAAAAAAAAAAAGGAAGGGTCCTCAAACCAATGCAGTTAAACCATCAATATTCAGCTTTACCTCAAGCCTCTGGAACATAGTTTTTTTTTATGCAGGCCAGAGTAAATTTGAGCTGTGAACCTTCACGCATGCGATACCATATGCAATGCAATGGTACTATAGGATGCAATGAATCATAACTCGCCTACCACTGACACCGGTATGGATGGCAAAAACACTTCAGGGAAACAACAGGTGGTGCCCTTCGTGTCAAGCTCGGGTTCCCTCCAATTGTTGGCTCACACTATCTATTCTTGGACTTCGTTGGTGAGACTGCTGGACGTAGACTAATCAAACTGGAATGGGGTAATCCTTGGTCATCGCCACTTAATTCTCTCGTTAGCGCAGAGGAGAGCGTTGTAACGAAGGAGTTCTGGCACAGCGGTAATAAGAGTATTTATTTTTATTGGAGCACTCTGTTGTTTCAGGCCTTGAGCTTGGGTCTGGGATCTCTCTACAGTGATTTGGTGTAATGACATCCAAGAGGAAACCTTAATTAGCCGATCAAAATATGAGATGCAGTTTATCCTGTTATTGCCCTCTGGGTCTGAACAACCTATCACAAAAAAAGCAAGTTTAATCAACGTAGCTCAAATATCATAGCTACAACGGGTCTCAGCACATCCAGTGTACCGGATTACAGCACATCATTTAATAAACATGCAAATCTAAATGAAACAGGGTTGTGCAAAACTACACATTTTCATAATCGACTTGTCGATGAGTCGTCTGAATGATTAATCAATCTTACAGACTAACAGGCTTCCCACATCTCTTTGACATTAAGATTGAATTTGCATTACTTTAGACATTTGTGATTACTGGATTAGGATTTTTACAATTATTTGGTTTTACATCATAGCAAGCAGTTTCTCAAAGAGAAATATTCTAGAGCTGAGCTACCAGAACAATTTATATTAAAAAAAAAAAGTGTCTACAATTTAAGTATTTCTCTGACTTTTCTAGGCCTGGAATTCACAGTATTAAAATTCCCTGTGGGATCACTGATTGTATCATTAGGCTGATTTAGGGTCACGTCCACCAGACCCCGGTCAGACGCATTTCTTCAGGGGCACATTTTTGTTTAGCAGTAGTACGACAGATTGCAAGAGAAAGAAACAGAATGCAATCGTCTTAAGATGCATTTTTAAAATCGTTACCATTTTAGCTTGACGTGATACCTTAAAAGTGCACAGAGTTTAGTGCACTTACACTGTGAGACGGGACGCACTGTGCACACAGAACAAAATTTTAAAAACAATTTTTTTTAAATAATAGTATTTCGATATGGTAACTGACAGACATTCAGCAAAAAGGCTAACTATCTATAACATTTTATTGGACAAAACTATCTGAAGTCCAAAAATAATTCTCTTGAAATGTACAGTTTAAAGGGGTTCTATTATGATTTTTTACATTTTCAATTTTCTTCAGTGTGTCGTGTTGCTGTTTGAGCATGAAAAAGGCCTGTAAAAGTTACAAAGCATAAAGTCACTGGCCTGGTTGAGTTGCTTTAGTAGTGTGTTCAAACTCACAGTTATGGTAAGTGGTGTGACATGTCCGAAACACGCTCAAAGCAGTTGACCAATCACAACACACTGATCCAGCATTATAAACTGACTGGGAAAAGAGGTGATGGAAAAATGCAAAATAGGTGAAAAATACGTGTTTTTTGAATATTGAAGAATGAAAACTACACCCCTAAAACATGAAAAGTACACCCCAAAAAGGGCAGAATAAGTCCCCTTTAATGCGGTGCATTTGAAATACAAGTTGCACTTTGGTGAAAGTAGCGGCACTGATTTAAGAGGAAGAACTTAGTCGAAACTTCTCAGAGTTTACCATGCTGACATCTAACAGCGCACTACACAACCAGCATCCCAAAATCCTCTCTGAGAGGTAGCACCCCCTAAATGCATCCCCTGACAACCATTCCAAATAAAGCTAAATAAAAAAACAAAAGAAAAAAAAATTAGTCATTCATCCAGATCCATCTTGAGAAATTTGCACGTAACAAACATACGTATCTATGTCTCTCTCTCTCTCTGTAGACAGATTGTGTGTTTCAGATGGGCGTTGCCTCTTAACCTGTGGAAGATTGTGATTGGACCTGCTATGCACCTGACCTGGATATAAGGACCGCCCCAAACACTCAATGAGGGCCCTTGAGCCTCGTTGACTTCGTGCTTCATGCCATTGTGGTTCGCATTCGTACATTCTGATTGTGCTTCTCTTTACCTTTTGTTCGTTTCGCCATTATTTAATTGAGTAAGAGTGTAATGCCAGAGAGGCTGTTAGTAATTAGTGAAACTGAGTGTTTGTTGATTGTAATCCTACTTCTGATATTCTCCTATATCTGACTATTGCCTGATTGACTATGCCTTGGATACTTGTCGACCTGATACTTTGTAAATAAGTGTAAATATTCTTGTACGTATATACATGTTTACCAGATTAAGGGATGTAGGAGGTTTGATGCCAATTTATTTGTATCTCTTTTTCACGTTGTTTATGGTTATGGGAGTTAGGCAAGTTAAACTGTATTTTTATTTTTTTTATTTTATTTTGCTTAAGGTCATTTAGGTTCTAAAAAGAAGACTTTGTTTGTTATTTTGACCTTGTCTGCCCCTGACGCTAAACCCTTCATGGTAAATAAAGCTCATTTTATTTGTCATCTCTCTGGTAGTGTGACTCTCTTCCTTTTTCTGTTGCGGCTGACGTGTGTGTGTGTGTGTGTGTGTGTGTGTGTGTGTGTGTGTGTGTGTGTGTGTGTGTGTGTGTGTGTGTGTGTGTGTGTGTGTGTGTGTGTGTGTGTGTGTGTATGTGTGTGTGTGTGTGTGTGTGTGTGTGTTTTTTTTTAAACCTGGAGTGGCCACTTAACAAGCTCCAAATGCAACAAAACTCAGCTAACACTCACAATAGCATGTTCAGACAGTGTGGAATGAATGCTAAAAATAGCTGACCTGCATCTGTAATGCAACAGACATAATCATCTCATGGCCCTTGATCTGGTGAAAAGTCACCCATTCAAATCAAGCTTTGAATTTGGGATTCAATTCAAAAACAAAATGCAGCAGAGCTGTAAAATCAGATACACAAATTAATGAAGCATCACTTCTGTCAGTGGAGCGTAAAAGGGAAAACTGACCTGTTATCATGAATCCTCTAGGGGAGTGCGAGATGAAGTGTTTAGGGTAATGTTTGTGGAGCCGGTAGTCTTTCTCGCTCCGTGACCGAGTGCGCTCAGAAGCCCGGTCCGAGAATTCGGAACTGGGCCAGGCCCTGCGCAGAGTGGTGCTGCGTGTTTTTTTCATGATGAGCCCGGATAAACGCAGCGTGCCGGCACCAGCTCTGAGATCACACCACCACGGTCACACTTCGGACATGGCAGGACACGGCTCTATCCACCTCTTTCTTCTTCCAACAGTCAGGAAAATGCACACACACGAAATCACAAATGCTCGGGTTGTAAAGCGGTTGTGGAATCCCTTAGGAATGGTTTCGGGTCCTCCCGATCCTGAATCCGTCAGCTGCAGATGCATCCAGCGACGCATCACCCTCCACGCACCTAATCCTGGCTTACGGTTTCTGGCTTCACGTGCAAACAGAGGCACACATGCAAACTACTCTCACATGCTCAGCGATTGTAGCGGCATGTGGATGGAAGACGAGGAGGTGTGTGGGAGTGGAGGGAGGAAGGGTAAGAGGGGACTCATGTGGGAGAGATGGAAGGAGGGGGATTTCAGAGGGGTCGGAGTGGGGGGCTGCAGGGTTTTTGCACCGTGAGAAGAACCCTAGATTCAGACAAAAGATCAATTCAGCCAAGCTTCAATCCACTAGTGCACAGCCGTCGAGACAAAAGAAACCCCCAAAAACAAATTAGACTTTTAAGACCAGAAACCACAACGGAGACGAAGTCTCAGGCTGTTGTCTTCGTGTGCAGGGCAGGGGTCCTTCAACCATGCAGAAGTTACAAGGGGGGGAGAAAGGGTATATATATATATATATATTTTGGAGACACAAGATCCAAGTCCTCCCCCTTCTCTGATTCAAATCCAATCCTGGAAAAAGACCGCTCAATCTGTTAAGAAAAATAACATGTCACAGAGAGACATCCCACTTGGGTGCGTAGAAAGACTTGGGAGATTTCTGATGCGTTTCATAGTCTGTGACCAAGATAAACACTGACGCGAATACAGGCGTCCAGAGTGAAAGCACGTAGAAGAACAGTCCGTCTTCTAGTCTTTCTCCAGACTGTGTTGTCTGACTTTCCTCTCCGCATGCAGCTCCTGCTTTCGGCACCGCACGCTAATGGTTTGAGGAGATGTCCCTCTTCAGACTTGTTGATCCAGTCAGGGTGAGCTTCTCACCACAAAACCTTCAGGGGTTTCTCTCGCCATCTCTTTCTCACTTTCTGGCAGTCCGCCTAGCCTATAGAAACACTGCGCTTTATTTACATACGCTGGCTCGCAAGCTCCCCAGACAGCCAAACCGTTGCAGTAAAGAGTGTGAGAAATGAGGACGAGGAGTCCCCTATCTGCAAGCGACGAATGACAAAAGAGTTGAAGCGGTGCCTTTTCCAAAAGAACTTATTTTCTCAGTCTCTTCTCTCACTTTTTATACCAAAAATCCTCCTTCCTCCAGGCAGAGTCACTCACAATTCCCACTCGTTCCTGTCAGTCGAAGCACCAGCTGCAAGAGAAATTCCTCTGGAATGCAATTAAAGAGATCCCTCCACGGCAGTGCGAGCGGGAAAAAGAGGTTCGGGGAGCAGTGTGAAATGGTGAATGGAGATCTCTCCCTCTCTCCCTCCTTCCCTCCCTCCCTCCCTCCCTCCCTCGCTCGGTCACGCTGTCATCCCTCCCTACCTCTCCTGACAGGAGCGCAATAGCGCAGCTGTTTGAGAACACAGCCAATCCCTCCATGGCAGAAAAAGGAGAGAGAAAGCGACAGGATCTCTCTTTCATGCACTGCAAACATACATTGCATTATTTAGTCAGAGCTGCAGAGGGGAATATGACAATCACAGCGATACACACAAAAAGAACAATGATGTATATTTACGAGTGAATATTATCCAAGGATATTAGTTCCAAATTGCATTAAAAAGGTATAAACATGATTAGAAATAAAAGGGTGTTTCAATAAAAAGGGTGTTTTTTCAACTTAGGGCACTTTTTATGTCCCAGGGATTTTAATTAAAAATAAAACAATAGAAATAAATATTTTTTTGTTTGGTGAAGGTCACATTAAAACAGTCTCAGACACTTTTTATCATGCCTTTATTTAATTTTAAAATGATTATTTTTTATCTTGAATGATTACCATGCTTAAGACTGCTCATCTAAAACAATTATTTGTTGTTGTTATTAATTTCATCATCATTAAACGTATATAAAACATTTCTATATTCGATTTATGAAAAAAAAGTAAAAAAAAAAAAATGTGTTCACCATTTTTACCACAATAGTGAAGAGAAAATTATGGCATGTAATTTCCAAACAAGCTGTAGCCTACTTACACATATAAAATTATACACATACATACATATATATATATATATATATATATATATATATATAAAAACACACACACACATAAAAAATATTCTTTACGCATTTACTGCATTAGATATACCTACTATATAATAGAATTAATTTAAGGCATGACTATATATTTTTAGGTATTCATTTCTGTATTTTTGTAAACCGTAATTGCCATTTTTTTTAAATCTTTTTTTCCTTTATTGTTTGTTTTCTTGTCTTATTATTTTCTATTGTATTGTTGTTAAAAAATTAAAAAAATAAATAAAAATAAAAAATCCACAAGAGCAGTACCCTCAAAGATACACCATGTACCGTACCGATCCCTACTGTACTGCCACGTTGACAAACTGTTTTACTTCTAAAAGGTAACATTTTGTTAGTACACAAAATAAACTAGTTAAAGTGTTTATTTTCTGAAAGTCCAACAGTGCACACTATTAAGTAAACACCCTAAAACACCATTTATACTGGATCTCCTGAAGACACTGTGTGCGTGAGATGCTTCTCCATTTTGTTCAGTATAATTTGGCCCTAGTTTTCCACAAACTGTATTTAACAAGGCTGCTCTTGCTCTCGGTCTCGTTCCCGCTCCTCAGGGCAGATCATTAATCAGAGGGAGGACTCCCTCTCTGTCCGGCCAAATGAGCAACGAGAAACTAATGTTTTTCCAATAAGCCACAGATCAAAGGTCACCCGTCCATAAAGCAGACTTCCACCATCTTTCTCATTAATATCAACAATCTGTGCCCACGGCTTGCTGCAAACAAATTGACATCAGCGTTTCCTGAATGAAATCAAACAGACTATTATGATTCAAAGAATGGAAGAAATAATTTGTAACTATTTATGATGAACCGAACGGTGTCTTTTGAGCTTTGGAAATGGTTTGCAGGCCGAGGGTGTTGGGTTACAGAGCTCTTAAATGTAACACTACAGACTCATGGAGAGCAGAAACCTGCTGTAGGTCAAACTCAAACCTTGGCTCACTAGTACAGACTTTGCAGGAGTCTTGGCAAATGCAGTTTACAACTTTCCATGAGGTCTGGACAGTTTCGAGGAAGACAACACTCCTACTGTAACTAGATTTATCTAGTTGGATGTAGAGCATGGAGCTAGCAACACCAAGCCCATGGGTTCGATTCCAAGGGAATGAATACGTAGAACGCATTGCAAGTCCCTTTGGATAAAAGCGTCAGCCAAACACGAACATAAATGTATCTTTCAGATTGTCAGCATTTGCATTTAACATTCTCTGACCAATTGCAACCCATCAACACCAACTGTTTTTCCTGGACATCTTGGCACGACAGTTTCACCGGAAAGCCCTCCGCTGTCATTTCATGCCTTGCAAACCCTTAACGCTTCATTCCTCCATGGCTCTCAGTGTCTGGTTATCTCCAGCCCGGTCCACGGTGCCAGTTCTCAAGGTCTGAGTTCACATTTCCTGGGTCTGTTGTGGCTCATATTTCTTGTTGTGTTATGTCAGGGCCGACGGTGGTGACAGGAATGCAGACGAGGACCAACCGAGCACGTCTTTCCTTCCAGAGAAAGCTGACAGTGTGACCCGCTGAGGGTGTTAGTGATCTGTAGCGCAGTCTGGTGTAGCACAACACATGGGGTGGCGAGTCTAAGGGGGCGCAGCCTAAAAACAATAAATTGATAAAAAATAATGATAATCGATGATGAAATTGGCAACAACAAAGGTGGGTCTTTGCATTGAGCACTGAGAACCGCAGTTATTGATGTCAATACAGGCATAAATACATGTAAAAGTAGTGAAAAATATTTCTATGCAGAATAAGAAAAGTTTGATTACCATTCAAAAGTTTGGGCGGGGTCAGTAAAAATATTTTTAAAAAATAATAAAAATTAGGCTATTCAGTAAGGACACATTCAACTGATCCCAAATGACAGTTAAGACTTTTGCATGCTTACAAAATATTTTGACTTCTATTCCATTTATGTTTATCTAAGAATCCAAAAAAAAAAACAAAAAAAAAAAAAAAAGTATCATTGTTTTCATAAAAATATTAAGCAGCACAACTGCATTCAATATGGATAAGATATGCACCAAATCAGCATATCAAAATGATGGACTTGCTGAAAATTCAGCTTTGCCACCAAGTACCAATAACATTTTCAAATATATTTAAATAGAAGTTATTTTAAATTGTAATATTTTATACTTTTGAAACCATAAATGCAGCATTGGTGAGCCTAAAAGTCTTCTTTCAAATATGATAATTTAGTCTCACATAATTCCCATCTGATTTAGCACCATTACCATCTAATAGTATAACTTGACCATAATTCCACTACGCTGGAATGCTTCCTCTAAGAAAAGTCATTTAAAGTGTCTCTTCATTTCAAGACAATGTCATTGGGTTCCATCGAACCACTGTCAGTTTGTTCCTGTCCTCTACGAGTGACTGATCCCACACTTGTACAAGGCTCCTGCGGGTTTTTTTACTCAAGAAGTTCATTGCACGCACCCATGTAGCAGCCAGACCCCCCAATGCATGAGAAAAACATGTTCTGAATTATCAACCCTACCCCCCACTTCCAAACCATACTGTTTTCCTTCTCTCTCACCTTCTTTTCTTCCAGGATCATCACAATCTCCTCCTCCCTCCTCTCAGCACCCCATACTGTAAGACACACACTGCTGATACTCCCACGCCAAACAATCCCAAACACGCCTTCATTAGTGAGTGTCAGAAAGCGCTCCAAGCTACACAGACAGCTCTGTTTGCCCATATGTAGGCCATTCCACCTTCAAAAATACCACAAATCACTCTTATGCTCACCATTGTAATGAGACAATTGGACAAGCTCTTCTCTGACGATAGGAATTAGCGTGTTGAAACTAAGTTGCCTCTTATTCAGCCTGAACATGCAATCACATGTACATCATGACTTTGGACTACAGATTTCAAAAGCACCAATGCTCCAAATCAAAGTATAATTAACAAGAAAAAAAAAAGAAAACCACGCATCTGCTGTGAATTTCATTTTTTGTTGAATAATTTAGAAAACCCCTCAGTTTACTTCATTCAGAAATACTTGAAAACTACATATGTTAATATTCCCTTCATATTTACCTGTAAAGGAAATAAATAAATACATACACATTAGGGTGTATGTATTTATTTATACACCTTTTCTTTTAGTTTATTTTTTTGCTGTGGTAATTCAGTTGCACTGGCTTTGAGAAAGAATGCAAACAGTCAGACACTTTAATCCCAGTTAAAGTCATGTGAAACCCTATTGTACTTTCTTGATCTGGGCACTTTGACTCGGTAGTGTTACTCAATGCCGCTCCTAGGGACCCACAAGCAATGCATATCTTCGATGTACTCCTTATCTAACTTGTATTCCTGTGATTCAACAGCTCTTCGGTACATGTCCACTGGTGTGGAAGAAACCCGCTCAATACCACCCAAAACGTTCTGCTGCTTTAAAGAGTGTCTGTATAGAGCAAGCGTGGTCGTCTTCAGCATGGTTAAAGGAGAACTCCGGTCAATTTTAACATTGAGCAAATTTTTCTGTAAATTTGGAGTGCTGTCAGTACAGAGAACAACGACAAAAATCGGCGTTGCCTACACAGTGTTATTTTCTTTTTTAAATTTGCACCCTGTTGACTTCAATGGGGCAAGTTTTAAACCTGCTTTTAGCCTCTTAACATCCTTGATGTGTCATTACAAGTGCACAGACATGTGAGTGGTGTTATTAAGAAGTGAACACGGTCAATCTGACTGCAGTAGATGTGAAAGATATGAATAAAAATGTTTATTCAGCCAGCTCACATACCTGTATTTTCTTCCTGTTTTCGGTCGAAGTCCAAAGTAGTCAATTATCGAGTTGGGAGAATGGGATCTCATACAGCCTGGCCGCGCGCGCGAACTCGATAATCGACTACTTTGGACTTTGACCGAAAACAGGAAGAAAATACAGGTATGTGAGCTGGCTGAATTAACATAATTTTTATTCATATCTTTCACATCTACTGCAGTCAGACTGACCGTGTTCACTCTTAATAACATCAGGCACATGTCTGTGCACTTGTAATGACAAATCAAGGATGTTAAGAGGCTAAAAGCAGGTTTAAAACGTGCCCCATTGAAGTCAACAGGGTGCAAATTTTAAAAAGAAAATAACACTGTGTAGGCAACGCCGATTTTTGTCGTTGTTCTCTGTACTGACAGCACTCCAAATTTACAAAAAAATTTGCTCAATGTTAAAATTGACCGGAGTTCTCATTTAATGATTTGCTCTTGAGAGCACTGGACAAAGTCACATGATCATTTAAGACAAAAAAAAAGCATTATGATTAGGAAATAAATATGTGCATTTTAAACTGTAAAATATAACTTTCCACTTACATTGTTATTCTGATGATATAGGCAAATGTGTCACAAAAGTAGACCAATATTTGAACACTATTCCATGTGTCAATTTAGTATACTTGTTAACCCGGCCACAGCCTAGCTACAATGAAAGAATAAGCTGGAAAGTCCTGCTGACACACATAGCAAAATGTGCATGAGAATCTAGAGCATGACTGAGAAACACTGATCTAAAACCATCTCCATTAGTGGCCTTCTACACAATCTGACCAGAAACAACCAGCAGTAACGTCTGTTTACAAGAGTCCATGTTAGATGTAGAGTGTATTATGAAGACAAGCTGGGAAAAGCACATTGCTCTCGATTCTACTGACAAAGGCTGAATGTTTTGGATTATAATGTTGGTCTGAGGACATTTCTGAAAAACGCAGTGTTATTTAAATGGAATGTGTTCTTTCCCTCATATTTCAAACTATAAGCCCTTAAAGGGGCCATATCATGGAAAACAGAAATGCGCTTGCTGTTTTGAAATAAAAGATTTTGATGCACTATGTAATATTTACAACTCAAAGTTTCCTCCCTAGTTAATCCAGAACATTTATTTAAGCAATAAGCAAATTATCATAACTGCTCACATTTGCATGTTTCAAATCAGTTATTAAACTGTCCCAATGTAGTCAATAATTTCATCCCTTAAAACTGATCTTTGATCACCAATAGGGCAAATTTAAATGTGTTTTTCCTATAAACATTTTTAATTGCCTTAAAATAGCTTGATTATAACTACACTCTTGCTTAATTTAGTAAAAACTGGATCCATGAATCCGCAAATGAGCCCTGCCTCCACTCACTCATACAGGCTCGTCTACAAGTTGATGTATCAGAATGGTAATGTGTTTTATGTATCGCTCTCTACAACGTCAGACACATGAAGGTAATTAATATAAGCCTTTGGCTTGACTAAATTATCAAACAGCTAATAATGTGTTGCTATGTTACACAAACCAAACCACGTTCACCATCTCAGAGTCAGACAGCTGCCTTCTAACAATCAGCATCCTCAGAAACACTCAGAACAACTCAGAACGTCAGTGGAGAAAGGCATATAGTTCATCACAACATCGTAAAATACATCATATACATAACTCAACTGCAATATTGCTAAATGTACCCGATTTTTCATATCAAAAAGAAAAATATACCTGGATCTCCAGGCTTATAATGTTTTTTAGACTTTTTTTCACTGCAGTTTTAAATAGAAAATACTCAGCAATGGTGTTGACTTATGACTTTGCACAGGGTTCGTCTTAAAGACGAATGCGTTTACATATAAACAACATTAAAAACTTGATTTTCACCACAATGTGCAATACATGTGGATGTTGTATGCAGAACAGGAATGAAGAGTGAAGAGTCCTGAGAAGAAAGTGCCAATGCCAAACTGCTGCCAATGAGGCCAAGCCTCTTGACTCCTGCTGTAGCCTAATTTCAGTAAAAATGAGCAATTATAGCCTGCCATTAAATAAATAGCCAGCGCAAAATTACCTCTGCCAAACCACAACTCAATGGCCTCAGTCCAAACCCAAACCATACAGGAGGAACTTCAACATTCATTAGGTACCTGAGCTCAGCATTTGCACTGTTCTAGACAGGTCTGTGGCTCTCTAGGGATGGCAGACTGATGTGTTTAAAAGTTGTGGATGTGAAATAATGTGATCACACTGTAAAGATTAAAGAGAAAATGGACTAGAGGTGGTTTCGAATGACATGCCGCTCAAAGTACATTAGAGCTGCGTGATTGTGCTAGTAGGTTTAAAAAGGTTTAACCACTTTAAAGGGGTAACATTTTTTTTTATTTAATTTTCTACTTTTTTTTTGGTGTGTAATGTTGCTGTTTGAGCATGAAAAAGGTCTGCAAAGTTACAAGGTAAAGTCATTCCAAAGGGGGTTATGCTTTATACCAATAAGCACCGTTTCCGAAGCTATGCGTGACAATTCATCGGTTTGTAGACCTCTAGCTGCAACAATGTCAAATGTGGAAAATAATGTGTTTAACATTCAAGCATAAAAACCTATTCTAGTATACCTCAAAAACATAAATCAATACTTTGTCTTTTAAAGGGGACCTATTATGTCTTTTCGATGTTCATTTCCCTGAAGTACACAGATTTCTTGCTCTAAAAACGGACGGTTTGCGACAGTACCTTTGAGACTTAGTTTCAACAAACATTGGGTTTCTGCATGGCGCTCTGTTTTTTTTTTCCTTTCACCCATACACACATTCTACAGACACCCCAAACTCTTTAATCTAATTTTCATATGACACACACCCTATATTAAGTCAAGCTGCACACATTAGGATCTCACCGTTTCCATTTTCCAGGCACAAAAAGTTCAGATGATCTCAACAAATCACATACATCTTGGCATTCTGACATGTGTTTGGCCATCCCAGAGTTCTTGTCTTCTGGGGAAACTTTTATCGCTCTCACTCCCTGAAACCACACACAAACTATCTGTAATCCTGTTCTACATCTTTCAACAGGCTGGACTATTACAAAAGCATGGCTTTAACAGAGAAACTGAAGCTGCCTGACAGGTTTGTTAAACGCAAAATAAAATTGAGAAGTTATATTTTGCATAAATATATAGTTTTCTTGTTACTGTAATACATTTAAGAAAATCATTCTGTTCAGTTTTATAATTCTTGTCATTAATAAAAATTAGCATGCGTCAACTTTCAAACTCAAATTACATTTATGTAACACTCAGAAACTGTTTAATATAAAAGGACTATCAATTCAGACATGCATGTAAATAAAGTAATTTTCAGACAGACTAGGCTACTACATCAAAAATAGAAAGGCGGCGAACGCCAACTGAACAGCCGCTTCCAGTTTGGACAGCTCTGTTGATTATAATGGGAGCGATCTAGTTTCACTCGCGTCTGGTGTAGACACACGTAACCCAAACTTTTTTGACAGATGCAAGTACTCAAGCTTGTTTGTTGTCGTCACCTAGGCTACAGCTGCTTTTTAGGCTTATAATAAGCTTGTATATGAAGGCCAATTCACATTGCACTAACGGACACTTGACAGACGCCAATTCAACATGTTCAATTGGAAAAAACGAGAGCCGACCTCTGTTGGCATTTGTCAGCGTCTGTCGGTGCAGTGAGAATTTGCCTCTTTAAGGGAGTGTTTAAAGTTAAACTCCAACCAAACATTTAAGTTCTATCATGATTTACTCACCCTCATGTAGTTTCAACCCTGTATGACTCACTTTTGTGGAACACAAAGATGATATTTTGAAGAATACTGGTAACAACATGGAGCCCATTGATGTCCATTATATCCACAGAAAAAAACATTTCTTAAAAAAAAAAACACTTAAGTTCCACAGAAGAAAAAAAGTTGAGTAAATGACAATTTACATTTTTGGGAAACCTTAAAACCCATTCCTCTTTGTTTCCCTCTAGAGGACAGGATGAAGACTTTCACCCTTGTAACAGGGTAACAAACCGCAGAAAGCCAAAACTGATTTGCGGGTCAGATCTAATGATTTAACTACATGAAGGGTCGCATGAAAAAAGAAATGCATATTTTTTCTGATTTTGGGTGCTTATTTGTCCTGAAAATAATCTCATCATGCAAAATGTCATGATGGTGCTAAAGTAGAACCAGAAATATAGATCTGTTGATGGCATGTTTTTTCACAGCTTCCATGAGGCGTCTTTCTTTTTTTTGTGCAATTTTGCCTGTTAGCACAAACATCACAGCAGCAAAAAAAACAAACATTTCAGTGATGTCAAACCTAAAAAGAACTAGAACAGAGCAGAAATCTGTCAATTTTCTCAAAAATAAATAAATAAATTTTTCAGAGAATACAAGATGAATCATTACAAATACAGCATAACTAAATAAATGGGACGTCAGATCAGCCTGCGAGATCAATAGCTGTGAAAGTGGTGGTGAACTCGGTTCGAACTCTGGCTCAGAGGCGGCGCTGAATTTATGCAACTAGGTCGCCTGTGCACGAACGACAGCTTCAGTCAGGCACCCTGCCACCGAACGTGGGCCCGCTCGCTCCTCGCTGCTTCATTAGGGAGCTCGGCACAGCAGTTTCAAACAGAATCCATCATGTGAAGTCAATTGAAATCCAAGCAATTAAAGGGAAACCCCTCTGCTCTTCAAAGGCACCGGGAATGAGCAGGAACAGATATCTCTATTGCCCCCCTGCCATTTCACAGCCGAAAGATGACCGCAACGTCTTTGTTGAGTTGCTCGCTCATAATCATCACCGTAGAATCAATGTATTCTGGCTTCAAGCGTACAGAGCACTGCTTTCATGGTCTGATTGTAAAGCACTTTGGTCCAAACCTTCAGCGTGGCACCGTGGCGTTAAGTTAAGCACTTGGCTGGCATTTATATACGCCGTGTCTCTCCATGGGGCCTCGTAGCGATCCTCGCCAAGGCTAATCATGGTTTAGCAATGAGCGCAGTGCCGAAAGTTTTATCGTAGAAGTCTTAATGAGTGCACCATACATTTGGCGAGGCCAATTTGAGCAGTGTCCAAAAAAAAAAAAAAAATCTTAAATGAGAGTCCTGTCTTTCTCTTGAATCATTCATTGAGATTCAGGATCGTCTGAGATACGGTCATCGATATGTTGTGATCTCCACTGCTTTTATTCAACAGCGGTGCAGCATATGGGCATTGGCCCGCAGCCCGGAGAGGAAACTTCATCATGATTTGAGCAATATAATATTTGAGTAATTTATTCCTGGGGTCCAGGGCCAGACTCGCATCCAGGGTTGATTTAAGAGTCCCTGCTTTGTTGTAACTCTCGGCAGACATTCTGGAAGAGGGCAATTTCAGCTCAGCTGTGTGTAGTTTGGAAACACACCATCATGGCAGAATAGAATAAAATGAAAGAAAATAAAGCCTTTTTTAGGCTCAGATTTAAAACAACACAGCTCGGTTTCATAAAAATACAGCTTAGACATGTGCAAACGCTTAAAACGTGAGAAATTGTTTTATATCGCCTAAAATGCACTAAGCAATAACAGAGGCATACATATTTTCATTATGTTAGACTTGACAGAGTATTTGAGGAATTAATGGAAGCGTTCACCCAAAAATGAACATTTTGTCATCATTTACTCACCCTGGTGTCGATCTGACCGCTTATTTTCTTTCATCAAAGAAACACAAAAGGAGATGTTCTGCAGAGTTCAGAAGTCACTGGATTAGGTCAGTATTAGATTTCTTTTCACACTAAAATTTATATTACAGTATTAAAATTTAGAATAATTAATTTAGTATTTTTAAAATGTATGCAATTCATTCCTGTGATCAAAGCTGAATTTTCAGCATCATTACTCCAGTCTTCAGTGTCACATGATCCTTCAGAAATTATTCTAATATGCTGATTTGCTGCTCAAGAAACATTTATTATCAATGTTGAAAACAGTGCTGCATATTTTGGTGGAAACTGATTCAGTTTGTCAAAAAATCCACACAAAAAAAAAAAAAAAAAATAACTTCAAAAGAATAGAAATCTTTTGCAACATTATAAATCCCTACATTTACATGTGAACCAGTAATGCATTTTTTTGGTACAATAATCAGAGTAAGAACTTAATCGCAGTAAGATATTTAAATGACAAGCAAAACTCTAAGCTCCAGTTTACATGCTATTTTCATTATTCGCTAAGAAGTGTGGTATTTACCACCATTTGTCACATACCCCAGTGCATAACACAAATTATGTAGTGCTCGCATACAATAGGTATATAACAGTTTTAAGTCTAATATAAAACACTTCTATGGACATATTGGATATTATTCGGTGCTGTGATGAACATACAGTAGCAATGGTGCCGTAACTGAGGTTGCCTACGATGCCGTCACGTTCTTCGCACCATCTCAAGATGAAGATGAGGAGCAGAGAGTTGTGTTGACAGAGTTTAGCAATTATGGTTATGAGCTTAAATCGCATTAGATCAAAGTATTTGTTTACATGAAGCAAAGTTTAATCACGATATTGACAAAATCCCATTATAATCGGATTGTAAACGTAGTCTTTACTGTCACTTTTGATTTACAATTTAATGAATACTTGCTGAATAACAGTATTAAAAATCTTCCTGAGCCCAAACTTTTGAAAGATAGTGTGCTGTATACACAATGTATATATAATAAATGATATATATATAAAAATGTATATTTTATGTTATATAAAATATATATTTAATATTTATATATTTTAAATAAATAGGAAACAAACCGAAAAATTATTTGAAGTCAAATGTGACATGAACAGCATTTATTTGAAATGGCTCCATGGTCACTTTTGATGAAATGAATGCATCCAAAAAAAACTCTTTCTACATTTTCAAACACAAAAATATCTAATAGGTACAATAGAACTGGAATAGCTACCTTTATGATACTTTATTATTTAATGCTTTTTAGCCTTGATCATCCATGCTTATTTTAAAGCAAAGAGCGACACTGACATACTGCCTTCTGTTGTTTTTCACAGAAGAGAGGAAATAATTGAAGGTTTGAACGAGGTAAAAACTGACAAGATGAGCATTATTTTGAGTGAGCTTCTCATTTGTTGCATTGTTTCTTATCCAGGAGATGGATGATAAAGATTGATCTGCCAACACCCTGCAGCAAACTGGCAACCTGGACATTTAAAAATAGCTGTAATCAATGCTTTAATCAGCTAAAATAACAAGTCATCTCACACACACACACACACACACACACACAGATGGTGTGTGTGACTAGGGTGTGTTCAAACAAGCTGAAAAGCTTTTCATATACATTCTTTTATTTAATGAGGGTACAAATCCCAGCTACGGATTGTGTCATTGTTGTGATAGTCATTACTGTATAATCATCATTATCAAAAGACAGGCTGCTCTTTATACTGGCACAAAAGTGCTGGAATAATGAAAACCTGATGATTTTGCTCTCACTCACTAGAAGGTGATTTGAGAACGCACAACGTTCAAGCTCAGTCTAACTGGCTAAATTATGTTAGCCTATTAATTTTATGAGTCATGGTGGATATTGTCTGGGAAAATGCTAACTGCTTCATCTAGAATGGCCAAGACATGGACTAGAATTAAGTAGCATTTGAAATATGCCATTTCAAAGCGCCTTGCAGATGACAGCCATATAGACAAGCAAGCATGCCCTTAGCAACACCCTCACAACCACCTAGAACATCTTAACCTACACAGACTTTTCTGACTTCGAAAATATAAAGATCTACCTCTTTCACAACACTACCTATTTTCCTGGGCAAGAAATCATCTAACCCTCCAAATTTGGAGACCACCCTGAACTTCTAGGAAAGAAAGAGACAGAGTAGTAGTGAGGACACAAAGTGTGAATGTGATCTGGCCTGCCTGAGCGGCCCATTCATAACTCCAGGTCACAAGGCAAAAGAAAAAGAAATCTGAGCCAAGAATTTAAAGCTTTGTTTTTCTTCTGTGAGAGAAGACCTGGGCTTGAGTTCCGGAATCATCTGGCCAGTGTCCCCCGTTCCGCAGTTTCCATAGAGCTCACAGAATGTCTTCCAGATGACATAAGAGCTGAATGGAACCCCATTGGAGCGACGCTGAATGAAGGGACTAGGCGACAGAAAACATTCATAAAATATTAGCAACGATTTTCCTGGTTAAATAAAATTAAGCAGCAGCATGAATCATAATATTTGTATATTATTTCTTAATGCTTTACCAAACTTTCTGGCCTCAAAATATTGTTAAAGTTGGTAAGTTTGAATAATTTATGTGAATCAGTTCTAAACTCAAATCATTTGCATCAACACTAAAGAACTGTTTGTTCACAGAAGTCTCTACTTGCTATTATTTTATAATAAATACTAAAATACACACTACCATTCAAAAGGAAGAAAGATTCAAGTAAGAATTTAATAAATTAGTCAATTTAGCAAAATCACATGATTAAATTGCTAAAAGTGACCATTGTTACAAAAATATCTTGATCAAATAAATGCTGTTCTTTTGAACTTCCAAGCATGAAAGTTTCCACAAAAACATTAAGCTGCAAAAATGTTTTCAACATGTAGAATACAAAATGTTTCTTAAATCAGCATATTAGAAATTTCACATCAAATAAATATAGCCTTGGTGAGCATATGAGCAAAACACCTTACTGACCCAAAACTCTTGAAAAGGTAGTTTTTTTTTTTTAAATTGCAAAACAAAAAACAAAAAAACAAAAAAACTGTATATTCATTGAAACATAATTTTACTAGGCAGTAGTACACACAACAAAATAATTAAATATTCTGTCCAAATTTAGTGGAGGGAAAAAAGTATGGAAAAATGCTTGAGTATTTTAAATTGTAAACAAAAATAAACACATAAATTGTGTTGTAACCTCATGTGTCACAGAAAACAATTTCAACAAAACGCCTGACATGAAAAAGAGGATCCTTCTATACCACAATAGCAAATGGGTCACTTTGGGTTATTTTCTACAACATTTCAAATAAGAGTGTTTACTCAAGAGATTACACAATGAATCTTTTCTGGTAAAAGACATTTCAAGCTTCCCACAAATGCGTTTTAGAGCATATAGTATTAAGCGTCACAAGAATGTTGAAACAGATGGAAATCACAAATGAAAATAGTATACGGGCTGATCTTAGGTACATTCACTTGAATCCAGTTGTGCTGTTGAAAAGCAGAATAAATCCAAACCAGAGCTTCGCTGTCACACATCCATCAAGGCAGATGAAGTGAAGAGAACAAACTATCAGCATGTGATGCATTAGTCCTTTACAATGCATGCTAAACATGGTCTGACATGCCATAATGACTTCATAAATACAGCATCATGTTCCCCCGTGTGTTAGTATTTGTTTTAAACTTTTCTTTAATTCTTTGAGTGAAATGCATTTGTAAAGACTCCACTAAAAACACACCGGAGAGGATGGGAAATGAAAAGAATTATCAATAGGCTAGTCAGAAAGTGACATTTTCTAATCAAATTCATTCAAAACATAATTGTTCCTTGGTGTTTGTGAGATTTTTTTTGGACATGATGCTGCCTGCGCTTGTTCTCCAGATATTTTCCTGGAATATCAGTTACAATGACCAAACTACCGTAACCATCCAATACGAAAGCACTGTCTAACGTCACAGGACAACAATCAGTCACGCAGCGGATTCCTGGTTCCCGTCTGCTGGAATCAGGTCACACTGGACTGTTATTGATTATATAGGTTATGCACTAGAGAAACAAGCGCGCAACAATCTTTAGGATTTTGTCTGTGAACTTCCATTTTTGCGGTAGCCCGGTATATTTCTGGTAATCGGCTGGATTTACTTACTGTGGAGTTAACGAAAGTTTTCATGAGCGTTGTCATATTTGAATAGGATATCATAAAGGTCAGTAGACCGGGACGATTTTAAAATGTGCGCAAGATCTTACCTCCATGCTGTGGCAATACAAACAGGAGAAGACGCTGAAAAGGAGCGGGGCTACGTAAGAGAAATACTATTAATCAAATGAGAGATGGACTCAATGAATATGGAAAGCAATTATTAGGCTATATAATTATATAAGCAGACAGACACAAATGTTGCTTCACTGAGGGTCAAACATAGAAGAGAGTATAAAACACCTACTACTAATAACATCATATATAAAGTATTTGAAGTACTTTGGAAGGAACATTAATGGGATTAAAATTTAGTCATCATTTACTCTCCCTCAAGTTCTTCCAAACCAGTGCGAATATATTTCTTCATTCTTGTGTCAATAAGCTAAATTGTTGATAGGCTCCATTGACTTTTTTTTTTCCCCCTACTATGAAAGTCAATGGGGTCCATCAACTTTTTGATTACTTTTCTTCTAAATATATTGTTTTGTGTTCAACTGAAGAAAGAATCTCTCTCACACACACAGTAAAAAAAAAAAAAAAAAAAAAAAAAAAAAAAAGGCAACCAGCTGCAGGACATTTTTGAGTTCTCTCAACTTAGGGTCATTAGTTGTACAAACTTTTTCATGTTAAATAGTTGAATAAACTATAAAAAAACGAATTTGTCAAACGAAATGTTAAGTTGGATTTTTTACAGTGCAGATTTGGAACAACTTGAGGATGAGAAAATGACCATTTTAATTTGGGTGACCTATCCCTTTAAATGATTATTCCAAAGTACTTCAAAAATACAATAGTAGCAGATGGTTGTCACATTTTGGGCCTTTTATACTAACAAAAAAAATTATTTTGGGGAGAAATTTCCCTTTAATATGATATATACCATGGTAATACCACTGCAATATGTCTTAAGAAGCAAAAAGGAAACAAAGAAAATAATAAAAAAATCTTAACTTTAGGTATAAAACAGGATGAAGACATGATTCTTACAGGACTGGATGAGAGCACTGTAACAGCAGTTTAAAAAAGCTAAATCTTATTGACAATACTGTTATTCTTGTAATGGTGTTGCGATTAAGCTGTGAAAAGTATAAACAGAATCTCCCAACGTAAACTGGACATTCAAATGGTAAAACTAATTATCATACTCCAAAATATGCATTTCTTTTAAACATTATGCACAATCAAGTTTAGCATGCTTCAAGCTTTGCAACAGCAGTCCTGTTAGTCCAACCAGAGATAATGATGAATCTCTATCTGACTCTGCCCTCTAGTGGAGAGAAGCAGACCGACACCACAGCACGCTCATCTCTGAACTCTGACACTTTTAAAAGATTAATATCCTTGTGTTGCAATTTATGTAAGTATTTCTAGAAATATACTCACGATATTTACATTAAATCAGGAGGTCAGTCTGAACTGATTATTTAACAGCCTGAAACATTATCATGCAGATTCCTGGAATTGTAGGCTATTAAACAGGACAGAATGATTGAGAAAAACCAAAACCAGCACTAAACACTGTGTGTGTGTGTGTGTGTGTGTGTTTACATTTTGAAGGGCAATATCTGCTCAAACCACAGTAGAGGAACTATTGACTTCAACCTTAGGTTATGATCATAAAAGAAAACAATATGATTGATTTACATCTTTTAAAAAAGTAAAATAAAATTCTAAATTAATTCTAATAAGACATACTGTAGAGACATGAATATGTACTGCACAGGACTGAGCCACCAATGCAGGTCAACATGAAACCCTATTTTTTATGTTCTACTTTGACTAGCATTAAATCTTAAATATTGGTAATTTAACTTTTCTTTGGAATAATAAAAGTAGGATTAAGACTGAGACTGTTTTGATTTCATGCTGACTTTGCTGTTCACTAGCATTAAAATTACCACTAGCTCATATCTGTGTGATGTTCGCCATCATTCAAATATATACGCTCGCAATCACAATCCAACAGCAAGCAAGAACAGTTTCACCCATACATGAAGCCTCTTAGGTAAATATCCAGGCATTACTATGTATGCAATCACAGGATGTGTTCGATTGCCATGAGCAAGGCGGATTTAGATTAGTGTGCAAAGCACTTGATGAATCTTATCAGTACTGCGCCAGCAGAGGGAGCCGTGCACAACTCGCCTCAACGCTCGCGAGGCTAGCCGGCTTCTGATCCATCTTAAGTGGATGAGAGGAGAATGACCTCACCGCTGGGACTACCACTCTGGTATTTATCAGCTTTGTGGCGGCCTTTTGTCCATGTGACGAGTCACATCAAACTGAGTCACCATCAACCCTGCCTCTCTAGCAAGTCCAGTTATGCAATTCTCCTATATGGATAGTTAAAGCTGAGATATATATATAGATATATACAGAGAGAGAGAGAGAGACAGAGAGAGACAGAGAGACAGAGAGACAGAGAGACAGAGAGACAGAGAGACAGAGAGACAGAGAGACAGAGAGACAGAGAGACAGAGAGACAGAGAGACAGAGAGACAGAGAGACAGAGAGACAGAGAGAGAGAGAGAGAGAGACATTAGTATTAGTCCAGTTAAGTTACGGATTACCAGCCTAATCCACAGTGATACTGTAATTCCTAATTCACCTAAATCAAGCCTGTCAAAACCTGTTATTAAATATCATTATGGTTCAATATTATGCCATATTTTTAAGCAATCTGACCAACATCCATCTCTCCACGAATGCATGACTGCATGTATGAATGTATGACTCCGACAAACCAGGCACTTTGGAATGTGTTTGACTGGTGTTAGTCATCCATAAATCACCAACTAGATGTCATACCGGTATAGCTACTGCAACCCGCATCTAACCACATCTGAAAAGATGCCAATCAACAGCAGTTGCCATGTCAACACAGGCCAAACAGAATGGAACAACGTGAAAATGAGTTTAATCTACTTTCCTCAAACGCGGACCTTCACTGATACTAAAATCCCCGAGCCTAAAGGGGCGATTCTCACAGAACCTCTAAAAAAAAAAAAATTCTGGGTCATATTTCACTCTAAAATCAAAGAAAAAAGAAACTAGATTCCATTTAAAGATAATAATGCCTATTTTAGGATCATTACGATTTTTTTGCACTGTGACATTTTCTCAGCATTTAGATTTAAAAAGCTTTATTTATACACTACTAGTCAAAAGTTATGTTTGTTTCTAGTGACTTCTTGGCCAAAAGTCTTTCTTTACAAAACTAGAATAAAAATAAAAAAAATCATGCAATTAAACGCATGAGGTAAATGCATCAGCTCCTTCATTACCCTGTGATTGGCTTAAACTTTCACAGCAGACTGCTTACGTTCTATCCTTTTAAATATTCATCTTACTGCTTTGCTCACATGCAGCATCAATATGGAAAATGCAATGCAAAGGTAAAACTAAAATGTCTAAAACTATTTTTTTTTAATTCACAGAAATTATATATCATGTGTGTACGTCCGTGCGGAAAAAAAAAAGCGAATTATACTTTGAAACATATAGGCTGAGAAATGAAACTATAAATTTGCTCTAAAGTGCAGGGTCGTCACCGCCTAAAAGAAAGTTTAGTGCTGCTCTTATCCTGTTCTGAGTAGGTTTCTAGTTTCTCTTATAATTACTGAGCTCAGGATTTCAGTGCAATAAAAAGGTCTTGGATCATTGCACAGGAAAATCTTAAAGCAGGGTTAGATTTACGAGCAGAATAGTCAGTTGAGGGCATGGCCTTCTCTCCCCTCCCGGATTCAACCTGTACAGACACACACACACACACACACACACACACACACCTGAGAGAGCTGACTGGAAACAATGCACACAGGTGAGACCACACAACCCTCATTCAGCCACGGGCTAATCAGAAATGTCACACACACACACACACACGGTGTAATGTTGTTAAGACATGCTTGCCTGAGTCACAGTACAATTTTCCAAAAAGTAAGATTTGTCATTTAAAAGCTACCATTTTAAAAAAGCGCATACTACGCATAACTGTACTGCACACCCTAATATTATCTAAGCTTATGATATCACATCATCTAACACTGGCTTTCAGTCTGAGACAATACAAAGAAAGATAACAGCCACATGTTTAACACTTCAGGCTCAAAGTTTAGTGCAAACAAAAGAACTGATGTTTTTTCTACAGTGTTCTGAGTTGTTAGAGATGAAACTGTATCACAATTATTATAGTGACCAAAATGATCACGGTTATCAGTATGATCATGGTATCGTTAAATTTGCAGAAAATGTTCAAAAAATACTGATACACACTGAAATCATTTCTCCAAGTTGTATGAATGAAGTTTTATCTTGAAAACGGACAAGCAACAAATAAAACTGGCAGCACTAAGCACTTGTTGGTTGGGAGACTTATGTACAACATGTTCAAATACCATGTTTTTTAAATGATAAACCTCACATTTCAGCCTTTAAAAGATTAAGAAAAACTATTAAAAAAGAAAGGAGTCAAAATTATTATAGGTATGTGCCCTGTGAATAATTCTAGACACCTTATTCGAATCGTTTACATTTTTTGTACACTTCAAAGTACATAACAGTGCTTAAAACTTAAAGGTGCCCTATAATGTGAAATTGAATTTATGTTGGCATAGTTAAATAACAAGAGTTCAGTACATGGACATGACATACAGTGAGTTTCAAACACCATTGTTTTCTCCTTCTTATTTAAATCTCGTTTTTAAAAAACACCCCTGAAAAACAGGCGAATCTCCACATAATACCGACTGTGACGCAACAGTCGGGGATCACGCCTCCAAAGATTTGCATATCCCAGCCCTCAATGACAAGCACTGCGCAGCCGAGTCATCGGAACAAGCGAGGATCAGAGAGAAAATGGCAGATCATGGAATAAATGCTATGTTCCAGGCTGTGCAGGGGATGTGAGGTATTTTCATACCCTTCCCACAGAAAAGAAATGTCAACAGGCGTGGACGCGTGGTTGATGTTTATATATAATCGGATACCGCAACAGTTTAATTCGAAGTTGTTAGTTTGCTCTGCCCATTTCACCACGGACTTATTTTCGAACCTGGGACAATATCAAGCTTCTCTCAGCGTCTCAAACTGAAGAAGGGGGTAATTCCAACTATATTCCCGCAACCGGTGAGTAGGCTAGTGATTTTATTAAAGATAATTTACACTGTGTTAGATCCAGCGCAAGATCCTAGTACAGTAATAGCAAACTCCAAGTAACGAGCATACATAACTAACGTTAAATAGGCTAATTCTCAGTGAAAAAAGTATACAGAAAGCGGCCAAAGAACAATCCACACAGCGCGAGTTTATCTCTCTTGCCAAACTCGTTATGAAATCAATGACGCTGTTACACTCCACAACGAAGCTCTTACTGTATGCCCATCGTTTGCATTGGTGAAAGCATTAGAGAGAGAAACTGCGTTGTCTCGCGATCAACAGACTGTCATCTGCTTTCTCAATGCTCATCACAGCAACATTTTGTGTGATGGAAATAGATTTAAATACTTTAAAAACATCTCACGATTCGTTAATCTCGATAGCTGTAATAGTTAAAACGTATATAACAGCTGTAATAAAAGTATTCGAGAGAGTTTCACATGTCATATTTCATATGCAAGCATGTCAGCCAATCACAGCAGTGGCCGGTTCTCACAGCAGACACGCCCCTTCAAACAGAGCGTTCAAATCAGAGACTAAAATCAGGCTAGGAAAAATGCCTTTTATTTCTAAATTATGACTATTTTTGATCTAAAAAACATACTAACATTATAAGGGCAACCCAGCAAACATTATAAAATAATAATAAAAAAACATTCTAGGGCACCTTTAAGGTCTGGTTTTCGCTCGACAGTGCAAGCGTTTCACTCGCACTTGCAAACTTAAAAGATGTGTGCGAACTGTAAAACGTATTTAGGAGCACGTGCACAAATAAAAAGATCCACATGTGATTCGTGGATTAATTTCAAGTTTAACTGCCATAAACAATTTATTATTCACACGTGCTTGGTTTTGCTAGATTAAACATTCAGTAGATTTTAAACCATTCCAACGTTAGAAGAGACAAAAAAGTGCTGAAAACGTGCACGCTGTTATCTGTGTGCAGTCGCACACAACCGAGGCACGCACAAAGACAGAGAGGAGCGTTTCTAAATCCATATAGCTTTGTTTTTAAACTCCATTTTCTATCTTCCCTGCCGTTTATATTGCTTAATATAAATTAATCACAATATATGATATTATCTAATATCGTCTGTCACATTGATCTGACATCGCTAGCACAACGAGCTAGCATTTCACTAGCCTGTTAACCTGCCATCTGTGCTTACCGTTTTTGTTCTCTAACGCGCTCGCGCCTTTCACCAGTCCAAACAACTGTGGGGAGTTGAATCATCAGTAAACAAACATGGTCCACATGTACAGTATAGCCTTCTCTGTCAGCGGTTTGAACGCTGCTGAACGGCCTCTGATTGGTCATTGTGTTCATGCGCTCAACATGTCCGATTGGCTACAATGATCAACGCTTCAAAAAATGTCTTGACAGGCCTTGCCCACACAGACACTGGTATTTTTATAACCGTGACTCTTTTTTCCACACGGAAACGCAGTATCAGGTCACTGAAACCGAACATTTTTGAAAACCCCTGCCAGGGTGAACATTTTCAGAAACGCCAGTTGCAGTGTTGTCGTGTTGACAGTAAAATCGGGGGTTTTGCCTTGCGACGTCAGAGTGTGTTTGACGTCAGATTGTGCGCCGCTGACTGGTGTGGCATGCTCTTGACAGCGCTTGATCGCATGTTTTTGCGTTTTCATGTAGACTGAGATTTTTTTTTTAAACCCGAGCATGTGTGGACGGGATTTTTTTTTTTAAACGTAGGAGGAAATATCTGGTTATAAAAATACCCATGTCCATGTGGACTAGGAGCTTACTTACATAGATACACACGGGAGCGTTTGAAAGCAGGCGTCTTATCAGCGGATCAGTCTATCAGTGGATAGATTTTGGATCCGCTGATAGACGCCTGCTTTCAATCGCTGACCATATTAACCCAGTTCTGTCAACACTGCATTGGCTCCCTGTTAAACATCATATACATTTTAAAATCTTGCTGATTACTTACAAAGCACAATGGTTTAGCTCCCCAGGAGCCTACTTAAGCGAGCTCACGCATTAGCCTATAGTCCTTCACATCCATTCCAATCTCAAAATTCTGGCCAGTTGATAATTCCTAGAATATCAAAATCAACTGCAGGTGGTAGATCCTTTTCCTATTTAGTACCTAAACTTTGAAATGGTCTCCCTAGCGTTGTTCGAGAAGCAGACACACTCTGACAGTTTAAAATCTAGACTAAAAATCTCTTTAACCTTCTATTATTTAAATAAATGTTCAAATAATTATTCAGTTAAATGATTGTTAGGGTACATAAACTAGGTCAGCCGGAACCGGGAACACCTTCTATAACACATGGCATACTCGTTACATCATAAGAAAAGTGGCATATACGCTAATATTAGTCTCTGTTTATCCTGAGGTTTACTGTAGTCAGCCGGATCCGGGCCGGAACCAGATCAGATGGTGGACCTGCGCCTAGACACGACCACAACGCATCCCTGAAGTGTCAGCAGAGATTGGGTCAACTAGACTCTCCCCTGGCCTGTGAAGGCCTCATCGACACAACAGCCATCAGCAGTGATCCTCAACAACCTTGTCTCGATACCGGCGTGATGATGCCGATCTTCAACCAGATGGAACTGGATAAATATTCGGAATGTTCCGATCCAATCTGACATCTGATCTGTAATGCTGCCTGAATTATAATCATACACTGTTTGTTCATTGGCCAGAGGAGAACTGGACACCCGACTGAGCCTGGTTTCTCCCAAGGTTTTTTTCTCCATTTTGTCAATGTCACCTGATGGAGTTTTGGTTCCTTGCCACTGTCGCCTTTGGTTTTTGGCTTGCTTAGTTGGGGACACTTAATATTCAACAATATTATCAATCTGCCTGTATTGACACCATTATATGAGAACTGAACTGAGCTGGACGATGACATCAATGTTTTCTCCAGAGCGGCTGTATAGATAAATTATCTAAATTAACAACTTTTTTTACAACAGAAATGAACCATCACTGAAATTACTTAGACTGGACTATGACACTCTTTTTTTCTAAATCTGCTGTACAGCCGAAACAAACTTTGTTGCGTTATTTTCCTGTTATCATTGTAAAGCATGCTTTGAAACAATCTGTATTGTAAAAAGCACTATATAAATAAAGGTGACTTGACTTGTAAAATGTCTACAAAAGTTTTAAAGATCCATTCACAAGCAGCTATATTACACAATGCAATGTATGAAAGGTAATATTTGAAAATGCATAATAGGGGCACTTTAACACTTATGCGGTTTCTCTTTTCTTGGATGATCAGAATTTTCACACGCCATTGAAAACATTACCTATCACTTTCTGAACTCTTTTTCTTGTCTTAAACACTTTAATGTAATATCAAAACGAACTAGAGGTGTAAAGTAGACATGCAAAGAATGTCTCTCTCCGTCAATAGAGGGTTTTTCTCTCTACAACTCAGCTGTTCCGCAAGACATGTCAAACACAAAGAGACGGATACAGCGTAGCTCTTTCTCCTGCAAAAATAGGGGCGGGAGATCAGAGATAGAAAGAGAGAGATGCGATTAGAGTTGGAGAGAAGAAAGAAAACCCTGATGCCTACAGCAACAGTTCTCAAAACCCTGCTATATGTCAAGGTCCAAGGCTTCTTCCTCTATCCTACACTCCGCTAAGAACACACACACACACACACACACACACAATACACAGACCTGTCCCATAATCTCTGAGCTGCAGTAGCAGTAATGGCTACAGATAAAGAGTGCTGCTGTCCTCAGTGTGTGTCCATGGGGCTGAATATGGGACAGCAGTTTTCTGCACTAATTAGTCGGAATAATGGAGCCAAACGTCAGGGGTCTTAATGAGGATGTGAGTCTTAGCTTCATACACAACTTTAAAACTCAGAATATATTCAAAGAGACTAACAAATCCCTTTACTAAAATAGTTCTTAAAGGATTAGTTCACCTCAAAATGAAACTTTCCTGATAATTTACTCACCCCAATGCCATCCAAGATGTCTTTCTTTCTTCAGTGGAAAAGGAATTACGTTTTTTTCTCCACACAATGGACTTCAAGTGCAACCAACATGCTGAAGTCCAAATCAGGACAGTTTAAAACGGCATTTCCACCGTGATGACGTAATGCCGGGCACATCGCAGACGACACAAGACGAACAACTGTGGTTAAAAAGTAGCCTATAAATGTAGTTTTTTTTTTTTTTTTAGAAAATGAACGATCGTTTCGCTAGATAAGACCCTATTCCTCAGCTGGGAACGTGCACAGCCCTTTGAAGCACTTAAAAGCCTTTTGAAACTGCATTGATTTGGACTTCAACATGTTGGTTGCACTTGAAGTCCATTGTGTGGAGAAAAATCCTGAAATGTTTTCCTCACAAAAACTTAATTTCTTTTCCACTGAAGAAAGAAAGACATGAATATCTTGGATGGCATTGGGGTGAGTAAATTATCAGTAAATTTTAATTTTGAGGTGAACTAATCCTTTAAAGGGAAATTCCCCCCATTACTCATCCTCATGTCGTTCCAAACCCGTAAGACCTATGTTCATCTTCTGAACACAAATAACAATCTTTTTGATGAAATCGGAGAGCTTTCTGTCCCTCCATTGACAGCAACACAACTACCACTTTGATGCTTCAAAAAGTTCATAAAGAGATCGTAAAACGAATCTATATTATTTTCTGAAGAGACACGATCGCCTTATATGATGAACAGATTGAATTTAGGCTTTTATTCACATGTAAACATTGATCAACACACACATCAGTTGTGGTAATCAGAAACTCTAGCATGTTCGCTTGACGTGCGAGAACCAATGAGGTTCATTCTCGTGTTACGCAGCGCGTTTGAGCTTCCACAAGAACCAATGAGGTTTGTTCTTGTGCGTCAAGCAGGTTGAGCTTCAGTTTATGTTCGCTGATCAATGTTTATGTGTGAATAAAAGCTTAAATTAAATCTGTTCATCAAATAAAGCGATTGAGTCTCTTTAGAAAATTTGGACTAAACCGCTTAATTCCTATGGATTTGTTTTACGATCGGTTTATGAACTCTTTGAAGTGTCAGTGTCAGTTGTGTTGCGGTCAGTGTAGGGACAGAAAGCTCTCAGATTTCATCAAAATTATCTTCATTTGTGTTCCGAAGATGAACGAACATCTTACAGGTTTGACATGAGGGTGAGTAATAAATGAAAGATTTTTGGGTGAACAATCCCTTTAGGACTATAATTCTCACAGAATGCAATAGCACCACTCTGATGCTGATGGGAAGGCCTGTTCCTTTAAGAGGAGAACAAACACGACATGCATCCTCTGCCTTAAAGATCACAAGAAGGTTTCAGGTTACAGGTGATCAAATTCCTCAATATCTCACAGCTGAAGACAATGGCCGTGTCTGAAACGTGAAAAATATTGCATTTGCAAGGAGTATTCGATGGCAGGGAAGGCATCAATTCACAGCCAAATGTTTTTCGTAACACCCTGTCCACTAAGAAGACTTCTACATTTTAGATCATTAGACTGGATATTATGGCCTTGAAAACTTTCCTACAAAAACATTAGGTTATTGACTGACTATAAAAAAGCAGCAGCCTTTGGTTTCGGACACAGCCAAATATCACTTCAAAATATTGATTTGTAAAGTGCCCATCACAGAAGAAGCAAGCACAAGCAAATCATGTTTTCTAGGAAAATGTAATAAATAAATAAAAAACACAATGGAGGACACTAATTTAGGACAGTATCAAACTCAAAAGCATTAAAAATGTAAGTTTCAGAGGTGGTCAATCATATTCCTGGAGATCTACCACCTTGAAGAGTTTAGATCTCAGCTATAAATACAACTTACAATGTTGAAAAACTATTTTTTTTACTATTAAATGATTATTATGGTATTTACATGTTCCAAGGTTCAGCAATGAATAGCTACTGTGAAAAGATACATTTTCAATACAATAGCACTACAACGGTACATGTCCAAAAAGTATAATTCCACGGTACTCTGACTTACTATAATATTGAACGACTGCCATTTTCACATACCATGGTATTTGCATTGTGCTACTACTTGAAAGAAGACCGTAAATTACCAGCACACATCCAAAAACAATGACACTATCATGGTGAATGTCCAAAAATATCGTAACAGCACAACATGATAATAATTCAAAGGTACTTTGATATACCATGGTACTGAATGATAATCATATGACAGTGCAAAACAATGCCATGACATTATTATAAAACATGTCTACAACAACCAATGGCACTAGTGACTGGTACCATACAAACGCATGGTAATACCAGGGTAAATGAGCATCTCCAGAAGAAAGACCCAAGTCTTTAGCGTTGTATGAACATCATATTTGCACCATATAGATCATTCTTACCGAGGTATTTGATGTCGAAGCCCTGCGGTGGTTTGAGGGACCTCCTCATCCAAGCCTCCCTCAACACCTCCAGGTGATCCTCCTTGCCCTGGATCAGTAAAACATGCTCATCTATCCAGCCCAGGAAAAAGGTCTCGGCTATGGCATCGGCCACCATCTTATTCCAGAAATATTTCATGTTCAGTGATTTGAAGTCGGCGAATATCTCGTAGCCGGTGTGATGGTGCGGAGGCTCCTCGCTCTCCGTCACCCCGGGCGCGTCCTCCGCCACGACGCGCGACAGCACGATGGCCAGCGAGTGCGGCGCGATCTGCAGGAAAGGCTCCATTGATCCTCTCAAAGATCCTTCGTTAGTCTCGACTCATTCCACGCGCGTGGAAGCGCAAATAAGGCGATTGATTGATTGACGGATTGATTGACTGATTGAGCGCGCGCCCGCAACCAGACAAAGAGCGCGTTTGCGCGTTAGTTCATTTGACCTGCCTGTATAAGGTGATGCAATTGCTGTAATAAAAGAACATTATGGTGATATTTAAAGGATAAGACCATTATTATTCCAAACAAAGGCCTGGGTGGATGCGGGATGTCATTTTAAGGGTAAAATGCGCAGGTGATCATGTTATTCTCCGCTGAAATCGCCGCATATTATCCATTCCTCACCTTGATCAGAGACATCGGCGTGAAAATAATGACATCCTCTTCCAGCAGGGATGCGGGATGGAGAAAAACATTATTTTAACGTCCATGGATGAAAAATTGATTTGCGCCAAAGCAAAAATTATATTTCTCGTGATCTTTTCCCCCTCGTCGAGATGCGGTTGATCCCTGCAGGCCGGTGCGTGACGATGCCTGTGTGGTTTACGGTGTGTAGAGCAGGTTATTACCTTGAAGCTCCCGCAGCTCAGATAGTGACGCCCTCTAACGGCGGAGGAGAGCTACTGCAGGCGCAATCCCTCCCAATGCCAGGCAAAAATCACTATTCTCCCAGTTACTCACCCTCATATCAATCCCGTTTGAACTTTCTACATGACTTTCTTTAGTTTAATAAACACAAAATAAGAGTTTAATAAATCTGTTTTGAAAGCAATGTAAAAAGACAGCTCACCCAAAAATGAAAATATTGTCAGAAAAGACTGTATGAGTATGAGTTTCTTTCTTCTGTTGAACTCAAAAGAAGATATTTTAAAGAATGTCGGTACTCCGTAATCAAAATGTTGATGGTCGCCATTGACTAGATGGAAGTAAATGGCTACCGTCAACTGTCTGGTTGCAACAGCATGTCATACAGTATGTACGGTGACTCCTCGGCTTAGCAACAGAATATTAGAAACATTGAAGGAACACTCATTTATACATAAACTGAAACACTTTCAACTTTCACTTCCCTGGCCTTTAGTACTTTTTTCAACTTCTTTGTATTTGTATAGCCACTGATCTATATAGAGTCATTTATACAAATCAGTGATTACATCAGCATTGTTTAACAGAGGTTACATCCCTCTCACCATCACAAACTATTCTACTGAAACAAATTGCTGAGGAAAAAATCCAGACATCCTGACAACCTTTTCAAAGCAATTATAGCATCTAGACTGGAGAGAATCACCTTATTTTACTACCACATGATATCTATCACAGCTAGAAGAGGTAGGGATGTCAGTTTGACTCAGGCTCAGACATGTAAACATGTCTCTGGTGTGCAATTTGATTCTCCTGTTTCATAATAGCCACAGGTGATGTGTAATTTAATGCTCTAGAATGAAGACTTTGAGCATGTTGCTAACCTGCGGGAGGATTTTAAAGCCTGCTTACTCCATAACACTTTCCCTTTGTTTCAGTAAAAGCAGGGCCGTCGCTACCGGGGCGAAGGGTGGTGCCGATTCTAGAGGCCCTGCAATGTCAACCGACCCCTCACAGCAACAACCTGCACTGGGGCCCCAGATACTCCAGCTACGGCCCTAAAGGTATAGTAAAGGTATATATATATATATTAAAAAAAAATTATAACAAAAATTATAACTCACAAAAACATGTCCAGGGGACATATCACACAAAAAAAGTACAAAATAAAATGAGAAAAATATTGACCATCATGACATATTTTCACAATATTTAAGCACATTTTTCCTACAAATTGTCAATACCATAATAATACAACTAGATATTTTACTTTTGTTTTTTATTTTTTGTTAGTCTGGTTAAACGTAAAAACCTTTAAAATAGGTTCCTAAAATAGGCTTAAATCTTTAAAATACTATGTATCCTCCCACTCCCACCCCATAGCTTTACTGTATTTGAGACATTCACCCAAACAGAAATCAAATCCCCAAAACCTCAAACATGTGAGGCCCTGCTAAATGACACACTGACAGTGTATATTCATTATTTGGCAATGATCAACTATTTTCATGCCAATAAGGCTTCCTGAATCTGATAACAATGGTTTAGACAGACTCTAAGAAATCAGGGCTTTCTTGTGCTGACATTTTTCAGGCAGTCATTTCCTCCTCCAGTTAAACAAACTCACACACACATCGGTGTAAGGTAATATGTTTAATGGAAGCCAAAGAGTGTTGGGTGACTGAAAAATCAGGAACCCGTAACCTCATGTAGCCGGGTTAGTTTCCAAGTCTGTGAGCCGTAAAATAACTTATGAGAACAAAGAGAATTAGCACACAAAATCTTCTGTTTTTTTTTAGGAACGCAGCAGGTTAGTCCGCTTTTTTTCTTACCTAAATGTGAGTTATAGCCTACACAGTAAATTGACATTTTAAAAGAATATTTCACTTCAAAATTAGAGTTTTAAATAAGGATGAGCAGTAACTGCACACAAACTTCTTGCATATGTTGAATGCCCCGAGTTTGAACTTGCGGAAACTAAACTTTTTCTGAAGACATCTGAGAAGTGCTCTGGATTCCTGCTCAGGATCAACTTTCCCCTCACCTCTGAAACAGAAATGCTTAGATTAGTCACCATGAAATCAAAATGGACAATTATTATATTTTTTATTTTTTTAATGGAATATTATTTATTCGGTCACAATTTATTTTTATTTTTATCATGTGGCATCATAATCTTTCAAAATATCTTCCCCTGAATCCCCTTCCTCTTGCAATGCCATCTATTCTCTTCTCTTCTCTGATGACGTGTTTACTGACGTGAGGGCGGGGCTGATCGCCTGTCAATCAAACTCCCGGCGATTTTTTTTTTTATATATATTTTTTTAACGTTGTATACACCGGGAAACCGGTATTACCGGTGTTGTCACAAGTCGATTAACCGGTGGGGGAATTTTGTCACCGTCACATCTCTAGCGGGGCAACCTGTCACTCACATGAGATCCACCAATAGCAAACCACAACTGTCCAATTAATACTTCATGGACAAAATCAAGACCCGCCGTACGTTTTTTCTTGTTGGAGAAGCGGTTTCATTTAGATTTAGTCTTGGATAATGAAACAGAAACATCTGGTTTTAGACTACAGTCATTTATTATTATGGTGTAGGGCCGCCTTTTACGGACAATTCAGCATCAGTTCATCTTGGGAATGACTGATGCAATTCCTTCACAGTGGCCAGAGGGATTTTGAGCCATTCCTCTTTCCTCACAGTGGCTAGATCACAATGTGATGCTTGGAGGAAAACATTATCTGACTCGCTCCTCCAAAACACCCCAAAGTGACTCAAAAATATTTAGATCTGGTGACTGTGCAGGCCATGGGAGATGTTTAACTTCACTTTCATGTTCATTAAACATTCTGTCACAAGTCTTGCTGTGTGTATTGGTGCATTATCATGCTGATACACAGCCCCACTTTCAAGGTACAATATTTGAATCATTGTGTGCACATGGTCCTCCAGAATGGTTCGGTAGTGCTTGGCAGAGACGCGCCCATCAAGCACAAGTAGTGGGCATAGTCAACGCCATGATATTGAAGCCCAAACATCAGTGATCCACCATGAAAAGGAGGTTTAAGAGGGATGTGTAGGTGGCTAGCGGGGCGGCCTATGAACTCCTGTGTGAGTCTTCAAGCTCACTTCTGCTGATGAAACGGCAAACTATCTTCAGTAAAACTTTTCTTTAATTTATTATAATTCTGACTCGTCTTCTTTCAAATATCTGGTTCTGGGTCTTTGACTCTATAACTCCTTACAATATTTATATATAAAATCTTGAATAGACTACAGTGCACGCAAATGGTGTGGTTATTTACTACAACCTGAGAAATTAACATTCTGGCCAATCACACGGCATCTCTTAAGGGAAACAAACCACAACAACCAATAGCTTCTTGAAATCAAAGCAAAACAGTTTAATCAGTTTCCACACCTTAATTATGACAACAGCTAGTGCTATGTCAGTTTAATGACTTCTAACATTATTTAGCAGTTACGTAGGTTTAGTCACAGGATTTTTTTCATGAACATTTTAGAGATCATGAGAACTGCAGATCAAATCTGTTAGATTAAAAAACAAATCTTATGCAGGGCATCATTAGCCTTGTTTAACAAGCAACAATCTAGACGTCTCACACAACAAATAAATCAATTGAAATCTCTAATATTTAATTCACAAGTTCAGATCATCAAGCTGTAAACATGTGTTCTCCAAGGAATGTTCTGCCTTCATCCCGCAACGTTAACTATGAGGCTTCAGAGTCGGGAGATGTGCTCTTCTCTTCCTCACGCTGCTTCTATAGAAGTGTCTCCGTTTCTGGCCTGAGGCTGAGAAATCAGAACAGACACGAGACAGAAAATTAAAAAAACAATCTCACAACACCACAAATTTAGTTTCATCCATTAGGGTTGGGCAGAATATAAGAAATGGCTCACAGAACTCAATGAAATTCAACAGTCTCACAACAGAGGAATTTAAATATACAATTAAACAATAGTAATTTAACAATAGTTTTGCAGAAATGTTTTTTTTTTCCCAAATGTATACATTTTTATACATTTTGAACATATTATAAACATTCTATAAAATGAATCTTAATTTAGTAAATATTTTGAATAATAACATAATAGAGCATTCAAGTTAATTTAGTTCATTTATTAAATATTAAATATTTTGAATAATAATAATATAATTTATTACGGGCATTCTACAAAATGTAAGTTAATTTAGTAAATATAATGAAGCATATGATTGATAACTGATTTATAAAAAACAATTTAATTTATAGTATTTTCTGGAAATAACCCATATATTTTATGTATTATGATTTATAATTAATTGAATGGAACACAACATTATCTTACATCCAGATTCATAAGTGAATAATTTGTTGCATGTCTGAATAAATACCTTGACAAAGATGCGTGAAGGCAGAAAGCGGCGCAGCAGTTGACTGGAGATGTTTGGAAAGCGCATCAGGTTGATGTTGAGCTGAGGGAGGACTTGATATCCCGCCATCAGAGGATAGAAATTATACAACATCTCCTGTTCTCCACCCGGCAAAATCCTCATCCGCACCTGCACACAGACACAGAATGAGAAAGACCTGTCAGTGAGTGTGGTGGCAGTTGGAACAGCTACTTTTTTAAGGGCTGTGTGGGAAAGATAACATTGATTTAATGATAACCAACAAAATACTTTTTTTTAAAAAAAATTAAAATAATTTTATTTCATTTGCTTCTTGTTGGGTTTATCTTTCTATGAGGATTTTGCTTCACTCTCTGTATAGCTTTCGGTCACCCTTGGACTAAGTGTGAGTGTATTTACTCTGGATCAGCATTATTATAGTTAAACCAAAACTGAAACTAAAACCATAAAATAAACATTTTCATTACTTGAAATAAAATAAACTTTAACTGAAATAAATAAATTTCAGCTAGATACCAAGGAAACATTTCCTTATTTTAATTTAGCCGTTTACACCTGGTATTAAGATGCGTTTTGGTCGATCGGATCACAAGTGGACGACTCTAAATACAGGAGTAAGCGGGGTCTAAATGTTTTCAGCTTGTCCACTTTCAATCACTTCCAGAGGTAATCGAAAACGCATTCGACCGGATTGATTTCGTAGTGTTCGAATAGTCACAAAAGACAAACAAATTGTGAACAATTAAAACATAAATATTTGTATTCTAACTTGGGTGTTAGTTGGTTCTTGTAAAGAGTGAACCCAAGTGTGAACACCCTTAGAATTAACTATTTCCATTTGCAGCAGAGTCTTTGTTCTTTGAGTCTGGATGTCTCAGCAGTTGCAATTTGAGAATTTTTTTTTGAGATATTACATATTTTATCTGTTTACTTGCATGTCATTTGACATCAAATCGCTATATATGACAAAATCACAATACTATTAATCAAATAAAATGTATGTGTTGTGAAGGCCATATGAAGCCAACGTCTGCTCTGACCTGTTTGAGTCCACTAAACATAAACGCATCGCTGGGCTCCACACTAATCTCTACATCCTGAACCAGCCCGGTCCGATTCTCCAGGTGGTACCGAACAGGTAAAGACTCGCGCACACAACCAAACGATGGCAACTCTGTAAAAAGAGAACGAGCAGAATGAATTCATAAGCAGCAAAACACAGAAAATAAAACTGAGAAACTGAACAAAACAGGCTCAGATGAGTCAATCTATATTACTGAATTAAAAAACTTCAATTTAAAGTTTTTGTTAGACTGACCTGCATGGACGTACAGAGGAATATTCTCTACCATCACATGTGGCAGAGTAATGATCGATCTCACTGTTGATGTCTCAGCAGATGCGGATTTTCTGGATAAAAAAAAGTTCATGCAGGAAATTAGTATTCATCAAATAAACATACATTTTCGTTACTTGAAATAAAATAAACATTTCCTGAAATATAAAAAACGTAGCCAAGGTATCGTTTCTCACTTTCATTTCGTGTAATGGCATGAAAAAAAGGAAAGTCATCACTTTCAGTAAAATATAAAGGAACATACTGGGTAAATGTGAGAATACAAGAGCGGCATCACCTCTTCCAGGAGATGATGTAGTGTCCAGAGGCAACAGTGCTGGTGCCGTTCTGAACAGGAGGACATTTGAGCAGGAAACACTCACTGGCACACTCACTGGTCTGCAGAGTGACTGGACACCACAGAAAGGAATCGCATCAGTGAGCATATTTACAGTACTAACAGCCAACAGGAGGTCCTCAAATACTGTCTGCATGAACAAATGACCAAAGACAACAAAACAAAGACATTTATTAAAATATAACCATCAGAAAAAAATGTTCTCCCACCTCCTTCTACTTGACTCAGGGGCTGATCGATGGCAGTCATACTGGAGGCCAGCTGTACTTCACTGCTCACCAGCTCGATCGGCCATGGAGACGCACTCAAAATATCCATCATCAGCAAGAACGGGATGTCCACATACACACGCTCCAAATGCTCAAACTGACACACATTAAACAGATTACCAACCTCATAAACTATATGCTTAAAACGGTGAACATTTAAATTGATAGTTCACATTTAAAAAAATTATAATCTGTCATCTATAGAGTGCAACAGTGCCGCCCACTTTTTCAGTTGCGTTGGTTCTGGAAGTATTTTCTCCATTAATTTCTCCCATAGGATTTCAAAAACGTCAACGTTAAAGCGTCATAAGCCATGAACCAAACCAACCAGCTACATGGTGAATCATAACTTTATAAACTTTGATTTGAAGCAAAGAATTATCTGAAAGCAGACAAAAAGACACAAAGGCACAAGACTGTGTACTTAACAGCTTTAATGAGGGAAAGAACTACAATCCCATGAAGCATTGTGAACAGCATAATCGAATTAAAAACGATATAAAACTACTCATTTAAAAAATATATTATTTTAAGTTTATTGCAAAATATGCATTTGGATTTAAGCTTAAGAGTCTATGATTGGATCATTATTGCTGTAATTATTATATTTTTCAGCATGTTGTATGTTTGGCAACAGTTCCTCTAACACTAATTGATGGAGTGTGTAGCTTTTCATTTCTTAAACATCCATGTAGGAAGACACATCGTGGCCATGTTCTAGGATGACAATGTGAATATCCATCAGGCTCAAACTGTGAAAGAATGGTTGGGAGGAGGAGCATGAAGATTCATTTCCACACATGAATTGGCTCCTCTGATTCCAGACCTTAAATTCATTGAAAGACTTTGGGATGTGCTGGAGGAGACTTTACAGAGTGCTGGACTCTTGCATTGCCAATACAAGATCCTGACCAAAAACTGATGCACCTATTGATGGAAATAAGAGTTGTGATGTAATTTCCATCAAGAGGTACATCAGTTTTTGGTCAAGATCTTGGCTAAAGAGATCTTTTAGCACGTTTTGCTTGTTTCGACTCTCTGATTTCTCTATGGAAAAATGTAATATAGTTTTACTTCCGGAAGCCGACTGTTGCACTCTATTCATCTTCATGTCATTCCAAACCCATTTGAGCTCCAAAAATTATGTAATAAAGGATTAATGTATCTTGATTTGAGAATGTTTAGATATTTGTACTGGAAATCATTCCATTTGTTCCATGGAAGAAGAAAAAAAGGCATTTGGGTTTGGAACAACATGAGGGTGAGTAAATGATGACAAGTTTCATTACTTAAATCTTAATGTACCATCCGAGTGAACAGGTAGGGCAAGCTCTTACCTTACTGGACACAAACTTCATGGCCACTTCAAAGGGAACAACCGTTTCTACAGTAACAGTTTCATCCTACAGGTGAAGAACAAACAATACAACTCTGTGAAACTGAATACCGGTGTATCACAAGCAAACAGGGTTATGGGTGAAGTCTATGTTTGGCTCTGACATGATCATCACAGAACTATTTCTGAGCATTCAACAATGACAGGGTGTTAGGATTTTGCGTACTTTGTGACACTTGCAGGTGATGTCCTTGCCCTCGACTGTGGCACTCACAGAATAGGCTACGTGAAATAGTAATATTCTGGATCCCGTGCTCACACAACGGATATACAGGGGCTTCACAATCTGACACAAGAAAATATGTACACAATACACATACTGGAGTCAAGATCAGTTTCAATCAAATGAATCGGAGAATCAGTGAAAAGATGCTGTACCTTCTGTCCAGGTTGCAGATCTCCGAGGGGAATATCAGGAAGCAGGGCAGGATGAGAATCATCACACACCTCAGAGCCGTTTAGTGTGATTTGGGTCGACTGTGTGAGATTGGCATCCTGACCTAATTGAAACAATAGAAATATACAATAAACACACAAATGCATTACAATTCACACTCAAGATCTTCACACAGCACACGTTTTTGCAATACACTTTTTAAAAAATCCATTTCACTCTGACGACGTCACACTACGGAAGAAAAGATCTGTTGGTACTTTTGTGTAAGAAACATTTAGTAATTTTCTTTAAGATTTCGTGAGTACCTGGTTTGAGGCCTGCAGTAAGTTTGAGGTCTTTTGCCACAGTGTCCTCTTCTGATTGGATGGTGACAGTCATACAGTACATCTCATTGGTCAGTGTTGGAGGCTCATGAGTCAGCTGTACAGAGATTTTGGGCACTCTGGAGATGATCCTACAGGGCATGATGAGAAAGAAAACAACATTTTATGTTTATAAATTCGAAACTGTATCCAAGAGGCACTTTTAGGAATGTGAATTAAAGGGGTGGTTCAGGATTTTGGACATCAGACGTAATTTCCAAGTGAGCCTTTGTGTTATCTATTAGTGAAGACAGTTTTCAAAAAATGTCATCCAGTCCCTCCAGTTGCATAGTTCGCCGGTGACTAGGCTAGTCAACGGTATCTGCTAGCCTGCCACTAAAAACAGTTTTACCAACTCCACAGTACACCAAAAGCAAATAAATTATAACGGCAGACTATCGATGTAAATGTCTATTGAGAGAATAATGTTAGAAATCAAACTTTTCTTGCATCTCAATGATCACATTACATTTACAGGAACTAGTTTCTCAGCAGCGGCGGAATTCTACTTTGCTTCGGTTAGTAGTACTGTAAGTAGTCAACATATCTTCTGTTGAAATGACAGACTTCTCTCTGGTGACACATGATGAACTTTTCAAGCTCGCATTTGCCTCTACCCAATGAAAAACAGATGAATAGAACCAAGACCCTCCTAACATTTTTTTATAATAATCTGTTACGATCGGATGTAAATCACAACATGGAAGAAAAGATCTGTTGCTTTTGATTCATGGCGATTTTAATAAAAGAGAAAATTAACTCCACCAATATTTTTCTGTACTGACTGACAGTGACATTCTACATTTCCTAATATTTTTTTTTCAACTTACATAGTGCTGGACTGTATAGACACTGTGTCCCAATCCACATGTTGCTCTGGGAAGCGTGTCCTCTTCTTAAAGCAGCGGGACGCCTGCAAAGTCTCATGGGAAGAGGCTGCATCCCCCCAGCCGCCCCGCCAGGTCAGATAAACGTAGCGGCCTGTCTCTCTGCCTAACATGAGTCCCACACTCGTGATCTGAAAGACAAAAATAAAACAAAACACTATGTACTAGCTGTGGCACCACTAGATCTTTTGAAATTAAGTCAATGAAAATTTATATTTTACCTCAACCTTCTTTCCGACATCTTCCGTTTTGGCTACAAATTTGAAGCAGTATTTGCGGGTTTTGCCGGGGACAAGACACATGTTCTCCTGGCTGGAAGATTCTAGAATATCCTTACCTTTAGAGGCGTCCTCCAGCAAACAGTACTGGTTATATTCCTGCAATTCAAATGTCGCCATTAAGAAAAATCCAATGTCAGGGAGTGATGTGTGTCAGTGTTAGGTGTGCTGTACCTGGTTGCTGAGGCTGACACACAGTTTTGAGAAGCGCACAGGATGTGGGCAGTCGGCTCTCACATAGACGTGTAGCTGGACAGGCTCATCTATGTGGAAACTAGGGGACAGGAACTTGGCTTTGCACTGAACTGAGAGGAGGACATGAACATGAACATACACATTACATTTTGTTCCATAATGTCAGCCAACATAAAAACAATATCATATACACTATCGTACAAAGGTTTTTTAAATTAATACTTTTATTCAGCAAGAATGCATTAAATTGATCAAAAGTGGCAGTAAAGTTTCCACAAAAATATTAAGCAGCACAACCGTTTCAACACTGATGATAAGAAATGTTTCTTGAGCAGCAAATCAGCAGCATATTCAAATGATTTTAAAAGGATCATGTGACATTGAAGGCTGTAATGATGCTGAAAATTCAGCTTTGCCATCAGAGGAATAAATGAAAAAATATTTTGAAATAGAAAAGAGCTATTATAAATTGTAAGAATGTTTCACAATATTACTGTCTATATTTGTAATCAAATAAATTCAGGATAAGAGACTTTTTCAGGTTTTGTAATCAATGATTTAAACCGATCAGCTCAAAAAGCTCACCAAAGGGCGCATAGTCCTGAACCTCAATGGTGATCTCATTATTGCCGGCCAGAGAGATGCGGTCACTCCACAGTGACTGGGCCGCCTTCACGGAGACCGGGTCACAGTCTGGTTCAGGCTCTGGAACTTCATTCTAGCAATCGCAAAAGAAAATATCAACTTTATAATCCTACAACTAACACACCATATCTATCTACAATAGGACTTTCAGAATATGAAATACAAAAAAAAACATAACATATCAACATTTTTCAAATATATTGCCAAGCCCTCTGAACAATATTTCCATACATACCATGAGCACTTTAATCAGATTCTTCTCAATCCTCGACTTCTGCTCTTCAGGGAGGATAGAGGCTAAGCGCACACATATACACACACACACCTGTTAATACAGTAACTGTTGAATGTGGTGAAGCTGAGTTTCTACACATGGTGTTCATATACCTCTGCCCACAAGCTCCATGGAGTAGGTGATGTAGTCTTTCACTTGACCCATGAGGTAGGAGCACTTCAGAGCCGTGCACAGGATAGACGTCAGCAGAGACCACCAGCGCTCAGTACGGTAGTCACACATAACATAATCCAACAGTCTGAGGAGTCACAATACAATAACTCACATTAGGAATACGGCTAAAAGCCTCTGACAAAAACACATCTGTATCTGTGTATACTGGAGTAGAGTGTATTCTGAAATGAACTCACTTTAATGCTTTGGTGTAGTCTTTTGCATGATAATACTCCTCTCCCATCTGAACCACTTCATAAGGAGACAGAAAAAAGAGAGAGCAAGAATGTTATTTGCTTTACTATGCAATTAAATAAAGAACTGAAAATCTGGTTGATGAATGTTTGAAAGTGTTTCTGGACTGACTGAGATGGCTCTTCATTCGTGGACACTTGTACTTCTTAAACTGGGCGACAGCATTACTGAGGAGAGCAATGATCAGCTCCTGACACCAGAAACACATATATACATCCATAAGGAGAGAAATATTGCTGTAAAATATAATATATAACTGTTCAAATTCCTAAAAAGGCCTGTAGCATTCCTTGTAAGTCCTTACTCCTCATGACTGACTCACTTTGAGAATTCAATACTTTCTGACCTGAACATTCACATCTTAAAAATCATGAGTCTGAAATCAAATTCACAAAAGAAAACTGTCATGAAATAACAGGTATTGCAGATATCCCACCGAATGAAGCACATCTCTCTCTTTGACTTGAAGTGCGAGGATGCCTTGTTTCTCCTTCTCAGAGTCAGGAGGGTCAATGCCTGAGGGTCAAAGGTCACTGGGTCAGAAATAAGACTTCATAATATTTATATATTTGTATATGCCATTTAACTATATTTTAAAGTTATTACTATTTTTAACGTAAGCTGACTCGACTCACACAAACTATTTGGATGAATAAAAACACGTCTGGCAAAAAAAAACGAAAAAAAATTTAAATTATATTTTGTATAAAGAAAATGCAATAATGACTTTTAATAGTCTTGGAAAAATCGAATCAGTAAAGTTTTGCAATATAATGGGCACGTTTAGAATATAGCACTAAACATGAAATGTATTATTTCTTGTTTTATTGTTGTTGGGCCTATTGAATTATTGACGCCAATTAAATAATAAAAATATACAATAAAATAATTTTATATTATATTTGCTTCTTTGGATTTGGGGTTGAAACACATGTTCTGGACAGGTTTTGTAAGATACACCCAAAGACACAGATAGATTCTGAAAGGGTGATAGTGCTTCCCAAGCCATTACTCACTCTGATGTCCCTGTCTCCAAGGTCTCTGTCCGTAGAAGTCTAGAGCTCCGGAGGGGGTCTCTAATGGGTCGGGTGCAGGATAGCCCACACCTGGCTGGAACACGACCATTTCGCATCACAAACTCAAACAAACGCAGATGACATTAATGATGCATTGCATTGTGGGTAGCAGTACCTCATGACCACAGAGCTGTCCCGCTTGCTGCTTGCGCTCCTGAGCATAATAAGCACCCTGTTGATAGTAGAACCCTGGGTTCTGGGTCTGGATGGCGGTGAGGCCCAGTTTAATGGCTTCATCGAACAGATCACCAAATGACTGAAACCTACAGAGAGCGAAAGAACAATCAAGTGTGTGCATTTATGAATAAAATTCAATTTACATTTATTTGTATAGCACTTTTCACAATACACATGTTAAAATAGCTTTACAGAAAATGCATTTGTTATCAGAGGTGACTGTGTCCAAGTAATGTCCATGTGTTAGAAATGTACAGTTCTAAGATATTTACATAGTTAGCTACATGTTAGTTAGCTAACATCATGTATTAATTTAGACACAAACAATCTCATTAAAGCAGTTATTACAAGATGTGATCCTAATGATTACAATATATAAAAAAAAAATCAAAACAAGAGGTCAGCAATAAGGCTAAAAATAAATGAAAATTAAGAATTCTAAACTTCTAAACTTAGCTTTTCTTTTTTCTACATGTGCCGAGTCAGTATTACTTTTGTTGAGCAACATACGTTGAAAACATTACGCAATGAGTCATTTGGTGTAGTGTTGAGGGATGGTCTAAATGATTGCTAGGGTGATACTTCAAAAAAACAAAAAAACACCCGAAAGAAACACAACCAAATGAGTCGAAATCATTGTAATCACAATGTTCTGGTGCTGAGATATGTCTGATTAATTGAAAATATCCCACTCCCTCTACAATTTTCTGCTTCAGACATATCCCTCTCACTCCCTCTTAATCGGTCTACACAATGGGCAGGACATAAACTAACCAGAAACACAAGGCATCAATAAGAGAACAATAAAATCATTTAAACTACAAATCATAGTCAAACTCTGACATGTTTTAAATCTGTAATTAGACCCAAATCCCTAAAACCCCAAAACCCTTCCCTATGGATAAAATCTTTGTCTAAGAACATGAAATAAGAATGCATGCATATGGCAGGGTTGAATCTTACTGTTTAGACATCCAGGCGGTGTGTTCAAACGCCAGCTCAGCACTTCCAATCTTCTTCTTGCAGAAGTCGATGTGTTTGCGGAACTGAGCGATGGCGTCCAGCGGGGTGTTGTGCTGAAAGCAAAGCCTGCAGATCTGCGAGAGAAGACCACTGTTAGACACTCAATAAAGACACCTCTCTGAACCAAATGCAACTGAACGTGACTGTTGTTTAGAAGAAAATTAAAACAGGAAATGAACAGTTTCCTGTGCAGTATTTACAGCTGTTGATGACACCTCATACTGGCCGTGTCTTAAAACCATATGAAAGCACCACTCACACTTTCCTCAGAACATCTAATAAATGCTTAGTTTACCTTGTAGTTGACGAATCCAGCCATGGTTTTGATCTCAAGCATGTTGGTTTCATGAGCTCGGAGTTCATGAATAAGAACATAAGCAGTCCTGTAATATCTGTGAGACAAAACACATAATGTGTGAGGGTCCTTTTGAATAAATACTAAATATTTATTTAGGCAATAGACCCTAGTCAGTGTAGAGCTAGATTTACTTTTTGACAGGATAGAGGCAGATTGAGGCAGAAATACAGTACGCTCAATGGATTGTACTGTTGTTTAACAAACAGATTATTCAGCTAAAGGGTTGGGTTAGGGTTACATTTATTTAGGAAAAAAACATTCAATAGACAAAAACTCCATAAAGCAGTTTTGCCAATTGTGAAATTATGTGATCTAGGGTGCGTTTCATTGTAAAGACTGTGGCTGCATCCAAAATCGCATACTCTCTTGAGCAGGTACTTATTTTGAATAAGAAATTACTAAACGACCGCTAAAAAAGTATGTCCTATACAGTATGAATGTGTGTAATATGACTGTGATCTGGGCACACTATATCTGCCATACTGTCATTATCATGTGATCGACCAGTGTCAGTTACATCGCTTCACTTCCATTCACAAATCCTCTCCTGTGGCCTCATGGGATAGTAAAGTGTTCATCATTTGCACACTTCAGAATCTCGCTGGAAGTAGTAGCTCATCCGGGTACTTTTTTTACCTACTCCTTTATGAGTACTGTGAATTCAGACATACTTCTTTTGTCACATGCTGTTTTTCACCTACTATATAGTAGGGAAGTATGTGATTTCGGATGCAGCCAGTAAGTTTATCCCTCACAGCTTTTTCTTCATATGTGTTAAATTCAATATGGCGTCTAACCTGAGTAAGGTCTATAGTTTGGCAACCTTGTAATCATGAGAGTGATAAGAGTGAGACTGGAAATAATTATTATCAGCATTATTATTATCACTATGTAATATCTTGAGGCTGGGGATGATTAACAAGAAAAAAAGAATACATGGCATTCCATGTTAAAAAGGTTTTCAAACCCTAATGCAGGGAAATAAAATGTAATGTGAATATGTAAAAACTCCTGTTAACACCACTTACTTGAGGGCGTTCTGGGTGTCCTGTTTTAGTTCACTAAAGAAGCCCATCTTAAACTGGTGCCTGACTAACAGCAACTAGAATTCAAAGCATTCAAGGGTTATGCAGAAGTTGGGGCTTTTTCACACTTAACAGATGACTAACAAACCAAGAACCATAATAAAAATAATGGTAACACTTTAGTTTAGGGTCCAATTCTCACTATTAACTAGTTGCTTATTAGCATGTATATTACTAGGATATTGGCTGTTTATTAGTACTTAAAGCACATATTAATGCTATATTCTGCAAGACCATATTCTACATCCATAGTTGCCAAGTCCGCTTATAATACGCGGCTTTGGGCTTTTTTTTTTTTGTAAGTCGCATTAAAACAGCACGGGTTGCGGGTTGCGTTTTTTTTGGGCTTATTAAAAAAAATATGGTCGCTTAGGAAAATCTGACAAGCAACTTTGTTTTCTTTACATATATGGTCACGGTTGCCGTTTTCTCAATCTCCAATACATTGATTGACACTGTCTGCTCACAGCTATAGCCAATCAATGCAATCATATAAGTGCTGTGGTGTAATTCGTCAAAACGTTCCGCCGAATCCGCCCCCTTATTGGAGAAAAATCCCGTTCAATGTGCAGGCTCCATGGCAGGCGCACTGTAATCCTATGATTGACGTAAATACACATATTTCAATTTCTACAAACAATGCCTCCAACGAAGTGGTCAAAGTATGGAAAAAAGTACAACAAAGACTGGGAAAAGGATAAACAACTTAAAAACTGGATCTAGGTTAAGTGGTTGGTGAGAGTAAAGAGATTTTTTTTAAATCATTTTATTTCCTAATCCGTTTATCCTTTTCTAATAAATTAGTGGTTTCAGTTTAATATGTTGCAGGCTCATTTATTGGTATTAAATAATAATAGATAATGCTGAAACTAAATAATCTAATAATATTGGGCTTGTTTTGGAAGCTCCAGTTGCTTATTTGTCTCGCGAGAGTTGGCAACTGTGTCTACATCCCTTCATCCTACCCAATACCTAAACTTAACAACTACCTTACTTACTATTAATAAGCTGTAATTAAGAGTTTATTGAGGCAAAAGTCATAGTTATTAGTGAGAGTTGGACCCTAAACTAAAGTGTGAGCAAAATAATAATTGTGGAGTACTTATTTTGCATGAGGCATCTGCATGTCCTATTCTTTATGTAGGCTATGCATTCAAAAGAGGCTGAGAACTGTTTCAGAATGAATCTGTCGCTTTCGTATTGGTTGTAATGCCTCTATTTGAGTGTAATGAACTTCACATACTTGCACACAGTTTAAAAGTTATTTAGAATAAATGCAGGTGTTTATTTTTGGAGTTCTAGAACGGGCTCCCAGTTACCTGGTGTGTAGTTTTGTTGAGGAACTCCTTGTGAGATTTCACTCTCCTGATCTCATTATAATAGTAGGTCTGAGCATGTTCGTAGAACGCATTCTCCAACCTGCAGGCAGATAAATACACGAAATTAAAAATGAATGAAAAAACTGACAAAAGTGTCTGTCAATGCTTCCGTCACTTTGTGTCATGTATTCTGGGCTGCAATTGATGCAGTATATACTGTACAGTTTTTTTTTTTTAATTTAATTAAGTGATTTAGTGAACTTTAAAATACCTTTATAAACAGAAAACAAAAGAAAAGTAAATTAAATTGACCTTTATATGTATGTTTTTTGTAGACTAAAATTACTTTTATATTACTTTATATTTATATAACATATGATTAAAACACCAGGTGTAACCGGGTATGTTTCTCCCTAGTCTACTTGTTGATCCGATCAACCAAAACGCATCTTAATACCAGGTGTAAACAGGGGCGAGACTAACCTAATGATGTATCCCACCAGGTGGTCAGTATGGGGCAGGACAAACAGGGACTTCCCAGACAGGTCACAGGCACCACATAGAGCAGAAGCCCTCTCAGACGCCACCAGATCTTCACCTGAGACACAACCACATCTTTACCCATCAACAACTAGCCAAGACACAGATTGAAGTCCCTGAAACACGGATTTTAGACGTGTGATACCTGGTGGGAGAGGAGTTTTCTTCTGAATCAAAACAACAGCAACCTTCGTGTTTCTTCCCTGTAAACTTGTCCTGTGAGAAAAAAATATGTCTCTGATCCGACATCAACAAACAACAATTAAAAACACCTGTTTGGATTTGTCCTAAATCTCTATTTTGTTTAAAATTTGGAGTCTCATGGACCTATTTGTGTTTCATTCAATGGATTTTTCACCAACCAATGGTCACACTACTAATTAAAACTTTAGGTTCAATACAATGTTTTTTTTTAAAGAAATTAATAATTTTATTCAGAAAGGATGCATTAAATTGATTTTAAAAAATGACAGTAAAGACATTTATAATGTTACAAATGATTTCCAATTCAAATAAATGCTAAAAAACAACAACAACACAGTCTCCACAAAAATATTAAGCAAATGTTTTTGATATTGCTGATAATAATAAATGTTTCTTGAGCAGCAAATTTGCATATTAGAATGATTTTTATAGGATTATCATGTGACACTGAAGACTGGAGTAATGATGCTGAAAATGCAGCTTTACATCACAGGAAAAATATATATTTTTAATCAAATAAATGCAGCCTGGGTACCAACCCTCCCCCCACAAATTTTAGAACAACAGGGGAACTGTTTGTTAGATGACTAGTTGCCCATCATCATGACTCGTCTATAAAACTTTACCTGACAATTTCCACTTTGGTTGCACATTCTGACTGCTTTTCCTTCCATTGCGGATCATCCCAGTCCAGCTCATAAAACAGCACGACCAGCGCAGGCACCAAGTTGAGATGTTTGTTCATCCAACCCGTCTTCAGAATCCCTTTAGGGATGTACCACTCATACGATGTTCTCTGACAAGAAAAGAGAACACAAAAGCCAAGAGTTAAATTAATTTGTTTTCTAAGTAATAAACTTGGGTACGACATGTATGTAGACTAAACGATGATGACACCTATTGAATCGTAGGCTACGACTCAAGTTAGTAGGCTATAAAAGAATAAAACATCAGCATATGCTAGTGGTAAACAAATTGAGACAGATGAATTATACTTTGGCAATTGTGTGTTTTATGTGCGCTGAAAAAAAGGTTAGATATAGGCATGTACATTTTGCAAATGGAGCTTGAGGTAAGTAGTTTTACGGTTTAGCGCCATTTCATGTTACATTTTTTTAATGGCTAGTCAGTAGACGTAGCCTAGGTCTCAGCAGCAAACACACTGAGAGATGATCATGCTAAATATATGACACTGTCAGAAAATGATCGCAGGCTATCTTTGGTTGCAAGCCGTCTTTAAACATATCTCACTGTACGACGTAGGACCACCGTTTAGGAGCCACGACCACAGAAATCTCCACGATTGGTCATCTTTCATCTGGGACAGCCCAAAAACGTACATTGTGTCCCTGGCATAAGACATTTATAAAAATCTTTAGTAGGTTTCATAGCCCTTTTGTCTCACCTTGGTTCTGCACTTTGGATACTCATGGTCTCCTGCCAGAACTTTGAAAGAGATAGGTACTCTGTCTGCCCGCCGGTTGGCACAGAAAGCATCCCATATGGCTCTGTGGATGGCATTATAAACCACATCCAGGCCTGTCAGAGCCACAAAGGCCATGGGCCTGCAGCACAGCTCTGGAGGAAGATCCCATTGCGCTGGACTCATGATACCGCCTGACCAGCAACAACAAAAAAAACTAGTTAATAGATCAACTTGTTATTTGATTTGAGTTTTTCATTGACCAATATTGATAATCAACTGAACACAAAGAGATAAATGACCGTGGTTTATGGAATATGGAACATGGTTTATTTTCAAGGATCCTCAATGACACACCGAAACATGCGTAGATAAATTATTTTATTTATAAGTTAGTTGAGAAGTCTGCAATTTGGCTGCAAACGGTCACAGGATAAACCGCAAAGCATCTGATTCCTTCAGTTGTCACCCGTGACAGCTGATGCTATTCTGTGAATGCTACAGCTAACAGTAACATGCAGTTAAACAGTATTAATATGCCTAGCGCTGTCACTTATAACGAGCAAACATTAGTCTATGAGCTGGAATGTATTTACCTTTAGGTTCAAGTAGTGTTTTGATCGGTTTTCTGCAGGCTGGCCTACATTAATGTTCAGCTCTTGCTTATAATTCAAACCCCACCTTCATCATCATAACATATGACTGCTTCTTCTTTCTCTGCGGCTTTTTGCGTCGGTTTCCAGGAGTCGCGTCTCTTTGGCGCCGCCTGCACTTCACCGCCTCTGTAACAGTTATGAGAAAATTGCATTCATATCATGGTCATTTTTTCCCTAATTATATCCCCCACATCAACCCGAAATATTTGGGTATGAATGCAATGGAAAAATAATAAATGGAACTGTTTTCTTGAGGTGTCCCCTAGTGTTTCATCGTTCCCCATGTTTTCCGCTGAGATGATATATAGCGCCCTCTGGTGTTCACATGAGGAAATGCTGTGACGTTCAATCTGTGCGCCCGCAGTAGTAGCTGCAGTTCAGTCGCTGGTTCATCAGATCGGCTCTCTGGAGCACCATGGCCGACAAAGCGCAGATACAGGAGGCGATTAAAACACAAGGAGAGGTCGTCAGGAAACTGAAATCAGAGAAAGCGAGCAAAGACCAGGTTAGTATGAGCTCTGAAGCGTTCGTTAAAGCTTAATGAAGGAACACATGGTGTGACCAATGGCTGCTTGCATAATGTTTCATATGAGAAACCGAGATAATGTTTAGGTCTGATCTGGATGTCAGGTTATGAACTGTTTTAAGAGATGGAATTGCTTCAATGTCATTATTCAAGATTTTATGAATGGTATTCTATATTAGAGATGCGGGATGATGCTAACGGTTAGCCAGCTGATGCAATCTGTCAACCATGGTGGACATCAATACTGTATATAGATGGATAAATAAATCTGTGTTGATCAGTAGATATTTCGAAATACATTTATTTGTAGTAATTGCTTGGTTTAGAATGAAAATGTGTAGGTACTGGGCGTCCAGTGACACAAATCACTTGATATATGATTGAGAAGTGAGACTGGATGTCGATAGTCCCTTTAAATATGACAAACAGAGCCCCAATGTTTGTAGTATAGTGTGTACGTGAGGGATTGACATTTCAAGGGGTGATAGAAAAGCTCTAATGTGGTCAACTAAGAGGTGTGGCGTGATTCTAACTCAGTTTGGGGATGCTGGTGGATTTTGACTGCCTCCTCTCGTGTTTTGCTTCCTCACTGCTGTGATGCCTCTCTTACTGGCCCCTAGTGACAGGGTTGCTCACCACTTTTCTCCTGTTCTTCCTGCTTGTTGACACGGATACCACCATCATCATCATCACCAACACCGCACACCTGGACTATCCCTGCTGTTTGTGGGATTGGACGATTCACCTGTGGATGCTTTTGGACCTTATGGTATTGTGACTGGTGTGTGTGTTTGGACTGCATAATGAACGCTCTGGGGCTGGTCTCCATGCGCCTGTGTGCTGGACTCATGGGCCGTCGGTCTGCTGTGCTCCTGCCATCTCTGCGTTCCTCCTCTGGAATGACTTTATCTCAGGTGCCTTTTTATTTCAATCCAGTCACTGCTCATCTTAGGTCTTTTAGCTTTACATGCCATCTGTCATTTGTTCACATCTTGTTTCCAATCCAAAAACATACAGAATTTATTGAAGGCTGAGAAAATAACAGGTCACACTTCAAATCGAAAATAGATATTTTATATAAATTCTTAAAGGGATAGTTCACCCCAAAAAATGAAAATTATCATAATTTACTCATGTCGTTCCAAACCTGTAAGACTTTCGTTCATCTTTGGAACACAAATGAAGCTTTTTTAAATTAAATCTGAGAGCTTTCTGTCCTTCCATAGAGAGCAACACAACTACCACTTTGATGCTTCAAAGAGTTCATAAAGAGATCGTAAAACTAATCCATATGAATTGAGCGGTTTAGTCCAAATTTTCTGAAGAGACTCGATCGCTTTATATGATGAACAGATTGAATTTATGGAGGACCAAACCTGCATAAATTAAAAATGAATAAATGGATGGAAAAATGGATAAATAAATGTGATAAATGGATAAAAAAAATTGATAATAGAAAAATAAATAAAGGAATAAACGACTTGATAAAATGAATATGATACATTTTTAATCAAATTTATTTTTGTATTATGTTTTGCCTTAATGTATTATTTTCTGCTTGTATACATTTTTAAATAAATAAAAAATCGTTTTAACTTTGATTTATTCGTTAATTATTTATTGATTTATTTTTATATTTATATATTTATTCTTACATTTATTGTTTAGATTAATTTATTTATGCATTCATTTATTTATAGATTTCCACATGTATTTATTTTTAGATTTATTTATTTATTGATTCATTTACTTTTACATTTATTTGTCTTGTATGATAATTAGGTGGGTTGGTCTTGCATACCATTGGTTCATCGTTGATTGAAGCGCTTGCTCGATTACTCTGGCTTGCTTTGTAGTGACGTCGGGTGGTGGGGACAGGTGTGTACGACGATGTTTTACAAATAGCTAGAGAGTTGCGCAACTTAGCAAATGAAGTTGATAACAACGCATCAAATATGTTGTTAGTGTTAGTAGATCAGCCTGATGTATGTATGTAACGTACTGTAATGGTCCAGTGGCAGAATTTTTGCCAAGGGTGTCGGAGGTTCTGGGTTATTTTTTACAGTCTATGGTTCTAATCCGCACTCGTATAGTTTTTTCCCCTCATCAAAACCGATAATGTTTATCAGTGATTGTATATCAAGCAGGGACACGTTTGTTTGCATTTTGTTTTGCGATTTCACCGGAACGAATAGAGAATCTCCGCAACGGATTGAAGCGCGCGTCCGAGTGAAGACATTGCGTCAAAGCCTCTGATTGCGTGCGCGAGCCACAACAGAACACTTTATCCAGGCAACGAGCACGTGATCACTTGATTAAAAAAACAACACATTTCAGCGCCAGATCGCCTCTTATTTAACAAACGAACGAAACGAATGCTCTGCTAGTTAACTGGAGATGTTTTACTGGTACATCCATATCGCGAGATGTTTCAAAAGTGCTGGGGACAAAATCGACCCTGGCAAAAAGTGGTGTGGACATGTCCCACCCGTCCCCCCCGTAAATGACGCATATGATCAACTCTCCAGCTGATCTGCCACATCCCGTAACAAACTGGACAACAAATTATTTATTGCTGCCATTTTCTTTGAAAAATCTCCTCACTATCGATTAGCTGGCCTGACGATTCTGTTCGTGAGCTCTCAACCAATGATGCACTGAAGCTACACAAGGACCGCCTTCCTCATTTCCATGTTACACACAGAAATGTAAAAGTAAATTAATCAATAAATAAATAAATCTAAAAATAAATACATGTGGAAATAAATAAATCTATAAATAAATGAATGCATAAATAAATTAATCTAAACAATAAATGTAAGAATAAATATATAAATATAAAAATAAATCAATAAATAATTAACGAATAAATCAAAGTTAAAACGATTTTTTTTTAAATGTATAAAAGCAGAAAATAATACATTAAGGCAAAAAATAATACAAAAATAAATTTGATTAAAAAGTAATCATATTTATTTTATCAAGTCGTTTATTCCTTTATTTATTTTTCTATTATCAAAATTCTTTATCCATTTATCACATTTATTGATCCATTTATTACATTTATTCATTTTTAATTTATGCAGGTTTGGTCCTCCATATGAATTTAGGCTTGTATTACAATGCATTGCTGTCTAAAGAAGGCTTTTGTCTTTCAAACACATTAAAATGTACAAATTCATGTCATTTCATATTTACATGCAATGCAGGGATTCCCCAACTTGTCAGCTGAACTTCTTTGACCTAATATATTTACTTGAAGTAAGCCCTTAGATTTTTAATAAGTTAGGTCAATAATAATAACAAAATGAAGTTTAAGGTTCTGTGATGTTGATAAAAGGTGCATTATGTAATATTTAGGAGGATCTGTTGACAGAAATGCAATATCATATACATAACTATGTTTTCAGTGATGTATAAAGACCTTACTTAATGAACAGTTACATGTTTATTTTATTTTTATATTTTAATTACTTGATAGTTTTTCGTTAAACTCAACGTAATGTCATATTCAATGCACTTCATGTTGTTGATAAAGGATGGAATACATTTTCTTTCTCTTAGGATAATCTTGCACCATATTAATATAAAAAAATACTATTCAAATCAATGTGATAGACGAGTTAGGCCCAAAGTAATCTGAATGTAGTCAGATTATATTACGTTAAATGTGTAATGTCATGGATTATGTAACTAACCACAATTTTTGACAAGCTATTAACCAACTACAATTAGCAAGTAATCTATCGAGCACTGGCGTAAGAGACTCCTTTAAACAAACATCTTAAGAGCCCCCAAACTTTTGAATGCTATACATGTAAGGTAAAAAAAAAAAAAAAAAAATTTCTTTTACCCCTCCATCTTGTTTGGACAAAATACATTTTTTTAATTTTTTTAAACCAGCATAATTTTATAAGGCAAAAATAAATCCTTTTGATTTGGGGGTGAAATATGATCTTTATTTTCTTGATAAGTTTCATGTTTCTGCGTGTTGATTATACTGAAGGTAAAAAACTGCTGTTTGTTCTCAGATTGATGAAGAGGTGGCCAAACTGTTGCAGCTCAAAGCTCAGCTGGGAGGAGATGAGGGAAAACATGCGTTTGTTCTCAAAACAGCCAAGGTATAACACGGTTTGGGAGATTTTAGACACGTGGGCTTGTTTAAAGTGAGCTATTTTGTACTGAGCTGATCTCTTCTTTCCTCCCTGTAGGGGACCAGGGACTATAACCCCAAGCAGATGGCTATAAGAGAAAAGGTTTTCAACATCATCATCAGCTGCTTTAAACGCCATGGTGCTGAAACCATCGATACCCCCGTCTTTGAGCTGAAGGTCTCTTGAACGGTTACACGTCAGTTTGTGCGTCACATAATTGCATTAACTCACTGTAATGACCATTTACTTGCGCTTCTGTAGGAGACATTGACGGGGAAGTATGGAGAAGACTCTAAACTCATTTACGATCTGAAGGACCAGGGAGGAGAACTTCTGTCCCTGAGATATGACCTCACTGTATCCTCAAGACATTTTTATTGATCTTATCAATCTTTTTGCAGATGCATAGCTGTTGGGCAAAGTCGGATTGATTTGCATCTGTTAGGTTGCTTGATTTAAACCTAAATGACCATTTCTTTGTGTCAATGTGAGAAATTGGTAACACTTTTATTTGCATTAACAATGAACAATGTTTTTACTGCATTTATTAACCTTTCTAACTGTGTTAAATGTTAGTTCACACAGTCCAAAAGTTTAATAAATGCTGCAGAAGTATTGTTCATTGTTAGTTCATATTAACAAATGAAACCTTATTGTAAAGTGTTACAGAGAAATTAACAAGCAAAAGCCCCCAGATTGAAAGTTGTAGCATAGTCTAGTGTTTATATATATATTAATTATACTAGATGCTAATAGATACTAGTATCTAATGTTTATTTAAAGTAATGAATTCATAATTTTACATTTAATGCTGATTGGTGTCTTGATTATATTGCTGTAAAAGCCATCTTATATTGCTAAAATAACTAGCATATGGTTCCTCACTGGCTGCATGAATGGCTGTACCATATCATGCTCAACTCCATTACATTTTTTGAAGATTCAGCAGTGCTGTCTGTAGTTGTCTCCTTGACTTTGTCCTTCTCAGGTCCCGTTTGCCCGCTATCTCGCAATGCACAAAATCACCAACATCAAGCGCTACCACATCGCTAAAGTGTACCGTAGAGACAACCCAGCCATGACTCGGGGCCGATACAGGGAGTTCTACCAGTGTGTGAGTACCTCGCTCTGGATTCTGGGACCTGTCTGGACACCTGCGCTTTCTGTTTGTTTAAAGAGAACCTATTATGCTATTTTATATAGGTTTACCTGCATCCAAGATCAAAAAACACTTTTCTCATAATATGCATTGCACATCATCACCTCATTTCTCATAGTGTCTGAAAATGGTTGGATAAAGGATCCGGTCTCTCTAACCCCTGCTTTGCTCTGATTGGTCAGATGGCTTATTCTGTTGTGATTGCAGGAAGTTAGACTGGAATTACTGACGAGTTTTCTTTTGGGAGACAATAACTTTTTGTCATGCGTTTTGATACAAGAACTTTTACATTCACAAACAGACAAATTTTACACTACATGAAAGGTAATATCCAAAAAAGCATAATGGGGGCACTTTAACATTTATTTTTACATTTCTAATTTCTCAAAAGGCTGTACTTGAGATATATGGGAAAAATGTTTTGCACAGGGATGCAGGTTTAAATCTTGAGGCAAAACGCCCCCTTATAAAATCAATTACTAATATCATTTATTATTATCTTTAACATTATTACTAATGTTGTTCATTTTTTTATTATTTTCAAAATATAAATAATTCTTGTTCTCTGTGGCTGCAGGATTTCGACATTGCAGGTCAGTACGACGCCATGATCCCTGATGCAGAGTGTCTGAAAATTGTCTACGAGATCCTGAGCGAATTAGATCTTGGAGATTTTCGTATAAAGGTTAGTTGCTGGGAAAGTTTTTGTGGTCTTTAGAGTCTTTGTAGAACCATCAGTTTGAGATGAATAGTCACTGTTGTGGTGTTTCAGGTGAATGACCGACGCATTCTAGATGGAATGTTTGCCGTGTGCGGTGTTCCGGACGAGAAGTTCCGCACAATCTGCTCCACAGTGGACAAACTGGACAAGGTGAGAGATCAAACCACAAGAGAACACTTGAATATTTTTAATCTTATGAAATGTGTGGAGGTGGATTTTGAATCAATCGAAAATCAATTCGATCCCAGTTCACAAGCTTGATACGAGTGCAAATTTTGATTTGATTGTCAATTTTTTCTTAAGGAAAACAAATGTAGCAAAGCACAAATCTTATTGTAATTATTGGATTTGGAGGTGTGCTACAAATGTTTAGTCTTTTTATTTATTTTAATTATTATTCACACATCAACAGAAAATGGACTAATAGATGGAGTTTTTCTATTTAAGAATCTATATTGGTTCATCAAAGTGAAGATCGATTAAAATCAATTCATCTGTACTGTCAACCCAGCCCTAATTTAAGGTTTCACATGATTGTTGTGTTTGTAGATGGCCTGGGAGGATGTAAAAAAGGAGATGGTGAACGAGAAGGGTCTTTCAGAGGAAATTGCCGATCGGATCGGGGAGTATGTCAGCATGCAGGGTAAGTAACATTCATCAAACCATCTTTTCACAATCACTTATGTTACCTGGGGTGTTTTCTACATCCACTGACATCTTTGACCTTTAGGTGGGCAGGATCTGGCTGAGCGACTGCTTCAGGACCCCAAACTGTCCCACAGCAAACAGGCCTGCGCTGGGCTCACGGATATGAAGCAGCTCTTCAGTTACCTGGAGCTCTTCCAGGTCACAGACAAGGTGAGGTCAGAGGTCAAGAACGCTTCAAAGGGAAAGTCAGTTATTTCCTATTGTCCTTAATACTGAACAAAATGTGGGTTGTACCCACTGATCTATATAAATGACTGGATTCATTATTGCGTTTTAAACTGCCAGCAGGCGGTGAAGCCACATTGGTATCTCCAACAGCATCATACATGAAAACCTTGACCTATGATCACCCGCTTTGCAACGTATCAGTGGGATAGTATTAGTTTTTTCGATACATGTATGCAAATGAATTGTTACTTCAGACGTTATTTGTAATGTTTATGGTCTTTTCGGGCTGCGTCTGAAATTGCGTACTGTCTGGGTGGGTACTACTAGAGATGCACCGATTGATCGGCTGGTGACCGGAATTGGCCGATTTTCACGTGAGTCTGACATATGCCGATTGTATGCCGGTCAAATGCACTTGGGCGCCGCATGATTAACATCGCGCAACAGCAGCATCACACGTGCACACGGAACGCACATGTAGGAAACACAGCAAGCAGCAAACAGTTCAAACAGCAAGCGCGTATTTTTTTGTCGGCGTGCATGTTAATCAATGAGTGCATTCACACCGGGAGCAGCGCGTGAGCGTCAAGCAGAAGCGTTCCGTGAGCAGCCGTGAAACGTTTCCGCGCCGAGTCTATTTGCTGCACTGCTCACACTCAATTAAAGTGCAAGCACACTTTTGATGGACAAAATAGACTAAATATGATTTCACACAAAAAGTGCTCAAAATGCACAGGATTTACGTGTTTTATCAAGAACTGGATTATATGTCAGAAAAGAAAACGTTAGACTCAAAAATATTTATAGAAAATGAACGCATTTAAACTTGTCTTTATTCAGTTTGTACAAGTGATTGCAATTGGCCTGTGTATGTGTGTTTTGAGAAATATCTTTATACTGCAAGGCTATATTTATTTAACTTTTTATTTATATATTATTCTATTGCATTACCTGTTTTCATACAGACGTTTAGTTTGCTTAATATATATAAAAAAAAATTATTGGATGTGAAAAGGAAATGGTTCTTCCATAACACTGGACTTTAGATGTGTGTGTTTCCCACACCAGGGGTAATTTATATAGTTCTATTTTATAGCGATTATCTGTTAAAAACATTGTTCTATGCAAATTGAAAAATGTTCTATTAAAAAAAAAAGATAGAAAATAAATATCTGTGTGTGCTGTAAAGTGGTTTGAAGAAATCGGAATCGGCTGAAATCGGCAGGTCAAACTCAATGAAAGTCGGAAACGGCCTAGAAAATTGTAATCGGTGCATCTCTAGGTACTACATTTTAATTTACTTTGCAACTGTTAAAAAAAAAATAGTATGAATATGGGTAGTGTGAATGAAAATCAGACATACTACATCCATGGTGAATGTTGTTACTGTCATGTGACCTGCCAGTGTCAGTCGAGTCGCTTCACTGCCATTCACAAATCCTCTCTCATGGCACACTTTAGAATCTCAGTGGGAGTAGTAGGTCATCTCGGTACTTTTCACCTACTTTTTCAAATAATATGTACTCTTTTGGCATACTGTTTTTCGTATGTTATATAGAAGGGAATTATTCGATTTTGGACCTAGCCATAGAAATTGCGTCTTCTTCACACTGCCGACATGGGTAACTGACCGAACACAAAATAGATATCTTTATCTACGTAATTATGCAGAAAATATTAAGCATGAACTGATATCTGGGATTCTTAGCAGAAATTGAATATACAAATAATAATAGGGGCTTTTATGTATTGTAATATTTAATTGAAATTGTTCAAGACGTTTGCATTGTAACAATGTATAGGGAGACTAACGCTGACTCGTAAGGTAATGTTTTCTCATTAAAATCTGATGATTTCCTATTAATTCAATAGAATGTGATGAATACACAAGCGGTGGCTTCAGTTTTTATGACGTCATGAGCAATCCAGTCATTTACATAGATCCGTGGTTGTACCAGTATTGAAAATGCTTCTACTTCGTGTATTTTCTAATTTAATGCCATCAAGCGGTTAGAATTTAAATTACTTATTTATGTTTGCATTATGCATTAAATTGCATTAATGTTTGCCAAGAAAAGTGATTATTTGACAATATTGGTGACAAAAATCCCAGCCAATCATTGTGTAGTGACAAAAAAAGGTTAGAACAAAAAACTTGGGATTACCTTGAAAGCAATCTTGTATCACATCACAGCGGATTAATTTTTTCGTGCTCCACATGCATTTTTCTTTTATTTTATAACCCATTAGATACACACCCTATAAAATTTATTACAGGGGTTTTTCGTTTCAGTAAATTCAGTTATAATTTCATGTTCATTATTGCTTTTTTCCCCACACCCATTCGCTGGCTGCATCTGTGGTCCTGTTCTTTTCGTTTTCCCCCATTAATTTTTAAATCTCTCTCTCTAGGTGGTGTTTGATCTGAGTCTGGCGCGAGGACTGGACTATTACACTGGTGTGATTTATGAAGCAGTGCTACCCCAGACCGTCCCAGCACCCGTGTCTACACCCACAGAGCAGAACGGGGCGGATGAGGCGGGTGTAAGCATCGGCAGTGTGGCCGGCGGGGGGCGATACGACGGTCTGGTGGGCATGTTTGACCCCAAGGGTAGAAAAGTGCCCTGCGTGGGCATCAGCATTGGGATTGAGAGGATCTTTTCCATCATGGAGCAGAAGGCCGAGGTGAGTAAAAGAGAAAGAGGGGCAGGTTTGAGGGCGTATAAAGAAAAAAAAAAAGATGGGAGTTTATTTATAACTAAAGTCTGATTTGAAACAAGTGTTCTGCCGTAGCGTTTTAAGAGTACAGTTAAATGTAACGTGAAATTGCATTTGCAACACATTCACCTTCTGTACTGTGACATTTCTGTGTGAATTTCTGAGTGTTCTTCTAAAATTGGGAAAACATTAACGGTAAATATATTTAATGGCATTTAAAAAAATATTATTTGAGTACATTTATAAAAGGGTGCCAATGTGTTTTATTATGAAAGGTATTTAAAATGTAAAACTGTGAAGATTAATGTTAAATCTTTAATGCTTTTTAAACATTTTAAAAAAGTAAATTTCCCATGTTCTATTATGTAAGGTATTGAATCTAAAATTATGGAAGGTCAATGGTCCGTTTTTAATTATTTAATGCTATTTACACTATTTATTCTTTAATTATTAATAATTTGAGTAAAGTTTTGGAATGGTGTCCCGTTTTTATTATGAAAGGTTTATATCATCTAAAACTGGGAAGATTGCTTTATTTTAAATATTTATTTTATGTAATCAATTTTACACATTTCAAACGGTTCCACTGTTTTATTATGAAAGTCATTTCTAACCTAACATTTGGGAAGATTATTAGTCTATTTTCAATATAGATAAAAAAAAATGTAATGGTATTTTAAATCATTTTTATCTATATTTATTTTTTTATTAATCATTGGAGTGTATTTTTAGAAGAGTGCCACTGTTTTAATATGAAAGGTATTTAAATACAAATATGGAATATTCCCATCTCCTCCAGATATCTTCAGAGAAGGTGCGCACCACTGAAACTCAAGTGCTGGTGGCTTCAGCGCAGAAGAACCTTCTAGAAGAGCGACTCAAACTGACCACAGAGCTTTGGAACGCTGGAATCAAGGTCTGTATATACTTGGATATCATATCAAGAAAACAAATTAGTTAAGTTGTATTGTGGTTCTCTGACTCTGTGTATTATGTGCTGCAGGCTGAAGTTTTATATAAGAAAAACCCAAAGCTGTTGAGCCAACTGCAGCACTGTGAGGAAACCGGGATTCCACTTGTGGCTATTTTAGGAGAGCAAGAACTCAAAGACGGAGTCGTCAAACTGCGCAACGTGGCCAGCCGAGAAGAGGTGAGATTTGACATCTCCGTAGATTGAGATCTGGAATTTGTTTTAATCTCTAATGTGCATGTAATTTTTATACAACAATTTGAAATGCCATTCACAAAACACTTAACTGATTATTAGGGCTGCCCCCAATGAAAGATTTTTATAGTCTAAGCCATTAGTTGGCTAATCGCATGCCTATAGACCGAAATCCACCATTCACACGGATCACATTATCAGAGAGTATTTTTAATTGGTTCTTTCTATAGATATATTTCTCATGTTTGTGAGGCAAGTAGCCAATATGAGTTAATTTTTGTTCAGTTCCTGGAGACTGAAACAGCAGAAAGCGCATACTTAAGCTTCCACACAAACACTTGGATATGCAGCTAATAACAGTACACATTTATTTAGGTTAACGTCAGAGAGAGCGTCTGCTACTACTTAATGTTTCAAATGAGGAACCATTTTTTAGGTTGATTGATGATAGGCGAACGTTCCTACCGACGTACTATAATTACCACAAGGACCCGCCCTTAACAATCTGTCTCTCACGGACTGACTTTGACACTTTCTGGAGTTTTTTTTTCTGCGACTAGCCAACTAATAAAGTTTTGGTCGACTAACGTTTAGTTGACTATTAGGGGGCAGCCCTACTGATTATAGAATAATTTCATGCATTATTCCACACTAAAACAGACTACGTTTGTCTCATGACCTCGTATTGCACATTTAATCCAGTTTTCATCTTAGAACAGTTCAATAATGAGTCTTTTCTTTTTTTAATCACACATTTTTTGTCTGGTTTCCTGCAGGTGGATGTTCCCAGAGCGGATCTGGTGGATGAAGTCAAGAAACGGACCTTGTAATCTTAAAAACAGTCATCATATATAGATGGAGGAGAACGGTGGACCTATTTACCACATGCCAGTTCCAGTTCTGTCAGTTGAACATGTACATTAACGAGGAAACATTGAACTCATTGCCTGCTCTTTTAAAATGTGCTTGGATTATGTCAGATCTATCAATAAATGAGTAACTAAGATATTTTGTTTGTCTTTTCTTTATGATCTGTTTTAATGCCACATGCAAAATGCACCTTCTACATGTTCTGAAATTATATGCTTATCTTTTAATTAAGAGAGCCATAAATATTAGAATTTTACAGCTGTAAAATAATTTTATAGTACTATGATCTATTGGTCAAAATTAAGATTACGTTAGGGCTGTTAACTCTGTACTACAAGTAACTTAAGAGCAATAGAAGGATGTTATAATCAGGGACGTGAGCAATAGCCTGCACAAGTATTATTTCTTGAACTTATTTACTGTACAAAAGTCATTTATAGCCAGTACAACCCATCAAACAAGGAAACAACAGCACACCATGCAAAGTCATCAATCGTGACAAACACTCCAAACAAACTGTGAAAAGTAAAATACGGTGAAAACATTCAAAATAAGAAGTTGTGAAACCATGCAGTCAACCAAATGTGATGAGGCTGCCTAAACATAAATGATTAATATTACATAGTTAAAATATCATAAAACATTATATCAACAAGAACATAATACTTCAAACCACTCTCATAGTGCTGAATTCAAGAGCTTGTAAAATTAAAAGAAATTCACTGCCTAGTTCCTCTTTTCTTTTTTACATTAAATGAAATACTTCCGTATATCATAAATTTCCACTCATTCATCTGAAACTAGAACAGTACATGCCTTCAAACCATAATACTGAACGTAAAACTGATAATGTTACATTACATTAGCAAAAGCAGCTCACATTTTAGAAAGGTCGCAAGTTTGAGACCTTGCACATGGTTTGGATCACCTGCTCGGCGGCGGCCCGACAAACTTCCCCCTTCGTGGCTCGAGCGCTGGTGCTTGGAAGGATCTGGACTGCCCCGTACAGAGGCAGAGGGAGGCCTGGGATCAGGACTTTAAAGGCGAAGTAGAAGAAGCCGTCAGGGCCAGTGTGATTGTAACAGACTTCGTACTGCGGTGTACCGAGTCTGTTCGCCTCGCACATCCTCTGCAGCTGAGACACGGGGTCGCGCTTCACGGGGGGTTGAGGCATCATCTCATCTCTCACCGGGGCGGGCGGACCCCCCACGGCCCGGAAGAAGGGCAGGCGAGTGGGGTGTGCTGGGACATCATGATGAGAGAGCTGAGGACACAGCTGTGAAGGGCTGAAGGAGGGTTTACTGAGGGCTTTCAGACCAGGTGACGTGAAGCAGTCATCTTGTCCGGTCTCCTTGATACGCTTGGACTTGGAGAAGGACGTCCAACTGACGGTAATGGAAATGCCGTACTGCTTCTTAAAAGCTGGAATGACATAAGAAATACACAGCCTAAAGATAAATGTTTGTTATTTCATGGTAGGATATCATTTTCATCAATAAAATGATAACAAAAGTTGCAGGACGAAACAGCGCCTCTCGTTTGAACCATTGATTCGCTCTGCTCAAACGGCAGCGCAGCACAAGACAGGGCAGATGTGTTTACTCACTTATCGTCTCGGTCATGTGACCACTAAAAAGCGCTGTGAGAAGCGTTTGAATTCCAGTTAAACTAGTTTAAACCAGAAAAAACAGCGCTGACAATCTCAACAGCAAAACAAAGGCTTTTTGATCTACAAATCACCATCATTTACCATGGATTTACAGTAGTAACACTAACGGCACCATGGTTTTGTGACAAATGTGGGATATCAAATTTTATTATATTATTTATATCATTTATGTAGTCATGTATTAAATGCATTGGAGTAATGGAATATAATTTTGTTATAAGCATTTGTATTTATACTAAAAGTGTTTAGGTTACATGCAAATACCATAGAAACCATATAGTTACATTTTACCATAGTATCGGGGTGCTATATGCGTGGTTTTGTGTATGATAATATGGATGACCAATGGTTACATTTTAATAAAAACTAGAGTCCCAACTCAAACAGTTAGAATATATAAATGTAATATTATTAATATTACAGCTGAAGATATGTGCCATCAAAGTCAGACAACACAAACCCGTTTCACGATTTAGAATAATCACTCATTGCACGAAACTAAGAAATAAATTTTTCTGTTAAGATATTTCTTCTGTTTAGGAAAAAAGACAGATTTTTTTTGTAAAGAATTTAAAAATGTTTTGAATGTTCTACCACAGATTTGTGAAATGTTCACCTGTTTGGCAAGTGTTTGTCATGTTCTTACAATTAAGAGCTTAAAACCACAGTCTGGTTTCTACAACTTTCACTTGGGAGTGAAAATCTGCATTTAAACTTGAATTAATGAAAGATTTGACATTTATCGTGAATATTATCTACATCGACTGATATAAAACATTTAACTGTCACATCACCCAGCCCTATGGTGATATCCAACATTAAAGGTGACCTATTATGCCCTTTTTCAAAGTCTTGATTTTTGGGGTGTACTAGAATAAGTTTTCAAGCTTGAATGTCCAACAAACACTAGTTTTCACACATATTTGATATTGTTGCAAGTGCAACACCTCTCTTCCCAGTCTGTCAGTAACGCTCTGTTTAGTTCCTGTCTCTATGAAGCCCCTCATTCTGAAAAGCGCAATGTGCTCTGATTGGTCGGCTGGACCAACGTGTTATGATTAGTCAATTACTTTGAGCACGTTTTGGAAATGTCACGCCCCTAAACACACTTTCAACACCCTGCTAACGCAACTGAACCAGGCCTCGTCCACTTTTTTTGCATATGCTTTGGGCGGGAATTATTTAAATGAGAAATATTGTGTCATGTACGTTCCTGGACTAAAACTGAGGCGTTTCAGGGAGTTCAGAAACAGTGTGCACTGATACTTACTTTTTAAAAAAGCCATTCATTTTATAGCCAAAATATTTCCATATCCCAGACAGCATACCTTCTACAAGAATTTTTTTGGCCATGGATGCCGCATAGTGGGAGGAGTAGTTCACTAGAGCCACGGTCTCTCTCCCTTTGGGCCCGGCCAACTTCAGCAGGACGTCCTCCACACCCTCAGACATCATTTGGAGCACTATCAGCATCTCCGCCTGGTTCACGTTCGCCGGAAGATCCCCCAGACGCAGCTGTCGCTTCTCCGTGCTCCTGCGGACCGTCAGACACACCCCCTCCTGCAGAGAGAACTGATGGAGGGTCATGACAGCGGTGGATGCGGTGAAGGGGTCGCCGTACTTCGCGTAGGCAAAGCCCCGGTTCTGCCCGCTGAAGTTCATCATGAGGCGAAACTCATAAAGAGCACCGACGCTCTGGAAGAGAGGAATCAGACGGTCCTCGTAGACGTCATGTGGGATCTGACTGATGAAAACCTCACACCCCGGCCCGGGAGCCGGACCGCGCCAGCCTGGAGGAGGAGAAGAAAGGAGATTTCAGATGGACTTCATGATTAAAGTCGAAACAAAGTATGAGAGCAGAATGAAATTGTTTTATTATTAATAATGATTAAGTCAATATGTATATGAAATTCCACATTTATAAAGTATTAATAAATATACAAGAAGCTAAAAAATACAATATAGAGTCATGACAAGTGTGATTGATTTTATACAGTTAATTAACAGTTGAAACTCAATCGCTCACTCATTAACAGTGACTTGCTGCCACAAACTGGCAGTTTTAATTTCACATTTAAAGTCTATTTTCATTTTTTAAATCTTTTCTAATATCAATTCAGCGTTTTATGTTCAAAACATTATGCATTCGTAACAAGTTAAATGCATTAATGTCGACTCTGAGCTGCATTAAACAGACTGTGTAAATGCATCTAAATGCCACTTCAGAATGATGCAGCTTCTGTGTTTCCTCTGCATTGCAAAGATGAATTTTGTTGATACTGGTTTCATTTGATTGGTAACTGCCCTATTTCGTCTTATTCTAATTGAATTTATTGATTAAATGTAAGAATTTGACAAAAGATGATGCATACATTTAATTAGGTAAAAATGCCCAATGTAAAAATCTATTTAAACTGATTGGAAAAGATGATTTCTGTCACTGCTTTGAACTGACAACCGCACAGAATATGAAGAATATTAAATAATATTAAGCTTTAGGAGTCAGCGGTCCACGGCAGTCCTAAACATGCTATGGTACCAAAACAAAAACACGCAGCAAAATATAGTCTAATTATGGTTATCAAGAAAATTCCAGAAAATATTTAATTTGTCAATGTCACACACTCCTACTCAATTCGGTACTTGCCGTGTGAGTAGTTGTGTGCACACATCCTAAGACCGCTCCCAGAAAGCCACCTCAGGCAGCGCCCAAATACTGAATTGAGTTCTCTTTAAAGTCTTCTTGGACTTGAATGGACATATTCACAGCAATACGGCAATTTTGACATAATTTTGAGAGTATGCTCGTACACATAAGTCAGTTATGTCTTAAGTGAATGTAAACGATTTAGAAATAAAACACATTTGTAACAGTATGTTGGTTCCATGCAGCTCTTAAAAGTTATGTTAATGTTAATCAAACAACAACAACAAAAACAACAAAACTCACTGCTCTTGACTGAATAACTTATGCATCACTCTAAATTTAATTTATACAGTTTATACATTTGATTATTACATTTCTCTACCTGAAAAAAAAACTACTGTTTGACTGTTATTGCTCATAATTTGATTATTTGTTCTTATTTTATTACTGACAGTTTACTAACAATATTTGAAATTTAGATGAGTTAGGCTAGTGGTTTTTAGTTGTCATCATAACCTTCATTATTAAAGTTATGGGTCAAAAACAATAAAAACTAGCAAGCTAACTATCTTTTAAAGTTTACCCCACCCTGGGAAATAAATATATTATAATGATTTATACAAGCCAAAGACATCTAAAGGGATCGACACATTAGAATTTAAACTCCAACCCTTTCATCAAGCATCAAAATCTAATCTAAAACCTTCCAATCAGCATTAATTGAGCAGCAACGAGGACTTGCAGCCTAATTGATCTCCAGGTGTCCATGTTTCAATGAGGTTGAAGCAAAGCACAAAAGAGACATGGTTCAAACTTTCATCAGATGGCTACAATGTATCATTCCAACATGACAAGCTATTTTAAACCCAAATGAAGATTTATTCTCTGAAAAGAGGGGCCTGCTTCTGCTCTGCTCACTGTTATAAAGGAAAACGATAGGCTTCTTTAAGTGATGCCATGTGCTACAGCTCTGTCTTCATCCACATGATGCTTCAATCTCATGCAATGAGACATAAAAGAGCTTGAAACGCCACGGGTTGTGTTTTAATTGCAATCGGCTGATCTTAGTTCAACTCAAGAGCACTTACCCGGAGGAGGACCACCATATTTCCTCTGCCCGTTGACCTGTGTTAAAGTGATGGAGCTTTTCTGCACCCATTCTTTTAGTGACTTCAGTCTCTGCGGGTTCAAAACCTGCCAGCAATCAAATTAAAGAGGTGATGTAATGCTTTACATGTTATATCGATGAGCTGACGTGCTCTTTAACGTCAAACAGTGGTGATGATGATGATGATGATGATGCCACACGAATAAACTCCTCTTGCGCCAAAATTGTATTGCGCAAAGTTTAAAGTTTTGGCAAAAGTAAGTTGTTTATAAATATACACAGTAAATAAACTCGCTTTACCTGCTGTTGCTGCGGTCCCTCCATGTCGCTGACCGTCCACATTTGATGATGACACACCTGTAAATTGGTTGAAATGTCAAGCAAAGGTCATTAAAATAAACCTCATGACTCCTCTAGAGACACTATTGGACACACTTGAGGAAAGTGGGCGGATTCTCAGATTTCAGTCCTTAAACAGAGATGATACTGAGACTTACAAAAACAACACTTTATATACATATTGATACATGTATAACTAATTATGTATGCATTTGTTTCAAGATTAACACCTTATGTAACTTTTTTAAACGGGTTTACCGTAATTGGTCAACAATAATCCCAGGCGTTCCACTCTTCACCAGCAGGTGGCAGCCGCGCACGTGATTATTTAAGTGAACGTCATTCAGCATCCTTGGACACAAGTGTTACTTTTTTAAAACATGTTTTGATTTAATCTTTTGAGAGTAATATATGTGCAAATACTACGATTTATATATACTTTAATGTCCTGTGTTTTTATTCAAGTGAAAACTATATTTTTTTATTAGGTGTCCTGCTGGGCTGAGTTTGTCACATGACCCCTGCACCATAAAACTGTCTACTGAGAAAAACAGAAGTGGTTTGTTTTGTTGTTCTTGGACATTCCATGTGTTATGTAATATTATGTTACAGTTCATTATTAAATTTTGAATAAAATCCCATATAACTTTTTATTTACTCACAAAATAAATCACTTTTTTTTCTTTATGATAACTGGATAAAACTCACTGAATTAAACATACAAGGTGGTAAGTTCATATATTTTATGCCACAAATTATTGAAATTAGCTTTGTAGACAAATATAGTGTAGTATAGATAGATACTTTAGATCTTATTCAAATACGCTGATTTACTGCTCTAGAAATATGTATTATACTGTTACTTTTTTGTTAATATGACAACAATATAGCATACTATCATTTGAAACGTATCCATTTTTTATATTGCAGGCAACAGTGTGCACTGCACAGAGTTCCATTCCAAACGCATCGTTTTCCGCACACTTCATTTTAAGATGTCAAGTGTGAATAAATAATCTCAAGATATTTTTTTTAAACATTTTTAATTATGTGCTAAAAAACCTGTCTTTAGACTCATCCTAAAAATTCACATTACTATGACACCTTGTTTTTGAATACGCATGTCTAATTAGGATAAACACTGTCTGGGGTTTTTTTCTTTTTTTTAATGATGGCAAATGATTTAAAGAGTTTCAGCTCTGGCCAAGTTACAATAAAATGTAGGTCTGGAGCATATGACATGAAAATGATCAAAGACGGTATTTTATGAACAGGCTTTTGAATTAACGGCACCTTGGCGAATGCGTGATGTGCAGGTACACAGTTTGTCAGTGTAAAGTGATGCTGTGGCAGATGAAAGGCAGAAGCTTGGCTTAGTTCTCAGTGTGGCCTGCAGCTCTGACTTTTTAGCGGGAGAAAATCCCTCCATTGCCTTACAGCCTTTTAATTCTCAGAAAAGAAAAACAGACAGAACAGACAACTGGCATTTCCTTCTCTCACTCCCTTCTGCACCTTACAGCCTTTGCATCTTTCAATTTTCCTGGCGGTGAGATGTGTGATACGTATTTTTACCGTACTGCAATTAAAGTTTGTTTGTGTGGAAATCAACACTTCCTAATGTAGCGAAGGTCATATCCACCTCACATCGTCACACATACTGCAGTCACCAGGATAATAATATTAAACAGTTCATTTGATTTACAGTCTGTGCATATCATTTTCACAAATTGGACTTGTGGAAAATGTGACCTGCTAGTTAGGTCACCTGTGGATTGATGATTTTATCCAGCGTCAGGTTTGAAGGTGATAAAAAAAGAATCATATACCTGGGGAGTTTTATGACAAGCATAATTAATTTGTATTAGGATCTTACTGTGTTTCTTGTTTATACAGAGCGTTGTGTCTGCCTTTGGCTAATTAATTTATAACCTTTTACATCTAAACATTGAAATCAGGCCTATCTGACTGATGATATCCGGTTGCTATGCAATGTGTGCTTCATAGCGACAGCAGTTCCATTGCCGTGGGGTCGTCACGCACATCTGTGAGCCTGTCCTGAAATGCACACACACACACACACACACACACACACACACTCTTACCCCACTCACCCCGCCTCATGAAGAGGCTGATCCTGCCCCTCTGCCTCCTCGAGGCTCACCGAGGGACACACAATCTGTCCAATGTCAAAACTCATATCCTCAGTCCTGTCACTCACCCTGTAAAAACTCACACTAACTTTCAGAGCGTTGCAATGAACTTTAATCTTTTGGCATTTAGGAGGAGTGCTACGGTATATATACTTTTATGCCCTAAATGTTTTAAACTAGCTTTGTAGACAAATGATTGGGTGGGTGGATGGATGGGTGGATGGGTGGATGGGTGGATGGGTGGATGGATGGATGGGTGGATGGATGGATGGGTGGATGGATGGATGGATGGATGGGTGGATGGGTGGATGGATGGATGGGTGGATGGATGGATGGGTGGATGGATGGATGGGTGGGTGGATGGATGGGTGGATGGGTGGGTGGATGGGTGGGTGGATGGGTGGGTGGATGGATGGGTGGGTGGATGGATGGATGGGTGGATGGGTGGGTGGATGGATGGATGGGTGGATGGGTGGGTGGATGGATGGGTGGGTGGATGGATGGGTGGGTGGATGGGTGGATGGATGGATGGATGGGTGGATGGGTGGATGGGTGGATGGGTGGGTGGATGGATGGGTGGATGGATGGGTGGATGGGTGGATGGATGGGTGGATGGATGGATGGGTGGATGGATGGGTGGGTGGGTGGATGGATGGATGGGTGGATGGGTGGGTGGATGGATGGGTGGATGGATGGGTGGATGGGTGGATGGATGGATGGGTGGATGGATGGGTGGATGGGTGGATGGGTGGATGGGTGGGTGGATGGATGGGTGGATGGATGGGTGGATGGGTGGATGGATGGGTGGATGGATGGGTGGATGGATGGGTGGATGGATGGATGGGTGGATGGATGGATGGATGGATGGATGGGTGGATGGATGGATGGGTGGATGGATGGGTGGATGGATGGGTGGATGGATGGATGGATGGATGGATGGATGGATGGGTGGATGGATGGATGGGTGGGTGGATGGATGGATGGGTGGATGGATGGATGGATGGATGGATGGGTGGGTGGGTGGATGGGTGGGTGGATGGATGGATGGATGGGTGGATGGATGGATGGGTGGGTGGATGGATGGATGGGTGGGTGGATGGATGGATGGGTGGGTGGATGGATGGATGGGTGGATGGATGGGTGGATGGGTGGGTGGGTGGATGGATGGGTGGATGGATGGGTGGATGGGTGGGTGGGTGGGTGGATGGATGGGTGGGTGGGTGGATGGATGGGTGGATGGATGGATGGATGGATGGATGGATGGATGGATGGATGGATGGGTGGATGGATGGATGGATGGATGGATGGATGGATGGATGGATGGATGGATGGATGGATGGGTGGATGGATGGATGGATGGATGGATGGATGGATGGATGGAAAGAACGATCCTTCAGAAATCATTCTAATATGCTGATTTGCTGCTCAACAAACATTTCTTATTATTATCAATGTTGTGCTGCTTCTCATTTCTGTGGAAACTGTGATACTTTTATTAGGATTTTTGGATGAATAGAATTAGCATTTATCTGCACATAACAAGCCTGGATGATATATTTAGCAAAATGTTACAAAAATGTTCATATCTCAGCAGATTAAAGTTTATTCTTAATTTGTTCTTTTGACTAGCTATGTATTCATTCATTTATTCAGGAGGCAATAAAGCAACTTCCATCTTAAGTGCAGGAAGAACTATCATTTCTTAAAAGCCTATCAGCGCCACAATAGTAAACAGTAACTGTTTTAGAGCGAGGAACAGCTTGCTCATAGCTGAGAGGATCCCTGATGTTTTAACCGGGGGAAATCGTGACTGACGTTTCAGTGAGTTCATCCCTCTGGCTGCACTAAAACCTGATTCTCAGAAACTACTGCATATTAAAGATACTTCATACTTAAAGGTAATCATCACTATTGTTACTGCTCACACCTAAGGTTAGGAGTTTCAGCAGTGTGTGTGTAACTCATTCAGCTACACTCTTAAAAATAGTTGAACATCCATGGCACATTTCCAATGCAAAAAAATAATGATTCAGTTCTTTATGATGCATTTTTAGATTATTAAAATGTTGTTAAAATGTTCTTGCACTAAGAAAATAATGGTTCTTTCAAGAACTGGTTCTTTGGGGAACCCAAACATGGTTTGTTTTGTTTTTAGTGGAAAAAGGTTCTTCAAATTATTTAAATATTCTTTTCACTGGGGAAAAATTGCCAAAAGGTTCTCTGGGTATAACCCTAAAATGGCTCTTCTATGGCACACCTTTATTTTTAAGAGTGTACAGACATGGATGAAACCTCAAATCTATTAGATTTACAGGCGGAAAAATATTACATAGAAAGAGGAACCAAAACCTCTGATTAAGTCTGAAATTACAGTTCTAATTTATGAGCTCCCCAACTTTAGCTTTGTGATGCGTGTTTGTTTTTTTCATGTGCATTAATGTGTGTTTCAGTTGGACTCGGGCCTGCTGAGCACATGAAACGTGTTTTGTGATTTTTTTTTGTGCCACATGCTCTTATTTGCTGGATGATTGCATGTGCAGTGGTGAGTGAGTATGTTTGTGTGTGTGTAAGTGAAACATATGAACACTAGCAATCAAGGTGAACAGACGCTGATAATTCAGGTTGCTGATAAAACATGTCGATGGTCCTTTGTGGGACTTTCATTACTGTAGCAGAGTCGTGCGTCTGTGTTTTCTGAAGCGCGCTGGTCAATATTAGTACTAGAGTCTATCTCAAAGGGACATGTTTGTTCTTCCTCCACCCCACCCTCCTCCTTTTCTCTGCCATCTCTCACTCTCTCTCGCTCTCTCTCGCTCTGTTGTGATGGGTCTGATGCTGACAACGAAGACAAAGCCTATCTACAGGAAGTTGAGGTGAACGTCAGCAAGGACAAGGCCCTGATAGTGGACTTAATAACACTTTACAATAAGGTTCCATTTAAAACATTAGGTAACTGCATGAATTAAAGGGACATTAAGTAAGAATTACTCCCATCTAGCGGTGAAATTGTATTTTGCATTCAAACGAATTGTGCTCTCCAGCGCCTCGCGTTTTTAAATGCGTGTTGCATCTACGGTAGCCGTTATGTACCAAAAAGCTATGACAGGATGTCTTCTAATTTTCCTTCGGGTGAACAGGTTTGTTATTTCAAATAAACTTAAAATTGACACAACGAACAAACGAATGTAACAGTATGAATTAATGAGTGTCAAAAACATGAACTATTGTAATTAGTAGTTATGCCTTGTTTACTCGTTATATTTTCTGGCTACGTGCATTGTTAGATATCCTCATCAGATGATTCAACAGTAGGGAGAGGAAGAAGTAGAGGAAGAGGACAGAGAGGCAGTGGATCAGTGGGATCTAGGCGAGGAAGAGGAGGAGAGCGAGAGTCAATACAACGAGCTACAAGAGACGATCTTGATAGAATTGAAAGTTTCCAAAGGCTGAGAAGAGAAGCGACCGAGGTTTGTACAATTTATATGTGGCTAGCAGTAACTGTAGCAATTCATTTTCATTCTCTGTACAATCTTATGCACGTAGCAAAATATTCACAACTTGAGCTAATTAATTGTTTATGAAAAAAGAGAGCTATAGAAAATGTTTCAGAGAGCAATGTTTTCTTTTGCGTCACTTACGTCACGCTGGCTCTGAACGAAAACGCGTTGTGGAAACGCGTTGGCATACTTTTTGTCCCTCTCTGCTATTATAGTTTTTCAAGATGGCGGAACCACATCTTGTAATTACCCGTCGTGGACTTACCCGTCCCATGTATATAAATATAATAAATTCTTCGTTTACGAGGATAAATCAGATAATTGGCAGAGGTATTTGTACACCATTGGGGACATATTTATGAATAAAAATATTGATTTTAGATAATAAATTACCTAAAAAGTTACTTATATTCCCTTTAACAAGAACTAACAATGAAAAACACTTCTAAAGCATTTGTTATGTTACTTTATATATTTAATATACATATGACATATATATATATATATATATATATATATATATATATATATACATATATATACAATATATGACAATATATATACTTTATCAATATTTTAACGACACATTCGCATTGACTTTGCAGTTGGACTTTAAAGTGAACTCAAACCTCTTTTTACTTTTGATAGTGTCTCAGTCCACATTCCCACTGCCGTTTTAGAAACACAATCAAATTAAATATTATTATTATAATTATTTTTAACTTTCATTACAAAAACGAAGACAAATATATTACTGCAATTAATTTTACACTACAGGTTACAATACTAATATGTATGTCTTAAATTCTTCACTTTCAAATGTTCAAAGCCTCAAGCTTTCAACTAGGGCTGTCAAATGATTAATCACGATTAATCGCATCCAAAATAAAAGTTTGTTTTTACATAATAAATGTGTGTGTACTGTGTATAATTATTTTATATATATAAATACATACACATGCTTGTATATATTTAAGAAATATTTGCATGTACATACTATATATAGATTTATATATAATTTATATTATATATAAATATAAATATTTTATATATAAATAACAAATTTTTCTTAAATATATAAATGCACGTGTGTGTAATTATATATACAAAATAATTTTACACAGTACAAACACATTCATTATGTAAACACAAACTTTTATTTTGGATGCGATTAATCGTGATTAATCATTTGACAGTCCTAGAGCCTGTTTAATCATCTGCCAAATGTTCAAATGTTGTAATATTTCAAATGTTGAAAGTATACTTTCAACATTTGAAATATTACAACATTTGAACATTTGGCAGATGATTAAACAGGCTCTGGCCCGTGTGCAGGACATCTACACCTCTCAGCAGGATTATACTGTATGGCAAGGAAAATCTCGAAGGATTTCAGCCACACTGCTGTGGTCAGATAAAACGCCAGCAGGGGTCAGGGCGAGCTACATTCCCCTAAACCATCCAGATCCTTCATCAGGGGCCCGCAACCACAAATATCAATAACTGCATGCATAACTAACAAACATTTACACACCTCGGCAAACATTCATATTTGATCTGCTTCATAAATCACTGTTTTTTGCCTATTTGCCCCCTAGATCACAAACAGAAAATACTAATTAAATGTTCTGTTCCAGATGCATACTGTAAGAATGACACAGCAGCCTGATTTTTAAAGTCAATTTCTTTTTTAAACCTTCTATCAGACAATTCATGTTTCAGCGCTAAGAAATTGCATTATGTCATCTCAAGCTGAATTAATACAAATTAATATGGGTTATTCTGAATAAGTGATGGGATGAAATATTTCTAACAAAAATTTCAGGGTTATGGGGTTTTCATATTAGCATTAAGATTAAATAATTATCTATAAATAGTAAAAAATAAATTAACAAACTGTTTTTCTGTCTGTTTTATGTGACGCTTGACCTGCCAGGCATGAAAAAAAAAAAAAAAAAACCCAACAAATTATGAATCCTAAATGAGAGAAGAACCTGACAACTTTTGAACATGAAGACTCCAGTTATGTAACTATTCATTGTGTCATTTATAATGACAGCTATTATTTTGAAATAAATAAGTTTTGTGATTGGGGGAGAATAAAATGTGCAGATATAGATTATACTGTTTTACTGTCATTATCCCTTCAAAATTTTTCTTTTGCACTTGAATAATTTTTTTTTTTTTCATATGGTGTCAATGAGAAAATTAATACATATTTGATCATGGAAATGTTCTGTTGTTATTTTTAAATATATTTAAATAGAATAAAAATATTGTGAAAATCATCACACATAGATAGATGGATGGATGGATATATATATATATATATATATAGAGAGAGAGAGAGAGAGAGAGAGAGAGAGAGAGAGAGAGAGAGAGAGAGAGAAGATAGATAGATAGATAGCACACTTCATCAAATGTTGTATTGTGTTCGTGACTCATACAGTCTATGACAAATAAAACTTTGAATTTGTAGTTTCTCTTGCCAAATGTTTATTTATTACACGGTTCATGCATGCTTTCATTTTATCTATTTTAGGCCTATAATTTACCACCAGTCATAAAAAGTCTATCAAACCAGTGTGCAAGAGAGATACAAGCATTTTTAAACATGTTAAACTGCATCACACATTGCTGAATTCTTCCTGCTGACAAATTCTGTGAGTAGGCCTAGTCGTTTAGCAATTAATAATAGGCTATGAATTAATTACATGAACTAAAGCAATAGTGCTAAAACTACCTAAGAAGCATGACTATGATTTTGTGTGTGTTTGTGTAGCACAGAGCCATCAAGCTGTTCTATCTCTGAGAGGGAGACATTCAAACGGGCCGTAAACTAAACACATCTGCCAACTTCCTCTTTTGGCCTCAGGTTATCAAAGCCCTGCAAAGCCAGTGATGTATAAAAAATCAGTCAGGAGATTTTCTCCACCTTCTCTTCATAACCTTGGAGATGAGAAAATATTTTATTCAGTGGATTTAGTCGTTTTAATGTACCGTGTATATCCCCGCTGCTCGAGCTAGTCTACGCGCGCGCGCTTATGTATGTGTAGTGTTAGTTTGCATGTCAAAAATAGATTGCGAGAGATGAGAATAATGTTTATAATTGCAAAGGCCTTTGTGTTTATCTGTGTGTGCGTGTGTGTGTTTAACATGGAGAACTGGTGTAGTGTGAATTGCAGTAATTGCCTTGTTTGTTTTGTTTTGGCTGGTTCTGTGAGCTGGTAAGCCATTGCTTCACTGCCTCTGATTGTTTGTCATTTGCCATTTCAAGTGGAACTAACAAGCGTACAAACCAAGTGGGATCGAGAAAGTGTGTGTGTGACGTGTGTGTAATACTCTGAAGAAAATATATTGTCTCTTTTTTCTCTTCTCTCATCAAGCAAAATATTTCTTCCACCTACGGACATTTTAATTAGTTACAACGTCCACATATCTGTCATGTATTGTACACAGAGCTGGACGATTATGCCGAGCATAATGTGTATGTGTGTGTGTGTGTGTCTACGTGCGTGCGCGCGCTGGCCTTCGCTTTAGTGTGACACCTGAGTCACTGGGAAGTACATTATCGCTAATGTCCACTTCTGTGAAGTGACCTCATAAATGACCGCTCGGCTACACTGGCAGTGAGATAAGAGTCTGATAGTGGAGTGCCACTGAAAAGGTCACAGCCATCGTAAAGCAATGATGAGCTGAGCGAGGGATGAGTGGAGAGAAACAGAGAACAAGAGAGGAAAGGCGAATGGAAAATATGTGTGTTGATCGAGGAAAGAAAGCCAGTGTTGAACTGTGGGAGGTAAAACAAAAATGTAGGCTACAAGACAGTAATGCCCTGGCAACCACCCAAAACATTACAGTTTTGGGGAGTAGCAAACTTAAAGTAGCGACCCAAGTTACTGCTAGCTTTTACAGTAGCGAACTTCATCGAAAGTTTTGCGATTTAGCAAGACCAAACGCTTTTGTCTGATTAGAAAAAAATATACAGACACGCTCACCTAAATTGTCCTCTTAGCGTTGGAAGGTGAATCGATTCATCATTGATCCGCTCTCTTAAATGTAGCGGAAAGTCCAATTCATTCTAATGAATCGGTTCGTTCTACATGCTCCTCTTTCATATTTAGATTCATTCTAATGAATCTTATATGTTACGTTGTAAAGTTTGATTCATTCCAGTGAGTCGGTTCGTCCTAAATGGTCCTTGTGCCGCCGCTCCCACCACGCACACCAAGTGCTGAGGGGGCACCAAAAATAGCCTAATGAAAAATCAATCATACATATCACAGTCATAATCAGGGGCGTCACTAGGCCCTTTTTAGGGGCTAAACTTCTTTAAACCCCTAAACTTCTGCCTAGCCCCCCTAAAAATGTGTGATTAATAGGCTACACAAATTCGTTTTCGCTTCAGTCTTGTTATGATCAGATGCAGCGCGTTCTTCATCTTCAATCCGCAGCGGCGCCGAGCAGAGAGCCCGTCAGAAACAGAGAGTGTGTGTGTGTGTGTGTTCATCTGAGCCTCATTGGTCTGTCACTGCTCGTCAATGTCAGAATATTTTAGATGACCAATCAAATCAAAGTAGGCGGGCTTTATGTTTACAGACGCTGAGCGCGAATTTTAACAGTGCAACTCGACGCTTCAGTGTACGGTCAAGTGCAAGATAAGATGTAAGTAGCTAAACTTAACGTTTCATATTTGACAGTTTTTTAGGTCATAAATGTTAAACGAATGACAAAAAATAATCAGGCAAACGAATATAGTTTTGTCTAATTTCGCCATTTTTAACTGAAAATAGGCCTTTGTAATGTCCTCATGTAGCCTATGTAATAGTTTACCTGACTCAGTATAGAACATGAACAAAGCCAATTTCATCATGTTAGGCACAGGATTAATAATGAATGTGTACATATTGAGAATATAATACAACTTGTAGCCTTTAGTAAATTAAAAACAACAACTTTAGGAGGGGAAGAGACAGGGCAAGAGAAAAACAAAGAGAAAAAGAGTGTGATGCTGATGAGGAGAGAAAAATAATCAGCTGCCCACTGTCATGGGTTTAAAGCTGTTGTTATCCAATTTTTTTGTCTTCAAAACATCTTAAAATGCACATCTGTACTTCAGTAATCCAAATTTTCTCGGGGAAAGCCTAACCTGGGGGGGGGGGGGGGGGGGGGGCATCATAAAGGAAATATGCTTAGGTTGGAATATATGTAGAGTTGGAAAGTCTGAATCATTCCAATGAACGGACGGTTCATGTAGGCCTAAATTAAATAACTAATTCGATTTCCTGCAGTCTAGGCCTATATTTTGAACTCAGTTATGAAATAAATTTAAAAAGTGTGTTTTTGTAGTAGTCTATTTAGTATACATTCAGGCCTACTTATACTTCGCTGCTAGTGTAGCCCTAATTTGGATTGATCATTCAAAACTCCAGGTAGCTATCCATTAGACTATCAAGTAGCTTCACCAACACTGTAACACTGTGGTTGTGAGTTTGCACATCAGGTAAGCACCACTCACATCTTATAAAGATGTGATAAAACGGCATCTTACATTTGAAAAGAGGACAGAAAGAGTGGCCAGATTGCCTGAAAATGGGAGAGGACAAAAGAATAAGTGAAGTGTGGCTCTCCGGCCCCTAAAAAGTCCATCCAGATGGAAGCACTCAAAGTGACGACTCTAGTGCTGTGACATCATCAGGGCAATGTCTCTGTATGGCATTTACTCTGATTAGTTAAATGGTCATGATTGTCTGCCCAGCAAGTCTCAGACACACACACACACAGATGACCATGCAGGCTGTTGCACTGCGGTAATCAGCCGAATGTGTATCTAACATAAGCCTCCTGATTATAGCTCCAGTTGTTGGAGTCAGACCACTTGGACAAATCAAATTCTCATTAAAGTTTCATTCGCAATTCCTGAAATTGGAACAAATGTACAGCCTTGGCATCTCTGTGTTGTCCTGCCAACTAAACTTCAAAATCTAAAGTTCTAACAGTGTTGTGTTCATAGTATCCACGGTGTGGACAGTTCATCGCCCTTCTGGGATTTTTCAATATGGAGTTTTGTAAACAATCTGAAACAGAACACCCTGTGAACTCTCCCGATGAAGTCTCGCCTGTTCCCATATTTCTGTATTGCTTCACCGTTAAACATTGTTTTGTGAGTGATCTTTAAAACTAAATCCCAATTGACTGGGTTTATTCAAGTCACACATATTTTTTAACATACTTAAATTAATCCAAATACATTAGGTTATCACAAACATTTTTATAAAACATCCTCTTACACTACTGTCCCCCCCTGAAACAGAACAAAAAAAGGGGTTTACACAGCCATAGGAGAAGCTTTAGAATTTTCGCAAATATAATAAACTTTCTTAATCTCAAAGGAACCATACAGCCTAAAATGGTTCTTGATCCTTTGATGAACTATTTAAGAACCATTCAGTTATTATCTTAAAAGGATCGTTTTAAAAGCTTTATTTTTAAGAGTGCACAGTTTGACTGACCTTCACTTTTTTAATCGCCGCAATATTTCACTATTGCTGAAAGAATCACTTGCAAACTTAAATGCTTGCAGCGCAGGCTGAATTTCTGTAGCCTATAGGAGCACCGACCCAGCTCTCCAGAAGGCTGGTCAGGGATTTTGCATGGATGCGCCTGAGAATGCCCGAGCCAATCACTGCGAGGCAGATGCATGTAAAATTCGCCGCTGAGTTTGAGGACTGGATTGAACACATTGTGCTGTGGGACAGCAGGAATCAAGCATCTGGGGTCGCGCTCTCATATAATAAACTGATGCGCACTAATGCGCACACTGGCTCATCTGACGCGCGCCTTTGGTTACGCGTCTATCATGGTGGTACTCGCTTAAATCGAGGATTATTTTAGAAAGACTCTGATCGTGAGTATAACGGACATCTACTGCTAGTGCATTTGACAGTTTGTAATTTTTGCCGCGTTTGTTGTATGAAATCATTGGTCTGCTCTTCGGACACCTCTTACGCATTAGAAAGCTTATGATATCGCACAAGTTTGTAGTTGGAATTGATTTTCGGAAACGTCGTTTTGGAGATTTCTATCAGTCGGACGGTGGTCCTTTTGTATGGATGTAGTGGGTCGGACTGAGTCGGACCGATCCGGGGGTTCCAGACGCGCTTCCCCGAGATTCCCCAGCAGCATCACCGTCCAGCAGCAGGCGACATGATCCTTCTGGGAATACTTCTAAATCTGTTCGTCATTAAGGGTAAGAGCCTCCATGACTTATTTTGACACATCAGGGTCACACTTATATGACCACGTTTATGCAGTATATTTACATAAAGTATTTACATGACATATTTACATAAGTAAGTACAGAGTTAATGAACAACGTGCATGTCATTATTTTGCAGAGCTGCCTGCAAATACACTTTGTTAGAATAACTGATAAATTATATTTATATAACATAAAGTGATAGATAGATAGATACATACATACATACATAGATGATAGAATAGTTTTTTTTATGAATGGCTCTATGTTTTAAGAAGGGAGACTAAATGGGACTGTTACTATTAAAAAACCTATACATTTTCTAAGAAAAACGATGGATGGATGAGTAGATGTGTACTTTATTGATCCTGCGTGTGGGGAAATTGGGGCTCATTGGCAGCCAGACATTGTACAAAGCATACAACAATTCTGATATAAAAAAAGATTTACTCAGCACACCATATATTACAGAATAATAGACAAAATTAGAAGAATACACATTATAGATAGACACAAGTGCATCTTACACAAAAAATTCTACCAGTTGGACACACGGCTGTGGATCATTACATGTATTGGACAGAGATTCACATTGTGCATGCATTATATTGTTCATGCAACATAGCTTTGCATCAAGAACATTTGAAAGCCATGAACAGTAGTGATTAAATTACAATTGCATGGAACTTACTGCACAGGTGTGTTTTAGGGTGACCGCTGTGCCATGTGCTCGTGCTGAAACAATAGAAAGGGCTTGATTTTCTAGAGTGCTGTACGCTGAGCAGAACAGATGTGTCTGTCACTTCCCACATATCTGTGTTGCTTATTGTATTTAACAAACACTGTACACTCTTAAGAAAGAATATCCCAAATATAAACACATCTCTATATGTGGCTTGTAACAATAGCAGAAACCTTTATGTTGTATAAAGAGCTTAAAAGAGTTGAACTTTTAATATCATTTACTGTTAAATGTATACAAATATGAAATAGCGTTCAAGTAACACTCTTATTATAATGTAGCATACTGTGTTAGGTATTTCAGTAATAGCCTACTTTAACAATTTATCATAGAATATCATGCTTTTTTTTCTTTGTTTTGGATCACATTTCATTCACAAATAGAGTGTTTAATAGCCAAACAGAGCAGTGAGATTCTTATTTCAGTCAATTAGATGTACTTTAGCAGCCTTGTGTTTATTTTCTTCACACCTTTCAATCACACCAGCATAATAGTTTTAATATCTCAAACATTTCAGGAGCTCAATAATCTGTACAGACCAGGACTAAAAATATAATTCTGTCAACAAATCTGAGACATCTGTCACAGTCAATATTATCCTAATTATGTGATGGCAAGAAGACACACACACACACAAACAGAGACAGATTAGGCTGGTAAAGGGCAGCTCCATGGAGTTCCCGTAGCACAGCAACTAACATTTGAGGGATCTGACTCTCTTTCCCCACCTGGGACGACACAGCGCAATATTGCAATTGTCTAGCGCAAGTGTTTTGTAGCCCAAGTGGCATTCATCATCATGAGTGGTGTTTGTCGCACCCTGGTGCCATGAGAACACGCTGTAATGCGCGCGCTGATCGACAGGTTTATTTATTAGCTGTGTTAATGATTGCAGATTTGATGTGCTCGCTCGTGCTGTGTGTATCCCTGGGGGTCGGGTCGTATATCAGCCGCACGAAACGCAAAGGGACCCCCTGATGGAGATCAAGTGGCAAAAAGACTTCATTTCCACAGTGTATTTGCATAAAGACATGGCTGCTTGAATATGTTTTTAAGAGGCGACCTGAGGTGGAAAAATGTGTGCAAACATACAAAATCTCAGATGGACCCATAGTTCTCAGAAGCAAAGTCAAAATTATCGGGTGAATTTCTAAAATGGTGAATTGAAAATACAGCCAATAACAAAAAAACAAAAATCTCCAGAGCTTGATTATGGAGGTAAGAACACTCTTTATTGGGATCTAAAGTTGCACGAAGAACCTTTGACATCAATGGAACCTTTACATTTCACACAAGGTTCTTTGAAGTGCAAAAAGATTCTTTAATTTTTTTAAATGGCTCAGTAAAAGGTTCTTTGGGGAACCAAAAATGGTTCTTCTAGGGCATCAATGTGAAAGCCCCCCTTCTGGAACTTTTGAGTAAAATGTCAAATTGGATATCACTCCTTCATTCGTTGTATTCAAATTTAATGCCAAGGTAATAAAACACAGTCTTATAAACGTACCTTATTTTGAAAATGAAAATAACTGCGGAAACACGTCATCACATTGAAATGGGTGCACCGAAGGCCTTTCGGCAGAAACGCGCATGTGCCAATGCGTGCCAGCCGTGTGCCCAGGTGTGTTTGGGAAAAGGTACGCGTGCGCAACTCTGGACTTTGGCAGCTTCGACTCATTTGTCAGCGACAGCTGCTGACAGGTCTGGGAAAAACATGCCTGGCATAATGCTTTCGTCTCATACTTGCTTTTACCCAAATGAGGTTTCTTTTTTGTTGTGAAAAGCACAAGCTGCACAAGTTAAGAAATGTTTTGGGATGCTTAATACACACAAGTGAACAGGGCTTTGTCAGCGCATATACTAATTGCAAGGAGAAAAATATGCCATAATGCACTCAGATGCATCCCAGCCAAGGACATACCCAGGGACAGTCTAATTACACTGCCATTTTTAGCAAATCAAAGAGGAATCGAAGAACACTGGTTAAATAAACCACACGGGGCCGGTTAACAAAAAGGTAATCTTCCCTCCGGGCATGTTTTCTTCACATATGAGGGGACTTTTAGGGTCTTTTCAGGGTCGCGTGTGTGTTTTGTTGATAACCAGGATTTGGAAAGGCAAACACAGTGACGGCAGATGGTGTTGGACTCTCTCGCCCCGACTGTAAGATTCAAGCCAAGCGACAGAATCAGAGAGAGCGTGTGTGTGTGTGTGTGTGTGAGAGCTCCACTCGCACACGGCTTTTATGACGATGTTGTAGCCAATTTTCATTAAAGGAGCTGAGCTCTGTGATTTAGCATCGAGGACCGTCTCAGCATCACGTCCCTGCATCGAACTCCTTCCTCCCGGGGCTCTCGGATTGTCTTCCGTTTCTCCTCAGTGTCAATCAGACGGGCCCATCCGACCCGGTTCTTTAAATACCACCGTCATGCTTTGATGTGACGTGTCACCAATAGTGAATAGATACGGAGCTCTGACCCACATTTGACAAAACCCTCAATGCAGCAAATAACAGAGCGTGCTGAAAGTCTATATAGCAAATACGAGCGTATTTACTGTCAGAAAAATACTTAAATATAGCATTAATGGCTTCTTTTTATTCCTTTGCATGTCATTCTTGAGATGTGAGTGCTAAAACGCACTCATTCACTGTTTTAAATGGGTACAAAGGTTTTGTTTGTGTATGTTTTTGTTGAGTAATTTGTCTAAATTGTTGGTTTGGGCCCTGAGATGTGTCATGCTGTAATTTAGCTGATGGATTCTTCAGTTTTGTGTGGATCGACAGAACAGACGTTTTCTTGATATGTATCTTGATATAGTGGTGCTGGGTTTACCACAGAGGTTCAGACCACTGAACGCATTGATTAGTTAATCACGTTAGACTTGCGTGTATCGACAGCTGGAGCCGGTTTGCTGTCGCCGACCATAAATACGGTCACACAAGGATAGATTTACAGTATGCGCTCACACTGTCTTTCTCCATTTCACTCACCTCTTTATTTCCTTCACTCCCCTGTACAGCTGAGCTTCACTGCAGAAACTGCGTCTGTCGTTCCCTCTCAGTGTGTGCAGGAGACTTAAAGCCTCAAGGTGTGTGTGTGTGTGTCACTGTCACTTGTTAAATGTGATTTTAGTGCGTGCACACACACACATATCTCGTAATACCCGGCCAGCATGTGTTTGATTGCCATCAGCCTCCATACTGAGACGGTTTCCTATTGTGTGAGGCGTCTGCTGTCTGTCATTCTGTTTACTTTCTTTCTTTCTGTTTCTTTCTTGCTCATCACTCACTTTTCAACTCTGTACACTCTTCGTTCTCTGAATCGCTCATTGTTCTCTAAAAAGGAAAAGACACAACTTTATATTTTATAATAGTAAATAAACATTTATTATGCTATAATTTGGATTTTTAAATCTTTCAATATAATTTAGAATTATACAATAACATTTTAAATCAAATTAATTATATGATTGTTTGCATTGATTTTATTAATTGCATTATTAATTTAGCTGAGAACAGCCCCCAAATGGAGATCATTTAAAGACAGACAAGTAAAAATGAAATAGACAGAAGGTCAATATATTGTTTGCTATATTTTCATATCATTGATCATAATATGTCTCTCACTGGTCTACAGTCAACAATACATTTAGCAGACTTGAGGGCATTTCACCAAGGATGCTTTTTAGATTTGAACTGTTTTCATATGCTGTTGCATTGTCTCTCGCTGTTTTTCAGCATCTAATGTCATGAGCATGTCTTGAAAACTTTGCATTCTATTCTATTGTAGTTCTGTCTATCTGTAGTAGCAGCTGGTGCTGTGCGGACTGCGGACACATTCATTATTTTGATGGTACAGAAATTCTCTATTATGATTAATTGTTTTAATTTTTTATTATAATTAAATCACAGTTGTTGTTTTTTTTTACTTTTTTTTATCAACCTTATCTATAAGCTAGTGTGCTCCAAAACAATAAAAATATAAAAAAAAAAATTTTTTTTAAATCGCATTTAGAAGATATTTCTCTCTTTTTTAAAGGCTCTTACTTCCGCCAATATGGATCAATGATTTTGATGACATCACATTACGTCCCGCCCCCTGCATTACAACATAGAGGCTGAAGCTGCGGCTAAAATCGGTCACTTGTTCATGCAATTACTCTTTTCTACATGATGAATGGCACATATTGCACTATATAGGGGATATGGAATGATTCAGACAGTGTATTATGCTTCAATTGGGGTGAATGAAGTCTGGTTTCACATCACGCGAACTGCCGCCCGCAGTGCGCATCGTCTGCTCAGGTCCAGAGACACAATAGCACAGAGCGGAAAATATGCGCAAGACGGCGCAGACCATAAAACGTATCGGACCCATTTGAATTCTACACAGAACGCTATATTTCAAACTACACATCCTCAGCATGATTACGTTCACTGTTTTGATTTAGTAACAGTTTAATATTAAATCTAAAGGGGGAATCTATTAGACTGTGGCTGTCATAAGCTGTCCAATGCGACTTTACCAAGCTCAATGGCTCTGGCTGAGCTGTGATGTAAACAAAATGCTATTGGCTATTTTTTTTTAAAGGGGAGGAGCTGCTCGAGATGTTCCTGTTTCAGATTAACGCTGTACGTTTCAAGGCACTTCCAGTGCGCCTTTTTTTTAGTCACTGAGAATTTGTACATTGTCATTCATTTTCATGTCGTTAAAATACTTTTATCTTAATAGGCAGTGTAAAGACATTCAGTGGTTGACTGAAAACTGTAACAACACAGCAGCACTGACTCAACCAATGGTGTGAGTTTAGGGCGTGACTATCCGAGGGCAGATGGAAAACCTGTTTGAAAACACTTCTGCTTTGTGCCACTAGAGGTGCAGCAGTGACACACTTCATCTTTAATGCCTGCTATGGACTGTGCGGTTTCTATAAGATCATTACATCATCCTTTCAATAAATTTACATGTAATTACAAATAACATGGATCTAATAACTTGGGTACGACATGTTTGTAGACTACAATGATGACATCGATGAATCGTAGGCAACGACGCAAGTTAGAATAGAATAAAAAAACATCATCAGCATGCACTAGTGGTAAACAAATAGAGCAAGAGGAATTGCACTTTGGCAAGTGTGGTTCTTATGTGTCCTGAAAACAAGAGGAGGAAGCGAAAGAGGAGAATACAGACAGGGTAATAGCTAGGGAAAAGAGGCCAACTTGGCATGTCAATTTAGCAAATGGAGCTTGAGGTGAGTAGTTTTAAGTTTTAGCGTCATGTCATGTTGATCAATACGCTATTTCATGCTGCATTTTTATTGGCTAGTCAGTAGACGTAGGTCGTAGCAGCAAACGAGATGATCATGCTAAATCTATGATGCTGTCAGAAAATGATCAAAGGCTATCTTTGGTGGCAAGACAGTGATAATGGCCGTCTTTGAAACTCTCTCACTGTACAACGTAGGACCAACGTTTAGGAGCCACGACCACAGAAATCGGCACGATTGGTCCTCTTTCGTCTGGGACAGCCCAAAATCGTACAATGTGTACCGGCCATAAGAAGAACAAAAAAGAAACCGCGGCAGAACAAGCGCCTGTCTTTACATTCAAACTTGCATATAGTAACATCTCAATATTGAACTATTTACCATATGTGAAAGATCAAAGTGTGTTTACTTGTCTGTGTAACTTGGGCCGCCGCAGTAGATGGTCTTTCATGCATGGATCATCGCTCCATGAGCTGTGGAAGGAGGTGCTATTTTGTGGTAGTGCAGTCCTAAACCATGACCAACGTTTAAGTCTGCCGGCCACAGCCGTGGGTTCTCAATCACCACACGCTTTAAAATGAGGCCTAGTGCAATTACAGTCCCTGCCGCTGCGAAGGAAAACAGACACAAAGGGGGATGGGGGGATGGGGGTCAGGGGGGAGAAATACAAGGAAAAGAAACATATGTCTCATGCTTCTACTGGAGTGCAAGGCTTTTTCTGTTGCTACTTAATGAAAAACAGCAAACGTAACCATGAAATTACACAGCCGTGTCACAGTTCCCCCTCAGGTCACCACGAGACCCCGGCTGATGGCGAGGGTCTCTAGAGTTGACGTCTGTCAGGATTGAGCTTGAGAACGGAAACAAAGCACAAAGTGTCTGTTGTCAAGGACTCCGGTTGAAACTCTTGATGTATGGAGTTGGTGAATGAAGATTTTCTGCTCGTTTAATTTATCTGTCCTCCTGCAATTGCGAGCCGGCAAATTCCCTTTCAGAGAAGAGGTCTCTTTTAAATATTTTTTACACATTATTAATTCAGCCCTTGGGTGCAAGTTAAGGGACTTTGATCTAAATTTTTACATGGTCAGAATGTTTTCTGTGCGTCTAGAATGCAGATATTATAACTGTGAAGTATTATAGAGAAAATCCAGAAACTGTAATGTGTCATATCCAGACACACACAGAATCAGAATTCCACAGAATTGGAACGCCACTCATTCACAAAGTCCTACATTCCCTGCCCCTTTGCATATTCGTTTATTAAAAATTTTGGCCAATATGACTGTTTTTATTAACCAATAGGACTGTAGTGGTTCCATTTCAATCAGCCAACAGTCAACATTCAAAGTTCGACTTGGCAAACTTTACTTTTCTAGTTAAAAGTTACAGTTACTCTTTGAATTTCAATGCTACTTCCTCACATTCAAATTCAGACTGCAATTCCACATCCTGTTTGCTCAAATTCAGTTCACATTCAGAAACTGATTCTGAGATGTTGTATCTCAGCTGTTTGTAAGACTTTTTATGATGTTTAAATACATTCCGCTGCGGATTTTCTGAAACTTCACGTACAAAAAGCCTGCATGAAAACACACAAAAAAATGTGCCATTACATCAGGGCCTGCTCACAACTGTTGCCTGCAAAATCAATTAGCTCATTGGTAAAGCATATTGTTAATAAATACCTGGTTAATAGATTTCAAAAACTGACTTTACCCACTATCCTCCAGGGTCTGTTCCCTCTGTGGTGCCGGTGTTCCCCGGGACTGCGGACTGCATCGAGGCTGTACAGGAATGTGTGTCAGACCCGGAGTGTAAGCGACCGCTCCGGCACCTGGAGTACTGTGTGGACGAGGAGGCGGTGACTCCCCTGGGTCTGGAGGCACGGCAGGCCTGCGTCGATGCCCAGAACAACCTCATGAACTATCAGCCCCTGCAAGAATGCAAGTGTCAGCGAGGGGCTCGCATGGAGCAACAGTGCCTGAGCGTTTACTGGACCGTCCGTTTTCCACAGGGTAAGGGTGTCAGAGAGAGTGTTTACCTTTCACATGGTGACTGTTGTCAACCACTTGGATTTACCCTTTATTTTTTCTCATAAAAAATCCTGGTTAATTTGGAAAAGTTTTCTTCCAGGGACCCCAGGGGGCTGCAAAGGAGGTTCTGGGGGTCTGTGGAAAGAAAAACAAACAGTTTTATACCAATATTTCCCGTGAAAACAGCTATAAAAACAAATCTGAATGATCAATCATTATTTTGAGTTAGTATTTTCTATATATTTTTTAATTTACAATTACTTGTTCTATTTATCAAAGAAAAAAAATGCACCACAGTTTCGACAAAAATACTAAGCAGCATAACTGTTTCCAACACTGACAATAATAATAAAATGTTTCTTGAGCATCCAACCAGCATATAAGAACAATTTCTGAAGGGTCATGTGACACTGAAAACTGGAGTAATGATGCTGAAAATTCAGCTTTGATCACAGGAAAAAATTACATATTAAAATATAGTCAAAAAGAAAACAGTCAAAAAATGTATTAATATTTTAGTTGTATTTTGTAATTATATTTCACAATATTACTATTTTGCTGTATTTTTAATCAAATAAATGCAGCCTTGGTGAGCATAAGAGACTTTCAAAAACATTTAAAATCTTACAAACCCCACAACTTTCAATGGTAGTGTAAATATATATAAGCATATACTGATTATTGCGTTTCAATCATATGAAGTTGTATGCATTGCTAATGCAGTTTCATGTTTTTTTTTCATGACTCCCAAGAATATTCTCTGACTGAACTGCTCATGTCCAGCAATTCCCAAACCAGTGAATGTCATGATGAAAGGAGCAGGTTTAAAGAAAGCGAATAAGAAAGTATAAGAGGGAGTAGGTAGCTCCAGAAAAAAAAATCATGCATAAAGAATTCAGTTAATCAATTTCAAAATGACTGCCTTTGTTCTGCCGGTCATAAACAGTGAACTCATAGATCTCACGAATGCCGTTTGTTATGTTCCTTCAGGACATGCCAAAATGCTTTAATGAGAGTGTTGAGTGAGCTACCAGAGCATTTAGATTTAGGCAGTAATAGCGTTTAATGACTGCACAGTAATGTATATGAAATGGCAAGGAGGCATAAAACCCAGTCAGACACTAAACAAACGACTGGCTCACTGACAGTGGTATCGTGATTAATTTCGCTGTTCCCTCATCTGTTCATTACGCTCGGCGGGACAGACGCATATATGCAGGAACCGGAATTTGCTTTGTTCCGTCGAGGGTGTCTGGTTCAGTCTCATGTGTTTGCTCATGAGCAAAAGAGATTACGGCATGCTGGTGAATGACGTCCGGGGGATCGTCAAGGCACGGCTGCAAAATTAATTGATTCCGAGTCCATATTCCCACCCAATATGGCTTATTAATATTAAATCTTCTGAAACAGGAAGATGGGTTCCCACAGCGACTCATCAAGAGTTGTTGTTAATGCTGACTAATCCCAGGTTTCTCCAGCAGCGGACTCGTCATGCGTCTGAGTGTAGCGCAGGGGCCGCAGGGGCCAGAAGGGCCCGGGCTGATCGGCAGTCTCAGAAATAAGTGCTTTTAAAACACATCAACTGGAAATGTCAAGTGTTCTCCTGCAAATGAAAACCGTCTGCGGCAGAATACGCAAGGCATGTAATTGTGAGTGTAGCACACTTGATGTAGCGCCTCCATAGATTGAAATGTGAAGTGTGTGTCAGCGCGAACAAGATGACAGGAGGGATTCTGCCAGTTTGCATTTGTTTGAAGAGTCTGAGTGTGCGTGCGTGCGTGCGCGTGTGTGTGGGGGCAGGTTTTGATAACCAAAATTTCAGAAAATGTCCCCAAAAGAATATCACAACATGACAAAACCCTCCTTCTGGGGATGTCAACACAAAAATAAAAGGCTTGTGAAATGTCAAAATGTGTTTTTGGGGGTTAGGCTAAGTAATTATAACAAGACTTTATGAAAGAAAATAATAGTGGTGCTTGCTGACAAATTTCCCAGTATTTGCTAATTCATTGTTAAGGCATTTTAAGTTGTTGGTATTCAGGAGGTTACTAAGGTGTTCTGGGTGGTTACTAGGGCGTTGCTAGGCAGTTGTCTTAAGTCTCTGATAGATTTTAGGTTTATTTATATACTGTAGTGCATTTCATACACAGCGGTAATTCATGCACGTGCTTTACATAGTCACATATAACTAAGTTTAAAACCATTTAAAAATAAATGCATTTAAAGTCTCAGCAACGGTAAAAAAAACCTCAGCAATGGTGTTGACAAATGAATTTGCACATGGTTTGACTTAAAAGCATATTAAAAACTCCACATAAACATATAAACAACATTAAAAGTTGATTTTCACCACAGGGGTACTTTAAATAAAAAAAAAAATTATTTAAAATAAATAAATAAAATAGTAATTAAAAATGAAAATAAAGAAAAAGGAAAGAAAAATATAAGAAAATATATAAATTAAAATAAAAATAAAAATGAAAGTAAATAATAAAATATAATTAAAATAAATAATAATAATAAAAAATAATAAAAGTTTAATTAAATAAAATAGTAAAATAAAAATACATAAAAATATATAAAAAGGAAATAAAAATAATGTATTCATAAAATAATGAAGTGCAATCAATGTAAGTGAATGATTTATGTATATCACAAATAGGACAAGATGCCAAACATGCTAAAGTTTAATACTTCTATTCTTTTCATCCTTATATATCATTTTATAAACAATAGATATGAACAGAAAGTCCCCTCAAGATCAAATATACAGTACAGACCTGTGTGTGTGTGTGTGGTTCATACTCACTCATCTTGGCATGCAGCGTCCCCAGGGTTGTGTGATACAAATAGACTCATCGCTATTTTATCTTGTGTCTCGATCCAGACCCCTAAATCTGTGGACTGTCAGTTCAACAAATGCATGCATCACAAACACTGGCCTCTTTTATTGAAATCCTTGAGAACTATGTGAATCATAATCAAGGAAATATTATATAATCTCTGTAATTTGATTATATCCGGTGCTGTTAATTAGGTGCAATGATAAGGTGTGCTTAATTACCCTCAAACAATCTGATGTCTTACAGTTGTGTGTGTGTGTGTATTGCAGGTTATGATGACATTGACACGTCCCCATATGAAGACATTGAACTGGAACTTGTGAGAAATACTGAAACATCAAAACTAGCCTCAATAGTTTCAGGTACTACAGACACCAAATAAAATGTTTTCCTCCACAGCTGAATGCACTGTGATGATGGACGGAGTGTATCGCTGTATGTTTGCATGTTTGTGTTTAATAGCGTTTTCCTTATTGTCTTGCTGCTGAGTTTGTGTGTGCAATATAAAAGGCTTTATACAGACCCCAAAAATCATTTAATTGAAAGTCTCTTTCCCTCTTTCTCAGTGTCGTCCCTTCCTCTGACGGATCAGAACCAGTGTCTGAAAGCAGCTCAGGACTGTGGGTTGTATGAGAAGTGTGGTTCCCTGCGCTCTGAGTATGCGTTAGCTTGCACTAAGATCATACCTGGCACCAACCACTGTAACCGGCACAAATGCCACCGGGCCCTGCGGAGGTTCCTGGAGCGTGTTCCAGAGGAGTACAGCTTTGGTGTCTTATTTTGCCCCTGTTCGGATACTCTATGCGGGGAGAGAAGGAGAAAAACCATCGTGCCCTCCTGTTCCTATGAGGAGCGAGATGGACAGCCCAACTGCCTCCATCTGGAGAGCTACTGCCTCAAAGACAACCTGTGCAGGTGAGATACGAGTCTGTTACAGTAGAAATATCAGATTTGGATCTTTTCAATGAATCCGCTTAATTGGATGAATTATTCATTCACTAACACTAATTTAGATCAAGTCGAACCAAACCAAATCTTTAATTGCAGAAATGTTACAAACAAAACACATATGAAATGTCTACTGCCTCTTCTGAGAAAATGCCCCGCACTTCCGTTCAAATGTTTAAAGGTCAGTACGATTCTTTAGAAAGAAATTCATTCTTATTTATCAAGGATGCTTTAAATAGATCACAAGTGACAGTGAGGACATTTGAAAAACATTGCTAGTTGAAATAAATGCTGTTCTTTTGAACATTCTATTCATCAGATAATCCTGAAAGAAAATGTACAGTATAACAGCAGCTTTCAGCAAAATATTAAGCAGCACAAATGTTTTTAACATTGGTTATAGAAAATATATATAAAAAAAGCTATTTTAAATAGTTGATTTTAATAAACAGCATTTTATTGAAAAATGCAAACATGTTTTCAGCCAATGTACATTAATTTTAGTGTTTTTTATTATTGAAATGCAAAGGAAAAACCTTTTCTGTTTTTAGTACACCGTTGTCGTGTAAATGTACTCAGAGACAGAGTCATGGCTGTAACAAACTGTGGTGGGACACGTGAGATAACAACAAACACCCTTATTTAAAATAAAAATAAAAAGTTATAAATGGCTACACAGGGCTTTCTTTGAATGTTTTAGAACATGCCACGACAGAATGTCAGAGACCAAATGATGATGTAAAGATCTGCTGAATCAGTTCTCTGAAACAAACTGTTTGAAAGAACCAATTTGTGTAACCGATTCTGACATACCACACTGTCATCTGATGTTCTAACCCTCATTCAAACTCGACAAACCTCAGCTTTGATAACAGCACAGCACGATAATTTACACCTTTCTTCTTGAAGTACAAGACCTCCCTTTTATCTTCTTCTAGAAACAGATGTCTCTGGCAGTTATGCTTATCTAAGCATCATTAATAGCACAGAACATGCTGAGCTGGATGGAAGAAAGGACAACAGGTCGCATACTATACGTTTAGACACGTCTACTGTGCATTTAAAGAAGGATAAAAATGAGAAATGTTTGGAAAATGCAGACACCAACCTTCAACACGGACACATTTTAGTTAGCGTGGGTCGTTTCCTCAAAGGAGGCAGTCCTTTAAAAAAAAAAAAAACGAAATAGCATTAGATCTAATCTAATCATTAGCAAAATCTAATCACTCCCAATTTATTTCTAAATTACAATATAAAAATTAAAGCTAATTCAAAATATGAATAAATACTATAATAGTATATAAATAACAATAAACTAACACTGCTCCACAGTAACACCAACATTTCAGAGGGAGGCAGCGAAAAAATATTTTTTACAAGTAAAACAATGGCTCAAGACCGAGCAGAAGCCACTGTGAACCAGTCCCATTAGCAGTTCAATGACCAAGCGTGCATTTGGTACATAATTAACCAAATATAGCTATCACCCACATAACTTGTTTGTCAGTAAACCAGTTACAACTATAGGGAGAACATTACATTACCTAATTAATATTCACAAACAACACTGATAATGTGCCCTCCTCACTTTTCAAATCGCTCCTGACCAAAACTGGACCAAAACACACTATAAAAAAGAACTAAATCACATGGTATATAAAAAAAAAGCAGAATCATATAAAAATTAGATATAAAAAAAGTATATAAAAATGTGAGCATCTGATCATGCATTCTGTGTATATAATTCCTCTGTCAGAATTTGAAATACATTTTAGTTGAATCATTCTGTGTCTGGTCCATCAGGTCAAGACTGGCTGATTTCCAGCAGAACTGTCAGCCGTCTTCAGTCTCTCCCTCCGGCTGTCTCCGGGAAAGTGGAGCCGTGTGCCTCAAGGCCTACGCTGGGCTCATCGGTGAGGAACCACCTTGGACGACCTTGAAAAAAATGGACGCTTAATGAGGAGTACAAAACGCACAAATCGATACGTCACTGCGCAGTCTGTACTTAAATAATATTACATTTTTAATGACGAGCACTTCTGCGTCCTGATGGAGTGAGTTCACTTACTGAAACAAGAATTGGTAACGGGAACGGTTGGTCAGTGGAGTTTGGGTCCAACTTCATGCCGTGGGTTTACTTTAACCCAGTGTGGCACTTATGTTGAATTAGCAGGACAACCTGACGCTACATAATTAAAGTGGAGGGGGGTGGATAGACTACACTTCTTGGAGATTCTCCCAGATGGGCTTCGGGCTAATTGGCATGGGATCTTTTCCTCTGTCTGGCTCTCATCCCCTCTTTCTCTCTCCCTCCCTCCACAGGTACCATCATGACACCAAACTACGTGAGTAACAGCAGTACAGAGGTGTCGCAGTGGTGTAATTGCGAAGGCAGCGGGAACCAGTGGCAGGACTGTCTGCGTATCCTGCACATGTTCACCAGCAACACCTGCCTGCGTGAGTATCCCAGAATACCATTCACAGATCATCTTAATGTCAGAGGAAAAAGAGTGTAAATATGGCACTGCTCTGACATATTTGCGGTTTAACATTCACAATTTTTTTTTCTGTGATGACATATTTCCTATTGGAACAGGCCATTCTTTTCTTAAATAGCCAAATGCCTTTAGTTTAAGTTATGGCTTGGCACAAATCACAAATGAGATTTCATTACCATCATCTTCTCCTGCAAAAAAACTCCCAGTAATGTCACACATCTAAAAAAAAATAATAATAAAAAAAAAAAAAACCTTTTATTCAGCAAGGCTGCATTAAATTGGTAGAAAGTGACAGGAAAGACATTTATAATTTTACAAATGTTTTTTTTTTTTCAGGTTTGTAAAATATTTATTTTTCAAATAAATGCTATGCTTTTGAACAGGAATAAATGACATTTAAAAATATGGAAAACTGTTATTTTAAATTGTAATAATTAAATTGTAAACTCACAGTATTACGGTATTTATACAGTATTTACTGAATTTTAGCTCAAATAATTGCAGACTTAAATGACCCCAAACTTTTGAACGTTAGTGTATGTTAGTACAATGTCTTAAACTGTGCTCAAAAAACTGCAGTCAAGATTTTAATACGAACTCAAGCATATCTCATCAAATTCTTCTGAGACAAAAATATCTGAACTATGCTATCCACAATAATTTATATAGAGATAGTCATTACTATTTTTGGTCCATTGATTGTGGACTAAATGTATATTCTGTCAACTTTTGGTAGTACACTAGGATACAGATAACTTAAAGTAAAAGTCACAAAATATTAATGGTTTTAAAATATTTGATATTTTAGATCAGTATCTGTATTCATATACTTATTAGCAAGTAAAACTGTCAAAAAAAACAGTCTTAAACTCACGCGATCTCTTTACCTGACAGGTAATGCCATTGATAACATGGGAAGCTCCACCCCTCGTCCAGTAGAGGGAACACCCCTTCCTCCACCTCGCCCCTCCCCTCAGGTCCAGCGGGATGAGCTGAACATCAACCTGCTGCCTGAACCCAATGCAGTGAGTAGTGCATAAAACTATCACTCTCCTCCAGCTCCAATGCCAACTCAAAATAATTTACATATAGAAGAACCATTTATAAAGCTCCGCCCATGTGTACGAGTTCTTTGTTAGCACAATAAACCTGATGCTTAATTCTTGTTGTGGTCATAGCCTCGATTTAACAACCGAATGACCCACGAGTTTGGCCTTGTGTTTGATTTTGGCCCTTTGATACATCAGATTTACAAAACTACTTACTGCACAAGCCGAACAAACCCGCAGTCCTGCCGCTTTGAGCATACTGATGGATCAGAGAACTGAAGTGAAACGTTTATGCGCGGCTGATCGTGTCACTGCAGAAAACACACGGTCACACACCGTCGCACCAGCAGCCGCTACAGTAAGCACAAAAACGCTTGTTCAGAATTCCCACCTTCTGCATTTAGTGTGGCTTCCCGTGCGTAATGGATACTCCCAAACTGTTCCTTTTTAATTTACTGTATTGATTCAACTGTGGTGCATATATTTCAGAACAAGAGTAATGAATGCGTGTTTTTGTTGTTCTGTCTCTTTAGCGCCTTTGAAAGGAACCAAATCAATAGGTCACGATGCTTTGACCTAAAGGTCCGACCTCTAACCCACTACGCACATGACCTTGTTAAGATGTCCTATTTGGTCTTTATCATATTTTTAAAATGGTAATTTCACGGATATGTTCACTTGATGTCATGGTTTTCAGGCATGCACAAAGATGGTAAACAAATGGCACATGTATCTAAAGAGATCACCGTGGGGTCGAATCAAACTGCCACCTTCAATTCAATCAGAAATAATCACACAACCCACAGGCTCTCAAGAACACAATCATGGAAAGGAATTAAATCTATATCGATTTGCTCTTCCCTTTAGTCAGATTACATTGTGCTTTGGAATGAGGGTGTCAGCTTTATTTTTCTTTCATTATGGCCAACCGCCAAACTTTAAATGACTCAATGAGACTTAGTAAGTCTCTGGATCAGATCTTTAATTTGTCTTGTGGTTACCTTGGTCAGTCTCTAGCATTAGTTGCTAGTACGCCTCCTGAGATCAGGGAAGTAAGGTTTATCTGCACAGCTCTCACTAGCTGGCCTCCGTTACACTCATCCCCCTAAAGCTCTCTCCCCAACATAACGCTCCGGACCTACTCACCCCACTCCGAGTGGGACTCGAACCGCTATGCAATATTATGTGAACATGAACGTAAACAAACGTGAAAAATGCTCAGATAGGCCAGTGCTGCATCGTCACAAAAGTTTAAGCCTTGCCAATTTAAATATCCAAGTGCAAGAATACGCGAAAGGGGAATCAATTCATTATTTGTGCATATAATCCCTTTCGCATCTTCTTGCGCTTGAACAGAAATGTTCAAACAAAATTGTCAAACTGCCCGTCTTGGCAAGTATCCTCATAGACACAGTCAGTTATGTCTTAAGTGAACGTAAACAGTTGAGAAAGAAAACGCATGTGTAACAGTATATTGGATCCATTCATCAGGTCTTAAAGTGACAGCAGCCTAATAAACCTGCTGTTTGTGCTTTTTAATGCATACTGTGAGATTTATAATAGTCCTTTACGATTGTTTCTTGTCAGACTGTCTGAACATGATACTCTATGTAATCCATGTAACACTGTAAGATCTCAGCTGTCATTAAATGTTAGACTGTACGACATACAAGACGCGTTAAAAACGGATGCACGCAAGAACTCGTCCAGACTAAAAATAAATCTCTAACGGTTATTTTGCTCACAGCTTGTCACTGCAGGACTGTGAGTCAAATCTTCTGACAGAATTTCGTCTGAGGTGAAACTTGATCGCAACGGTTATTTATCGGCTGTTGGTGAACATGTCAAACTAACGATTAAAGACTTCAGATTTTAGCCAAGGGTCAGAGGATTTGCAAAATGTGTCTCAGATGGCCAAATTGTGGCCAAAATCGTACAGTGAGAGTCCGGTTTAAATCAAACAAAATACAAAGAAAAATCACTCATTGCTCTTGACTGAATAACTTTTGTAACTTTAATAAGGATTAATCTCGGTTTCAACGCTGGAAAAAAAATGTGTATGGCTGGTAGATTTTCTTAAGTCACCGGCCATTGGGAGTTGTGGCAAAAAGTTAGTTTTAGGCCCTGTAAATAAATATATAAATCTTGAGTGCAATTAAATAAAATTAAATAAAAAGGCAATTAAATAAATATTTATAAATAAATAAATAAAGTGGCAGGTGAAATCTTCTAAAATAATTAAAATAATACAATTAATTAATAAAAATTATATGTTTGTATAAAATGTTTATTTTGTTTGCTACTTCTGAAAAAAAAAAGCTTTTACAGTTGTAGCATCTACCAGGAGAGGCGAACTGTTAATGCTAACTAGCCAAACCTTGACCCCATTGACAAGCTATTAGAATTTGCATAATATCTGTGCCAAAGTCATTTCTTGATAGACAAATAAGCTACTAGAGCTTCAGGGAGTAACACCATCCGAATAAATCATCTTGTACACTACTGATTTTTTTGTAATGAATATTTCGTGCAAAAATCATTTTGTTGGCTACGTTTTAATGGTTGTCAATAAAGAAGCTTGCTTTTTGACAGCATAATGGTGTAGTACTAAAGCGAATCGGCTAAATCCTGACCCCCTGGCTGTGTTATTAGCATTAGCAGTAGCATAATATTCAGCAAACGTAATTTCTTGATAGCCTCGCTGCTTTTAGCGCTTCAGGGAATGACACACTCGTGATAGCAACACTTACTTGACTATATATTGTAAAATGGATTGTATATTCGCTGCCCACATAAGAGAAGCAAATAATCCCTTGGCATCCATAGGCATACAGACTTTATCAAGAAATGCTCCTCTGATCTGTGTGTCTTTGTGTTCCCATGTCCTGGCTTTGGACTGCGTTCACATCCTCTGTTCTCAGAACACACAGACCACAGCATTCAGCTTAGAGATAATCTGGGCCCACAGACAAAAAAAGGATTCAATTCAGTTTCTGCTGTCATTTATTTATTTCCTAGACTCACTCTCTCACTTGTGTTCTCCAGCAAATCTCTCCTCTCCAAATGTTCCTGTCTTTCCTGATCTGTCTCTCTTGATGTGCTTCTCACTTTCTCGGCCTGTCTCTCTCTCTCTCTCTCTGAACGGATTAACTAAAGGTGTTTGCAAGCATGGTGCAGCAGTCAAACTTCATTACTATTAATGTATTCGTACCCATCTGTCTGTCTGTCTCTCTCGCTAACTCTTTTTCTCTTTCTCCTTTTATCGTTCGTTCCTAATCCCTCTCCCTCTCCCTCATGATCTCTCCGTCCCTCTCCCTGACAAACACTCACCATCGTACTGCTCCTACTTTTCTAAAAATGTATTTCTCAGGTGATTCATTTATTTCTCATATGATTTAGTTCACATATCATTATAACTTTGCCTCAAGATATTTCTCATAAAGCTATATATTATAAACTATAACTATAATTACACACACAGAGACACATATACACACACACACATATACAAAAAGCAATATAAAATATTTTTTATATTATATTATATATAATATGAAAAATAATACAAGTTATAATATTAATAATAATTAAATAAATTCCAGCTCACATGACAATATATATATATATATATATATATATATATATATATATATATATATATATATATATATATATATATATATATATATATATATTCTTTCCATTGTTTGTTGCTGCCATGTTGTTGTTATTGCAGTGATCACTTGGCAAGTTGTCTATTTTGTATTAACCTTTGTGCTGTGTTAAAGGTCTTTTACCTAATTTGGTGTTCCCGGTCAAAAATGACCAGCCTTTTGAATTGCTTGTAAATCTTTCATTATGCTATATTATCACCAAATGAATTCAATCTTTTTGTCAACTTGTTTTCTTCATAGGCCTCATTTATTGAGCTTCTGCACCTCAGTGTTTTTAGTGAAAAAGTTCACTCGTGCTTATTTACCTAAAAAAATGCATACGTTAAGATTAACGGCCCTGATATACTCATGGCGAAGTTCTTTTTCGTTCTTCGCTTGGGGGTAAAATAAAGTTTTATAAACTGCTGAGAGCAGTGTTTAGATGAATAAGGACTGAACAGGAGAAATGAATCGGAAAAGATATTCCACGTGAAAGAAGGCGGAGCCTCTGCACACATATGCATCTACCTGTTACGTAATCGCCACTTACCAATGGTAGTAGCCTACAAAGGTGTCTACCAGCCGGAGCGAACTTTTACGGAAAGTGGCAAGCTGTTTCTTCAAACAAAGTTTGTTTTGGCTTGATTTTGTTCGAAATGACGTCACATCAGTTCGTTTTTTGATTTCGCTTGAATTATATTGGAGCCTTAATGAGGCCTACATGATCAAAAGTTCCAAAACGAAATACAAAACCTGTCATAAATGATAGAAAACAAGTTGATAAAAAGATTAAATCCAATACTTGACAACACCAAAATTATCCAAGTTTTTTGAGAGACATTTCTCTCTGTTTCCAAAAGGTGGTAGAAAGCGAAGAAGAGGATGAGGAGGAGGAAGAGGAGGAACAGGAAGAAGACCAAACCGGAGGAGGGTTCAACGTCATCCCTCCGTTCTCGGACAAGGCGACAGTCACTAACCTGGGCTCTGAGGCCGGGAGAGTCCACAGCCTGGCCACCACCTTCTCCGTCCCTCACTTCCTACTCACGGTTCAGCTGCTGATTCCCCTTTTCTGGGGGTAAAACCCTCACTCACACACACTCACTCTCTCTTACACAACACACGCCAACACACTTCCTCATGAAGTACTCGCTTACATCCAGACTCTACAACCTATCATCGAGGGACGACAAGAACGACAGATAGGAGGGCAAAACGAGCGGACAACTGTTCTATCCCTCTTTCCTTCTTTCCTTCATTCTTTTCCTCCTCCTCGGGAAGAGGGTCTGCTATAGATATAGCTGCTTGTTCATTAGGGAATCGCTTTCTGAATGGGATTTCCCGCCTGAATCATTTGAATCACAGAAGATTCACAACTCCTCGGACTGACATTAGCCGACGGTAACCTGAATGATTTGGTCGTACCATGTATCTATTGTATAATGTCAGTGTGCTTCAGAAAAGTGGAAAACATTGCCGTCAGTCAGCATTTCCTGCGTTTGGAAAACCCGCCGTGTTTATTGTCGCTGATCATGTCGTTGTATGAAATGAGACAAAATGTACGTGTGTTTGTAAGAACGTGATTCGCTTGACATCACTGCACGCCGACATGAGAGAAAAATACTTGTCGAGCACGATTTCCCGAATCTTCCGTTTCTCTGTCCTCCATGTCTGGAGAGTCAGGCCGCACACCCAATCACACACACACGCCTCGGCCCTGCTGAGGAGCCGATCGCAGATGCAAGCGCTTTTCATTTATTGCTCTATCTGCGATGTGCTTTCATTTTTTGACTCAGCACAGACTGTGCACTCTAACCAGGGGCATAAATATAAAACACGTCCACGAACAGAAAAAAACATGAGTAATAAAGTTGAAAATAAAGAAACAAACACGCTAAATAAATAAATATGTGGCCGCACAGCAGGTGTCGGAGTCCGGTCTGGGTTTCGAACCCGAGGGAAGTCATTTTCCAACCGCCTGTCGCCTGGTACCTCTCCCTGTGCCTGTTGTTTTACTTTCACAGAGATAATGGCTTACAACACAAACTGTTCATCTTGTTGTGTGTTCACGGGGACGAATTACTCGTGATGGGAACTAAATAGAAAAAAAGAGATCAAGGGAAAGAACAGATGGAGACGGGGAGAGACTCAAACCCTCCAGCCAAGAAAAAAAAAACATACAGTCTAGAATCACATGCTTTTTCTGTTTCTTATAAATCTTTTGCTGACACCAGTGCTTTTTTCTCAATCTCGTTTCTTTTGCTCTCTCTTCGTTCGCTCTCGTGCGTGTCCATGGAAGCGAGAGACATAAGCATGGCCACACTGGTACTGAATTCAATCAAGAACTTATTCTTAAACATTGATGGAGTAGGCCTATGATCAGTGGGTTATGTAGTAAAAATACAAGATTCGGTCCCTCGCAGAATCCTATTCCACTTAGACCGCAAGATTGTAATGCCTGTTCAAAAAAAATATTGTAATGCCTGTTCAAAAAAAATATTATCACAATATTGTCAAAATACACTCTCAGAAGAAAAGGTTCTGTCAGGTGCTTCATATAGAATCATGAGATCATTTTATGGATTTAGTTTGAATGAATGAATTATCAATTTTTCATTTTAATTAAATTTTATGATTTAAATCGCTTGTGAACATACACTAGACATTGTTTTAAATAACCTATTAAACATTACAGTATTATGCAATAATTTAAGTAATTTCTCCTTATATAGAACCCTCTTGGCATAAGACCTCTATAGGGTTCTATGAAGAACCACACTGACCCTTTATTTCTAGTGAAGCCTTTCTTTTTATTTACATTACAAGTAAATACTTATTTTATATGATGTCATTCCTTTAACATTCTACTTGATAGAATTCTTGTCCTGTAACAATTAAACATAACTATTAAAATAATATGAATAATAATACATATAATTGAACATCATTAGATTACTCAAAAGTATTGTTTTTTTCATGCACTTCCGTTCAAAAGTTTGGGGTCGAATTAAAAAATCTTTTTTTTTAAAGAAGTTACTTATACTCACTAAAGCTGCATTTATTTGATAAAAAATACAGCAAAAACAGTAATATTGTGAAATATTATTATAATAGAAAATAACTTTTTTCTATGTAAATATATTTTAAACTGTAATTTATTCCTGTGATGCAAAGCTGAATTTTCAGCATCATCACTCCAGTCTCCAGTGTCACATGATCCTTCAGAAATCACTCTAATATGATGATTTGCTGCTCAACAAACATTTATTATTATTATTATTATTATCAATGTAGAAAACAACTGTGATGCTTAATATTTTAGAGATTGTGATGCACTGTTTATTTCAGATGCACTCTTATTTATCACAGCATTTATTTGAAATAATTTTTTTGGTAAAATTATATAGGTCTTTACTGTCACTTTCAATCATGCGCCATTCTTTTTTTTTAAAAAAAATATATTACTGACTCCAAACTTTTCAATGGTGTGAAAGGAAGTACTGTACGCATATTCAGACCCAGTGTCCATCTACTTCCTTCCAGATGTCTTTTTTTCTTCCCCTCCCTGCTCATCCTCCACCTCCTCCTCTCCGGAAGAAATTAAAGCTTAGCTAAAGTGCTCATATCTCATCTGGCATTCTCATGAAGCACCTTAGATTACCCCGACATGACTTAACAATCAGATTCTGAACTGATCTATTATGCGGAGGAACACGAGGAGTGCTCTCTGATTGAACAGACGTCGTGCTCCTCAAGGTCAGCGAGCCACACAGCGCGCCCGCTCAATCAGCAGGGTTAATTAAGAGAAGAAACCAGAGCGCTTCTGGATTGATGCGCCTGTCCAAATAGCGGGCGGCCTTTATGATGGCTGTTGTTATTTTTTAATTGTTATCGGGGGCCAGTGTCGTCCGCCCAGCCATAACAGAGGGAGGCAGAGAATGACTGACACCGGAGGAGGAGGAGGAGAGAAAAGGCATGGGTGGCAGTGATTCACATTACAATATTTCAGAAAAAAATAAATAATCCATGCGTTAAATAAATGCACATTGCAGAAATGTTTCAGGACAGAAGATAAGTGTTAGCACTGTTCCAAAACCTAGAGAGCTTCCTACTTAGACAGCATTTTAAGGTTTAGCGAAGGCTGTTCTGAAATGTAGTAAGATACAGTACCTTGTGTTGGCCAAATGTTAATGTATGCAATCCCAGAACGGATGTAATGATGAACGAGGTTGGTTTTAAATATATTTAATTCAATACTGAAAAGAACTGATAAAAATACCTCAATCTAATTAAAACAAATCTTAATGAGTTTTTAATTAGCCTTTGTTTTGCTTGTTTATCAGTAAAACATTTTAGAAAATTTAAACCTTAACAAATTAACTTGAGCAACACTGTATAGGATATTAGAACAAATGTAGTTTTAATAAGTATTAAAAAGTTTTAAATAATTAATGCTTAAAAAAAAAATAACTGGTAGCATTTTACAGTCCTGTTCCCCATAATGTACTTATTATAGTAATTACAATAACTAGGTACTAACCCTGAACCTTCCCCTAAACCTAGCCTTAACCCATGTACTTACCTTATATTAGCCAGTACTTTCTTAGGTAAGTACACTGTAAGTACACGTAAGTGCACGTACTGTAAAATGAAGCACTACCAAATAACTTCTTGTGCAGTAAGACAAATGCACTCGTATTCGCTGAAAACAAGTCCTAAAATCTAATGCTGTGTTGTTTATCAAGTAATCTTGTTTCGAGGGTTTTTAGATATCTTAACTGGAACACATGGACAAAAAAAAGCTATTTTACCCAATTATTGTGCATACGCTGTAAAAAATGACTCCTTAATGAGTTTTTAATTAGTCGTTTTTAGACTTGTTTATCAGTAAAACATATTTAAAAGTCCTTAGAAGAAAATAAATTTACTTGAGCAAAACTGCATTAGATATTAAAACTTTGCCAATTGTATCCGAGTATTTTATCTTAAAAAACAAGTGAAAAGTGCGCATTAACTCGTTTACAGTTTGAAAAAAGCCCTCATATTCTCAGTAAACAAGTCCTAATATTTTATACTTTGTTGCTTAATCTTCTTTCAAGGATTTTTAGATATTTTAATTGGGAAACAAGTGCAGTGCTCTATTTTTTATGTGTATTGGCGTATCATGTCATTAGCTTAGCAACAAGCCAACATCAAACTCCATTGAAATCATTAAGTCGAGTTGCAGGTACGTGAAGGTTTGGTGCTGGTCAAGCTGGTTAACACTTAACTGATAAAGCTAGTTGACGGTGAGAACACCCATGTCTGAAACCAGCATTCAAAACATGCCAAGTTCTGGAACAGCGCTAGAGAGATGCAGCCCACACTAAATTAACCATAACAATTTTCGCTGTTTGCTTGCGTGTGCCGCATTACAACCACGACTTGGCCCGTACAGATTTGCTTAATATGAGTCTAACATTTCCTCCGCTCCCATCTGCGTCTGTGTACACAAGAGAAACCTGCCACAGCGAATCCTATATGCGCCCAGTGCTAGATTGCAGGGAGCAAGGGACATGAAAAGAGATAAACACACAATAAGGGATAAAGGGATGGAGAAAGTGGAGGAGAGAGAGAGTGGGTTAGAGAAAAGAAAACACCCCAGCGAGAGAGCTGCGAGCGTGATGGAGAGAAAGAAAGGAGCGTGAAGATTGCATGAGAGAAAGAGAGACAGAGAGAGAGAGAGAGAGAGAGAGAGTAGTTTACCCTGTAGGCTCATAGCTTTATTATTATAGTATGCGGACACTGATTTATTTGGCGGCTGCAGGCACCCGTACTGAAACTCATTTCAGTTGTACTGATGTTGATTCGCTCTCTCTCCTCTGGCTCTGCATTGTGAGCCCACTGGACTGCGTGCCACTGTTTGTCACCCCACAATGCACCATCAATTGCATGAAAATAATCACCACTGCTAATGTTTTTCTAATGAAGATGCCCAAAATAGTGTCTGTATTTAATCTGCTTTTATGGAGTGCACTTTTCTTTTTTTTTTTTCTAGCGCTGTATTTTCACTTTTAATAATGACTTGACGGATTGTCTTTGTCTTGTTTCGCAGTTAATTTTAATGAAACTATCAACACTGAGCACTCTAGTCTACTTAAGCATTTGCAGGCCTGCAGATTTCTGGAGAATTGCAACGACAGTCATATCTAGACATTTCCCTTTGTGTGTTAAAACTCAAATGTGTCATTTCCACACCGCTAGGGTCAACTGGAAAAATAATTATTGCTTCTGCTATTGGTCGGCGAAAAATATAGCCCCGCCCCAAACTTACACCATTGGTTGAGAGTATTCAAACAGAGAAATTATTCGAATTACGTTTTTTGTGCCAACCAACAATTTGTTCACTTTTAGCCGTCTCTGCATATTCAGCTGGAATAGGAAAGTATTATAACATTGGAATACAATTAATTCAGGTTAATTTGTGCATTAGTGTCATTCTCTCATCTCCAAAGGTTTTTATTTAAAGGTGCAGTCACAGTTTAATCAGGCTAATGAACTATATGACTTAGATTGATGATTATTATTTATTATCTGTTATCTGATTAGTATTTATTGAACATTGGTCACTTTTATCTCAAAGATGATGTCAGTATTTTATAAAAAACTTTGATTTATTGCACAGCAAATCATCTCTGATGAGATACAAGGTCAATCTGTAATGTTTTGGGACGAAACATCTTTTCCCTATACAAATTTACAGGTCAGAGTTCAGTCACCAAATATGAGCATCGACAGATGAATCAACAAACTTGTGTTTCCACTTTTTCTCTGGATTGAACGGAAGTGATTGGAAGGGTAGCTGGACTGCACCTGTACATATTTGACCATGTTTAACTCTAATCTAGAGCAGAAATGTGAGCAGATTCCGTCTTGGCCTGATTATTTGCCTCAGTGTTGGTGCTGAATGATGATTGTGTCCATCATAGCCCTGAGTGATGTAGCCAATCAGAGCTCCCTCATTGCTGCACATGCTCAGTCATGCAAAACGCTTCATGTGAGATTTCATAAACATTAAGGAACTGAAGTGGGAAAATACTTAAATAGCACACAGGATTAAATTTTAAATAGTCATTATACTTGAAATACTTGCCATTTGGTGACTGGTTGAGTGGACATGTGGAGTGTGCTGTGGTTCGAGCATGTCTCTCTGTGCCATGTTGGACTTGCCTTTAATAAACCCTGACACACACCTGAACTCTTCCTCAGCCACTGCCCTCTGGGTCACTTTTCAGACCTGTTTGACTGTGCCGGTTCTTTCCCTCTGCTCATCTTCTGTTTATGTGCCCTGTTTCCAGGTGTGTAAAAATGAGAATTCACTGTTTCTGTGATCCATGATAATGTACCATCTGAAATAAAAGAAAACAAATCAGCTGTGCTTGTCTAGATGTCGTCATCTGTGCCTGTGATAATAGCGTGTGTCAGCGTGAATGAGCAACAATGAGATTAAATGGTGCTCAAACTGAGACTTTTGCTTAAGTATCCTGATCCTCAGGTATTTTTCTTTAGCTTCTCTCAATCTCACGTCTTCTCATGAACTGCAATCAAAAGAGATTCAATTTGAGCTTGAATATTTCTCAAACTCTTTCAAGACCGAATTATGACAACAAAAAAAATTGCTGTAACTATATTCAATTTATAGCTCTATACTCGTAAAAATATTGTTGGTTTAACTTAAAGTAAGTAACCTTGTTGCCTTAATTTTTAGTTCATTTAAATGAAACATTTTAGGTAATGCGATGAAGGAGATTGGCTTAATTAACAGAAACTCAAAATATTAGTTGTTTGAACAACATGAAACAAGTTAACAAATCATGAAAATATTAAGTTTAGGTTTGGAAAGAATTTTTAATGGTTTTGAAATAAGTCTCTTTTCCCAAAGCTTTATTACATTATTCCAGTCTTCAGTGTCACATGATTCTTCAGAAATCATTATAATATTCTGATTTGCTGCTCAATTAACATTTCTTATTATTATAAATGATAAATGAAAATGGAAATTTTTTGTTGAAGCAGTGACGTTCTTTGATTAATAGAAAGTTAATTAAAACGGTATTTATTTTATTTTTATATATTAAAGAAAAATCATACTCGCTCCAAACCTTTGAACAGTAGTGTATGTCAACAATCGAGTCATTAATGGTGCTTGCAAAAGCAATCAGACATACACCTTTTACGATATTATGTTAAAGGTAGTCATATCTAGAGACCATAACATCAAACATTTTGAGTCTTTGACATACTGTTGTATTGAGGTATTGCAAGAAAACGCCATTCACATTATGCTTCCTGAAGAATTTAAGGAGAAACATAATAAGAATAAATCGTCAAAGTTATGAAAAAGTTGTTCCAAAAGCCAAATGATTGACTTTCTATCAAATGAGATGTCTTAAAAATTTCTTTTTATTTTTGTCCATACAGTGAACGACATTGGACCCCACTGACTTTCAATGTATAAACAAAAACAGTTCTTCATAATATCGTCTTTTGTGTTCCGCCATACAGGTTTGGAACAACATGAGGAAGAGTGGATAATGACAGAGGATGATGATTTACATTTTTGGGTGAACTATCCCTTTTAATTGTAATCTGGGTGTGCATTTAACGTTTCATGTTTTGCATATATCATCTCTGATACATAAGCACGCGCTCTCTGTAGAGAAGTGAATGCGGTACGATTGTTTGTGCAGTCGGTGACCTCCCCTGGGCCGTGTCATTGTTCTAATTGCATCTGGGTTAATCAGAGCATCTTCACCTCTGATAAAGGCAGCTGAGGTGCTGGTGGAGTCTCTCCGGCATATGGAAGGCGGTGAGAAAGCGTTTATTTATTAATCAGATTTCTCTGTGTCCCACTGAGTTTAATCACACAGTCTGCGATCTCTGGCTTTCTCCTCCCAGAATGCATCTCTTCTTGCAAAAACATACAAAGTCTTGCCATAGTCACTGCCTTGCGATGAGCACTTTGGATCATGATTCTAAAAAGAGACGTCAACTTTTACACACAGGGGAATTTTTGGGCTTTGTGAGGATTTGTCTCTGCCTGACGGCTCGAGAAATCCAGCACCCCTCCCTCTGCTTCTCTCTCTTTCGCTCTATAATTGTGTGGCGTCTCTTTCACTGGCCAGAAGGCAGACTTGATGGTTTTATCATTTAATAAGGCAATCGACTAAATCAGTCAGACCAGCTCTCTCTGTGTCTCTCTTTAAAGGGATAGTTCATCCACAAATAAAAAAAAAAACACTGTCATTAACCGCTCACCCTCATGTCTGACTTTTTTTTCTTTCATTTGTGGAACATATACAATGCTAATAATTGCAACATAATGTCAATGATCACAAAAGCAGTCCATGCACTATATTTAAATAATTTATACAAGTCTTCTGAAGTCATCAGTTTTATTTATATATTTTTTTAATAAATGTTATTCATTTCGAATTAGCTTTAGATTTCATTTTAATTTTATGTAATATTGTTATTTTTGTTTAAAAAAAAAAAAAAAAATCTAATATTACTATTTGGGCTTTATTAATTTTTTTCACTTTCACTTGTAGTTTTAGTTTAGTTAGTAATTTTAGTGCTTCAACTTTTTTAGTTAATTGCCAAAGCAACGTTTTTACATTTTCTTTTAGTTTAAGTTTTTCATCTAATATTTATATTTTATTTCAGCTTTATTTCTATTGACAAGAAAAAGAACGTTTTTAATAGTTTTAATTAACAATTCTAACCCTGGAAGTCAGACGACAGCTTTGTGTGAGGAACAGTCATTATCCACTGAAAGTCATTAAGACTTTTGTGAATAATTCATTCTTTTAAGTCAGATTTTAATGATTTGACTAAGAAAAAAAAAAAAAAAACACTGATCCGGTTGTTAATTGCCATTAATAGCTCACTGTAGGTGAGATTATCAGTAAATAATGACTTTAATTTTAGTTTGTTCCTCACACAAGGTTATCATATGGTTTTCAGAAGACTTGAATTAGAGTGCACAAGTCATATGGACCCATTTCTCAGACAGCCCTCTATTCGTTGTGACTCCAAAAAAAAGCGACCAGTACTGTATATTATAAAAAAATAAATAAAAAAATCCACGAAATAAAGAAAGTCATATGGGTTTGAAACGACATGAGGGTGAGTAAATGATGACAGTCTTCATCTTTGGCTGAACTATTCCTGTAAACATTAGAGGGATTCAGTACTGAGATTCCCGCTGTAACCAGCCAGGTTCCCTGGGGAAGCTTTATTCTACTCCGCTCTATCTACAGTCAATTAGAAATGGAGAATTGGAGGAGGGAGGTAGAGATGGAGAACACAAGGAGACAATGTAAAGCTTTTAATCTGTTAATGGAGGGATGGTCTGATTCATTTAATAGCTTAAGCACAGACATTGTTTGGGTTTGTATTAAACATTTATGTGGCTAATGCTGCAGAAGACAATAGTGCAAACTTGACATTAGTGTATGAATTTTGACTTCAGACTGCAGGCTGATTCACTTTTAGACCCACGATAAGGGGCCCGGGAGGGCCAAGGGTACCTGTAATGCTAGCCTGCATACATTAAACCAGTAAAATAATGAATTATCTTTGCCCTGAACAAAAATGTACTAAATCGCCATTCACGTTGACTGTAAAACGGCCCAATTACTGCTCACATTAGGGTCGGATTAGGGTAGGTAGGTTCAGGATTAAAGAATTGGTTCCCTTTAAGTTTATGAGTAGGATTTTGAATTGAATTGACCACACACCACAGGAAGTTAAACTGGAATGAGACAAAGAGGAACTTACTGAACTGCAATTTAAATACATTTTACAAGGTAATGTATTCTGGGAAAAGAAGTGTTCTTCCTTCCTGGTCCACGATAGTTAAATTATTAAATATGAGGAAACAAACTACTGTTCAATAGTTTGAGGTCGATAAGATATTTTTTTTTTTGTTGATGTTCTATGCTCACCGAAACTGCATAATTTGATCAAAACAGACATTTTTTATTGTAAATAGATTTAATGCATTCTTGCTGAATAAAGTATGATTTTTTTGTTAAAAAATGTTTTACTGACCCAATCCTTTTGAACGGTAGTGTATAAAGTAAATCACAAACTAAAACCATTAACCTTCCAAATTAAAGGATTTTTAACCAAAAAAAAGTAATTAGAAATTATTAGTAATTTCTTCCTTTAAGAAATAAGGAATTGACTTCCTTAAAGTCAAATTCACATTGCAGTGTGCAACATCTTATGTGCTACCTCAATTCAAATTCAGTTCAATTTGAGTTACGAAATTAATTCTCAATTAAATTCTGAATGACACACAACTCTGACTTAGATTCACACAGTAAGGTGGCCAATCGCTACATACGTTCTCGATAAACCGTCCAATCTCTGCTCACAGTGCACTCACCAATCACAGCACACATTCCTTAGTCAAGCATGTGACTTCATGTACAAATAAATCAAGTTTTTCAATTAGAATCGACACTCGATCTTGCCCGAGACAAACTTTTCTGTTACTCTGGAAAAAGTAAATTTCCCCACAAGTCCACTCAATAACCCACAAAATGCCATATCTCATTATTTTCTTGAATATGTGATTTTGTTCTATTTTTCCCCAGAGGACGTCATCTTCATTCTTTTCACACACGGATATTTTTAGAAAATGCTGAAACCGGAACACTGGGGCCGATACAGAAATGACTTGCTGACAAATTGGCACAGGCTTATATGAGAAATTGACTCTGATTAGTTTCACGTCTATCAGAATTCTTGAGGATCAAAAGGTCAAGTGGACTCTCATGAAACTTGAGCAGGAGTCATCCATTTACCTGCCTCAGGTGAGTGTCTCAGATCTTATTGCTTATAGTGGATATTTTTCATTGCATTTTTTCACTGCCCCATGAAATTAGCGTTCACATATCACATTTTTTTGCGAGGTATCACATTACCCAAAGCCCTGCGAAATGTATCTATTTTCGTGAGCAAGGCTTTACCTTCGGCATCACGGCTTTGGACTTGAGTGGTGGCCATCTCCTGGGAAGAGGATTATGGGGTGGGAGGATGCTTGGGATTGTTGAGTCATGCTTTTTGAGAGCGGGGATAGAGGCGGCCTGCGTCTCCATGGCTCATAGATTTGAGTACACTGATAGGTTGTCACAGGAAACACAGAACACTGCACTGCAGAAAGAGAGAGAGAGAGAGATAGAGTTGTGTTATCAATACTGTCTACTGAAGCGTGTCATAATGTGCTCTTTTATGGTACTTTCTGTATTAAAACCCTTAATTGAGTCACACACAATGAGAGTGATCCAGAATTTTCCTCCTGACAAGGGTCAAAGTGAGCCATTTCACAGAACACAATGAGAACAAAGAAATACTGTGTCATAGACCGATCGACCTGTAGTCACAGACTGAATCCATTTGTCTTTTGTCACTTCAGTTCTGTATAACCTGGTTCATTCGGTGCAGCCAGGTTTCTGTAGCTCTGTGTGGATTGGAAGCAGACAGCGTAAAGGTGCATTCATACTGCTCCTGATTTTTATCGCTGGAGAGTCTGCGTTATATTCATATTCCACTACAGTATCTGTAAAGGAATTAGTAGTATATTCTGATTACATTTACATTACAAGGCAACAAGGGGAAAATAAATAAATACATGTATTTATAAAACGGATAGTTACAGTCCTTGGTTCTGATTGGTTGAGCCGCGTTCAAAGCCGTTGTAAATTACTCAACAAACACGCACCTGTGAGTGACCGCGTTACATTAGTATTACTGCGCAACTGCTGTTTGTGATTCTTTGTTGCTGCATGTCGGAGGAATACATGTGTTGCTGGTGTTTATTTTATGAATAAAATAAATATTAAAATTAATATTTTTATAGAGTAATGGTTTTTTACTGCCTAACAAAGCCTCTTAGCTGTTCTAAATTCACTGTAAATCATGGTTTTGCAGGGCTTATTGCTTTAATATATATATATATATATATAGTATATATATATATATATATATATATATATATATATATATATACACACATACATACAGTGAAGAAAATAAGTATTTGAACACCCTGCTATTTTGCAAGTTCTCCCACTTAGAAATCATGGAGGGGTCTGAAATTGTCATCGTAGGTGCATGTCCACTGTGAGACATAATCTAAAAAAAAAATCCAGAAATCACAATGTATGATTTTTTAACTATTTATTTGTAAGATACAGCGGCAAATAAGTATTTGAACACTTGAGAAAATCAATGTTAATATTTGGTACAGTAGCCTTTGTTTGCAATTACAGAGGTCAAACGTTTCCTGTAGTTTTTCATCAGGTTTGCACACACTGCAGGAGGGATTTTGGCGCACTCCTCCACACAGATCTTCTCTAGATCAGTCAGGTTTCTGGGCTGTCGCTGAGAAACACGGAGTTTGAGCTCCCTCCAAAGATTCTCTATTGGGTTTAGGTCTGGAGACTGGCTAGGCCACGCCAGAACCTTGATATGCTTCTTACAGAGCCACTCCTTGGTTATCCTGGCTGTGTGCTTCGGGTCATTGTCATGTTGGAAGACCCAGCCTCGACCCATCTTCAATGCTCTAACTGAGGGAAGGAGGTTGTTCTCGCAAAATCTCGCAATACATGGCCCCGGTCATCCTCTCCTTAATACAGTGCAGTCGCCCTGTCCCATGTGCAGAAAAACACCCCCAAAGCATGATGCTACCACCCCCATGCTTCACAGTAGGGATGGTGTTCTTGGGATGGTACTCATCATTCTTCTTCCTCCAAACACGGTTAGTGGAATTATGACCAAAAAGTTCTATTTTGGTCTCATCTGACCACATGACTTTCTCCCATGACTCCTCTGGATCATCCAAATGGTCACTGGCAAACTTAAGACGGGCCTTGACATGTGCTGGTTTAAGCAGGGGAACCTTCCGTGCCATGCATGATTTCAAACCATGACGTCTTAGTGTATTTCCAACAGTAACCTTGGAAACGGTGGTCCCAGCTCTTTTCAGGTCATTGACCAGCTCCTCCCGTGTAGTTCTGGGCTGATTTCTCACCTTTCTTAGGATCATTGAGACCCCACGAGGTGAGATCTTGCATGGAGCCCCAGTCCGAGGGAGATTGACAGTCATGTTTAGCTTCTTCCATTTTCTAATGATTGCTCCAACAGTGGACCTTTTTTCACCAAGCTGCTTGGCAATTTCCCCGTAGCCCTTTCCAGCCTTGTGGAGGTGTACAATTTTGTCTCTAGTGTCTTTGGACAGCTCTTTGGTCTTGGCCATGTTAGTAGTTGGATTCTTACTGATTGTATGGGGTGGACAGGGGTCTTTATGCAGCTAACGACCTCAAACAGGTGCATCTAATTTAGGATAATAAATGGAGTGGAGGTGGACATTTTAAAGGCAGACTAACAGGTCTTTGAGGGTCAGAATTCTAGCTGATAGACAGGTGTTCAAATACTTATTTGCAGCTGTATCTTACAAATAAATAGTTAAAAAATCATACGTAGTGATTTCTGGATTTTTTTTTTTTAGATTATGTCTCTCACAATGGCATGTCTCCTACGATGACAATTTCAGACCCCTCCATGATTTCCAAGTGGGAGAACTTGCAAAATAGCAGGGTGTTCAAATACTTATTTTCTTCACTGTATATATAGCTTCAACTCTTCTGGGAAGGCTTTCCACAAAGTTGAGAAAATGAAATTGTCCAAAATGTCTTGTTATAATGAAGCAATAAGAGCCAAGCCCAACCCCTAAAAAACAACCCCGCACCATAATCCCCCCTCCACCAAACTTTACATTGGGCACAATGCAGTCAGGCAAGTACCATTCTCCTGGCAACCGCCAAACCCAGACTTGTCCATCAGATTTCCAGACAGTGAAGTATGATTCATCACTCCAGAGAACTCTAAAGTCCAGTGGTGGCGTGCTTTACACCACTGCATCCGCTTTGCATTGCACTTGGTGATGTAAGGCTTGGACGCAGCTGCTCGGCCATGGAAACCCATTCCATGAAGCTCTCTATGCACTGTTCTTGAGCCAAGGCCACATGAAGTTTGGAGGTCTGTAGCTATTGACTCTGTAGAAAGTTGGCGACTTCTGCTTACTGTGAGCCTCAGCATGCGTTGACCTCGCTCTGTGCTTTTACGTGGCTTACCACTTCGTGGCTGAGTTGCTGTTGTTCCCAATTGCTTCCACTTTGTTATAATACCACTAACAGTTGACCGTGGAATATTTATTAGTGAGGAAATTTCACGAATGGACTTATCACTCTACCACGCTTGAATTCACTGAGCTCCTGAGAGCGACTTTCACAAATGTTTGTGGAACCAGTCTGCATGCCTAGGTGCACTATATATATATATATATATATACATATATACACACACACACACTATAGTGCCCTCTATAAGTAATGGGAAAGCAAAGACAAAAGCCTTACCCCATTCAAACATATAAATGAATGACAATATCATAGCTGAGATGATCGCCGAGTGGAGTGACTTTAGAGAGACTGAGGTTCAGCCCAGTGCAGCCTGTGAGAGGTTTGTTCGGTGAAGATCCCCGCTGGTGTCCAGAGCGCCAGGCATCATTCCAGAACATCTTTATTTCATTACAGCAGTTGCTCAGCAGTCGGTCTGTGTCTCTCGGAGGCTCCGTCTGTTTCTGCTGCTCTTCCTACATCTGATTAAGAGATAACACAACATCAATAGTCTGGTTTCGGAAGTGGTTTGACTGTTGTGCAATGGCACTGCCAAAGCAATGGAATTTCTTCATGCATAATACTGTCAATTAAATAATGACAAATAAATCAATCAAACAGCAAATCTGCACCAAGAATAGTAGTTTTCAAGCCTCTAAATAAAACAGAACAGGCAAGTACAGTAACAACGTTTTCTCGGAGAGGCAAGATACATATGCAAAAGTTTGCATTTGTTATTAAAGGAATAATTCACTCAAAATGAAAATTCTGTCATCATTTACACAAAATTAGAAATTCTGAATAATGAATTTTCTTTCCATAAACTTACAATGAATGGAGACTTCAAGCTTCAAAAAGGATGTAAAATCACCATAAAAGTATCATAAATTATGACTTATGCACTATATTCCATCTACTGACAGCTTTGTGTGATGAACAGACTGCTATTTAATTTATGACCGAATCACTGGTTGAAGAACCAAATGAGTTTGATTTGTGTTTGTGAACTGAATCAACTGATTTATTAAAAAGATCAGACTCAAAAGAATAATTCATTCAGAAATGGGGCAACTCATTCATTCTTAACTCACTAAGCAGATTTTTCAGTCTGATCATCACAAAAATTATTCTCATGACTTCAGAACACTTGGAATATAATGCACAAGTCATATGGACCATATTTTACAGTGCTTTCATGATGCTTTTTTTGGCACCAGTCCTCATTCACTCTGATTAAAGTAGACATGAGATGAAAGTTGCGATAGTCATTTCCCTGTTGTGCCGTATATACGAGTGAAACTGCTTCTGGAACAAGAAAAAAATGTAGGGCGGGACTTGGTTTTGTCTATCAGGAATTAATTGGATCACTGGATGGTAGTGGTTTGCTATTGGTCAATCTCATGTGAGTGACAGGTTGCCCCGCCCTCATGCCAGTAAACACGCCATCAGAGAAGAGAAGAGATGTCACAGCGAGTGGGCACATGAATAAAAAATATATTATAATGTGCACGGATAAATCATTTATGATAAATACTCCAAGAACAAAATAAGAATATTCAACTTGATTTCATGGTGACTTTAAATAATGAAAACAATGGCCAAGATATTCTTCGTTTCTGCAAATAATGTCAGAATGATAATTTTGGGGAGGACAATTTCTTTTCCAATTGCTGTGTAGAAGAAAAAATTGACATTAACGAAATCTCATTTGCAATTGTTCTTTCGACGGTTGGACAACTTTGACTGCTAATGCAGATATGAGACAATGATTTGTTCGGGGGGGATTTAAAGACATTATTTCAAACAGTGTGACAATGTCCTACAGTCTGATCTCTCTCTTTTCTCCTCAGCTTCTTGCACTCTTTCAGGGTGTGTGTGTGTGTATGTGTGTTTTCAAACGGGTAGTTTGCTCTCTAATGGGGCCTGTGTTTTTAATGAGCACTAAGCTCTTGCCGTTTGCACACTCTCATATTCGGTCCCCTTCATTACTTCTTTATCACCCCTCTCTCCCTGCCTCCATCTCCATCCCTCCATCACCTGAACAGCACTTCTCCACTCCACTTCTTTCTTTTCTGTAGTTTAATTACTCTTGTTCTCTCTCGGTGCATTAGTATGGGTGTAGGGTGGTAACTGAAGTCTTTCTATACTTCACTGCACTTGTGCTGCACTAATAACAGGCGCTGCAGTAATTTATAGTCTGTTGTCTGTTTTAAAGGCATCAGCATGTTTAATACACCTGCTCCACACAGTCACGCTCGTCTGGCCACTCTCCTCCTTCAGAGCGTCTCATCTCTCTCTCTCTCTCTCTCTCTCTTGCACTGATGCTCGCTCATCCCATCACCTCAGGCGCTAAATTCCCCCCTCCCCCCATTTTCTCGCCCTTTTTAATTTTTCCTCTCGTTGTTTCATTCTCTTCCCTTCCCACCCTCCATCTGCGGAACCTTGTGCATATCTGAGCTTTTTATCTCGCCGTCGCTCCATCCATCACTCTGTTTGTGTGCTGCTTCCATCCATTTTTCTCACTCTTTCCTTGTCATTAATTCAAGATGACATCAGATCTATCGCTCCCACTTCCTCTCGCTCTCCTCCTCTTTATTTTTTCCATCAGTGAGGGACACCTCTCTCTCTGAGTATGTTCCAATCTCACAAAATAGTGCCCTGTGAAGAGCACTCCTCAGGGCATTCGTATGGAGTACAGTGGAGACGTATAAAAAAGGGCATTTTGTCTAGTCAGACACTCGACAGAAAGATCAAAATGTAATGAGGTGGTTTCCGTCTGCTAAATTCCTTGGAAATTGTTGTTTCATGCACATACACTATCAACTTCATAATATAGGTCTATAATATAGGTCTATATTTTATATGAATATTATATATATATATATATATATACTGAATATACACAAAGTTCATCATGAAACTCTAGATGGTGCAAGGCCCAGAAAGGTAGTAAGCATCATTAAAATAGTCTAAGTGACTACAGTGGTTCAACCTTAATGTTATGAGGTGATGAGAATACTTTTTGTGTGCAAAAAACAAAAATAACGATTTAATTAAACAATTTCTTCTCTTCCGTATGAGTCTCTGATGCTGTTCGCGGAGCCGGCGTTCTGACATAGAATCAGAAAGCGCTGTTTACAATGTGAACAGTGTCAAGAGAATGACACAGAAGAGAAGAAATTGTTGAATAAAGTCGTTATTTTTTTAGTTTGCGCACAAAAAGTATACTTGTTGCTTCATTAAATTAAAGTTGAACCACTGGAGTCACATGGACTATTTTAATTATGAATTTACTACCTTTCTGGGCCTTGAAAGTGGTAATAACGTTGCAGTCTATGGGGGTCAAAAAGCTATCGGATTTAATCAAAAAGATCTTCATTTGTGTTCCAAAGATGAACGAAGGTCTTGCGGGTTTGGAACGACATGAGGGTGAGTAATTAATGACATAAATTTCATTTTTGGGGGGAACTAACCCTTTAACATATCACAAAAAAATAAAAAATAAAAAATTGTATAGTTAAATTAATATAACTTTCAATATATGTCATAGTAGATTTGCAAAGACAGACCGACGGACAGACAGATGAATGGATTAGTCATTTATATTTACTAAGGCAAGAATATGATGTCATTCCAGAAATAATCGGATCTAGTAGCAGGTCATTCCAAATTTCACCTAGTGAACTTCTACATATATCCCCTGCTCTGTATGTTCCCTTCAGACAGCGGTTTCTCTCTATCACGCATCTACACCTGGCCCTGCAACTATTGCTGTGTCTGGCTTGTTCTGGGGATGCAGTAATGGAGTCCTTGAACTCGTTAGCTGTGAACAGTCTAATCCCACATGCTTTCAACCCCCAACAGGTGCTGAGTGCAACCCGACACTCGTTTGTGCAGGATGGAGGGAAAGAATGCTGCAGAGAAAAGAGAACAATCTGGAGGGCTGACAGGAAGAAAGAGGGAGGCCAGTTCTCATGGGGAAAGAGCAGAGAGAGAAACTTCAAAACCTACTCTGTACACTGAGAAGTTCTCACACACAAAAAAACTTCTGTCACAACTTTGTCGCCTTTTTTCTCTCCCTTTTCTTTCATTTTTTTCTTGTAGGCATTTGTTTGGATCATTACATGGGAGCTTTCCTTCACGGCTGCGTCATTTTATTGCAGCTGGCAGTCGCACGCGAGCTGCAAGTCTAAGTAATTTAGATTGGATTAGATAATATTTCACAGTAATTGTCTACAACTGTGTAAATTTTTCTTTGGCTTCTCACAAAAATGAACAAATATAGAGGTCACAAAAAAACTGGGTTGCCAGGTCCATGCAGCAAAAAACACCCCAATGACCAATTAAAGGGGCTATATGTAGAATTCAAAAACCCTTGTTATTAAAGGCACCGGTGGCCGTTAAGTGAACTGCAGCTAGCAACTTATTGCATGTGCTCGTACTTGTGCATAGACTCCATAGTGACACGAGCGAGCCTCGGCCAAATCACAGTGCGATGTTAAAGCAACACCAAGTAACTTTTCCTCTGCGGTCGCCCTACTGGTTGGAAGCGGAATTGTCCATTACCGCTGTCGTAAATAATGTAGCCTACCGCAGCCTACTGTCGCACGCACGCCTGTTGTTTATCCAGCACCGGCTTTGGAATGAACGATGTCCACAGACAAGGTAGAGTATGTTGCATGATTTCATGAAAGTATGATGTATTGCGACATCAGAAACGAAGAAAAACAAAATAATGACTATTGTAACGCTTGACGTAAAGCAGTCGAATTTTTTAGTTCTTTTTGTGCTCGGGTTACTACCCGAAACTCGAAGTTACATAGTGCCAGTAAAAGCGATGGCTATGGCAGACGTGTCATTTAACCTATTGTAAGTCGATTTACCATCACAAGGGTCTTGGAAATATATTATGAAGGTTGAAAAGCTACATGGTGTTACTTTAAGATGAATGTGTAAATATGTGCTGCGCACTTTCCTCTCAATAATCAAATAAACAACAAAAATGACAGCGGTGCGAAACCAGCAGATAAGAAAGCATCTGATCAAAGCGATGTGGATATGTTTATCCATATGCGCGTAAACGTCACATCCTTTTGATTTTCCCGGGAAATCAGTCTACAGGCTTTCACTGACAACCTAGGAAGTTTCATTACATACAGTTCACACACTGACAAAAAAAAAGAAGCAATTAATACATGACAATTCGTACATATAGCCCCTTTAAAACCAGCCCAAAACAAAACAAATGACCAATGAAACCAGTCCAATGACTGAACAAAACCAGCTCAATGACCAATAAAACTAGACCAATGCCAGAACTCAGAATATGCTCTATTATGCGTTCTCAGATGTCCTTTCATTTGTAGGCCTACTGTATAATGTAAGTAAAAGCATTAAATATTTAGAACATTTTTATAAAGAACAAAGTCAGTATCACTGAAAGATAAATTCTATTATTTACAAAGTAATAAAGCGCAGTATGTTTCTACTGAGGCAGGAGATGCTGGAGGGGGTTGATGATATATATGTGCACAGAATCGTGCTGCTTTTACTTCATATGTAGTCATATTACCCATAGTTACCTTATTTATGCTGACATGCTATTTCATCTGCACATTCACTGTATTTTAATCATAACCACAGCAGCCTGTCAGTTTCCCTTAAATATAGTATCCATCAGATCTGTTTTGACTTGCAGAAGCAGTTTGTAGGTCAAAATCCTTATGTTCAAATCTAATTTGTAAAATATGTCAAACATGATTGGAAATCCTGCAGAAAAATCACACAGAATGTTGTAAAATCAAATAAATGTGACTAAATAAAAATGCCATAATATCAACTAAGAAAAAAAGTTCATTAATTAACACAATTTCATTAATTAAATAAGAACTACTGAAAGTAAATTGTTAAAATAAGAAATACACTATCACTTTTCATGTAGTCTAATTGAACAGAGGAGAAAAATGAACATTCTGGTACCACAGATCCTATAAAGCAGGTGTGTAAAATTTTTAATATTCTTTGCTATAATATAATAAAACCTGCAATATTTTTGGCTGTTCTGAGAAGAGCACATCACAAGCTGTTTGGCAATTATTTTTCCAGTTTGAAATTTCTGTAATCTCTTCAAAGAGAGAATGCAGTAGAAAGGACTGCGTTCGAGAACCTGAGGATGACTCGCATAATTCCCGGAAGGAGAGATGAGCTTTGCAGAGAACATGCTTTTCACTCTGACACAACAGGAGTCAATCTCCAGGCCTCTGTGAAACCTTAAGTGAAAAGATGGAAGCAGAGAACGAAACGGAGGAACACGGCTCTCCTTAGATACCTCTCCCGAGAAACAATCAGGACGGAGACGTTCACTCTTCTGAAGTACTTTAAGAGGTAAATGGAGTGTCAATCATGAGCTTCTGAATAAAACACATTATCCCTATCTCATGTTCTGAAATTCTCCATCAGTTTCTCTTTCGGTCTCTCTCTTGTCATCGCTTTTGCTCATATAAGCCTGATCATGGAGGAGATGAGACTTAATCTAAAATTTGTGGGCACACGCACATCACACATGGCTCACAGCAAACCTTTCTTCCTGTCAGAAAGTAGAGCCTGGATCAATCTCACAAAGACTGTCAAGATGATGTCCTGGTCATATTTCACTCTAAAATCAAACGCAAAAATTATTTTTAGGGCAAAAACCAGTTGAATAAGGTTACTCTTTGGCATTTATCTTAATGGGAAAAGTGTCCAAGCTTTTATATATATATATATATATATATATATGCATACTAACACACACACACACGCACAATAATTAAGATTTTTTATGTTTCTAAAAGAAGTCTATTATGCTCAACAAGGCTGAATTTATTTGATCAAAAATACAGTAATATTGTGAAATATTGTTTTCTATTTGAATACATTTTAAAATGTAATTTATTCCTGATTATCCAAAGCTGAATTTTTAGAATAATTTCTCCAATTTTCAGTGTCACATAATCCATAATCCAAAACATTCACTTGTTGAACCTTTAATATATGTTGGTTTTGATTATAAAAATATTTAATAAAAAAATAAAAAACTCTAAACAGTATCATTTTATTCATAGTAAAACCATCACCAATGAGAAGAATAGGAATTCATTCAAAAGTAAAATTTCTGGACACATGACGTAATGAGAATGTGCTTAAAGCTACAGTCCGCAGTTTTTCCTCTTTGTCGCCATCTCTGTTCGAAATCTGCAATTGCAGTTATTCGCGGAATTATCAACTTTGGGTTGTGCCTCGGCTTGGCACTGCGCGGATGAATCCAATGTTTTGAGAAGAACGTGCGGCTGTCATTCAGAATCACAGATTCTACTTTTTGGATGTAAAACCAACATAAGAATTTTTTTTTTAACAAGTAATTAACATCCACTTTTGTTCTGACCAAATAAGGGAAAAAAACATTGCAGTAAATTGCGCTGATTAAATCTAACAATTGCTTATCATATCACGTAAAAACGTGGAAATTATACTTTGTTCTCAAATTGTAATGTTAACAACATCAGCATTGCATGACTACATTTAATGCCCTTCTGACATCATTTTCGCATGGGTCCGGTTGCGGTCTCTTTTCTTCTGTAGCCACTTCGAAGTCCAAAGTCTTTTGCATTTTACAACGGGTGAATCTCCAGTTGTCACTGGTGATTGTCAATTGAACCTTTCTGGATCCGCCATCAAATTGATAAGTTTAATTATATCAAGTGTTGTGAGAAAAGGCTATAAATCTCCACCTCCAACATCCTCACACTCAATAAAGCCTACTAGCCGAGACTCCTTCTTGTGATGTAATGACGCAAAGACATGCTCGAATTTCCTGCGAAAATCCACACACCGCACCCATGACACACAGCCACATCACAGTGTTGCGCTCCCACACACACGTTCACACACAGGCCGAGTGCGTGGCTGTTTACCAGTAAGTCGTCCTGACGCACACCGCAGGGGTTAGAGGTCGATACTAAGAGCAGATCTCTTGGTGTGTTTTTACTGAGGTGAATAATTTATGCAGTTCTCTCTCTCCAAGATCGTGATTCTACTTCATCACTCTCTCATCTACACTTCAAACTTCTGCTCTGCTCTGATCTGCCACTGATTCCTGCTCTATAAACCACATCCATTCGATCTCTCCTGCTTTATTTCTTTTAATTCTCCTTACTAACAGGAACAAAAATGCCTTAACATCTCAACTGTTTCTCTTAACTGGCAATGAGATTAAATGGAGAGCACATTGAGACTGTTTCTCCTGAGAAAAAAGCCCTAGTAATCTCACATGGGTCACTCCTATTGGTTTGGAAGATATATCAGGTTGTTCTTAGATTTGTCAAGATACCAAAGTCTGTGATCAAAGGTCAAAGTCAAAAATTTCTCATCAAATTCTCTTAAAACCAAATTATCTGAGCTTCACTATCCACATTCAGTTCATAGCTCGGTAGTCTTACTGCATGATGACAATTATGTTTAATTATTCATATTAAAATAATGTTTACATTTTATAAACATCTATTTCATCACCAATATTCAAATCTTTATGTGACATGGGAGAACCAATAGAGTTTTGGCATTTATGTCAACTCTGCCATGACACATCTTCAATAAATCTATACGAAAGTGAGATTTAAGAGCTGAGGCAAAGTGAACAATTTACAGAAAATAGCAAATATAGAGCATCTCCATTAAGCAAGAGAGAGCGACCTCGGGGCAACTGAATTTTCCACTGGGTTACTGCAAAACACTGAAGGAATGAACATCCATAACACTCTAGCAAAAACGGCTGATAATGTTAAGACACCCGACACCTACAATGTCAACCAACACTAGCAACGCTGACCTTTAGCATGCTATCTGACTGTGTTATCTTCCTCCCATTCCTTCTTCACCTGTTTTTCCCTCTCCATCAGATGGTGTGGTGTGTTAGAGCTGACAGTTTGAGATGGAGGTGTAGCTGCTGTCAGACCTGCAGCACTGAGGATTGATAAACAGCAGCTGATGGCTCAAGGAAGGTGTGTGTGTGTGTGTTAGTGTGATGTCCTTGGACCAAACCTGCACTCCAGTATAGATTTTTTCCAGAGATTTCAGGAGGGTTTGCATACATGTTCCCTGCGGCAGAGATTTCAAGTGAGACCTGTGGATAAAATATAAAACACAGTGAAATCTAAATGAGAGAGACAGACAGAAAGAGAAAACACTACCAGTGAGAAGAACAAGACGAGAAAACACACAGGAAAAGCAATAAAAGTTGAGTTCTAATCAGTTAATAACACGCCACAAGACTAAAGGTGATGATACACAGGGCAACTTTGAGCAATGTTGCTGGGCAATGTTGCCGTCAATGGGCAACCAGATGAGACACAGGGCCCACGACCGATCTAAATTATCCTGAAAGAAATATAGTGACTATTTTCAATGAGAAAGTGGCCAAGCAACAATCGCTCGGCAAGATTGCCCAGCAACATTGCTCAAAAAGTTGCCCTGTGTATCATCACCTTTACGCCGCCTTCACACTGGCAGTTGAAATCAGCTCCGTAATACGCAATACACTCCCAGCGGACGTCGTACTACACCGTTGAAAAGCGTCGGATGCGAGTAGATTTTAACGGTTGATTCTGTTAGTGACAGAATGTACAATTCTGTATGATCTCTCTGATGAGGGTTATATAGACATAAATCTCTATGCATTGCATCCAGTTCCAGAATTTTTTTTTTTAAATTCGACTTTTTAAATTGTATTAACTGCCCTAATAACGTTAGAAAATCATGAAAATAAAAAAATGACATGACAACTTATCGTTATAAAATCATTATTTATTTTATTCAAAGTTAACAATTCAGGTTTGTTTATCAGTACCATAGCAATGCTAACTTCGCTGGAATTGTCGGATAGGAACCGTCCGTAGCCTTTTGCAAGAGTTACATTTTTTGAACGCATCCGGATGGCCAACGGACACGATTTTCTTCGCACCGCACTCGTTCGGACCTATTCGCATGCGGTCTGCGAATCTCCATAGAAAATTAATGACTTACGGTCGTTTCGTAGCCGTATCGGAGCTGATTTCAACTGCCAGTGTGAAGGCGGCGTCACACTGGGTAGCCCTGCCCACAGTGAAATGTCATTGGTCTAAAATCCTGCTGCACATAACTGTACATTTAACATCAAAAACCTTCTGACAGGGAAAAAAACTAGGCAAATTCATGATTTAATTACATTTATAATTATATAAAAATCACATAAAAATGTAATAATTTATATAAAAATTCAATTATATATACACACACACATACACAAATATATATATATATATATATATATATATATATATATATATATATATATATATATATATATATACACACACACACATTTAATATGTATATGTATAAAATATTAACTTTAAGTCAGCATTAAATTATGGCAAAGTGTTAAGAATTAAATAAATGTTAGAAGGAATAAATTACCATGCACAATTAAATATCCGAAATTGGCTGATATATATTTATATAATATAAATAAAAAAATTATAATATTGACCGATTACTGATATTGCATCCCTAATTATTATACAGTTCTGTTTGATGATGCTAGTAATACAGAAATTATACACAATACCATTAAAGAAGCTTCAGCTACACATTGTGTGTGTGTGTGTTTGTTTGTGTGTGTAAGATTGTGGGTGTGTGTTTTTTTTAAAGAAAGAGCCAGAGCCAGAGAAAGAGGATGAGGAGAAATGTAGGCCATGAGAAATGTGCGCCCTGCAGAGGAATCCACGCGATCGATTGTCATATTCATTTGATGTCAGGCACAATACCAAAGTTAAAGGCCTGTATAAATAATCATAATTACAAAAAGCCCACAGATTGCTTTCCAATACACCCATCATCCGCTCTCTTCCGCCGGGGTTTGACGATTGATCTCTTAAGATTATTTGTGTGCTTTCTCTGTTTGTTTTATTTTCTTATGCTGTCGTACAGCGAGCTATATATTACGTTTCCTGCGATATTACAGAACTGTGAGTAATGTGTAATGAGTAATGTGTGTGTGTGTGTGTGTGTGTGTGTGTGTGTGTGTGTGTGTGTGTGTGTGTGTGTAAATGAGAGCTGGTGTATCGCCAGGGGGTGTGAGTGAGAACAGGCCACAGTAATTGAATCCCTGTCTCTGTGTCTGATCTAGCCATTATACAAGTGTCTCTCTCTCTCTCTCACACACACACACACACACACACGCACATCTGCACAAGCCACACAAACACAGATTCAGCCTAATTAAATTTCTAGCGCACATCACTTGGTTTTGTTCTTTTTTTACTCTTCAAATGTAATTTTTCCCTGAGGACGATAAAATAAACATTAAACGTGTCTAACACACACAAATTGCTCTATTTTATAGGACATTTTGTCTCAGAGGCTAAGGGAAGTTCAGACTGCAGCAGAAGACAGAAGAGAAGAAGATGTAGCGGTGCAAAGTCATTGCTGCATGTTTGCTTTCTTGAATTTGTATATATGTGTGTGTGTGTGTGTGTGTGTGTGTGTGTGTGTGTGTCTGTGTGTGATTTCAACATTTCTACAGGTGTGTTTGAATGTGTAACAGGTATTTCCCTCAAGTGGGATTCATCATGTGCCTTAAAGGGATAGTCCACACACAAATATAAATAATTTACTCACCTTGATATGACTTTTTCTTTTGTGCACCTCAAAAGAGGATGTTTAAAGAATGCTGGGACATTACATCCCATTATTCATCAAAACTTTAATTACTTTCATTTTAAACATCTTATTTTGTACCTCACAGAAGAAAGAAAAATCACACAGGTTTGGAACAACTTGAGGAACAACTTGAACTATCCCTTTAAGAATGCAATAGCATGAATTTCAAAAACATGTCAATGTTTATTAACCAACCTCAGGTTACAGTGTATACTAGTCTGTATATATTATATATTTTGCCTTTTTGTAATTTTAATTAAAATGTATATATATATATATATATTAATTTGTATATATGTGTGTGTGTGTTTGTGTGTGTGTGTGTGTGTGTATACAGTATATACTGGGGTTAAAGAGTGAACCGTTTTAGTGGGATACCAGGGCATGCTCCCTTGTGAGATATGTTTATTTATTTATTTTTGCAAAACAGTCGTTTGTGGTAACTTACCTATCATCCAGACATGCAAAGTTGATAATATAACTGCGATAAAGTAATAGCCTAGTTAACAATTATTTGTTTATACATAGGATTTTTAAATTTATTTTATATTATATAAGCATCTGGGAAGTCAAACTAACTTTACTTAAGATTTTATTATATTGAAATTGTTTATTTCCTACTCCTTAACAGTTCACCAGGCTCTTAATGATGTTTGGCTGTCATCTCCTAATATCTGAAGTATTTTCCTAATCATCATTAGAATAGAACACATTTTACAAATAGGGAAAACCGATTGTTTGGTCAATTTCTCATGAAGGTCTAGACTTTAAAGCTCTTGATTCCAGTTTTTACTTGCCCTTATGAAAATGTAGGCCTACCATAGTTGTAATCGTTTAACTAGCATTTGTTACGATAAGGCTATAATTACAGGTAAGACCACGGATGATGACTCATTACCAGAGGTGGACAAAATACACTACTTCCTAGCTTGAGTGAAAGTACAGATACTGGTCAAATAGTACTCCGTTACAAGTAAAAGTTGTAAAGACCGATTTTTACTTAAGTAAAAGTACAGAAGAACTCATTTTTAAAAGTACTTAAGTATCAAAAGTAAAAAGTAAATGTCAATGCATTGTTGTATGTAATATTTACAGTACCTTATGCCTCTGAATCCATGCCTGCCTGCCCTCATATCAATATCAAATCTATTTCTAGAACACAGTTCCAGTAGTGGGATTGAATGTGAGATTGAATAAGTGCACTCAATAACGTCCACAATGGTTTCGGACACCCAAAGGGCAGTTCCCTCAAATAGTGCCCTATTTAACGTTTTTTGGCTTCTAGTATGAATATGTTAGCCTTACAGTTATCTGTTATGAAAAGCAGGTTGATGTCAGAATCCAACACCAGATTGGCTTACTAATATTCCCTGTTCTGAACATATTCCTTTTAGGAAGTTGTTTTTTAGACTGGGTTCCATGTCATGTCTAAACAAATTCAGGTGAACTTTAATCATAACCAAGTAAACCAAGTGTCAGAGTCTTAAGATATTAAAAATGATAAATAAATGTACTCCTTTTAACTGCTTCATCAGACACCATTTTTATTATTTAAACCAAATGCCAAACCACACAGAGAGGATTGTGTGATATTATAGGCAAATATTAAAATCTGACAAGATGCAGGAATCTTAAGAGATAGGATGTTGAGCAAACAATGGAATTGGACGTCTTGTTGCATTCCTACCACTAACAAGGCAGTGTTTTTCAGGTTTCGGACACAGTTACAGAACTAAAACACATTGATACTCACCCAACACTCATACTTCATTCTTCACTTTTGCTTGGCAAACATTCACACAGCTTCTGAGTTCAGTCCTCCTGCTGTTCCCTCATCCAGCACAACATCTCGTTTCACTGTGAATAGAGTGCTTCCCCTGGGCCTCCGTCAACGCTGTGAACTCCACGCCAAACCACAGCACAACTGCCTGCAACAAAACACCACCTTTTATTCCAAACCATTTCCATTAAAGCACATTCTCACGCGTTTGAAAGAGAGTTTAATCAGCTGGAACGCAAACCTGAGCTCATGCTGCTATCGAACGAGAAAAAAAAGCACGTACTGATCTGAGATCCACCAGTGAAGACTTTTCATTAATGACGGGATTAGACCCAGAGCGAAAGAAACTGATCTCAGATCAGAGCGGACTGTCAGACAGGTGTTGGTCATTAGCAGTCTCATTAGAGGGTGACACAAAGGGAAAAAAAGACTCACGCAGACGTGAATTAGGTTCAGAGCTCCAGGCAGGTGGCAGATACTGGACAATCGCTCAATGTCAACATCAATCCTGCAACGCCTGACAAGCTCTCTCCCTGTCTGAAGACGAACTTCAGTCTGTTTCTGTTTATGCCGGTGACATTTATGCGATTATGAACAAGAGGTTTGTTGTGATATGGTAAGTGTCTGCAGAGGGCCATTCTAACACAGCAGGGACGTTGACACCAAGACTCTCATTAGATACAATGAGCCTTAATGAGAGAAATTAATGATGCCAGGATCCTGCAATGCTGAATGTGTGTGGTTTTGTTTCCCTGTGGGGATGAAATTTTTGAAATCATCCTCAGAACAATAGAAAAATCTGATAAGATCAGGGCTTCACAATGGAAAAAATTGGACAAAAAATTGGTTTCAGGTTAGTTTCACAAATAAAAAGCTAAAAGTAAATAATTATAAAATAATAAAAATTAACTATAAAATCGTGCACATTTAGGACAGCAAAATAAATGCACTTATCACCATTTAAAAAACAATTATATCTTTTGTTGTTGATCTTTTTTGGTGCAAATTGATCTGACAAAAAAGCTAATTATCAAATTAGACAAACCATGACATACCATGAATAAAACTATGCAAGATCGTGCTGGGTTAAAAATAAAAATTTCTTGCTTTTAATCGATTCTCATTTTGATGAAAGTTGATGTACCATCAACTTTTACTTTTAGTCTATGCTGTTTTCATAAATGAACAAAATTCGGACAGAAAAGCTTTGTGCTTTGTTACTATTGATATAAAACAAAGTCTCGGCTTTTGAAATCGGTTCATTATATTACGAAACTCAAACAATAAATAGCGTTTTGGCGCCGTTTAATGTGGAGTGACAGTTCGCTGTAGCGCCTCAGTGTGGAGCAGACGTGAACTTATCTTTTCCGCTTTACTACTAGTTACAGCACGAAATGAACATGAATCCGAGAGCATGTTGAAAGATAGCGTACTTACCGAAATCCTCATCGTGTCTCAAGTAATTACTCAGTGTTTCAACCACAGAAAGATGTCATAAAACGCCTTAAACAATATGCCATGTAATGTTACATTTACCTCAGAAAAGCCATTCTATGACCTTAAGTTTTGTAGTTAGCCAGAAAAATTTATAATAATATATATATCACAATTATACATTTACATGTTATTAAACTGTATAGCAAAAAAAAAAGTGTGTGTGTGTGTCTAATTATCAGTGGTTCTCAACCCTGTCCAATTTTAAACCTGCATCTCATGCAAAGCCAGTTGAGAAGCGCTGATCTAGCTGAACCGAGCATCAGTCTATATTAAAAATTACAGATGTGACAGAGATCTCCTCAAGGATAGCTACAGGGACAGCCACATTATTTTTTCTATAAGCATTTAAAAAAATCGTCTTGAACAAAACCAACTAGCTCTGAGATGAATCACAACATTACAAACTTTCATTTAAGACATAAAAGTATTTGGGAAAATCTAGGAAATTAAACAACAGTACAAGACATACATATACATATTATATATACACATATACACTCACCGGCCACTTTATTAGGTACACCTGTCCAACTGCTCCTTAACACTTAATTTCTAAGCAGCCAATCACATGGCGGCAACTCAGTGCATTTAGGCATGTAGACATGGTCAAGACAATCTCCTGCAGTTCAAACCGAGCATCAGTATGGGGAAGAAAGGTGATTTGAGTGACTTTGAACGTGGCATGATTGTTGGTGCCAGAAGGGCTGGTCTGAGCATTTCAGAAACTGCTAATCTACTGGGATTTTCACGCACAACCATCTCTAGGGTTTACAGAGAATGGTCCGAAAAAGAAAAAACATCCAGTGAGCGGCAGTCCTGTGGGCGGAAATGCCTTGTTGATGCCAGAGGTCAGAGGAGAATGGCCAGACTGGTTCGAGCTGATAGAAGGGCAACAGTGACTCAAATAACCACCCGTTACAACCAAGGTGGGCAGAAGAGCATCTCTGAACGCACAGTACGTCGAACTTTGAGGCAGATGGGCTACAGCAGCAGAAGACCACACCGGGTGCCACTCCTTTCAGCTAAGAACAGGAAACTGAGGCTACAATTTGCACAAGCTCATCGAAATTGGACAATAGAAGATTGGAAAAACGTTGCCTGGTCTGATGAGTCTCGATTTCTGCTGCGACATTCGGATGGTAGGGTCAGAATTTGGCGTCTACAACATGAAAGCATGGATCCATCCTGCCTTGTATCAACGGTTCAGGCTGGTGGTGGTGGTGTCATGGTGTGGGGAATATTTTCTTGGCACTCTTTGGGCCCCTTGGTACCAATTGAGCATCGTTGCAACGCCACAGCCTACCTGAGTATTGTTGCTGACCATGTCCATCCCTTTATGACCACAATGTACCCAACTTCTGATGGCTACTTTCAGCAGGATAATGCGCCATGTCATAAAGCTGGAATCATCTCAGACTGGTTTCTTGAACATGACAATGAGTTCGCTGTACTCAAATGGCCTCCACAGTCACCAGATCTCAATCCAATAGAGCATCTTTGGGATGTGGTGGAACGGGAGATTCACATCATGGATGTGCAGCCGACAAATCTGCGGCAACTGTGTGATGCCATCATGTCAATATGGACCAAACTCCCTGAGGAATGCTTCCAGCACCTTGTTGAATCTATGCCACGAAGAATTGAGGCAGTTCTGAAGGCAAAAGGGGGTCCAACCCGTTACTAGCATGGGGTACCTAATAAAGTGGCCGGTGAGTGTATGTATATATATATATATATATATATATATATATATATATATATATATATATATATATTTATATTTATACACATACATATAGTCAAACCAAAATGTCAGACACCTTGTTATCTTAACTTACATAAATGAACCACTTGTAAAATAATATAAAAAAGGATATATGGTAACTGCACAATTTTTGGTTTGTGTGTGTGTGTGTGTGTGTGTGTGTGTGTGTGTGTGTGTGTGTGTTTGTGTATATATAGTGCCTTGCAAAAGTATTGTCATTCATTTTTTTTCACCTATTGTTATATTTATGTTGCAGCCTTATGTCAAACTAGGATCAATTTCACTGGATCATCTTTGAGATGTTTCTACACTTCGATTGGAGGTCTAATCTGTGACTAATTCAATTGAATGAACATGATTTGGAAAGGCACACACCTGTAATTGGAAAGGCACACACCTATAAATAAAAGGCCTAACAGCTAAAAATGAATAACAGAGCAAAGACTTTTTTTATCGGAAAATATTACAATACTGTCATTCACAAAGCTGCATGAGAGCAAATGGCCACTGCTGAGCTCATTTGCCACAGTAACAACGACATCTCTGATTGGTTGGTCTCTCTTAAGATTATAAGTATGTAGGATGTAGTCTTATTTATGTTTTTTTTTTTTTTTTTTTAAATGTATGATGATCAGATTACACTGATGTGGCTTCTACAGAGATGTATTAATAACCTTGGAGCTCATGGTAGGTCTGTTTGGAAAGGTTTATGTGTCATCACAAAAATCAATTTCTCTGTGAAGAAGATGAAATGGGATTTTTACTTCCGGTTCGGTTGCCCCCGTCTACACCAATCGCTCAATAACATTATCATACCCTCATCATCTCCACAACAACTATAACCTAAAGAGTGTGTGTGTGCATATGTGTGTTTGTGTATGCAAGTGATGATTTAACTGTTATTGCTGTGAGGGTTGTGACAATGTTTTTGTGTAAATTTTTGTGTTAGATAGTAAAAGTCAATGTGTGTGTGGTCCTCAGGGGGAATGTTGAGTCTCTTTTTATCACTCACCGAGCATCATTACTCCTCCCTTCTTGATGCTCTCTCTCTCTCTCTGGCTCCTGAGGACAGACATCTTCATATCATATCTCTGTAGGACAAAATATTTAGACAGACCATATTCAGATTGAGCTTGAACCAAAAGAGACATGTGTGTATGTGTGTGTGATATAATGGGAGAGGGTATTTCATTACGCTGGGGGAGAGATTGATACCACTCATCGACTGGATGGAATGAGCGAGAGAGGGAAGGAAGAAGCACTTTATTTATTCAACACATCAATCTGAAATAACAATTCTACTAAGAGCACCTCTCTATCAGCGCATCTGCTCCTCCCTCCTCAATGTGTTACGCATCCCTTCTCTCTCTCTCGCTCTCGTCAGCAGTGATCGTGTGTAAAGGTGTGTGTAACATGATGCTTTCATCCACCTATTACACACCTGTCTGACCACAAAAAACCTCCCTACCACACACTCACACACTAATAAAAACATCCTCCAACCTCTCTCTCTCACACAGACACACAAAACATCCCCCTATCGTAAAACAAATACACAGGCAAACACACATTTACGGTAGTGTAGGGCTATTTAAATGTAATATATAAACTTAATTTGCTTTATTTAATATTCAACAATATTATTGATCTGACAGTACTAACACTGTTGTATGAGAACTGAACTGACAATGATCTTTTTTTTTTCTTGCAGAGCTGCTTTATAGATGAAATGAACTAATTTAATAATTGAGGATCTTTACAACAGAAAAGAATCAACACTGAACAATTCATTATTTTCCTGTTATCACTGTAAAGCTGCTTTGAAACAATCTGTATTGTATAAAGCCCTGGTCTAAGAGACACATTTTCATTCACAGCTCAATTTATGAGTAGCTCATGAAATGTGCAGTTACTGCCTTTGTAGGGAAGTACAGCACAACACAAAGGACAAACCTCCCTACCTGGAACACACACAAGCAAGCACACTAAACTAACACGCTCTACCTCATAAACGAAACATCCCTATCGCACGCATACACAAATAAATAAAAACATCCCTATTACGCACAAAAACATATCTCTGAAACAACAGATATCTCATACATACACACACACACAATCCCAAAATGGCTCTACCCCTCACACACCTCCCAGTGGGAGTAACACGACCGAATGCTGACATCGCTGATGACATCACCAGAGGTACACAAGTGCAAATGAAAGCTAGTGTGTTGGTGTAGATGCAACATTTCACTGTTTCACCCTCTGAAATCCCTTCAATGGCTTCTCTGCTGTCATCCAGCAGAGCTGTTGCATTCTGGGTACGTCTGGAGAATAAAAGACGGAGACTGAGAGAGAGAGAGATGCTGTGTGGTCGATAAGGATGAATAGAGAGGAGAAAGAAAGTATAGTTTGTGCATTTGTGTTTTGTTCTGCAGACATATTTTGACCAACGTCCCGCTGTGAAAGAGTTTGTTTGTGTTTGTATGAGTGTGTAGTGTGTAGGGATGTGCAAGATAAAGGTTAACATGAGAGAGTGTGTGTGTGTGTGTGTGTGTGAGTGTGTAGGGCTGTATGTAAGATAAAGGTTAATGTGAGAATGTGTGTGTGTGTAAGATAAAGGTTAACATGAGTGTGTGTGTGTGAGTGAAAGAGAGAGAGAGAGAGAGAGAGAGAGAGAGAGAGAGAGAGAGAGAGAGAGAGAGAGAGAGAGAGAGAGAGAGAGAGAGAGAGAGAGAGAGAGAGAGAGAGAGAGAGAGAGAGAGAGAGGGAGAGAAAGATAAAGAGGGTCCACAGGGGTAAATAGGGAGTGGGGTCTCTAGAGGACTATTGAGGAGGACCGGAGGTCTCACAGGTCATAAAACAATATATGCTTTTGTTCCTACTGACCACACACACACACACACTTTGTGGTACCTTGGTACAGAAACCCATTTCCATATTCATGTACCATGGTATTTATATGGTACTCCAAGGTACAGTATACTAACGTTTAAACAATAAAAAATATCTATTTCAACTCTAGAGAGCGCAGGCTGATAGGTCCTTTACAGGTAGTCTACAAGCAATCAGGGGTGCGTTTCCCAAAATCCTTGTTAGCCAGCATAGTTCAACATTATTATTATCAGCATTATTATCAGCATAGTTCAACAAGTCTGCGTTTCCCAAAACCATCGTTCCGGCGAACATTAACAGCATCCCAGTGTTGTGTGGTTGGAACAACAGCTCTCGACCTGTGGTTAGAAGCATAGTTTCTTGTTTGCATGACATGTGGACTCAATAAATCCTTATCTTGAGCCAAATAAGCAAGCTGACATTCAGTACAATCTATATATTTTATTTAGCATATTTACAAATGTCACTTACATCTTTTACTTTGTCAAAAGATTTACAGAGACGTTTTTGAAGAGTGCACATGTGCTCTAGTAGCCTACGTAAGAACGAGCCTATAACTGAATCAGGAAATAAGGCAAAATAACAGAGAAAATGAGAATAAGTCCTCAGATGCCATGTGCGTAATTTATAGCAAAAAATCTGGCAATGATTTGATCTCAAACAAATTCATCAAAATAAGTTATTACTCCAACACCTGCATGACATCATTAACCAACGTGGTTGAACGACATATTTGCATAGGCCATATTGTAAAATTTGATTACAATTTAAATGTAATTTATTAATGTAAAGCTGAATTTTCAGCACAGTTACTCCAGTCTTCACATGATCCTGATTTGGTGTATAAGAAACATTTCTTATTATTATCAATGTTGAAAACAGATGTGCTGCTCAATATTTTTGTGGAAACTGTCATAAATTTTTTCAGGACTTTGTGATGAAAAGAAAGCTCAAAAGAACAGCATTTATTTGAAATAGAAATCTTTTATAGCATTATAAATGTCTTTACTGTCACTTTTGATCAATTTAATAAAAACCTTGCTGAATAAGAGTATAAATCTCTTTCAGATAAAACGTACTAAGCCGAGTAACAATTGTACTATATCCAAAAAAATATGCAATATTACTAGTATAAGAGGTATTACCATAGTACACTGAAATGCACCATGGTATATTTTTTATAATTTTTCTACATACATCATGAAAATACCATGGAATAACCATGGAACATTTCTAAAAACCTGGTATTACTATGGCAACATATCCAAAGAAAAACATGGTAATACTAGGTAATATAAAGCAGGCCAAAACAAATTACAATGACACATGTTTAGAAAAAACATGGTATTGCCATGGGGTCCCATACTATAGGATTATGATGATTCTGCAAATCATGGCATTGTCATGTCTCTCTGTCACTATCTCTGAAAACCTGTGGTAATACTATGGTACTAATTTGTACACATAGATTAAACACAGACCCACAATGACAAATTTATTTACAAACTCCCACATCTCACACATTCTCACACCAACACACTTTAACTGGTCTCAAGACACACACACACACACACACACACACACTGTTGTTTATCACTGTCATTCCCATCTGTTTGGCTTTCACTGTACAATTAATAACACCATTTTAATAGGTGTCATTGTATCATTTTATTGTCCAACAACAAAAAAGATACGCAAATCCTCACTCAAAATCCTCTTTCTCTCTCAAGCACACAGTTCCATTTTGGACTCCCCCGTTGGCTGCTTTCTGCTCCCTGATCAATATTTTAATAAGCAGAAAGGATGAGGGTTTAATCTTAATCAATAAGGGCCATATGCAGCACGGAGGGATGAGAAGAGAGCAAATCATCTTCCCTGACACTTCATACATTATCCGTCTGACGTTATCAAATGCGCTCTTCACAATGCAGAACACTGCGTTAACAGCCATTACCTTAACACACATTTCCAGACGCTGCACTTCACAACATTTCCCAAAAAGCGAGTCAGAAATTATTTTTAACCGATATTACCATTAAGGATGGGATCTTGAGGAATTTAACGATTCGGACTCTGAATTCACTGAGCTATTACGGTTCCTTAATGATTCTATTAATGATTCTTTTAGTACTTGAAGGATAATTGGTCCTAACTATATATTTAAATACACTAAACAAGAGCAATACTTGTCATTCAATTGATGCACTGATCTACCTTACATAAGTGTGTTATATAAAAAATAATCCCAGTGAACCCAGAGGACTTTTGGGGACTGGGATCAAATAATGACCTTATTATACATAATAATAATAATAAGAAGAAGAAGAATATTATTTTCTGTCATGATAGCTCTCGGAGTGATTGTCATGGTAAAGGGTATGACACTGTTGTATGTTTGGTCTTGGTGGGATAGATTTTCTAAGCTGTTGCAGAGCAAGTACGGGACTTTCTACTGCCAATACATACATGACACAGGTGGAGCTGGGGAAGTTGGAGGGTTTCTGAAAGTACGCTTCACTGCTAAGGCAAATGCTACCAAAGTATTTGAAGGTTGAGCAGCAAGCTCATTGGCTAAAGGACCTATACATATAGTATGATTAAAAGCTTAATGTCAAAAGGTTTTATGTATTAATTTTGCCATGTTTAATGTATTTATACCCCTCATTTTGACCCACCGGCACCCGATGTGAGATACAAGCACATTGGAAACAAGCCAAAATAAATACATAAAAACTTTTTGGCATAAATCTTTTGATCATCATAAACATTACCCCTAAAATCTGGACGGGAGATTATTTAAACAAGAATATTGCTCAAGTCCCCAAGTCTGACCCTAACCCTAAAATCTTTCTACCCATGGTCATCTAGTTTGAAGTGTTTAGTCAATGACATTAAACTCACTCTACACATCAACGCTCTGTCACCAGGTTAACCTTGTCACTAATATTAACCCTAACCTGAGGTGTAGCAGCCTGCAGGTCAAATGCACACTGTTACTAATCATTGTCTTGCAGCATGACAATATTCCTGACATTCGCATGACAGATGGTACTAATATATTTTCCCGTTAATTAGGCCCTCGTTAGCTAATCGACAATTAAAACACTCCCGGCAACTGACGGCGTCAACATGCTCAAACTGCGCTATCGGTGTACAGATAATTAATGCTATTGTTTCTGTCATGTTTGTAACAGCGGACAACGGCAGTAATTGGTGATGCGGGCGGGCGTGTGTGTGCACACGCGATGCAGAACAAGTGCACACATTGAAAATTCCCTCCCGGAATGCTGCATTGGCAAGACGGGCTGAAGCGGTGCCAAAGCCATAATGAGATCTGTCACAGCCATACAAATGAACAGGTGACAGAAAGAGACATGAATATGAGATATGGCAGGCATATAGGGCTCGGGAATCTCTCTCTCTCTCTTTTTCTCTTTCTCTCTATGCACACACATTTACACACTCCCAATCTGTGAGTGCCCCCTTCGACAGATGTGACCACAGAATGCTGACATATGGCTGGCGCTGTACAGCGGACATAAACACACATAGGCAGCATATCACAGATCCATCTCTGTTGTATGCACCGTAAAACATAATTTTCTTAAAGGGCCCCTTTTATGGATTTTTGAAAATGACCATTCATGTAGTGTGTAACATAGCTCTAAGTGAATGAAAACATCCTGCAAAGTTTTAAATCTGAAAGTGCACCGTATATAAGTAAGAGTCGACTCTGAGTCAATGAAATGAATCGTTTTTCAAACGAGTCATAAGCCATTTCGTTGTGACGTCAAGACGAAACATTAACATATTGTCCGCCCACTTATTTCACGCAGACACCAGGGAAAACTTGAACCTCATGTCAAGAAGACCCTGTGCTCTACAATGTGAAGGTAAAGCCAGTTTTTTACACTACCCGAGGACAAGCATGTGAAGAATCAGTGGTTAAAATTCATCCCACGATCCCAGCAGTATAATCCTAAACTTTTGCTGTGTTCCCTTTATTTTACTGACGACTTCTCAAATCTCAGAGTTCAATAAAGGATTCGCAAACCGCTTGCTCTTGAAAGATGGTGTTCAAAATACTTAGTTTTGAGTTTTATATAGTGCTAACTGGTTAACTCTACTATACTTCTGCTAATCAGCTGTGGGACATTATTACCTAAAACTCTGTCTATTAATGCAGATTGTCTGTCTTTCTCACTACTTTGAGGAAAGATTTAAGCATGAAGCAAGATTTGTTTTAACAACGTTTATGTTACATCAGTCATTCACGCTAGAGCTCGGCTGTATACATTGCATACATGCACAGTTTCCATGTGTTCACCACAATATATTAGAATAATACTCTGTAAATAAATTAGTACAAGTAAAATAATCGGTTTGTTGATCGACATGTACTTGTTAATGCTGATAGTGAGGAATTACAGTTGCAACATCTCATAATGTGCCTCGAACTGAGTAGCGTATCACTGAGAAACGTCCTGCTCGGGTCGTCCTTGCGATGGAGGTTCGGGTTGAATAACTAGTTCTTCCAATGTTTCATCATCGCACTCATGCTCAGATTGATATGGTAAAATCGACGCCATTGTTCGTTACTGTGCTTAGCTTACAGTGTAGGAAGCCTCAGGACACACAGAGCTGACGTAGTTATGACAATGGGCATTTTTGTTTTAGACGCGCACGCTGTACGTTTTACAATCACAACAGACTGAGCCGTCTGGCCAATCAGAACACAGTAGCTCGCGGAGAGGAGGGATTTAGAGAACGATTCACCTGACAAGTCGTTTGAGAATCATTGAAAATGTGGTGATGTGCAAATGTATATTATGAGGAAATTAAACCAACCTTTGACGCATGTAAATGCTGTTGTAGGAGACTCCAAAACAACATTAGGAAACTTAAAAATAGCATAATTGGGACACTTTAATCAGTATTTTGTGTGGTTAGTAAAACATCTAAACCCCTAAAACAAGATATATTTACTCGAGAAGCAAAACTGTGTCAGATAATACATATTTTTGAAGTCTCATTTTTCTGTTTTCTTGTTCAATGAAAACACACTGCTTTATCTGCTCCCATAAAAATAATATATTGCAATGTTTTGTACGAACACAGGCTTCGTCAGGCAATAAGAACAACAAATATCAAGGGATTTTTTTATAGTCACATAGTAAACACTCACACCTGATGAAAGACATGGGCAATCTGCATACCAACCAATTAAAAAAAAAAAAAAAAAAATACACAAATGGTTTCAGATCAAAATACAAATTAAGCCCTTTAGGAGACAAGGTCCTCATGTCTACAGACTCACCAGCCCTTCTAGGTATCTTTACCTGTTCAATTCATGAATAACAAAGACAACTTGTGTTTCAATAGATTGAAGTAAACAGCAATAGGGTTTTTCTGGTCATTTACCATATAATACTTCGGTGTTCTGCAATCTCTGTTTTTAAACTTCTTTTTTCTTGTTGTAAGCAGAAATGTACAGAGAGTGTCAGGTTTCTGGAGTCACAAACACTTAAGTCAGGCCTTTAATTCGCGTTTGCATAGGATCTCAACGCAATTTTATTGTCTGAAATGCGTACTTGTGCAGATATTACTAGCCTATGTTACTAAAACTACAGATAGTGAAATTAAACGTTTCTCATTCTATTTAACTACTCACTTAGCCCACTAGCTTAGCATAAAAATTATCATAAATTTAATGGGAGAAGACTGTAAAAAGGCTATTGTTAAAACCTGTTAATTGGTTTATGGTAAGTTCCCTTGCTACTGGGACAAACTGTAATAGAGGTAACAGGATATTTATTGTAATTTTACAGTAAAATAGTAAAACAGTTTTTGGAAGTGAAAATAAAGTTCTTATAATTTGCAGTGAAAACCTATAAAGTGACATTCCCAGAATTGAAGCTCCACATTTGATGGTTTTTTATTTACATAATTGTTTCTTCTTAGTTTTTTTCTTATTAGTTACAGTATGTAGGGTTTTATATACATCTTCTGTTGGTAAATACATTTCTAAATCATTCAACAAAAATCTCTAGGACTACTTGTACATGTTGAAGTTTGTGCACACATGAAAGTTTCATTTTCTTTTCTGTAAATGTTACCGTAGGACATATTTTGTTAGATTGAAATAAGTTTTTGGTATTGGTTTCTCTGAAAAATGTAAAAACTATCTTTTATATATATATATAACCTTGGTTAGAAACCAGTCATTACTTATGCAGTTCTGTTTGGTGATGTCAGTGGGTCAGAAATCACACATTTCACCATTAAAACAAAACTAAAACAAACTGCCATTTGGATATGCAAAACAATCTTTTGCGATTTTGCTTCTCAAGTACATTACGGTTTAAAAGTTTGGGGTAAGACAGACTTTAAAAAGTAATTAATACTTTTATTCAGCAAAAACACATTAAATTGATCAAAAGTGACAGTAAAGACATTTATAATGTTACAAAAAAGATATATTTCAAAAATAAATGTTGTTCTTTTGATCTTTCTAGTCCACCACCACCATTTCTTACCACAAACTTGGGCAGCACAACTATTTTCATCATTGATAATAATAGCAAGAAATCTCTTGAGCAGCAAATCAGCATATAATAATGATTTCTGAACGATCATGTGACACTGAAGACTGGAGTAATAATGCTGTTGATCATTTAAATGCAGCCTTAAGACTTCTTTTAATGACTACTGAACGGTAGTGTAAAATTTTAACTAGTGTAAATATTTTAACTAGAAAAGACAGAACTACTGATCCAGAAAGTAGTTTTTGGCTGCAAGTGATCTGATATCTCCTGTATCTCATCCTCTAATTACAGTCTTGTTGCACAAAAACCCACGTCAACAGAACTGCTGTTCCCTGTTGTGCTTTTGATTGATAGCGGTTTCCTCTGGAGTCCACATCCATCATGCCGTGAGGTTTTTACCGCAGGGCCGTGAGACTGTCACCCGTCCTGATCTATACATTTACGACTCACACATGCAGGACAGCCACACGGACCGTCACATGATGTATTAGCTCCGCTGAGTCCAGGGAGGTGACAGAACTCTGGCTGTACAGGACGCACAGGGAGTGGGAAGGGGGGGCAGGGAGTCTGATTGGTTAATGTAGGTGTCAGTCAACTGTGGCCTGTCAAAGCTATGTAATCATATTGGGTTGATGGATAAAGCCATCTGTGCAGCTGTACCTGTTGTTTGCATGTCTGTGAGAGAGACACACGAGCAAAACAAACAAACAAACCCAATCACAAATGAGATCACTTTCATATCTCAATTGTTTATCCTAGACCACAATCAAATTGAGTGCAAAAATAGACTTTTGCTTTGATTGTTCTCCTCTAGTTTCAGAAGAGATCTCAAGACGGAATTGCTAGATCTTAATATGAACTCAAACATTTCTCATCAAATTCTTACGGGACCAAATCATTTGAGCTACACTACCCCACATTCATTTTATAGATTGCAAAAATCTTTCCCAGTATAAATATCTTAAATTCTTAAAGTGCCCCTATTATGCCATTTAAAAAGGTTCCAATTTTTGTTGTGGAGTCTCCTACAATAGGTTTACTTGCATTCAAGGTTAAAAAAAACAAAACAAAAAAAAACACTTGTAATATACATTGCAGCATCACTTCTTTTCTCACAGTGTCTGGAACGGCTTGATAAAGGATTCGTTCTCTATAAACCTCTCCTTTCTGAGAAGAACCCACATTCAGCTATGATTGATCAGATGGCCCAGTTTGTTGTGATTAATACTCTGCTCTGATTGGTCAGATGACCCAGTTTGTTGTGATTGATCTACTCTGCTCTGATTGGTCAGATGACCCAGTTTGTTGTGATTAATACTCTGCTCTGATTGGTCAGATGACCCAGTTTGTTGTGATTAATACTCTGCTCTGATTGATCAGATGGCCCAGTCTGTTGTGATTGGTCTACCGCTTACAGAATATGTTGGAAACGAAATGGCCATTTCCACATTTAAATTTACCATAGATATATGCAACAGTAGCGATGGCATCTGTTTTACCGTATCAATACAAGCAGAATCCTCATCCTTTGAAAGTGTATGCAAACAAGTGGCGCTCACTGCAGAGTCGAATTTCATCCAGCTCCACCTCCCTGGACGTCATGGGTTGAGCTTAACCGAGTCCAGCTCCACCTCTAATGGATGGAGGGATATAGTTATGGGTAGGTTTATGGTGTGGTTGGACCTTCTGGCTCCACCCATTATGCCCAAATTACATCCAGAGAGGCTCTGCAGTGAGAAGCCTCTCCATGCAAAGAGAATTTGCGTTTGCAGAACAGAAAAAAGCCAGTTCTCGACATGTCAACAGCATGAACCAAACTCTTCCAGGCCTCAGCTTCGATTAGTGTTTGAGGGCAGCCAATGAAGACCATAGCCTGGCATTATTTGTTAAAAACCTACGTAGGTTTGAGCAGGAAGTAAGACTGGAATGACGGACCACTCATTTCAGGCAGTTCAGAATCGGTTCTTTGTTTTTGGAGACAAGAAAATAACTGCATTTATCATGCACTTTGATTTTTGAAACTTTGCAGACCTTTTACATTCACAAACAGCTATATTACACACTACATGAAAGGCAATATCCTAAAAATCATAAAATGATCAAATTTAATATCTTAAAGCATAAGATCTTAAATAATTTAGATATTTGTCCTAGAAAACAAGACATTTTTTGCAGTCTACTCACCCTGTATGTCAACTGTATAACACATTTACTATCATTTTCCTAAGGATAAACATCTGAGACTAAGCTGATATTTCAATTAAACACAACTTGTGACTCCTGAGTCATTAAAGAGCAACTTCTGAGCATCCAGTGGGCTCAAAATAAGACAAACTTACAAGAAAGCGTTTATGAAGGTAAGTTTGCGGTGAGTAAGTTGTGAGTCAGCCGGCATGTGGGAATGAGGCGTAGTAAATTACGTCTGCAGGCATCAGCAAATACACTCCTGCAGAGATGGAGGGATGCTATGACAGAATGATAGAGCACAGATGAAAACAGATCAAGTGTGTGTGTGTGTGTGCGCGAGAGAGTGTATTAGCTGTGCCAAGACAGCATGTTTTCAATTGTTTATGCCATCATTTTTTTTCTTAAGTGCGCATGTAGTGGCATGTGAAAGGGTATCCCAAGTTAAAAGCCTTTTCCGGTCAGTTCAGTAGATTGGGCTCAGTTTTTCCCCAGGGAAACTGTGGTTTGCAGTACAACAGAAATGGATGAGGCTGAAAAGATCTTGCAAAAACGGTTAAAGTCGGCATGAAAGAGAAATTGTGAGCACCTTTTGTTCTCTAGTAAACCACGTAAACTACCGGCCAAAAGTTTGTTTTTGAAAGAAGTCTATTATGCTCACTAAGGCTTTATTTATTTGATCAAAAAGATAAAAAAATAAAAAAAATCTCTAAATATTTATCTATCAACATGCAGAAACATGCAAGTAGGCTTATGTGCTGCTAACACACTGCTAAATCATGCTAGCAACATTTTAAAACATGTTAACGTGCTAAATCATGTTAGCAACTTGCTAGAAACGTAGGCTACTACATCATGGTAGCAATGTGTTCATTCATATGCCAACAATGTGTGCTAAATCATGCTAGCAACATCTTAAAAAAATGCTAGTTATGTGTTAAATCATGCAGGGAACATGCTAGCAATGTGCCAAATCGTGCTAGCAACATCTTAAAACATGTTAACAATGTGTTAAATCATGCTAGAAACAAGCAAGCAACATTTTAAATCATGATATAAACATGCTAAAACATATTAGCAATGTGGTAAATCATGGTAGAAGCATGCTAACAATGTGTTAAACCATGCTAACAATATGTTAAATCATGCTAGCACAATACTAAATCATGCTTGCAACATGCTAAAACATGTTGTCAATGTGCATGCTAGAAACAGGCTAACAACATGCTTACCATGCTAGCAACACATGTTAAGAATGTGCTTAATCATGCTAGAAACAATAGCAATGTGTTAAATCATGTTAGGAACATGTTAAATAATGCTAGCAATGTGTAGTTTAAAACCAGTTAAGATCTTGCTAACACGTTAAAATGTGCTAGCAATTTGCTAAAACATGTTAGCAATGTGTTAGAACATGTTGATAACATTTTATTGACTGAGTAAAATCTGCAAACTTCAAGCTTTTTAAAGGTATTTCAAACTTTCAGACAAGACTTTGTCAAGCCATCATCAAAGTTTGTCATCAAAGTTAGTTTCTTATTTTATTCTTTCAATATCTGTGAGAAATATGACCCACACAATTCTTTGTGAGATTCACCCATGGATTCAACTGAAAGGTCTGTAGAGGTAAACGCTGAGGAACTTTTCAACTGACTGAGCTGCTCCCAGAATGAGAAAACGTGAATATGAGGTGAGAAAACGTGAAAATGAGGTGAGAAAACCTGAGAAGTCTGTAAAAGAGAGGCAGACAGAGTGAGGCAAGCATGGGACATCCTCTTAAAACAGAGAAAACAGGAAGACAAGAGCAAACGAGGAAGAAATTGGGTGAAAGATTAGAGGAGAGGAGCATGAAATGAAAGTATTGAGTGGGGAAGATAGGAGTGGATAATCGAAGAAAGTAATAAAGTGGAAAAAATAGAGGGAGGGAGAGAGGAGAGAATTAGAGAAGAGGAGGGAGGTGGAGAGGAGGAATACAAATTGAAAGGGAAAAGAAGGTGGAAATGGAGGCGGGTCAAAATTGCAGACACACACAGAGAGAAAATGAGCAGGAAGATCTCACAAAAACATGTCCTTTTTAAAACATCACATTTAAGCACAAAAGCAAAAGAAACAAATATTGAAATACAAATTCTTGCCTAAAAGAAATGAAGCCTATTTTAAGGACCTATCAAATTTTTGTATTCTGACATTATTTTCATAAGAATTAAGCCTTTTCCCACTAAAAACAAAGCTTCAGGGGGTCACCCCTCATTTCTAAGCCAATCAGAGTAAAGCTCTCTGCCTTTTATTTGTCAGGTAGAGCTGCACAATTTGAGAGGAAATAAATGAATAACAATTTTTCAGACAGACATTGTGATTGCAAGCGATTAAAAAAGGTTTGCTGTGCTTGTTTATTGGGCTGCATATTTTAGCCCAATTGTTTTTGATTACATATCAATATGACTAAAAATAATAATCAATAATTAATAATAATAATAATAATAATAAACAAAAAATTAAGGCAAATAAGAAATATTACTATTGTAATATTTCACTGTAAAATTAAAAAGCAAGAATTTAGGAAACATAATAATGATTTATATTTGTATTAAATAAAAATAAATAAAAAAAGAAATAAATATTACTATTGTAATATTTCACTATAAAATAAAAAAAAATCAAGTATTTAGGAAAATACAATAATAATACTTTCTTTTTTTATGAGGATTACTTTACTAAACAAAAATAAGAAATATAACTACTGTAATATAGCCTACACTGTTTTTTTTAATTATTACCGGTATGCACATTTTTGGGGAGCCGTTTTAATTCCTTCATTCTCAAGCGTTAAACCTATTCTTTTGATAACCACCGTTTCCAGTATAAGGTTTTATTTTTATTAATCATGCAGCCCTGGTTTCTTTGGCTGGGTGGGGTTTTGGTGGGCAATTTAGTGGCCAAGTCTAGCAGAAGTTAGCAAAGTGGCATTAATCGCTTCTGGGTTTTGGGGTGAAATATGACTCAGACTTGTTCTTGACAGGTTTTGTGAGATTCTCTTAGATATTGCAGATGGAATAAAGGATAGATGGGCAGAGAAGGAGAAAATGTGGTGGTGAATGTATGAACAACCAAGAGAGAGAGAGAGAAAGATAATCAGGAAGAATGAGTAAAAGATGAAGTGATGAGCCAAAGGAGAGAAATGAAAGATGGAGGGTGAATAATGAAGGCCAGAGGACCAGGACAGGATGCTGAGCAAGAGAACCAGACATGAATGAGGGATGAGGAAGGATATAGGTGAAGGAAATAAGGAGAATGTTGCCCAACTGAACCATGCTGCAAATTAGGAATGAGGGGAACGCGAGCAAGAGAGACGGAGATGGAGAGAGAGGAGAAGAAAGCCCTCAGCGATGAGACCATTACATTGGGGATAATGAAGAGGTTCCACTCTGTCACACTGAGCATTAGGCCTCTGTCAAACTGACCCCAAAGTGTCAACAAGTTAATAGCCTGGGTATCAGCTGTATTATGACATGCCACCATACATAGACGCTGACACACTCATCATTTACACACACCGACAACCACATGCAAGACTCATTCAAACACAAACAAACACTGTCTGGCACACTCGCCAGAACGCGCTGGGAAAAGGAGACGCAAACGAGGGAGGAAAGACAAGTGAACGCAGCTCTCGCAGAATATTAGCTTCAGATGCTCTGAAGGCGTACATTATTTAAAAGGTGTTGTTGCTCTTTTGCACATTGTTAGTGTATTGTCTTTGCGATCCGCAGAACACGCCAGAGCTTTGTTGAATAAATAAAGGCCGAATCTACTGGGGCCAAATGCCAAATACAGAAAGGCACACGGCATCGAGTGAACATTATTTCATTTTTTTTTTTTTGGCTGGAACAGATAAAGCTTTAAAGAAAATGTCTCCTGAAAAGACTCACTCTCACCTTGTTTCGCTCTCTCTCTTCTTTACTGCACAGAGTTCATACTGCTGACTGCTTCAGCTAATGCTCGAGTTCACAGTAAACAGTGATGTTATTTACAGTGTTAGTGTACAGTAGAAGTCCAACAGACAGCTCTAATGTGAATCTTAATGCATCATATGGACCCTTTTCACAAACTGTAATGACACGTTTCCAAAGTTTTTAACACACATTTATAACACTATACTTTGTGTTATACTACCTTGGCAGTAAATGACAAAAAAACAAAACAATTAACGCTGCTGTTAGGGTGTAATGCCTCGTTTCCATCAAACGGTACGGTACCGTACTGAATCGCTACACCACGCCAATTAAGTAAGGGTGCTCTTGGTGATGGAAACGCAAGCCGGATCGTGGTTTACCGTCCCGAATCGCACTGTACTCGATTGTACCGTACCACTCGGTGGAAACGAGCCATAATACAACAGCTGAAGGAGAGGTGGAAAATGTGTAATCTTTCTCTCTTCTGACTGCTGTAATCAATCTCTCTGTATTTTTTTCCTCTTTTGGAAAGCCGTGGAATCTCTATTGCGGATTTTTCTTTTGATTTTAGAGCAAATGCAAATACAAAATTATATTTGCTGTCTTCTCCAAATTCACTGCTATAGAAGTTTATCCCATGACGACTTCCACGACTGAGAACCCTAGAAATGTGAAAAGGGTCCATTCCAGTCCAGTGTTCCCTCCATAGACAACAACATTTTATTGTTAACAATGCAAAGATTGTTATAAAATGTAGTCAGTAAATAGGCCTTCTAAGAACACTGTAACCAAGTGCAAAGACAACATCACATGCATCTTTCACAGATAAGGCATTCCCAGAATGCAATGTGATGAGCTCAGTAAAAAAAAGAAGAAGCTTATTTACTTACTGACTTATGCATTTATTTATTTATTCATTCATATTTATTGATTTTATTTATTAATTATTCTATAATTTATACATTTTCTGTGTTCCCTGAGAAACTTTGTATTCGCTTGCAAATAATTCAAAAGTTTAGCAAGAAAGAAAAAAATTCTTGGGGGAACACAAAACATTGACATATAATATTTTTCACTTTAGGGCTAGGTATCTTCACTGTATGATTATAGTATTTTCTAACAAAAGACACAAAAATTGTTGCCTATTAACATTAAAAGTATGACAGTTTATTAGATCATTAAAGAAATATTTTTTCTGGAATTTCTAGGGTTATTTATTTGTCAACTGAACCTTTTTACCATGTCTGGGCTCCATATTTTGATAATATTGCTGTTTGTTAGAGTAATATTTTGAGGTAAATGGTTTACCATAATGCTCCTGCTCAGCAACATACCAAACTGGAATCATTTATGATTCAAATCTTGTGTTGGAAAGGTTTTTTTTAGAGGCTATGGAGTTGCGTACAACAAAATCAAGTCACTTATCATTCCATTTCAGTTAGAAAGCTGTCTACGGCAGCAGACAGCAAGGCAGCTCGCTAGTTTATGAGTTCAGAGAACTCGCATCACAATCATAATCACAATCAATTTCTCTTAAAACACTCTGGATTTGCACCAGGGGACCATAAGCGTACTGCGCGTCCAGTTGTCCCCGCCTAATATTTCTCAAGGCTTTTGTTCAGGCTTGGTTGTCTTGTGTAGCCCACTGCATTTAATGTGCTGCATTGTTTTTCAGTTACTGGTCATTAAAAATTTAGAAACGACATATCAAAACTCTTAATCGAATCTAAAACCCCTCCCTCAGCGGCGGCGGGCTCCTATCTGGACCAATTAGAGGCAGGCGAGGCTGACAGTAATGGGTGCTATCTGCAGGTCCCCCGGGGGTGGATGGAGGGAGATAGATAGCAGGAGGGCAGGTACCGTGTACAGTACCCCCTCGCAGCAGTACCTCCCTCCTTCCACCCCATCCCAGGAGAACTAATGCTCCCTAATGCACAAGACGGACGGAGATAATACCTCCCGATTACAAACGCATCCCTCTCTAATCCAATCAACTGTCAGCGCACACACAAACACACACATACACGCGTCCTTCTCCGCTGTCCCTTATACCTGACTCAGAATAGAGAAGGACTGAGAAAGAGAGAAACGGTGAGTGGCAGAAAAAGGAATAGCGGGGAAAAGAGAGGCATAGTGACAGGAATGAGGAAAAATCAGACACCTGGGATGAATAGTAGCATTCTAAATAAAGTGGGCAGCTTTTGTGACGATTATGACATCGTTTTGAGCGTCATGATGTCATTAAAGAATTATGAGGGAAAACAACTGAAGCGCTTCAACAATGGCTCAGTCAGGCAAACAGTTTCCACTCTTATTTCAGAACAAAACCCCATTCATTTCTGTCTCTTAGCCACAAAAACCCCTGCACTCTCGCTCCCTACCATGATCCAATCAGCAAAGAGATCAATGTAGCAGAGGGCACAGAGGTCAAAGGTAACGCCACTCACCCTGTGGGCATTCTGAGGTCAGATCTCAATGCCTTGTTTTATGCAGTGGGCAGGCCCAGAGAAATCGCCGCTGATGGAATTTGGAACGCTGACTATTCCAAGAGTTCCCCTTGAGGGTTTGTTTATTAGATATTAGGGATAATTTGATAATGCTTTCAGTTGCCAATAAGAATGTAAAAGACTCTCTGCTCGGTTTAAAAAGATTCACTGTAACTCCACTATAGCTCTTAAATGCATATTCAAATTTGGTACATCATGATGAATTACAAGACCAAAACTAATTATGTGTGGCATCATGGATACGATAAACGCACCATATTTGAATATACACTACCGTTCAAAAGATCCAAAAAATTAATTAATGTTTTAATTCATTAATGTAAAAAAAAAAAAGAAAAAAGTTTTTATTCAGCAAGCATGCATTAAACCGATCAAAAGCCACAATAAAGGCATTTATAATACAAAAGATTTTTATTTCAAATAAACTGTTCTTTTGAACTTTCTATTCATCAAAGAATCCTGAAAAGAAATGATCAGTTATACTGTTTTTAGCATTGATAATAATAAAATATTTCTTGATCATCAAATCAGCATATTAGAATGATTTCTGAAGAATCATGTGACTGAAAACTGGAGTAATGATGCTGAAAATTCAGCTTTTTATCACAGGAATAAATGACATTTAATACGTATTAAAATCACAAGAATGTTATTTTAAATTGTAATAATATATCACAATACATTTATACATTTTTGAATGGTAGTGTATACAAATGTGAATGATCTTTGAAAACAGTGACAGAGGAATAACAAACTTAATTAATAACCTTTTGCCATTTTTAGATATTAACATCACTTTCGTTAAAAAAAGAGCAGAGAGAACATTCTGCTTTTCTGTGTTTCAATCCATTCTGCAGATTATCTCTTAAATCCTCATGGAATTAAATTTTTTTTTTTACATCCACAGATTCTGCCTAGGCCTGCCCATAGGTAAAACTCTCAAATAAAAACCACAAAAACCCATGGTACTTTGCTCTTGTTGTGATGTTTCTTTTCCTTGAGCACTTTGCCTATCCACTTACACCGTACATAACCCTATATTTATCTCTGGGATTTTTTTTCCAAATAATACAGCGCTCCTGCAGAGCAGTGCCATGGGTATTTTCAGGAAACCCTGGCTGTAGAAAAGAATTCGATCTGGCTCAGCTTAAAAAAAACAGCTTTCAATTATGACATTCACAAGATTGCACACCTGTCCTTGGAAAGAGCTGATGGAACGTCTCTCTAGCTCTTTCTGTTTTTCCCCTCACCATCTTTCTACCTTCGGTCTCTTTCACAAAAAAGGTGATGGACTGCCCAGTGACATCGCTCCTTTTTTCTAGCTCGACTCTCTCTCTCTCTGGTGTGATGGAGTGTGGAAGAGTAGTATGATTTATCACCAGCTGAAGGCTGAGGATGGCGTCACTCTAAGAAGTGTGTGTGTGTGTGTGTGTGCGCGTCACTCCATCAGGTACAGATGGAACAGCGAGTTAGTATACGGACAGTTTCCGTGTGTGTTTGTGCGAGCGCACATGTGTAAAACCAGACGCGCAAAACAGCTTATCACCTGAAAACAATTCTCAGATGGCGCAGCCCCTGCTGACTGAGGTTAAATCCATTTTACCCCCCACACACATATGTGCTAACATTAGTCAGACACACACACACACACACACACACACATGCTGTTAGGGCACCCATGTTCCATATATCAGAATTTTACACACACTAGATCAAGCCAACACATCCAAACCCACACAACTCCCCCTTTTTTATGTTCACACACACATTGGTGATTTGTAGCTGTTACGAGCACGTGTGGGCCCATTGCCTCAGCGAGATGTCACGCTGTGGTGTCACACCGCACTGATAATGGCGAGGTCAAAGGTCGAGTGTGAGCGAGAGGGTGTCGGGGGGGGGGGGGGGGGGGGGGGCACTCAGGCACTTTGGCAAATTGGCTAATGTCCCGAGGGAGAGGGGCGGGGCAGAGGAGGGTGACACGGAGACATGACATCATAGAATCCCCCTGAGAGGAGGCGGGAGGAGAAGGTGAGGAAAGAGACGTGCCACCTGGAATGACCAGCGTACTGCTTACTGCGCACTATACACTACCTAGTATTTTTTGTGATGTATGCTAAGGTGAGCATCACTATTGCTCATATGTAGGGTTAAAAATCGTAAGTTCAATCGGTTAGAAAAGTAATCGTGTCCGTCCACTTTTTCAGCGGCCTTGGTTCTGGATGTATTTTTTTCCCCATTTATTTTTCAACCAGCAATGAGGTAAATCACAACATTACAAACTTTGATTTGAAGCATTTAAGGATTTGAAAATTGGACAAAAACACAAAGGTACAAGAATGTGTATTTAACGGCTTTAATGAGGGAATGAACTGCAAACCCATGGAGCATTGCGACAAACAATCTGCTAGAACTGCACGGTCCTGCAGATTTGCCTTATACAACATTAGGAGGACCAGGCCCTTCCTATCAGAGCATGCTACACAACTCCTTGTCCAAGCACTTGTTCTATCCAGACTATTGTAATGCTCTCCTGGCTGGTCTTCCAGCTTGCTCTGTCAAACCTCTACAATTGATCCAAAATGCTCAGCTAGAGAGGTCTTTAACAAGCCGAAGAGAGATCACGTCACTCCTCTCCTCACAAAATTGCACTGGTTGCCAGTCACCGCTCGCATCAAATTCAAGTCACTGACTTTTGCCTACAGAACAACCACTGGCTCTGCTCCCTTTTGCCTAAACTCATGACTTCAGACTTACGTGCCATCCAGAAACTTGTGCTCTGCAAGTGAACACAAAGAGGCACAAAATCGCTTTCTCTGACCTTTTTCTGGTCTGTTCCCTGCTGGTGGAATGTCCTGCCCAACTCAACCAGAGCTGTGACCATTTTCAAGAAACAGCTGAAGATCTTTTTCGGCAACACTTCTTCGGATCCATTAATACTATCTTCAATTCTATATCTATTATCTTTATAAATAAAAAATGTCAAAGTACACGTACTGCGTTAGATTTAAATGGGAAGGGTCATAGCACTTGCATACTGTTGTCCTATTGTTAGTTGAACTGCTTCTATTGTAATCATTTGTAAGCTGCATTGGATAAAAGTGTCTGCTAAATGAATAAATGTAAACAATTTAAAAAACAATGGAGAAATATGAAACGTTTGGTTTAAAGACGTTGATTATCTTATCTTATATGTGACCCTAGATCACAAAACCTGTCACAAGGAACACAGATATATTTGTGGCAATAGCCAACCATACATTGTATGGGGGAAAATTAAAAAAATTTCTTTTATGCCTAAAAATCATTAGGATATTAAGTAAAGATCATGTTCCATGAAGATATTTTGTAAATTTCCTACGGTAAATATTTAAAACATTTATTTTTATTTTTTAGAATGCAGCACAATCGCAAACATAAATGGACAACTTTAAAGGCAATTTTCTCAATGTTTCGATTTTTTTGCACCCTCAGATTCCAGATTTTCAAATAGTTGTATCTCGGACAAATATTGTCCTATCCCAACAAACAATACATCAAAGGAGAGCTTATTTGTTTAACTTTCGTGTACAGACAATAACTATAAAGAATACTTTTTTTATTATTATTATTATTATGCATCGCATATAAATATACCATATAGGGAAACTAACTCTAGGTCATTCGCAGTGCTTCATGTGTGGATGAGCGCTAAAGTGTTCTTTTGGTGCAGTTTTCTTGTTTAATTCTCTGATTGGTGGAGATTTCTCTGCATAATCATGGGACATGTAGATTTTCACCACGAATTCTGCTGTTGAACATGATTATTTAACATGCAAGCTGATGGCTTCAACAAAAGCATATACCACCAATTACTCGTAGCTACTAAGCCTGTCTTTAAAGGTTTATAAGTTAAGGTTCAAAATCAATTCTCTTATGGAGAAAATGAATGGGATAATTCCGGAACGGGACTGTTGCATTCTATAAAATGACTCTGTTCAACAATCCACATGATTTGAGGTATAGTTCATGTCTGCAGCACAAAGTGCAGTGGTAGGGGTCGGATCGAACTCCATGTATAGTAGTAATGGTTATAAGTGCCACCACTAAATATATCTTGCTTTAGTTAACTCTGTTTGTGTGTGTAATTCTGGGGCTCAGGTGGATTCTGCCCTAATGAGCCAATTGAGGCCATCATGATGCATGCCCTGATTTCAGCCAAGAATACCAACACAATTTGGCCCAGAGGACAGATGAAGAACACACACACACACACACTTGTGAGGTTTCTAACCTCAGCTAACACAAAAAGGGGTCGAGTTTATGAAAGCGAAGACAGAAAATGTAGAAAGAGAGAGGGGGACAGATAAAAAGAGAAAGAGGTTGATGGAGTGGAGAGGGCCAGAGGCTGAGAGAGAAACTATCATCAGCCTGTACACCGTTTCAGCTTTCTGTGCTTAATGGACTCAGTGGGCAGAAAAGACAGTGGAGATGAACAGAGAGAAAGAGAGAGAGTTACAGAAAGTATGACGCATAAATGGCTCATATTAATAACACAGTAGGACCAAACAAAATCATTTTGGCTCATCTCTAACTAACCACTCTCTTACCATAGTGACCAGGCGTTCTTGTTTCCCGGGGCAGTCCTTGTTTTTGGTCCCCGTCTGAAGCTGTCCTGTGTGTCTACAGCCTGAAAAGTGAAATTAGACTTGATGAGCTAGATATTGCAAACAAAACATTAGGCCTATAATAACATTGCATGCATACAATGTGTCATTTCAACTTTTTTTACAATATAGAAAAAACAAAACTCACTGAGAACAGAAGACAACTAAAAACTAAATACTCTGTATACTATATAGCTATATTGTAAATAAAGGCCCCATAGTTATAACTTACCTGTTTCAGTTTCATTAGTTCACGTGTCAGAGTTCATCCTTTGTTTTGGATTTACCTAACTTTTTTTGTATTTAAATCAGCATCATTTGCTAATTTTCATGGCAAGATCAAGATTTAAAAGAAAAGATACAAACAAGAGAGAGCATTACCGAATAATCTATAGGCCTAGCTTTTTTTGGATGTTTGCTGACGTCAACGACAGTCAAGCAAACGAATGAGTTGCACAAGTATGTTGAACGACTTGAAGAGTTCACGATTAGCGATAGACAAAGACTGCATCGAAATCGCATTCTTCACAACTATATAGTAGGCGAAAAACAGTATGTGACAAAATAAGTATTTCTGTATTTATAAAAGAGTAGCCTAAACAAAAAGTACCCGGATGTCCTACTTCTTCCTGGGAGATTCTGAAGTGTGCAAATGATGGAGACTTTACGATCCCATGAGGCCACAGGAGAGGATTTGTGAATGGCAGTGAAGAGATATAACTGACGCTGGTCGGTCACATGATACTGCCAACATGGAGAATGTACGTTCAGATTACATTTATACTACACTCATTCATATGTAGAACATTCTTTTTTAGCGGTTGTGGAGTAATTACTTGTTTAAAATTTAATACCTGCTCAAGAGAGTATGTGATTTCGGATGCAGCCAATTTGTCAAATAATTGTTGGATCTTTTCAATGATTTAGTTAAACCAGATCAACTTAATGGTTCTTCTGATCTGAATTAAACTACACATATCAGAAGGAACGATTCGTTCACAAGTCAGACTGAATCAGTCTGACCGGTTCTTGAGTTAACAACTCACTGAACCAAAAACGGCCTCTTTTGGGCATGTCACAATGAGTCGGTGACTGATGAATAACCTAATAGTAAGAGCATTGGAAGTGTACAGATATTTTACTGAAAATTAAGTTGTATTCATAGCTGAATTCATGGGATGTATAAAATTAGTGCTGTCAAATCGATTAATCGCAATTAATCACATCTAACAAACATTTTGTTTATCATATATGTGTATGTATATATATATAGGCTATATATATATATATATATATATATATATATATATGTATACCCAGACATATGAGCACACACAATCATTTACCGGTATAGGGCCTATAATATATAAATATAATAATAATATATACACACCCACACACATATTATGTAGGCTAACTTAACTATAACTTTTATGTTATATGCGATTAATCGCGATAAATCAATTTGACAGCACTAAATAAACAGCCTATGTAATATCTTGTATGTCATGACGTTAAAGTTTTTTTGAACCGGTTCTTTGAAACTGTTTGAAATCCGATTTACATTTCCCATCATTGGCTTTGATGTCTTTGCAATAGTAATCAGAGTATGATTTAGCCTACCATAAATCCTTACAGTAGGCTACTCCATTTACCATGGTCAAAATACACAAAACCAGAATTGTTCCCCTTCAAATTATTGAATTCATATATCATTAGAAATGTAAAATAGATCGCTGAACTAGAAATGTCCCTGGTTTTCATTTCAGAAATCTGGTCACCTTAGAGTGTGAGAGAGTTTTAAAGTCCAATTCAATTGTATTGCTGCACTGAAAGGGAAAAATGGGTCAATATCCAACCGAATAGTTTCATTAGCTACTGAAAACAGGTCTTGTGTTTACGCCTCTGAGCTCATGGTCTCCAACATCCCATTTCTTAATCTGTCACTCCTCTCTTTTGGTCTCGATATAACCTCCCTTTCTCTCTCTCTCTCTCTCTCTCTCTAGCAACAGCTGTTGTTGTGCAGCTCTTCCTCAAACCCCCTGCGGGCAAGAGAAGTGAATGCAACAACTCAACCCACACCACAAGGCTGGGCGCCCATGTCCGCTGTGGTCCTGTCTGACTGACACATCAATGTGATTACAGGCAGCATACATCAGTGAGGTTCTCCCCAACGAAACCCAGCCACTTACCCTCACACATTCACCTCACATTTTTCTTTCGCCCCAGGCGTTCCTCAGCCCTTCACTGAATAAGATGAGCTCATCAATTAAATGCAACAGAGATATTGATTCAAGTGAATGGTGTTATAACCGTAGAAACGCCCGAGGACATCGTATTATGCCGATGCGTTCATTAATATTTGCTGTAGAACACAGACAGAGCAGGTTCTCCGGTGGAGTGTTCAGAAATTCAGCATGGATCTGTTGGTCTGATACTGCTGACGAATAAACTTACAGCTCAGTAGCGCAAACTGTGAAAATGCTGCTATTCAGGGATTCATATTAATTAGTCATCATTTGGCTGGATCTGAAATTCAGGATTGTTTTGAACAAATACTCTCTGATTGGGGTATTTGGCAGGAGCCATGAACAAAAGAACCATGAAGGATGTTATCCAGGCTCTGTGCGCACGCGCAATGGGTTTACAGGCTTGAAAACGCAACACTCTTATGACAACTCGTAACTATTTTACGTTTTAGCGAATTTGTGACTAAATGGTTAGGTTTACATTCATAGGTGGACATTCATGCTTATGTTTTTTACAAAAATCACAAGTTTCCAAAACCATTGCATGGATGTATACCAAATCACTTCGTAAAATGTTAAAATTTTCTCATAAGATCGATACCACAATACAGGCAGAAATCGTTAGAAAACCAATGTTGTTCATTGAAAATATGATTCTCATTTCAAAAACAGTTGTTGCCACATTAAAATATAATTGCCACTGCAATCATTGCTCTGCAGTACTTGCCAGGTTAGGCCTAGTATTAGGTTACAGGTAATTTCTGCCTGAAAAGGGCACATTTACTACGGTACATCCTGATAAGTATATTCTGCTGGCATTTTAATGTTAACTATAGCTCATCCTGACAAATAAGCACATTTTCTCAGACAAGAACGCCTGCTTAAACTATTGGTGGATCATCCTGTGGCTTGATCATTTCAGAAAGATCGCTTTTTGATAGCGTTGCAGATTTAAATGTAAATATTGCTAATGTTCACATCACTTAAGAAGAGTAATAGCTCTGACAGCCTCCCCATATTGCAAGTAATAATGATTTCTCCTGTGGGATCCTTCTAAATATAAAAAAGGTTCCATAACAGGTGCATGGGAGACGTGCTACATTTCAATAGGTAGCTTATAACAACAAGTGGTGACTGTGAAAATACTTATATAAATATAATTTAATAAAACATCTTTACAATAAAGTGCATGCATATGAGTATCTCATAAATGAGGATTTTTGAGGCAGGCATCTTCAGGGCCCTAGATCAATGTGAATTATAAATGATCTGAGTATTGTAGTGTGCTGTTGTCACCTGGCGGCGGAAAAGGAAACTACAGTATTATTTTGAGCGCTATATAGGCTACAGTGACAATAGTCACACGTATTTTATGCTATTTAGCTAATTGCACCCACGTCAAATAACTAGGCTAATCAAAAATATGAATGTAATAAGCGTTATGGAAACGTGGAAAAGCAATGGAAATGAGGAAAACTTTATGTTTTAATAAAGGCACAAAGCGGTCGACTTTTGGGCAATTTTGGCCCTGTGGAGTTTCAGAAAATACACTTTTCCACACTCACAATTCGTCAACATTGCATATGCATGATAGTAATTCCTCAAGTCAAGAACATTTCCGCAACACATCTCACATTATGCATTGTGTGTGCCTCCTGCATGCGTGCATATGATATGTTAAACATTTTAAACCTTGATTTTCATTTGTCACCTTCAACCACCACCGCCACATATAACTACGGAAGCCCTTTGAGGCAGTGCATTTTTTGTTTCAATCTCGTTCAAGATCTCGACTTAAAAGTTTGTTTGTTTTATATCTTTTTTTCTTCTCGACGCAGAGGTAAAATCCATTTATATAATAATACGTGAATTTATTTGTTATGTTTATAAAACAATGAATAATTTCTTATTTAGAAATCAGAATCGGTTCTTTAAAAAGTCGGACAAAAGAATAATAATACAGGAATCGATGAATGACGTTCGGTTCAGTTAACGATTCAACATAGTAATTATTTGAATTATACTAGCCTACCTTTGAACAACATTTTTAAAACGAATTGTCAGTAAAAGTTGATGGGCTGGATTTTTTGTGTGTCATTATAAGATCCCTATTAAACTTTCTAATTTTCATAACCAAATTGGCCTGATCTCTACAATAAGGATTCTCTACATACATAAATCACATTTATTTTACAACTGGTTCAAAAACTGTAATCTTGTTTTAGTTAGCAGCTTCACGGCAGAATTTCTAGCCTAACTATTTAGATTTTTTTAAATATATATATTTTTTACTGAAATATAAAATTCCTATAACCGGTAATGTATATGCTGTTGTTTTCAATGCCATTCCCTCTGGAGTGACATTGAAAACAACAGCATATTCATTACCGGTTATAGGAATTTTATATTTCAGTAAAAAATATATATATGAAAAAAAATCTAAATAGAGAAACGCGATTGGCTCATGTGGGCTTACTTTAGGAAGGCTACTTTGGCTCCGAGAGATAGTGGGATCGATGCCCGCATCCTCCAATTATTTATTTAAATTAAAAATTATGTAACTTAATTAAAACAAATATCGCTATTTGACGAGGATGCTATTTGCGATTAGTGTAACTACTAAGTAACTTAGCAAGATAGGAATCGCGAGGAAAAGTATGGTCTATCTCTAAATTCCTCACGATTCCTATCTCCATAAATATCTAATGAACTTGAATTACAAGGGGTCGGACCAACAACTGTTATGCTACTTAGTAGTTACAATAATCGCAAATAGCATCCTCGTCCAATAGCGATATTTGTTTTAATTACATATTATTTTTTACTTTAAATAAATAATTGGAGGATGCGGGCATCGATCCCATATCTCTCGGAGCCAAAGTAAACCTAAAGTAAGCCCACATCTTTGGCCCACATGAGCCAATCGCGTTTCTCTCCCGTGGCTTACTTTTGACCAATCGCGTTTCTCTCCCGTGGCTTACTTTTGACCAATCGCGTTTCTCTCCCGTGGCTTACTTTTGACCAATCGCGTTTCTCTCCCGTGGCTTACTTTTGACCAATCGTGTTTCTCTTCTCTGGCTTACTTTTGACCAATCGGCGGCCGCTATTATTGTCATCTTTGCAACGTTTGCAACAGGTAAGGCTATTCTTCATTACTGTATAATCATTCATTATTTATTAATAAAGTGTATTTTTGTAAAATTAAACATGCCAATATAGCTAGCTAGCATGTATAGCACACGTTTTCTTCAGTACCAGTGAACCTGTAACTTTTCCCATGATAAATACAGAAAAAAACAGGTCGCTACTGTTAAGTTAATTAGCCGGCCGCTAATTAAGCTATATCCTACTGAGAGTGAGACCTACTGAGTTTTGTGAGTTTAGTATTTTTTGTGTCATTACATTGTTTAGAGCATAAATACAACTTTTTACAAAAACATTTTTTTAAAAATAATATTTTATTCATTTTATGTTATGCTAGTATGTTCTCTGTAGAGGACACCAGGACCAGGACTTTTTTATTTTATTTTTTATTAAAAAGACATGAATAGACAAAAACAAGGTCATTTTTTTTAAATCACCAATAATTTTTTAGGTTTCAGGATTTTACATACCAAGCTTTGTATAAAGATGATTCCCAACTATGTTATAAAAGATATAACAGAATGATTTGATATACATTTTGCTTTATGCAATATGTGTGTCAAATGGTCATAAGCGAGTTTTCCCATTTTATACAATAAATCTAATTTGCATATTCATGTGTTCTTGGGGCAACAACATGTAATGAAAAAAGAAGTGTAATAATGTTTAATACAGGCTAGGCTACTACAAAATATGCCCAATGTTAGGCTACTGCACTTGCCGCCCAGAACACGAGAACATCCCAATCGAGTGAAGGGATTGCTGAAACTGAAATGGAAGCACACATCTTACCTAATTCAGACTAAAACACATCTTTTAGCCTCACATATACTGACTTTATTTGTAGTTCATACTGTTTTAATACCCTGTATTTTCTTTCTCATTTTTAGGAAAAGCACTTAATTACCATTGTTTATTTCTATACCAAATGTCATACACTTGCAATGAAGCTAAAAATATAAACAACTACATCATTATGTTGATATCCTATATTTTTACAATAAAACTTACGACAAACATGTCTTCTAACATCCTCAGTTGTTGTATACCGAGCTGCATCGAACACATTTGTAAATTACTTTCCTTGAACCCATTGTGTCAGTTCACTTTAATACCGCGTGCTTTATATACATGTTGCTGCTGTGCTGATTGGACTGCAGTTCTGACGTTCTGACCAGGAAACATGACGTTCAACCCGGAAACCGTAGCAAAACGTTGCGCATCGTTTTGAACTTGAACGTGCCCCTGGTGTCCTCTACAGTGGACACGTATGAAATCCATGTCTTGTTTCTTAACAGAAAGTCATATTTTGATTTGAAACCCCAACATTGTGAAACTTCCAAACATTTGGTATCTCTGAGAAGCCCTGAATGTGCTCTTTACAGGACATCCAGGCTTAAAACTGTGTCATGTATGATGTCAGAGAAATTCACTACAATATAATGTCCATTATAGAGGAAAAAAAGTATACCCCTGGGTCCCGGGAGGATTGCTGTCAACAATTATGTGTGTATTGTGTGTGAAGTCATGGTGTCTGGGCCCTATGAGCTATGACTGAACATAACGATTAAACAAAAATGTCTTTACATTTGGTAATAATACTAGTGACCTCCTCCAAGCCACAGTATTATTACCACAGTAATATGGTTTACGTGTAGCTTGTTATTGTAACACACTTAACGTACAGGTATATTTCTAAATAGTCTCTTTCTGATTTTCATTTCAGAAAATTTATGCATACCCCATTTTTCGCCGCCAATCACCAACATCAAACCGTCTCCTCATGGCGCCATCGGCGGAGGCGAAGCGCCTGTAAAATGTGGAGTCTGGAAGGGCCAAATCTAAGGAGGAGGTGCTGGCAGAGGCGAGTACTTTTGTCTGCACCAACGGTGGAGATCCCAGTGACCTTTTTTTACTTAATTCATCACGACTCATTTTTCTTACTCCATTCCATCTAAGCCTAATCCTCATTCTCAAAGAGCTGTATTGGATCCCATATTCCTTACATCAATAAAGTGTACACTGTGTTCTTTGCTTCTTGACACTAATACTTTTCTTCACTGTTATTCCTAAATATAATCATAATTATGATTAATATTGTCCAAAATTACTGCTTTGCCGGCTGCATTTATGGCATATTACTATAAAATTAAACCGTCATCCTTATATTGTTTATGTTTCTGTTCACTCAGAGGCCTGTGCCGGTCCGTCTCCATCAGCGGAAACAGCACAGACACCAGATCTTCCCCATCATCAGCCACCAGCTGAACTTCCAGGTCACTGGAAAGATCATCTTCCACCTTTCCAGCATGAGTGGATCCGGAACACACACTACCTGCGAACCGGAAAGCCAGAAATAGTGTACCGGCTGAAGCTTTGGTGGTATCCTCCTCAGCCCCCTTTAATAAACACCCAGCCACCCGCCTCACCCGACCTCTTCTTCTGTCGGCCCATTTTCTCATGGATGCCGCTAAAGATGTGGTTGTTTCCTTTTGTCTGCGTTCGCCCAGACTGTGGTAAGCACAGACTAACGGCGGCAGGACTTTACCGTACCGTGCGCAAGGTCTTGGACATCGATGGGTGGTATGACCTTGCCACTGAGTATCTGGAGTGCAAACGCTGCAAAAAGAAGTATCCAGCCTGGAACGAGGACTGGATATGGGCCATTGAGTCAGTGTTTCTAGCTTTGCTGACATACAGGTAATTCATAATGACAATCATTCATTATTAGGCGCTTTTTATTAGTTATTAGTAGTATTATTATTAGTATACCTTGAGGAAAAGTATGGTCTTTCATAAGTATCTCAAAATCACTTGCGATTCCTATCTCCATAAATACGTAATGAATTTGAATTACAAGGAGCAGCAACTGTTGTGCTACTTAGTAGTTACAATAATCGCAAATAGCATTCTCGTCCAATAGCGATATTTTTTAAATTAAATAAATTATTGGAGGATGCGGGCATCGATCCCGCTACCTCTCGCATGCTAAGCGAGCGCTCTACCATCTGAGCTAATCCCCCTACAAGCAATCTTGGTGACGGAATGATATGTGTGCGACACCTGAAACCGCTCATATGGGTGTTACACTACAATAGTACCGGCGGAAGTGAGTAGAACGAGCGCGCGGCCTCTTTCGCATAGGCGAAAATGTCGAGCGGGGTGGGAAGTAAGTGTAATTTATTTCATAAATAGACTAACATTACAGTCTAAAACCAAAAGCACTTTGTAAATTGAATTCTGAAGTATTTGATCATAAGTGAGAAGAGCATCTAAAGCTCTTAATAATGCCGGGGTGAGCAATATACTAACGTTAGTGGTTGCGCTTGTTAGTTGGCTAACGTTACATGATAACAAAGACGATCTATGTTTAAATTTTCAACACACATTTCTCTCTATTTTTGAACAAAATGTACTATTTTACGTTCTCTATACGTAAAAATAAATGGTTATAGGTATATAAATCCTTAGGTCACACTACATGAGTGATTAACGTTAGCCTTTTTTATCGTAAACAAAATTTCCCCTACACTTTTGTTATAAATTAAACTAACGTTACAGCTAAATACAAGTCATCATTTGAACCCCTAACTGTCCCTGTAGAACACAAGATGCTGTCGCTGGGTCCGACGGAACCCTGGTCTATTCGGGAGAAACTCTGTCTCGCCTCCTCAGTGATGAGAAGCGGAGATCAGAACTGGTAAGAATAAATAATTAACACACATGATCATAGATCTGTAAAATTAATTTAATCCTGTAGCAGTGTTTGTACTGCGGCTGATATGTTGATTGTTATGATTAAGGCATAAGACATAAATTGGAGGATGCGGGCATCGATCCCGCTACCTCTCGCATGCTAAGCGAGCGCTCTACCATCTGAGCTAATCCCCCTGTGAGAGCCATAGAGTTGACAGTCATCCTCACCGGGGGACCAGGCACCCAAAATAATCTAATTTATTTTGTTTATTTGTATTAAATTACACATTTACATATTTCTGAAATAAAATCCCTTTCAAATAAATTACTATTATTTTTCCTAATTTCAAATAATAAATTGTATATGATTATTTATAACCTAATTGATAATGTTTTAACAATATATATATATACATTAGTTTAACAAGCAATGTAGCTTATTGCACATTTCAATATTAGGGAATCTCCTTTTTATTATTGCTTAACAGTTCATTTGTAGTTTATGTGCAGAGAAATATGCATATATATTAGTGCTGTCAAATAGATTAATCGTGACTAATCGCTTCTAACATAATTTTTTGTTACATAATATATGTGTGTGTGTGTGTGTGTATATATATATATATATATATATATATATATATATATATATATTATATATAAAAAGATATATAAAATATATGAATTAATATAACAAAAAACAGTTTGGGAACCATTTGTGAAAATTATTTATTTGTGCTTTATTTATTCTTTTTTAAATAAAGTGTTCTCAGATAAAAATAAATAAAAATGTTCCAAAGAGAATTGTGCTTGGGAAAAAAATTGGTGAATGTTTTTTTAAAAGAGTCCACATGGTCAGTGTCATGGATTTGCCTATTTGATTATTGACCTGTACATAATGCAGAATGTTAAATATTTCATTTTCATTTCACATCCTTCACATCCAAAATGTTGTGTAGATTTTAAATCGCAGTTTTTTTTTTATGTGGTGTTACACGTTGGGTACTAGCTATGTTATTTAACCCTCATCCTTCCCTCACACTTTGTAACACACAATCTTTTCCTCACGGGTCAAAATGATACTTAAGTCAATTATACTTAATTCTTTTTTTCTCCAGAAAGCTTATTTTATTTTATTTTGATCATATTTTTCCTATATCTTTTAATGCAATTTTTATGGAGATTTTATGTAATTTTATTATTTTATTTACCTTTAAATTACTAGATTTGATAAATAAATAATAAATAAATAGTAATTTAAGCTCATTCCTCACATTCTTTCAACTTAAATTCAAAACAACTCAATTTCATGCATAACACTTAATTCAGCTCAAATATCTGATGCTTGATATGTGATGTTGTGATGTGGTGTTTAGCCACTAGATGGTCTTATAGCTCTATATGGAGTAAACGAGCTGTTCCGCTGGGTACTGAAGTCATTTCTCTTCTGTGTGCATTCAGATACACATGTCAACATTATAAAATACTTTTTGGGTAAAGGTTTAGCATTTTTTGTTTTAATTTTGAGCATTTTTAGGTTATTCTAAGTGTACTGAAGCATTCCTTACATCAAATTGAAAGGATTTGTTACTTTATTAAAACTCCTTGAATCCATTAAAATTTGTGTATTCGTGGTTCATGGCTACAAAAGTCCTAGGGTCTTGGACCGCTCTGATGAACACTAAAAAAAAAAAAAAAAAAAAGAGGGAAGGATGAGGATAATGTTTTACTGTTGAATATGTCCGATACACTGTTATGTTTTTGTCAGGGTGTCTGTAAGCAGAGCCATCAAGCCCTTCTCAGAGTCTGGACGACCCCCTGACTGGTTCTCCCAGAAGGTAATTCATATTATTGATTATATCAGTATTAGTGATCTGCTGAATGAATTGTGTTTTAACATGTCAATATGACCTCTGCAGCATTGTGCCTCCCAATATTCTGAGCTGCTGGAAACCACAGAGGCCCCAAAGTAAGTGATTCTCTCTCTTTCTCAAAACATCTAAGCTGAGCATCTTTATTAAATCTTGCCATTAGTCTTGCAAAACCCAAGAGTTAAAGTTATCAAATCATCTGGTCTGTGCATACAATGAAAAAGAATAATCAGAAGAGAAGCTGTACTTTATATTTGTGCATGGAAAGCAGTCAATACGTGGAGAATGATTTTATGACTTTTCACAGACTTTGTGTAATTAGAGTTCACACTATTATTTTAGCCAGTATGATTGGAAACCAAAACCATGTAATTCACATCATTCACACGTTCATTGGCATGTGCTCTCCCTGCAGACGTAAGCGGGGTGAGAAAGGGGAGGTGGTTGAGACCATTGAGGACGTGATCGTCCGTAGATTGACAGCAGAAAGAATCGAGGAACTCAAGAGGCTGATCAAAGACACACAGGAGAAGTACAGGTACGTCTCCACCTCCTTCTCCCTCGCACTGTCTATATCGGCCACTCACACGTGATAAATGTATTCTGTACCTTCAGGAAACTGAAGAAAGAGGTGGATTTAATCCAGGCAGGTCATATGGACACTAAACTGGAGGAGCTGTGGGCAGAGATAGAGCTGTAAGACATTTGTGCTGTCATTTCATCCTCTTATTGCTAAGAATTAGCCTTTCATTTTCTGAAATGTCTTCCAGTATGATATAGTTTCAACCACTCTTGTTGAAATGCAATTTAATAAACGGTGTCAAATTATGTTTAGCGATATCAGAGGTGTTCTGAAATGATCAGAGCCCCATGATTGTATAAAGATTATTTTTATGAAATGAATGCACTATATTTCATTTCAACAATATTTTTCAATGCTATTTTGATGTTTTTCATGGAATTAAACAATATTCACCTCTAAATTATCCACCATTTATGTCTATATATTAAGATAAAAAGGTTTTATTAGGTTTTATATATTTGTACATTATTGTATTATATATTATACATATTTATTTATTTGGACATTGTCAATGACTACTTTTTGTCAAAGTTTAGATTTTGTTTTGTCTGAAATGTTGATTTGAGTCAAATCGATTAATCGCGATTAATCACATCTAATATAAACGTTTTTGTTTATATAATATATGTGTATAAATATTAATATATATACATACACGTTTACTTACATATTCTTTAGAATGTTAGATATTAATCGATTTGACAGCACACAAAGAGTTCAGATGCAAAAGCCTCTAAGTGCCATTTGAAATTTTCTTCTAGAATGATAATTTTTATCAAGTTTGTATATTTAAGTTCAGTAATTTCACTTAAATTACCTAATTAATAGGTAATCTTCATTGCCATTTAAGTGAAATTGGCACTTAGAGGCTTTTGCATCTGAACTCTTCACATAGAGAAAGCATTTTGTTACCCATAATCGAATTCAAACATATGTGCATTGTGTGGGGGATCATGGGATTGTGTGTGTTCTCATGCTTGTCAGAAAAAAGAAGCAGGAAGAGGAGGAGGCGGAGCAGAAGAAGAGGGCAACTGAGGCGGCCTATCAGGGTCAGATTTACATTCACTCAGCACTTTTAAAAGTTAATGCCTTCACACAAAAAAGTTATTTTGAATTATATTAGTTTAGCAGTTCAACATATTGCTAATGTATTTTCAAATAATATTAGTTTAACATGGAGCTTATTGCAGATATATTACATTTTTAATACTAAGAAAGTACAGTTTTTATTACGTTGGCCTATTGCTGCCAGTGAAATATTGTTTATTTTGCATAATTATTTTTATTTCTCTTTCGCTCCAGTCCGTCAGGCAGCTAAAAACACACCAAAGAGAGTCCCCAGCGTGACGGTACGTTCTCCACCCGGTGCTAGCTCTCCCAGCATGGAAGTCTCTCAACCAGACACATCGCAGCCAATGACGGAGGAGTCCTGTGCCGGTCCCATGGTGAGTTCCTGCTTCTTTTTTATTAACCTTTTAGCTTGAATCTGACATTCGTGGTCAAAATCCTGATTTTTTTTGGTCTAGACTCAAGGAGTGACCGTCTTCATGCCTGTGTCAGAGGTCACGGGTTCAGGGCCTAAAGAGTCAGGTTTGGGCGCTCTGGTGGACGACTCCCCGCAGAAGAAACACCTCGCTCCGAAAGCCACTCCACCTCCCTCCCCGCTGCTGTCTGAACTGCTGAAGAAGGGCAGCCTCATCGCTGCCAGCTCTAGACTGGTGAGAGAGGGGTACTGTAAAGCACTCGAAGTTTAAGCCTTTGGATTTAAGATTTAAGAGGCATATCACAGCAAACATGCTTGCTTCTTTCATGTCCCAGGTCCATTTTCTATTTCATGTCTAATTCATATTGTCTTATAAATAAAGTCAAGAAAGATTCTATGGTAATCAACATACTCTAACGTTTACAATGGAAAGGTTCCTCTTTTGTCCAACCAGCCCATTAATGCTTACTAAACTGCAAACATTAACATTTAACATCTTTACATTGAGTATTTGGCATTTTGACAACGGCACTGTTTCAGTGCTCATTTCACATGCTATAATGTTTGCCAGTAAATTTAGAAATCAATATCTTTGGGGCCGTTCACACAGAGCATGCATTTGCATTCTACTGTGTTGTGCTGCTTTTCTATTGTTTTTCTATGTAAACTATACATATATTTGAAAAAAATATATATATATATACAAAATCACAACATGCACTAGACTGACTTCTTTGACCATTGCATCTTGCATCTTTTGCTGCATCTCGCACATGAGCACCATGTTGTGTAGTTAAAAGAAGTACAACTTTTAAAAACACATCTTGAGACAGCATTTTTCTACTGCATAGACAGCCAGGTTTTATTAAAAGGCTAATCTTACCAACGGTGAATTACCATTTTATTACAGTGGAAATTGTCACTTGCCACCATGTTATTTTAGTATTATTTATCTACTATTTTTAATGAGCTATTTTTGTTAATTTCAGTTCTCATTTTAGTTGTAGTTTAACTTTTAGTCATTATGTTATGTGCTTTCATAATTTATATTATGCTTCTGTAAAAATAATTTCTTATTTTTTTAAGTTTTTGTATTTAGTTCCAGTTAGTTATTTTTGTGGTTCAACATAAGCTTATTTCAGTTATTTGCCAAGACAGCATTTCTAATATTTCTAATCTAATATCTAATATTTGTATATATAGTTTGTTAACATTTTTCATATTTTCATATTAACTCTGCATACAACTAATCTATGAAACCTTGGCTCACATTAAAAGTGGAGAATGTGCCTGTAGATTTTGTGAATGGTTTGTCACATTGTGTGTGTGTTTGCAGGTGGTTGAAGGCGATGTGGCCACAGGTTTGAGTAATGGATCTCATGTCGAGCTTCACACCTCTGCAACCACTCTGACTATTAATCAAGACATCACAGCAGGTAAACACGAAAACACACTTCTATCTGCTTGCTTTAAATGTCCCTCTTCAACGTTTAACATTTTCTGTGTCAGTGTACAAACTGAATTTTAAGTTATTTTGACTGCGTCCTGTATGCAACTTTTAGATTTCACGCCCGTTGTATTGCATTATTACTGTGTAGTCTGAGTATTGTGAAAGTAGCTTTGGCTTTAGTGTGCGTGTTTGTAGCGCTATATGTGTGTGTGTCTTTGTGTCAGATGCTCCTACATTATCTCGTCTGCTGGAGAGCTCCACCCCAGCGCAGAAACCTGTCAGTGCTGATCCCCCTAAGTCCCCCACAGTGGTCCCGCCAGCCCCGGGCCACCTCTCTGTGCCTAAAACAGGTCTCTGATCTCTCTGATTACCTCTCTTCAGCACTCTCTCTGTAGGACAGTCAGTCTGTTTTTGCTCAGGCAATCTGTTTGTGTCATGTGATGTGTAGTTCATCCTACCATCCTCATCCAATCACAATTCACTCAGACAGTGCATTATATTCTAGAATAACAGGAAATACTGTAGATTTGTTCTAGAACTGCATGTCTAATATAGAACGTCAGAAGTATTTTTATACAGAAGACTTTTATACATTTATTTTTGAATTCCAGGTGTACACTAAAAAGTGAAATATTATTACAATTAAAACAACTTTTCAAAAATTATTTAATACATTATAAAATATAATTTATTCTTGTGATGCAAAGCTGATTTTTTTTTTTGCATCATTCCTCCAGTCTTTAGTGATGGACATGACATGATCCTTTTTTATCAATTATCAATGTTGAAAAGAGTAGTCCTGCTTAATCATTTTGAGGAAACCAAACCATGATGCATTCTTTGTAGGACTGGGGCAGTATGGATTTTTTCTTACCGCGGTTGAAAAGCAAGAAATTCCCGCAGTATTGCGGTAAACCGCTATTAGCACCATCCCGTGAAAAACTGCACCCCCAATCATTTTGTAAATGTAAGAAACTAATTTAAGACGCACAAACTGGGTGCCGGTGCAGTGAGACATACATGCTTGCTCAGCCAGATTCGGCTCGAAGTTGTTCATCTTCGGATGCGGGGCCGTGCGCGATGTTACAAAGAGTCTTGCGCACCCAACGCGCGCGACCGCCCACACAGCAATGACGTCATTTTTGCCGCGCCCACCTTCGCGCTCGTGCGGACGCATCGAGTATAAACAAGGCTTTAGGCAATTGAACTTAATAAGGAACATGTTTATTTAACATTTATTATTTCACATTTAGAACAGGAACATTTAGAACAGAAATGGAATGATGTCTAGACAAAACGTGCACATGTGCAGGCACCTTTTTTTTTGCGGTGATGACGGTGACGAGCTCAGACCCGCGGTAGGGTCACGTGACCGCGGTAATGCGGTAACCGTCCCAGCCCTAATTCTTTGATGAATAAAAAGTTCAAGAGAACATCATTTGAAATAGAAATGATTTGTAATATTCTAAATGGCTTTACTGTCACTTTTGATCTATTTAATATATCTTTGCTGAATAATTTTTTTTTTTACTGTCCCCAAAGGCCAAGTTCAGCATTTAAAAACATTGATGTGGTTTTTCTTTTTAAAAAGAATAATCAATTCTTCTTCAGAGCACTCCATAAAAGAGATGAACCACAGTAAGGGTGAGTGTGTTTGTTGGCACGTGTAGGTGCCGCCGCTGTCGCTGAAGGTTCTGGAGCAGAGGCGGTAATGGCAGGTTCGTCCACGCCGGCGGAGGTGGAGGGGAAAGAGACGGAGCTGGTGGAGGAGGACACAGTGGTGTCCGTGTCATACATGGCCCACGAACTGGACCTGGAGACTGTTGGAGACATCATTGCAATCATAGAGGAGAAGGTATGCACACACAAAAACATATACAACCACCTGTGTACGGTTGTGATGATGTGATTGGTTGCTTTATTATAAAATGGTTGTAATAAACAAGCTGACAATTTCTAAAAAAAGAAAAAAAAGAAAGTCAATAGTAATATAATTGAGACCATTCCAGTATTTATTATTTATTTATTATTAAATGATTAGTTCACCCAAAAAGGAAAGTTATGTCATTAATTACTCACCCAGATGTCATTCCAAACCCGTAAGACATTCATTCATCTTTGGAACACAAATAAAGATCTTTTTAATGAAATCTGAGAGCTTTCTGTCCCTCCATTACCAGTCTACGAAACAACCACTTTCAAGCCCCGGAAAGCGAGTAAAGACATCTTAAAGTAATCCATGTGACTCCAGTGGTTTAATCTCAATTTTATGAAGCGACGCAAGTGCTTTGTTTTGCGCAAAAAAACATAATTTATTTACAAAATATTAATCTCCAACAAGGTCAAGATTTCTCTGGTTTTCCTCTCCTTTATGTTATGGTTAACTGCAAATACAGAACGTGTAGAAACAAAATGTGACTACTAATTCTGAAAAACAGTACATGAGTGTATAAGTGTAATGAGTAAGACAACAGAAACAATGCAAAAGTGACATATGAAGGTTAGGAATGTTACGTTTAGTATTTAAACTTATAAATGTAACAAATTTCAAGAGCTCTCCAAAGTGCTTTCATGGTTTCCTTCAAAACATTTCTTCAAACAGAGAATTGCTCTTTCTATTCCCAAATCTGAAAGAAAGTAATCAAATCGCTCTGCCTCAGGTGGACGACCCCGTGGAGGCTCTGGACGCAGCCGCAGTGGAGGCGGCTCTCTCCCTCTGTGAGGATCCGGCGGTCGGGGGACACCCCCTCACCAGCCCCTGGGAATCACAGTCTTTTAAGGCAGATGAACCAGAGCCCGTCGTCCAGCAGAGCGCCGTCCCAGCGGTCACACAGAGCGACCCTGACCCTGCCGATGTGCAAGGAGAAATGGAGGTTCTGGTAAAGGAGGCTACAGAAACCGAAGCGGCTGACGGAGTGACAGGGGAAGCTGTGACGCCCTTCGCCCCTGACGCAGGGCAGAGCCAGGACCCTGAAGTTAAGATCGAGAGGGAAGGAGAGGGAGAAGAAGGGATGGAGGAAATGCAGCAGGAGATCAGATCCCCAAGTCCAGCTGTGAAGTGTGAGGTGGAGGACTGGGTTCAGCCAGAGACAGTGACGCCCTGTCTGGACTCAGAGGACAGCTCAGCCTCGGCGAAAGACACAAAGGTATCAGCAAAGCAGCAGCAAAATGAAAATGTTGTTTTCTTAGACAGTTCTGTTTAAAAAGTTTGTGATCAGTAAGATTATTTATATATATATATATATATAATACTTTTATTCAGGAAGGATGCTTAAATTGAATGTTTATTTTTGTGTTGAACACAAATTGAGAAAATAGTTCATGCTCGTCATGTCTTAAATTCAGTTTTATCAAATTTAAGGCCATTAAAATACTTAAATATCTTAAATGGTCTTAATTATCATTTTAAGAGGTCTTAAATTTGGGGACAGAAAAACCTATAACCTATCTATACAAAACATGCATCATATTTCAAGTCTTTTGAAGTCATTTGATAATTTTATGTGAGTAAAAGAAGTTATTATTAACTGATAATTGTACCTTTGGTTGCAACCAGTGCCGCCGCTCCCACCACGCGCATCACGCGCTGTGCGTAGGGCACCAAGTGCTGAGGGGGCACCAAAAATAGCCTAATGAAAAATCAATCATCAAACTTCTTGTTATAATCAGATTCAGCGCGTTCTTCATCTTCAATCCGCAGCGCCGAGCAGAGCTAGAGCACGTCAGAAACAGAGAGGACAGGGTGTGTGTGTGTTCATCTGAGCCTCATTGGTCCGTCACTGCTCGTCAATGTCAGAATATTTGAGATGACCAATCAAATCAAAGTAGGCGGGCTTTATGTTCACAGACGCTGAGCGCGAATTTTAACAGTGCAACTCGACGCTTCAGTGTACGGTCAAGTGCGAGATAAGATGTAAGTAGCTAAACGTAACGTTTCATATTTGACAGTTTTTTTAGGTCATAAATGTTAAACGAATGACAAAAAATAATTAGGCAAACTAATATAGTTTTGTCTAATTTCGCCATTTTGAACTGAAAATAGGCCTATGTAACATGTAGCCTAGTGTAATAGTTTAGGCTACTGTCATTGTGAGGGGACAAGAAACATGAACAAAGCCGTTTTCATCATGTTAGGCACAGGATTAATAATGAATGTGTACATATTGAGAATAAAATACAAATTGTAGCCATTAGTAAATAAAAAAAACACAACTTTAGGAGGGGAAGAGACAGGGCAAGATAAAAACAAAATGAAAAAGAGTGTGATGCTGATGAGGAGAGAAAAATAATCAGCTGCCCACTGACATGGTTTTAAAGCTGTTGTTATCGAATTTTTTTTTTGTTTTTTTTTGTTTGTTTTTTGCCTTCACAACATCTTAAAATGCACATCTGTAGTTCAGAGAAATCCAAAATTTTCTCGGGGAAACCCCGAACCCTCCTAACTGACCTGCCTCAAATTCGGGACCACGGTGATGATAAAACCATGATGAAACATAAAAGCATCATAAAGGAATTATGCTTAGGGCACCAAAATGGCTAGCAGCGGCACTGGTTGCAACTCTCAAATATTTTACGCAATTGAATTTGTGCCCCATTCAAATAATTTTTTAAGTCAAACCTGGTCGGAAACGATTCAGTAATGAGATAAATAGGCTCTAAAAAATCTCCTGTTATCCGTGAAAGAAAGCGAGTTAAAAAATTAGGGTGAGGAAATAATGACAGAGTTTTCATTTTTGAGTAAACTACTCGGCAAATCCCAAACTTCTTTGTCACTCATACCCTTTTTGTTGTACTTTAACAACACCTTCGCATGTTCATGGTTCTCTCATGTCAGTTAATGGTAACATAACATGCAGATAAACAAATAATTTGTAATTGTTTTATTTCAATTTTTTTTCTAATTATTTGCTTATTTTAATAATGTTTTTTTTTTACACTAGTTCATCAACTCTTGAAATTGCTTTGAAAGAAAACAGTGACACACTGTGCTAATAATTTATTACGTCTACGGTTTATTTTTCTCTTTCACATGATGTAGGAGGTTAAAGAAGAGGATGGAGGTAGTGAGGTGGATGTGGATGAAGGGATGGAGATGAAAGAGTGTGGCGATGTGGACGGAGAGGGTGCGTATCTCTCGGAGGTTGATCCTCCTGCCAGTGAGAGTGAGGATGGATACGGCAGTCACTCCCAGCGCTACACTACTGCAGACTCCACTGCCAGCAGCCCTGCCTCATCACAGTTGTGAGTGTCTGAGTGTATGTTTGTGTGTTAGCATACACTACTTTCTTTTTTATCCTTCACCTGCCTTTAACTATTTTCCTCCTTTATCTCTCTCTCTCTCTCTCTCTCTCTCAGCTCAATGTGTAGTGAAGATCAAGAGGCCTTGCAGGCTCAGAAGATCTGGAAGAAAGCCATCATGCTGGTGTGGCGGGCAGCAGCCAATCACAGGTGAGCTTGGAATTCTTACTTAACACAGTTGCTGTTTTATGATAACTGACGACCTTTAGATAGAAATGTGTTTGTGTGTCATTTATCGTTTTGTGTTTCAGGTATGCAAGTGTGTTTCTGCAGCCTGTGTCTGATGACATCGCCCCTGGTTATCACAGCATTGTACACAGGTACCAAGCTTAGACTGCTTCAAATATAAGAATCTCTCATTCTTTTGAGTATGTAGGGCCTATGAAAACTTGAAAGGAATTCCAAAATTCAGTCATAAAAATGGAATTTATAGCATAACACCGAATGTCACAGAATGTGGCAAAATTTGGATGAATTAAGCAGGAATCCACCTGTACAATTAATTAAATTTTGATATGGATGAGTGTCAGTGAATTTAACTGAATGTCAGTTGTATTAAATCATAAATCCTGAAAAAACTGAATTAACACAGAATTTCTGAAAAAAATCTAACATTTCATAGAGCCCTATCATTGTAAAAATGTTAATAAATTATTCAATTGTTAAAATTTTATGAATTCAATTGATTAGACATGCTTTTGATTATTTAAATGTAATTAAACCGTTCAAACAAAATCCAGAAAAAATTAAATGGAAAACATGGAAACTGAGAAAAATTTGAATTTAGGGGGGATTCCATAATGGAATCCCCCAAAAATTCCAAAAATGTTTTATAGAATCCAGAATTATTTCAAGTAAATAATAATAAATAATTAAATTGTTAAAATTGTATGAATTCAATTGATTAGACATGCTTTTTGATTATTTAAATTTAATTAAACCATTAAAACAAAATTCAGAAACATGGTAAAATGTAAAAAAAAAATAAAAAAATTGAGGAAAATTTTTATAATGGGTTTCATAATAGAATCCATCAAAATTTAAGATTAAAGTTGAATCCAGAAAAAAATAAAACTTTACATTTTGGAAAAAAATCAAATGCATTTTATAGGGGCCCTAAGTAAGGAATTTTTCTATTGGCTAAAAAGGTTTCTGTCTTTCCTGATTTCTCCGCCTCCTCAGACCAATGGACCTGTCAGCCATCAAGAAGAACATTGAGTCTGGGCAGATCCGTACAACAGCGGAGTTCCAGCGTGACATCATGCTGATGTTCCAGAACGCAGTGATGTATAACAGCTCGGATCATGACGTCTACCACATGGCCCTGGAGATGCAGAGGGATGTTCTGGAACAGATACAGCAGTTCTTGGCTACTCAGCTGATCATGCAAACATCAGAATCAGGCATCAGCACCAAGAGCCTGCGTGGAAGGGAAGCCAACCGCAAACAAGACCCCAATGAGAAGGTTAGAGACACACATGGATAGTCACACACACACACATAAACACAAACATGAGTGGAAACAAGACGCTGTGGAGAAGGTTGGAGGAATAACAACACAAACACACATAAAGAGACCCATCAATCACACTAATTATTTGGCCAGTGACATTTAACAGTTTGTCAATGGCTTAACAAACTTATATTGATGTATTTCCTATTTAGTTTGTTGTTGGTGCATTAGAACATAAAAGGAACAGGTCTGTGTCAGTGTAGCTGGTCATTTCATGATATAAAAAATTAGAGCAGATCATTCGGTGAGACAAAAGAGAGCTCAAAGTTGCAGGAAGACCATTAGAAGGTCTTTAACAGCGCACTTTTTGGCGCCTCCCGCTTTTTTCACGTCAGTTTGGGTGACTTATGTGAATCGTGCAGATCCGAAGAGTTTTTTTTAGGGGGGGGGGTCAGATTATAATTTCACCAACAGTAAACAAGTAAATAGGAAATAAGCAAATCAGAACACTGCGCCCCAAAACTGCAGTATGCGTGCAAGTGTGAACCACTGTTTCTTTTCGCTGCTATCTTTCTGCTATCAAGCCACACGCATGAGCCTGGTTGGTATGAGGAGCCGGACTGGACAAAGGCGAAGCAAACTGCGCGAGCGAGCGATAGTGCGCGAGAGAGACCGAGAGTGTCTGCCCGCGCGAGCGACAAGCGAGAGAGACCAAATGTGTGTGTGTGTCCGAGCATTAGTAATTGGTACACCCTCTGTCTCGCTCGCGCAGTTCGCTTCGCTTTTGTCCAGTGCGGCGCCTCATAGATTGGAGGTAGCTCGGCAAGGGGCCGTTCACATATCGTGTCTTTTGCCCTCTCAAGTTCGTTATTTCAAATCTAGGCGCGCGGAAAGCTGGTAGCAGAGGTACAGCAAGCGTTTCTCGTGGTGGAAATCTATTAGCTACTAAAACTTTGTTGTTGTGGAGAGCGCAGTGCATGGTTGCATAGCAACGACAGACACCACGGGAAAATCAGATCGAATTTTACTATTAATAATAAAAGATACGCTAATGAGCATTAATGTAAATGTCAAGTAATTTATCTTTTTTGACTCATTCTTTTTATAAAAAATTATTTAAAGGCTGAAATATGTGAGGTTTATCTTTTTATAAAAACCTTTTGTGTGAAAAATGATTTAAAGGCTGAAATATGTGAGATTTATCTTTTTATAAAAGCTTTTTTGTCAAAACTTTATTTGAATTTAATTTGACTATGTGCCTAGGGGTGGGCCGGGGTTGGTGGCAATGTAAGATATTTGCTGTGGGGCGAGAGCTTCGATTACCTCTCTCTTTTTTGACCATACATGTGTTTGCATCCCTGTATTATATACTATAAAGTTATTACTATTTTTATTTTTATTTAAAAATCTAAACTTCAATTCTTGAAAGTTATTTTGAATAATTTTAGTTTTAGTCAACCGTAACACTAGACTGTTGAGTGAAAAGCATGTGTTGTGCAGTTATGAAGAAAAATTGCATCTCTAGAACAAATCAAGATCCAAAACTGGGCATTTTTGTTAGAGAGCAAGGCTAGAAGCTTCAAACGCCTCAGGGACAGGACATCAAAGTACATCAAAGAGTCTGTGGACATCTGAAGTGAAGTGTTGTGGACAGTGAAACGGTTTAGGAAGAGCGAGACTCAAAGAAAGGAAAGTGGGAATCAGCTTCCTGTGCACCACAGCACGGAGCTTTATCTGTGAGGATGATGCTGTGGGGTTGGCCCTTATTTCTGTATCTGGTGGAGCAGCAGTGTGTCCTGAAAACATCAGTTTTACTTGGATAAAAACTTTTGCCTCCAACTATCGGTTGACAATGCCACCAAACAGACAGTTCCTGCAACTTGACCTGATTTCAGTCCAGCTGAGAAAGAATGAGAAAGCACAAACTGAAGCATCATCAGGAAATATAACTCGTGATGTCTTTAGGCTGCAGACTTAATGGCCGTCAGTACACTCAAAATGGATTTGCGGCCAAGAACTGCATATGACGTTGTTGTAATACTCGCTGGTAATCTGCACAAATTGATTTTCTGGCTTTTAATGGGATGGCTGCACTCAGATTGTCGTTTCAGCACTTCGTCCCGGAGCGAAGTTTTATTTAAAATCCCAAAATGCTGAAATGCAGGAAAAAGTGTCACTGTCCAAATACTTTCTGTATCAACTTAAAACCTTGTATGGTGAATCTCACAAAACCTGTCAAACACTTGTTCGGGTTATATTTTACCCCAAACCGAGAAGAATGAAATTAGAACCACATTTTTAATTGTCATGAAAATGTCACACTTTTTTTAATATTTTTTTTATATATATAATATAGTGCATTCAGAAATTTAGACACCTTCAATTTAGTTTGTTAAATGCTTTACATTACCACATAATGACAATATAAGAACCAGATCTGTGATAAGAAAAAACTGAAATGTGAAAAAAAGGAGTCTGAATGCTTTCTAAACGCACTGTACCGTTGGTTTTGAGCTCAGATTTGGCCGGATATGTTTTCGTGAGATTGATCCGGAAGCAATTGGGTTTCCACACACTCCACATAGATGAAACACTTTCTTATAAGACCCAAGCAACAGATTATTTTGTCCCTTACCCTCACTCACACACACACACAAGTGAACTGCTGAAGTCCCTGACAGTAAGGTTAGCGGTACTTGCACTAACACACAGTCTCGTATGTAGACCCTGAGTCCTGCACACAAAGAGCCTCATTTAGAGCCAGAACCACCTGCCAGAAGGAAAAGGAACAACTCCAAACAAGACACTAATGAGAAGGTCAGTGATGTACACACACAAACACACTCACAGGTGAGAATCAAGGGCAATGACTACTGCACTACTAACCCATAATGAGACTACTGCACAAATACTCGCAGTCGATGCCACATGCACCCGAGGTTCTCTTCCAGGTTTCCACACGGCTCTGGATTTGTGGCTCTTGTTGTTCTGTGAAAGACTGAATCTATGGTTCTATCTAACCGTCTGTCTGTATACACACTACCGGTCAAAAGTTTGGAATAATTAAAAAAAGTTAAAATGTTTTCGATAGAACTAGGCTGCATTTTTTCATTACAAATACAGTAAAACTGTAATATCATTACTATTTTAAATAACTGTTTTTTTATTGAAATATATTTTAAAATGTAATCTGTTCCTGCGATGCAAAGCCGAATTTTCTGCATCATTACTAATTTATTTTGAAATTAATTTATCTTACTGACCCCAATCTTTGGAACGATAGTGTATATCATCTTGTGTGATTATTGTGAGAACTTGTATTGTAAATACAACTTGATTATTGTCAACAATTTATTTGTTTATGTGGTGTAAGGGTTGGGTTAAATAGCCTTTTTGTCATCTGTTGTTGAATCTGTGTGCCATTTTTATTTTTTAACACACCAGACCAAAGTTAAGTGAAAGTTCTTTGTTTGTTTTTGTTTTTTTTGCATGGTTTGTTCAGTGATGCGTTCACACTGAGCCGTGTGATCAAGATCATTCAAATGACTGGACACTCATTTCATCACCATCTTTTTGAGTTTATGTTGGAGTGCTGCGGTCGTCATGGAAACAGTTACAACACACTCTCACTTACATGAACACCTCATGTCTTCATCCGGCTAACACACACATGGACACAACTCTGTTACTCATCAACCCCACACATCCTCCCTTTAGTATCTCCCGTTTTGGGTTCTTCTTTTTCCATCCTTATTTAATTTAATCCTCCTTTTCTTTCTCATTTGCGTGTGCCTGTATGTAAAGAAGCTTTCCAGGGTGACCAGATGACCATGATAGAAAACTGCACCATTTTTGAGAGACTCAAGTTCAAAACCAGTATGAAAGTCTGCGTTTTTGTTTGTATTCACAACCATCTGAAAACAAAATCCAACAGAAAACTGGATTCGTTGATTCGGTTTTGTTGTTACCTGAAATCATCATAAGATGTTTTTAAGATGACTGGCAATGTAAAAGATTTGTCAGATTCCCAAAAGCGAGTCTGCTAAATCACCTTAATTTATAAAGCACTTTATACAATACAGATTGTTTCAAAGCAGCTTCACAGTGATCAACAGAAAAAAAGATTATTGATGCAAACTTGTGAGACTGCTGTAAAGCAGAAATGATTCAGTTCAATGTTGATTCAATTCAGTTCAGTGGGTGGCATCGATGTTGCAAAATTAATAAAAGCAAAAGCTATAAAGAAGAAAACTTCATAAATAAAAATTGATAATTAATATCATGAGTAGGTTTGTTATTTTAAGCGATTAGATAAATGTTAGAACAATAAAATGAGAGCATCTATTTCTACTTAAAACTGCTGTCAATCATTTTGCACATGCATGGCAGATGTGTTCAACTTATCTCTTCATATTGTGAAAGGAAAGCAACAGATTTCCAATACACTTGTCATTTAGATGTAGTATCAGCATAAGCATGTTTATTCATCACAATTAAACTAAGATTAAAAGTCAAGTCACCTTTATTTATGTAGTGCTTTATATAATAAAGATTAGTTTCAAACGAATAAACACAGTGTGATTACTATTCAGGCTGCGTCACACTGTTTATTTAGTGAATTGGTGTGTTTTGTCAGGGCACAAAGAAATATGAAGCCGAGTATCATCAGTGAAAACTAATGCCATGCTTCCTAATGATATCTCGCAAGGGTAGCATGTATATTCATGTATGATCAAAATGACACATCTTTCTTTACTGTTAAAACTAATTGTTGGGTCAAATGACATCCTGAAGATACGGGACCTGTAAAACGTCTGGTCATTCTGGTCCCTCTGCACGTCTCATGATCAGGGTTTTAGATTAGTATACCTGCTGTATGCTCCCATAACACCTGCTTTTGCTCTGTTGTACATGTCTGTCTGTCTCTCTGTCTATTTCTACGGTAGGTTTTAAATAGTGAACTCTCTTTTTCTCACTGTGCTGTTTGTCCTTCTACAGGACAGCCACTCCATGGCCTCTCCTGCTTTCCTTCTCTCTCTCTTTGTAAGTATCCAGGCCGAAGATCACAAGATATTCCCCGTCCCCTCTAACCAAACACACACACACACACATTTTCATACTCTGTCACTGTTCTCTGATTGGTTAGATCTGATTGCTCGCTTCATGATTGTTGACCATCATTTGCTCCCTGTTATGAACTCGTCCAGGTTTGTATGCTGAAAAGGGGTTGTGAGCTCCATGATGCATTCACCCGAATAATCCATTAAAAATTAGTATTGTCATTATTTATTCACCCCAATTGATCTTTGATCAAATAATTGCAGCCTTGGTAAGCATTAAAAAAAGATGGTAGACCGAACGGTTGTGTGTGTGTGTGTGTGTGTGTGTGTGTGTGTGTGTGTGTGTGTTTGTTTGTGTTTGTGTGTGCTGATTTGGAATGACATGAGGATGAATAAATAATGCACTTTTTTTTTTTTTTTTTGGGGTGAAATTTTCCTTCAAATGTTTTGGATTGCTTTTTCCTTTTTTTTTTTTTTTTTTTTTTTTAAGAAACCTTTTAAGACACTCCAACTCTTCAGTGGGCAACTCACTTTTACTAATAACACATTCACACGTTCTTTACTATGAACAAATTTTTTTTATGCTGTTTTACTGTTGTTTAGCTGTCTGTTGTTTCAGCTTGTATTCTGCAATTTCCAAACTATGTGTTGAGGCACTTCCGAAGTCACTGTCTCTTAAAGATGAATCTCTCATGTTCTAGTAACGCTCACACACACACACACACACTTCCTGTTCTCAGGTAATAGCTAGTTAGTTTGGCTCTGATGGTCTGGTGTGTTAGGGCAGTGGATGACGCATTGGCTCACATCTTTCCTGCTTCTCTACTCTTCCAGGACGGAGGCACCAGAGGACGCCGCAGTGCCATTGAGGCCGACATGAAGATGAAAAAGTGAACTGAGATGTTTCACTGCAGCTGTCACGGAAGTTCAATAGGCTTTATTTCCCTGTTTCTTTAAGAAGTTTAGTTACTCAATGCCTGGATGGTTTGATTCAGCAGTTCTACAGTCTAATTACAGCTGAACATAAAGGACACGAAAAGAAGAGACTTTTTAAGGGCTAGACCCCCTTTCACCTTCAGTCCTAGACCTGAAACACTGGTCCAGTGTGCTCTGATGGTAGACTCACGGGACAGGTCAAACTGACCATGTTTATTTGAAGTTAGAGGAGTTGGTTCAAAGTTTTTGACTTGATGTCACAAGAAGTTAGCTGTCATCACTGGTCTCTTAAAAAAGTTGAATGTACCACCATCATCACCACTAGATGGTTAGAAAGCAGAATGTCACTTTCTAGAGACAAGTATGAAACTTTACAAGCCATTGTTCAAGACAAAGATTACTATCGCCTTATCACTTTGGGATGATGTAAAACGCTGGTCGACTGAGGAAAGGGCAATAAAAATAAGCTTTTTTCTTCTATAGGAATGAATAAGGTTTCTTCAAACTTGATTTTTCCATAGTCAAGATCATTGATGCTTTGGTTTACAGTTTAAAGGCCTACTGTACTAGTTTCGTTCTTAAATAAGTGAGACTTAATTTGACATCTGTATGTTTAGAAAGAACATATAGTTTTGTACAGAGCCTTTGTGTACAGTGTTTTTGTATAGTGTCGTGAAATGTTTTAATAAAACATGAGTCTGCAAATAAACAAGATGTACATGGGGTTATTTTTCAAATAATTTATTCCACTTGTGCTTTCAAACAAAAATACTGTTACAAACGCTTCACTGGGAGACAATACCAGCTTGTCCCGTTCGTTTCAGAGTCACACACAAAAAAAAACACGCATCGATAACTATTAATGGCGTCAACATATATCAGTGGACAATCTGAGCCTTCCTATTTCCCTGAACATCAGTTAACAGTAGTGAAGAATCTGCAGTCACAGTCATACAAACATGCCACTGTGATCGGCTCACACATGCGGTGTCACCTGACAAATACAACTAGTTACAAAGAGTGTCTTTTACAACATTATATAATCCCAGATTACACATGATTGTTCAAAAGTTTGGGGTCAGTAAGATTTTTATACATTCAAGACTTTCAAAACATTTAAAAAATCGTACCGACCACAAACTTTTGAACGTTAGTGTATATGCATCGGGTCCCATGCTTATGTATATTAATGACCTTTTAAGCATCATATAATGCAATATTATAACAACATAGCTGGTAGAAATGTCAGTGGCACAATATCAACTTCTATAAGTTTTAAACATCATTCTGTAAACTCTGAAATATACTGATGTAACGGTGAGAAATAATGTGCAAAATGAACAGTTCCTAAAGTTGCCCTCGTCCGCTTTTTAATAAAACTGAAGTACAGTAGGAGTGGCGGACGAGTAGAGCTTCCGTTTGATCAGCCGGTATTCCCGTCGGAGGCTCAAGATCTTCCCGGTCCCGAACAGGATCTTCAGCGGAGGCCATCCGCCCAGGTCAGGCTGCAGGACCACCGACACCTCGAAGGTCGGCGTGAGACTCTGATCGGGAATGACGGTGCCCAGCTTCAGTAGTGTCCCCTTGCTTTCCATGAACACGTGGATCAGTGCGCCCCGTATCCCACACGGCTCTTCCGTGGATGAGCGCAGGATGTCTCCGGCCACACGTGTGGTCATGTGCCTGGGCAGACGCAGCTCCTGACAGCGCAGACTCGCTCCTTTAGCGTCATAGAGGCACTTCTCTATGCGTTTGGACAGGTCCAGCTGAAGACACAAGTCTTCTCTTCCCTCCTCTTCCAAACTGCACTCAGATCCCAGACCTGTGAATGAGTAAATGGGAAGAACGTGTCAGGCTCAGCTGATCAGAAAACTGGAACAATGTACATCCCTGCTCATGATGTCATCAATAAAATAATCACGTTCTTTAAAATTGAACTTAATGAGAAATCTTGGGGCAGACAATTCTTAAAAGTTTTGATACAGGAAAGCTTTTGAACATTAAGATGCATTTTGTTGGTACACTATAGGCTATATGAGTTGTCAATGTAAAAATTCTGTTCATTGTATATAGTAAATGGCCAGGGTAACAAAAAAATGTCAACTCATAATGAAAGTCAGGTTGGGGCATGTTGTCATGTCTATTATGTGATGTTAATTATGCCATTCAAACTAAAAATAAAACTGTACACAAAGAAAAATCACAATGATATACATTACAATCTACTTATCTGTAGATTTATACAATCAAATATAATTCATATATATCGTAAAAAATTACGTTTTAATATAATCAATGTAGAATGTAGTAATATATGACAATAATTTGTGGCCAATATATTGTAATAATTTAAAAAAATTAAATATAAAACATATATAAAACACGAGACAACTTGCCTAAACCGTTTTTCATTCAAAAAAAGATCATAATGTAACATTTTTAAACTAGACTATCTAAAGCCAACATAGGAAACCGAACCGGGAGACTGTGACAACCTGCCCCGCTCTCCCCCACAATAGCTCGTTTTACATTTAGGCCTACATTTAATCATTTAGCAGACGCCTTTATCCAAAGCGACTTCCAAATGAGGAGCGCAATAGAAGGATAATATTCTTACTTGATAAGCTGTGTGCTTTCATGAGTCTGCCGCCGTGTTTGAGCTTGTGTCTGTCGGATCCGAAGCACTGGAAGCTCATGTCCTCCGCTAGGCTTTCCTGCTCGTTTCTGACGGTCATCCCGTTGCCGAGCACGAGAGCTTGGGTATAGACCATTTTAACGTGATTTCCTCCGAGTGTTTCCCCGAGAGCTCGCCCAACTCTTCAAATGAGTGTTTCTTTGTTCCTTCCATGAATGCGAGAGGCTGAAATGTGTGGCTCTGTCGCGCAGCCTGTATTTATACCGAGCGCTGTCGTCGTTGCATCAGCTGAGGTTTATGGGATGGGCGATATGACGAAAGCCCGTGAGAGGTTAAATCAGACCAGAATGCTTTTAGTACATGCAACATAACCGCTTCTTGCGTTTATACGTTGTTTAGATAGGGTTTTATATTATATTAAATTATATATATATATATATATGACAGGTGAAACTCGAAAAATTAGAATATCGTGCAAAAGTTATAATTTTGATGATTATGGCTTATAGCTTATGAAAACCCCAAATTCAAAATCTTAGAAAATTAGAATATTACATGAAATAAAATATAAAAAAAGGATTTTAAAATACAGAAATGTCGGCCCTCTGGAAAGTATAATCATGCATATGTAGGCTATATAGTTATAGGCTATATACTAAATATATTAGTTTCACCTTTTAATTTGAATAACTGAAATACATGAACTTTTGCACGATATAGTATTATATATATAAGGCTATATATAGGCTTTATATAAAATATTATTGTATTATATTGTATTATTTTATAGGCCTACATAAACATATTTTGGATTAAATGTTATGTATTTATATTATGTAATGTTTTCTATTTTTAGATGCTGTGACTGATCACTATTTCTTATTACAAAATTATGTATATATATAGATATAGATCTTTGTGTCAGATGACTCAAATTGTTCTGAAATCACATGCAAAATGTTGGTAAGAAGGATGTACTGTAAAATAGAAAGTGATTCAGACAGTGTGAGATAAAAAGAGATTATTCACAGGTGAGACTCACATGACCAGAAAGACAAACAATTGGTCAGTAAAATCCAGTTCTGTAGCCTGACAAAAAAGCACTCTTAAAGGGATAGTTCACTTAAATGTTTTTAATTCTGTCATCATTTACAAGTTGTTCCAAACCTGTATGAATTTCTTTCGTTTGCTGAACATGATTTGCTGATCTAGGAAGAGCTTTTACAGTCTTACTGACATGTCTGAAATCCTCATCTTCTGTCTGTTTGCCGCCTGTCTGTCTCTTGAGTCATGAGGGACTTTTCCTCGTGACCTCACCTTTGTTCTCTGTCATTAACCAACCGGCCGTTGCTGTGACGTCACACTGGAGAAATCAACAACCATCTTACCATATTATAATGAGGAAGTAGCTGAGACTTCTATAGAACCACCTTCGAGAAGTTACATGTAAATGAGGAAAGAATAAGTGAACCACAGATCTGGAATGTTCCTGAGTGGGTCAACAAGGAAGGAAGAATAAACTAATGTAGCCTAAACCTTTGACCATGGTGGGGTTTCATAATGTGATTGCATGTGCGAAATGTGATTGTGTGTCTTCACTGAATCAGCTGTTTGTAAAATACATTCATGTGACCTCAAATTCATTCAGTCAACAATATATTTAGCTTATTCCTTTCCATTTCACGGCTCCTCAGCAAAGCAATGAGAGGAGCGTCAGATCAGTCGTTGATAGTTCATCATCCATCAGTGTCAAAGCAAACCCTGATGGATGTGTCGTGTCAATCAGCTGCTTATGGAGAGCATTGATTCATGGGAAAACCCTCAGTCTATACTGAGAATATAGGCTACATTTAGGCTAAATACCACAATAATCAATAATTACACCTTAATAACATCTCTGAATATATTTTAAGTGATTGTTTGAGGTGGAGAAATCACAATAATTGCCTAAAAATCCACAGGTTAATCTGTTATTTAAGTTGTTTTCATGAAAAGAAAGTATTTGACCATGTAGAAGAGATATTGTATGTCAATAGGACCTCCCTGGTTAAATAAATAAATACTTTTAAGGTATAATTACTATATTTTTGTTACAGTTCAATCGAAATATTTGAGAATGGAGAATTTACTGATCAGTTTCGAGAACTAGTACTCGTTCCATAACAAAAACTTTTAATAAATTGAATAAGTTAGACATATAACTATTGCGAGCAAAGTGAGGAAAATCTCAAGCAAAGAGAGTAAATATTAAAATGAAGTAGGCTATTATTTTGTGTGATTTTGCATAAAGTTGTTATGTTTGAATTTAGGGGCTTATATATATAATATAATATAAATTATATATATATATATATATATATACTGTACATATAAACCTATTAGTTTAACCTATTTTAATAATCATAATATTTATTTATTTACATATTTATTTAATTAATATAACATTCTAAATACACCTTCACACACAAATAATTGGAAATGGATAGAAGTCTGAGTGTAATAAAAATGAATCCGTTTGTCAATCCACCAATGAAGTTACATCAGCTGTTGAAAGTGAAACCCGATGGACTAGTTTGAGTTGCTCAGCTTCATTCACTGTAAGGGCTTTAGAGTGTCATTTCAAAATGTTCAAATTAGCTATCAACTGATCTGTCGAAAAAAGTTAGATTAAAATATATTAGTCATAGACAGGCAGTGTGGTGATAGTTTGAATCTTCCCAGTGTTACGAATCACCTCCGTCACCAAGACTTGTTTAAACATGTTTCTCTCATTCACTGTTCTGCCACAGGACATGAAAATAATGCAGCCAATCAGGAGAGAGCTGTTCACTGGAAGAAGCAAGGAATTTTCCAACAACATTTATTGAGAATAGTCATTTTCTTCAGTAATAAGGAAACACCTTTCATTGGAAACGTTCCGTTTCTGTATAGGCAATAATTTGTTTATGTATTTATTTATTATTTATACATTTTAGAGCTAATTTGAACATTTTGAAATGACACTCTATAAAGCCCTTACTAGTGAATGAAGCTGAGCAACTCAAACTAGTCCCTCAGGTTTCAACAGCTGATGTAACTTCATTGGTGGATTGACACACTGATCCATTTTTATTACACTCAGACTGCTATCGATTTTCAATGAATTGTGTGTGAAAATGTATTTAAAATGTTATATTAAATAAATGAATAAATAAATAATAATTATTAAAACCTAATTTAAAATAGGTTAAATTAAGAGGTTTATATATATATATATACATTTAATTATATTTATTATATTATATTTATGTTTTAATATATTATTTATGTATTGAAGCCCCTATAAATTCAAACATAACACTAAAAGATTTCCTCCTATATAATTTTTTTTTACTTTACTTAAAACTTTGCTCGCAATTGTTAATGTCTAACGTATTCAATTTCTTAAGTTTTTGTTATGGAATGAGTTCTAATTCTAGGTCTTGAAACTAATCAGCATAATTTTTTCACAAATATTTTCAAATTATTACACAAATATTTTCATCACTAGATGAAATTTGTCTCCCATTTATTTCCAATGCGGTTTTTGATCGCACACAATACAAGTCTGACATTTTTTTCAGGAACATTTAACCTTTTCGAATCATGTCCATGATTTTGTGTGTGTGTGTGTGTGTGTTTTCCACAACAGCAAGTACCAAAACCTTTACCAAGTTTTGTAACATTCCGATTCTAGAAAAACGAAACGTAACATTTATCGGCCAATAATTATCGAACTGCACCAGAGGGTTAACTAGAACTAAAACCAAACCCATACTTCCCATTACTTGAAATTAATTAAACATTAATTTAAATAAGATATAAAAATATCAAAGCTTTTATTTCAAATAGTTGGCAATGTAGCATTTCTCATTCTTGTTTAGTTTCACCTGGAGTGATAAAAAACAAACAAACTCAAAAGTAAATCTAATAATAAAAATTAATAAAACTATATATAGGCTATATATTTATTTATTTTTAAGCCCTAATACTCACTTAACTTATTAAAACTTTAAAATTAAAGTGAAAACAGAAAATCGAATTAAGAAAATATTAACAAAAACTAAAATAAGACATGATTATCAATACTTGACCTGTAAGTGGCATGAGCACTATTGGGTGTGTTCTGTGTTGGCAGATATTTCTCAGTGAAAGTATTGCAAGAAAGTAAAAAGAGAGAAAATTATAAATAACAGCTGATTTAATAAATTCTTTATTATTATTATTAAAGAATTAATAATATTATTCACGCAGAGAACGCATCATCTGTTAATATCTCCTGCTAATAATCAGTGGTTTCCACTGGTTCTGATCTTAATGATTGAGGTAGGCTGAACATGAGGCTGGGTTCGCTGACAGAGGCAAAACTCCTAATCTGACCCTCTTCTGGAACGGGATAGACTTCATTTAGTGGCTCTGGGATGGGGTCCATGTGAATCTCTCCGTCCTGCTGTTTCAGGTGCTGGATGATCTGTCTGGAGAGGTGATGAGGGTCACCTGTGTGCTCATCTGAAAAACAGATGTATCAAATCAGTATCACTGAGCTGAACTAGGAGAATACTGCAAGAATAACACCCCTAAAAAGCTTTTAATACTCCAAAAGATCGTATTTTGAACATTTCCAGGACAAGGTTTCACAGACTGGGATTAGATTAGACTTTAGTTAAATTAGGGCATTTAAACGTGCCTTCGAAAAACCATTACTGGTGTGGATCTTGAGACAAAACAATGGCAGTGGCCTATTTTAAAATATGTCAGTGCAAGTTGCTTTCAGTGAAAACAGCTTAAACATCAGTTTTAGTCTGAGACTAGACTCCAGAATGGAATTTGTCACCGTTGAGCAGGAGGAGCCGGTAACGGTTCCGGCACTCTAGAGAATTTTCCAGAATCTGGCTGAGGGTTCTGTAGAACAGCAAGACCTGCTGTTTTCGTTCTCTCTCTCCAAACCCTGCGCTGCTCTCCTGGGACATCTGATACAGTGTCCGCAGCGGTGTGGCATATTCCAGAACACAGCTAAAAGTCTAGGATAGAAACACAGAGAAGGTAGGAGGACCTTGCATTTATGTTCAGTGCCAGTACAGCTTTTAACCACAAGGAGATGCTGTTTTGACAGCTAAATGTTGTGTTGCTCTGCATTCAAATTTGCATATTACCTATCATACTATCTCTATTTGTGCAGTTCCTGTGACAGTAATACCTGAATGGTATATTATTTGTGGTAGATATTCTTAATGTGTGCATGCATAAACTATTAGAAGAGAAAGGGTTGTGGCCAGGCGTTTCATTCATTTTAGAGGCTCCCATCATCAATTTATGGATTTAAATTTAGTTAATTGATTTAGTTTTATTTTGTTTTTAATTTTAATAACATTTTAACAAAAACACTGTTAATATTTGAAATCAACCCAAACAAACACTCCCCTTGCTCTTCCCCCCAAATGATTAGCATTATTATTAGTAATTAGCATTATCCCACCTTGTTGTTCTGGGTGATCTTGTAGACGCTGTTCTTGTAGCTACGTTTCCGCACACCTGCTATGTCCAACTCCAGTTCTGGAAGGTTCTTGTGGAAGACCACATTAGTGTCCTCCTCTTCAGGTTTGCTTGGGACCACAGCGTTGAGGGGCAGAAGGATATGTAGACGTGGAGAGCTCAGTCTCGCCCCCGTGGAAGAATATTGGCTGATTTGTTTTTCTAAAACTGCAAGTGAAAGAACATAAAAGGGACATTAAAAGGGAGCAGAATCTCTCAAACAATCAAGTGGTTTTACAGGTTGGAGCTCAGGGTCGTCGTTAATGCATTCTCAAGTCACTACAAGCTTGTATGACAATCTTTCTGCCATAGAATACACAACAACAACAAAAAATATGAATTAATTTAATTTCCAAATGAAAGCATTAAGAGATCGGGGGCTGCCATGCTCCACAATCAAAAACACCACAATTCACTCATATTCACTAATATCATAATGTATGCACATACTAAACTTTCCTTGTTGTGACCAAACGCAACACACCATGTTTGAATATGTGGACAGGACATGTGAAAAATATTTGAGAGCCATTGCAAATGGAAAGATTTTCAAAGTCTGTCAAAACACATCGTATGGCTTCAGTAGACTTGGAATATTGTGCAAGAGTCATTATGGAGAAATGTTATTGTAGTTTTGTCCTTTTTTGAGCTTCTCAGCTAACTGGAACTTTGGATAACGTTCTGGCAAGATTCTCTCAAAGTTGTGAACAAATGTTCTTCCAAATAGAATACAGGTCCTTCTAAAAACAATTAGCATATTGTGATAAAGTTCACTCTTTTCCATAATGTAATGATAAAAATTCAACTTTCATATATTTTAGATTCATTGCACACCAACTGAAATATTTCAGGTCTTTTATTGTTTTAATACTGATGATTTTGGCATACAGCTCATGAAAACCCAAAATTCCTATCTCAAAAAATTTGCATATCATGAAAAGGTTCTCTAAACGAGCTATTAACCTAATCATCTGAATCAACTAATTAACTCTAAACACCTGCAAAAGATTCCTGAGGCTTTTAAAAACTCTCAGCCTGTTTCATTACTCAAAACCGCAATCATGGGTAAGACTGCCGACCTGACTGCTGTCCAGAAGGCCATCATTGACACCCTCAAGCAAGAGGGTAAGACACAGAAAGAAATTTCTGAACAAATAGGCTGTTCCCAGAGTGCTGTATCAAGGCACCTCAGTGGGAAGTCTGTGGGAAGGAAAAAGTGTGGCAAAAAACGCTGCACAACGAGAAGAGGTGACCGGACCCTGAGGAAGATTGTGGAGAAGGACAGATTCCAGACCTTGGGGGACCTGCGGAAGCAGTGGACTGAGTCTGGAGTAGAAACATCCAGAGCCACCGTGCACAGGCGTGTGCAGGAAATGGACTACAGGTGCCGCATTCTCCAGGTCAAGCCACTTTTGAACCAGAAACAGCGGCAGAAGCGCCTGACCTGGGCTACAGAGAAGCAGCACTGGACTGTTGCTCAGTGGTCCAAAGTACTTTTTTCGGATGAAAGCAAATTTTGCATGTCATTCGGAAATCAAGGTGCCAGAGTCTGGAGGAAGACTGGGGAGAAGGAAATGCCAAAATGCCTGAAGTCCAGTGTCAAGTACCCACAGTCAGTGATGGTCTGGGGTGCCATGTCAGCTGCTGGTGTTGGTCCACTGTGTTTTATCAAGGGCAGGGTCAATGCAGCTAGCTATCAGGAGATTTTGGAGCACTTCATGCTTCCATCTGGTGAAAAGCTTTATGGAGATGAAGATTTCATTTTTCAGCACGACCTGGCACCTGCTCACAGTGCCAAAACCACTGGTAAATGGTTTACTGTGCTCAATTGGCCTGCCAACTCTCCTGACCTGAACCCCATAGAGAATCTGTGGGCTATTGTGAAGAGAAAGTTGAGAGACGCAAGACCCAACACTCTGGATGAGCTTAAGGCCGCTATCGAAGCATCCTGGGCCTCCATAACACCTCAGCAGTGCCACAGGCTGATTGCCTCCATGCCACACCGCATTGAAGCAGTCATTTCTGCAAAAGGATTCCCGACCAAGTATTGAGTGCATAACCGAACATAATTATTTGAAGGGTGACTTTTTTTTGTATTAAAAACACTTCTTTTATTGGTCGGATGAAATATGCTAATTTATTGAGATAGGAATTTTGGGTTTTCATGAGCTGTATGCCAAAATCATCAGTATTAAAACATTAAAAGACCTGAAATATTTCAGTTGGTGTGCAATTAATCTAAAATATATGAAAGTTTAATTTTTATCATTACATTATGGAAAATAATGAACTTTATCACAATATGCTAATTTTTTTAGAAGGACCTGTATATTTGAATGCACACATCGAGGTGCGTCATTACTGCCCTCTAGAGGCGTCAACAAGCAGTGGTTCACATGTGGACTGCTGAATAAATGTACCTGGAAGGATCAATTTGAGGTAGCCGATATAGAAAGACCAGGCCAAACCATGAGCCACATTCATCTTCTTCACTTCACAGATTTCTGAGATCTCCACCGGAGTCGGGCCCTGCAAACACAGAAAAATAAGAGAACTGAAAATCAAACAGAGAGATCTGTTATTATTTCTTTAAATTATTTGTTATTATTTTATTTGACTTGCACTACTTTTAATCGTCCACAGCAAAGTTGCTGTTCAAACACATAGTTGTTTGTAATGGCAATACATTATCATTGAAATTGAGTGAGATGCTTGAGAGACAGAACCTTTAGAATGACTAAAAATTACTAAAATTAATTTATACAACACTTTGATGTAAGTGTGCATCCACACACGTGGGTAACTAAAGGTTATAAAAACACTTTATGACTGTCTTCACGGCCACTTGAACACTTTGGCCAAATACAGAAAAATATGTTATGTAAGTGTCAGGTGCGACCTCGAGTCTGGGAATTGAGTCAGACTCAGGACCATTGTGAAAACTGGTGATGGCCAATGTCTTTATAAATGGCAGTGCGTGTAGAATGCTAGTATGCTATTTGTCTGTGATATCTGAATGTGATTATCTGATATTTTTGAAGATACTTATCTAGACTCTGCCCCATGAAAACCTCTGTAAATTAGAATCAGCTTTGCCACATTGCATACTATTCCTTTGGTATCAACACTGTAAAAAAACTTAACTCATTATTTTGAGTTATCTTTTTGCATGTTTTTTTTTTAGTTTAACTAACTTATTTCGATAAGTTGAGGACAAGAAAACTTAAAATTTCTTGTTGTCTGGACAATCTACTTAAAAAAATAAGTTGAAATAACTAAATTGCTAAAATATTTTTTACAGTGAACTGAACAAATTGAATATATCATATAGCTAACAAAAATAAGTTCTAAGAGTGTTTTGCTAACATTCCCATCAAGTTATAAAAACCTTTAAAACGTATTTTTTGTGAATTTTAGAGCAAACATTAAGGGTCCTACTATGCTTTTTTATGTTTCCAACTTTCTTTAGTGTGTAATGTTGCTGTTTGAGCATGAAAAAGGTCTGCAAAGTTACAAAGCACAAAGTCACTCCAAAGGGAGTTATTCTCTATATCAGTGCACACTGTTTCTGCATGGCTGAATCTGAAATCGCCCCATAAACCCTCAATCACTATTCCCTACGTCAGTCCACTAATACAGTTCACTTGAAGGACTGAATGAAAACAAGTGAGCTAATTCAGACAGCCGTTCAACTTACATCGGCTGTAGGCTACACTCGTTATTGAGGTGCAACGTAAGATTGAATGAGTGCATTCAATAACGTCCACTATGGTTTCAGACACCACTACAAATGGCTGTCCCGTCAAATAATGCCTTATTTGAGGGTATAGGGGTCGGTTTCGGATTCAGCCCCATAATCACCATTGTAGTCTTGAGTTTTCTTCCAGGAACGAACACATCACAATATTCCTCATTAAATAATTCCCACCAAAGGCATTCGCAAAAAAAGGTTGCGAGGCGTGGTTGAGTTGCATTAGCAGTGTGTTGAAACCAACACAGAAGTAGCCTAAATTAAACGGCAATTCATCGACTGGCCGCTTGAGGCTGGATGCAAAAGTGAGTCAAATCTGTATCTCCCCCATGTTAAAATACTAAACTTTACAGCAGAAAAAAAATATGTTTACAGCCATGGTGCAAAAAGAGGTTTTTGTTTTCTATCTAGCTAATTCGGCCTTTCATGACAACTGTGAGGGGGGTAAACATTTTTTATAACTTCAGAAAAACATTCCATGAATGATATGACATGCTTATGTTTGATAACCTTAATAAAGGCCAGATAACTTTGAATGGATACTGTGCATGGATTTTTTAATTAATTATAACTAACATTTATTTTTCTTGCAGGTGTACAATTTATATGCTTTTGAAACCTAAATGTTCGATCAGAAGATGTTTAGAGGAGTCGATTAGGAGACGACCCAGGTAAACTAAGTCAGGTGCGTAGGGGAAAAATCTACCACAATTCTCAGAAATATTTTTGATTTGTACATGGATATTGTTCGCCTGGCATGGGATAAATCTTACCAGCACCCCCAGGCTGTTGAGCAGTAGGTAAACGGCACACATGATGGCCATGGTGCTCCACTGTTCGTGAGAGAAGGAAACGCCACCTAACGTTAGCATCAGGAATATTGCACCAATTCCCAGAATGACATGTCCTTTAAAGCAGACCTGGAAGATCTCATTTATTCTGCCGTGATACCTGGAAAAGAGCACATTTTCCTAAAACAATACAAAAAAACACTTTCATACCAGACTAAATCTTATTCCATTGGTTTCAAACCTTTGCCTTGAATGGAAGAACCACTCCTCTGCAAACAAACACATACTGTGAATAAACACTTCCACTGTCAGACAAAAAGCAGTCATTCCTGCTCTCTCCATGAACCTGTCAGTGTCCAGCAACCCCACAAACACCAGTGTTAGAAGCCCCAGTCCAGCCTCACACACCACCGGCAGCCTGCTGCGCGCTCTGGGGACGAGACCGTCCTCTCCAATCACACCAAACATCTGAACACATCACATTCACAGTTTAGACATATGTATGGCTTTCCCACTGTTGTGACATAATGTTCATAACACCAAGTAATTTTGCCCCTAAAGTTAGAACACTTGTTTGCCAAGGAGACAACAGTCAGCGCACAGTTTGAGATAAATATGAGACAATAATGAATTTTTATATTTTTATTTGTCATTTTCAACAAACTGCAATTTTGTCAAATTATGTTTTTATATATATATATATATATATATATATATATATATATATACATTTGCAGTGCTGTCCTATATAGGGAGGGCTATGAGCTCAGAATTTGGCCTGAACCCAGAGTATTCCCCGCATCCCAAGTTGGGATATGAATAGTTAGAAGTCAGGAGATGGGGTGGTGGAGGAATGCTGGAAAACTGTCATGGAACAGAGGTAAGTCTGCTGTATATCATCTGGTTAACTGAGTTGATTAACTGAATGTGTTCCTCCAGTGTTAATTCGGTTAGTGATCTGAAGGTGCTCTTGAACTTTGTTATTAAAACATATCTAAAATTAAATAAGCCTTGGCAGTACAAAGGAGTAGGCCATTTTTTTCCAAACTTTGTTCAAAAATGTAATTTCATCAACCAATCAGATTTGAGGGACAAGTGAACTGTTTATAGGCCCTATTTGAACAATCTAAGCGAATGGCCTAAAGGGCACGGATAGTTAAAAATCCTAAAAAAGAAAGGGCACCAGAAGGCCAGGCTCAGTCGTCAATGAGTTGTCTGGATGAGGTGGTGCCTGATTCCTCAGGCTGAAGCCCAAGTTTCTCTGTTTCAGGCACCAAATCCTCTATCTCTCCCTCCATCTCTCTCTCCATCTCTGGGTTGGAGAGCACCTGTGGCTGTGGGTCAGGAGGACCTGTACCTTCTTCCTCAGGATATTTCGCTTAGTCTGTGCACTTAGTCCGCATCCACTTTTGCTAGTTTAACGACGGGAAAAATGGTCGGCGCACACGCCGCATTGTCTAAAAGGGTTGCCCATATTCTCTTAATGAGTAATGGGTGTGTTTTGGGAGTATCAGAGTCTCATCTTTCATTCCCTTTTTACATGGCAGAATTTGCAAGCTGGAAAAACTGAACGCTTCTCTATGGAAACGGATCTGCTTGTGCGCGAGGTTAAAGCGCGCGAGCAGACCATCTACGGGACAAAGTGTACGCGTGTTGTGGACCTGCCTATAGGGGCACATTACTAACACACTCTTTAAATAACAAAAAAAGAATTGCACCATTGACTAGACAAGGTTTTTGTTGGTCAATGGTGCAGTCTATTTCAGTTGCCTCAATAGCAAAGTCCCATCAATGCGCCTGAACACACCTCGGCTTCAGACCAGCTCACCCATGGGCGCACAAATGGCTGCATTTGCTATTTTAAACAAAGTGGCGCAGGACGTGTAAATGCTAACTGCGTTGGGCTGAAACTAGCAAAAAACACTTGCGTCGTCGCGCCTTGCACTGCATTGCGCCATGTGTATGATAGGGCCCTATGTCAAGTTCAGGCTCCCAACCGGGGTTAAGTTCTTCTACATCAATCTTATTCACAAATCCTTTCCCTCTGATTTAGGGATAATTTATGGGTAGGGTTAGGTTTAGGGGTCTATAACCAAATATGTTGACCGAGGAACAAGTCTAACTCGGACTAAAATCGGACTTGCATTCACCACAGAATGCTTTTTAAAATGAATCCATAATTTCCACCAGCTGTGGTGGTAATGTTCATTTTTTCCATAAAAATGATATGTGCATAACAGAATTCCCCTGTGATATGTTCAGGGCCGTCCCTAACAGGGCAAAAGGTGGTGACGATTTTATGGGCCCCGGCCCTTATTGGTTGTATTAGACCGAGCTGGACCAGGAATGCAATTTCATCCGAGCCAAAGGAACAGGATTTTTTTAAGGGGGCAGACAGCAAAAACCTGCACTGGAGCCTCGGATACGGCCATGGATATGTGAATGTACTGTTCGACATAGACACTATTAGACTCCAGTTGAAAACTCCAGTTGATGACTCCAGTCATCTATATCTATTGTGCTGTTACACTCCAAAATATAATAATATGAATATGAAATCCCTTATTTTCAGTTCTGCATTTGTTCCTGGTTTGGAGTATTTTTTCTCATGCGTTTTGTACAGCTGTGCACAAGAATACATTGGATTGATTCAGTGGATTTACAGGAATCGCAGGTTTTACGAAATTGAATGCCACTCCTTATTCCACCACTAACGTCTCTAAAGCTTCATTTGGATACAGGTACTGGTTAGTGGAGCTCTTTGCATTTCGCCTAGAATGACCAACAGTAGATTAACCCACACACGGAAGACAAAACCACAAGCGGGTAAGATTCACGGCACCTGCTGTTTTTTTTTTTTCTATTTCCAAATGTAACCACAGAAATTACTGTGATGCATACAAATAATCATACATATGAAACACTACAGCAACACGACAGCTTTGTCACTGTTTAGTACTAATCATGCTAGGGATATTGTGTGCTTGCATGCACCCATAAATATTTCCAAGAAAAGGAAGAAATGCAAATGAAACACGAACAGCATAGCAGCACTTGGAATAAAACAGTGGAGTTCTCTGTTCCCCTTTTTAAAATGTTTTGTTGTCATATACCACCAGCGAGACATTTGAATATAAAAGTAAAACTATTTAGACTCTATTTAGAGTATTTAGACTTTAGAAAACTATTTAGTAAAACCAAACATATTTAGACTTAGATTTAGATATTTAGAAAATATGATATATTTGATCTGATCCAATGACATTCATACATTATATGGCTTAAGAGTCTAAATATGTTTGGGTAACTTAGCTTGGGTAACATAACTTATGTTAAGTATGCTTATGCCATCTTTTACCTATTATGCTGCTTGCTTTGATATTTTCCCCTTCAATACAATAGTCGTACATTCAAAATTATAAGAAGGTTGAATAATGTTCAAGCTTACCTTGAATTAGCTTTGATGGTGACTGGAGTTATTTTAGTTCTCTCTCTCCTGCTCTCTTTCTCTCTTTCTCTATCTTTCTCTTTATTGGTTGGTACTGTCTTTAATGTCACTACCACACCTCATTTCTTTTTCTGACAAAATATAGTTTCACTTTCAGTAAATGCATTTCTCCAATCAACCCTTGGACTTTTCTATAGGTTTCATATGTACTTATGGCACAACTCTCTACAAATCTATGTAGCTCTCTGAATAAAAAATGTGGAGTATAGCTAATATAGAAAATATGTGCTCTATAAATACATACATGTATTGTATAGGCATGGTGGGGTCCACATTGAATATCAAATGTTTGACGATTTAATGTATGATGGAAAAAAAACATTATCCTATAGGCCTGGTCATTCTTAGTAATGAGTCGTAATGAGTCATAATTGTATTTAATCAGGAATCATCTTAATCTCTTACAAGACCGTTTTGGAGGAATGCGCAATCATGGTACACAAACGGTTAATAGGCTATATCTGAGTCTCGCCTGCTTCACACATCGCTACACTGATTGGCTTTGTTTTTTTCTTTCTAACTCTTGTTAGATTCTCTTGTGCGAAGCGGCAATGCTCCTCAGAAGGAAACATATGCGGTAAGCTGTACTGTATTACATTCGCGGTATAAGTCGCAAACAAGTGTGAGAGAGAGAGAGAGAGAGAGATTTTTTTTGGAAAACAGCTGAAAATGTAAAAATTCCTAAAGTTTTCTTTGCTAGGTAGGGTTAGTGTAGGGGGATATAATATACAGTTTGTACAGTATAAAATCATTGTCTGTAAATAGTCCCCATAAAACATAAAAACACAACATTGCTTGGTCTATTTGAAATGAGAGGACTGTTTGATGAAGTTGAAACGCAGAACGCGTATTGACCCCGCCCTTGCTTCAGTTTTCATTGGTTGAATCTGTAAACCAATCATTTTCCTTTCTGCCCTCAGAACATATTTGAGTAAGTAAAACCATAGATATCGTGTCTATAAGCAAAACCATTGACATCATGTCTATGAGTAAAAGTCCCATCTGCAGTTGAAGAACCCTTTGTCATCCCAATCTCATCACCTGAGGCAGTAAGAAGTTTCAGTGCTTTTAGGAGACTGAAAACAGGACTCAGAACAATGGCACAAGTGACACTTAAAGAGTTAGTTCATCCCGAAAAATACAAATTCTGTCAGTAATTACTCACCCTCATGTTGTTCCAACCCCGTAAGACTTTCGTTCATCTTCGGAACACAAATTAAGATTTTTTTTTATGAAATCTGAGAGCTGGATCACTCCTCCATATAGGCTTCTAAGGGATTGAAACTTGCCGGCCCAGAAAGTTAGTAAAGACATTATTAAAATAGTCCAAGTGACTACAGTGATTCAATCTTAAGTTTATCAAGCGACGACAATACTTTTTGTGCGCAAAGAAACAAAAATAATGACTGATATTCTGACTGACTGAACAATCTGATATTCTGAAATTAAAATATATATATATATATATATATATATATATATATATATATTATAGCCTACAGAAAATGTTTTGAACTGTTTTTTTTTTTAAGGAGTGTAGAGACATCAAGAATCAACATAGGCCTGAATCTCAACAATGGTGACAATCAACAAAGCTTTTTTTGTGACTTCAGTAGCTTGTTTTGTGACGAGTTTAGAGTTGATCTGAATTTTTTTCATTGTCACCATTGTTGCGATTCAGACGCTGATTTTTGGTGTGAATTTATATGATCCTGTCAAAACATTTTCTGTATAATGACTTCATAAAATCTTTCAGAGTATCCCAACACAGTATTGGCATGCAAAATTAACAACCAATATTTTACGACTTAATCAGATATTAGACTTTAGGTGTCAATAATTCAGGCCAATACATGATGACTTGACTTACAAAAAAGTGATCAACATCATCTTATATCAATTTCTCTTGGATTCCTACCATAACAAATGTGTATCAGAGACACACAGTTAAAGCAGCCAGAGAAATACCCAACTAAAGCACACACTGATCACCAAAATGGTGACATCACACTTTATTATTTTCAATAAAACATCAACTTCTAAACCTCTGATAATTCTCAATAAGAATGTTAGTATGAAATAAATAAAGTCTGGATTGTAATTAGTGACGATGCTGAGATCTTGAGAGATCTGTACTGTTTAATGTTCTGTTGGGATCTAAAGTGTTTCTGTATTGTCTGTTTTGTGAGTGTGCTTCGGTCCAGGATGAGCAGAGAAACACGGATGTTCTGCAGTGTGTTGCTCTATTTAACAGACAGCAACTGTTTGCTGATGCTGTGACATATAGTCATAGTAAATCATGCATGTTAACTGCAAGAGATTCATTTTTTAAAGTGAATGCGTTTGTTAGTAAAAATACAGGAAATATATGTGAAATAACTGTGTCTGTAAAAAGTTTAATGAAGATTTCTGTAAAACTCTTTTGCACTTTTATTTAAATTAGGATATTTTACATTTATTTTATGGGTTATTTTGGCAGCCATTGCTGACAGTCATTTGACCAATTATTATTATTTTTTTCACAGTGAAGGTGTTTGATCGTAATAATTCAGGAAATAGCTGTAAAATAACTGTTTTTCTGTAAAACATTTAAGGAAAATTTCTGCAAAAGTTCTTTGCACTTTATTGAAATTAGGGTATATTTGACTTTATTTTTTACGGTTTTTGTTTGCTAGCCGTAGCTGACAGTCATTAACCGTAAAAAAAAAAAAAAAAAAGATTTTAGTTTTTACAGTGCAGGCCATAACTCTTAACACACTGTAATCTTCTTCCTTGAACTGTCTGTTCATGTACTATGACAGCAATTTTTCTTCACTTTAATAACATCTGCACTTTAAGTCGGTTTTAAATGAATTCATTTCTTGGTGACATGTCAAACCTTAAGTTAAATATTTCAAAAACATAGGAGATGTGTATTGCTTTTAGGAAGGAGTCTTTAGTGAGTGTGACCACTATTAAAGGGGAGTGTGTTAATGAGTATAAATACCTCAGGGTTGTCTTTGATCACCACTGAGGTGGTATAAATGGACTGAAGTGAACAAAAAAAGAACAGCAAAGACTATAGTTCCTTAGGAAGATGGTGTCATTTTGTGTAAGCGTCTCAATCTTAAGAGTGTTTTATAATTCTTTTATTGAAAGTTTTTTGACCTTTTGCAGTACCTCTTGGTTTGGAAATGTCACAGTGGAACTAAAGAGTAAAGGTTTGAGTATTGCAAGTAAACTTGGTATCTCTCTAGGTCTAAAACAAATGTATCAAACCAGATGCCTATGAAAATCATATCAGACAATAGCCATCCTCGGTTTAATAAATCTGAGAGATTACCATCGGGTCCGAGTCAGAGATTTAGGATGCCAGCTTTTTTTTGGGAGAAAAAAAATCCCTCCTGCCGTGCACAGGCAGTAAAATTCTTAAATGAAAGGTAGTTTTTTTGTGTGTAGAGTTTACTGAGCAGGTCTTAGTGTTGATTTTTTTAAATAATGTGTGTGCTTTTATATTTTTGTAGGCTACATTGTTGGTTCTTTGCGTGTACGCATGTTGAAACTCAAGCAACAAAAACTTCCCCACAGGGATAATAAAAAGTCAAGTCAAAGCTTGTAGCCCTAAACTCATGGCAATGCGGGTTGAATAAATCAGAAAAAATCCAAAAGGTTCATGCATATTTTATTCAAGAGTAAAAAAAGAGATTTGTCCCATAGGGCATGCTCACACTGTCCGTACTGTAGGTCAGGAAATCATGATGCTCAGAATGAAGCTCCAGAGAAAAATACAAGATATAGAATCACAAATAACTCAGGAACATTTTCATTATTCATAACATAAAGCACAATGAGCAACCAAATCAAGGATGAGGCAAAGTGGAATAAACCAGCAGAACTCTTAATAATAATTAATAATCATAAATAACCAGAATATTGTTAAGATTAGAATAATGATCAGAATATACTTCTCCTTAAAAATGTGAGACACGTTAAGGTGTGTCTATATTCGATTTACATTTGAAATAACCATGCAGTCATGCTTTGGCAGCCTGGATGTCTTTTCACAGAATTATATGTTCCTTCACACTACTGGATAACTTCTGTACATCCATAAAGTAACGCAAAAGATTTAACACCTCAGTGGAGCTTAATTAACTGTACAGCAATGTAAACAAAAAAAAAACAAAAAACCCCGAACAAACAAACAATAAATAAATAAATAAATAGCTTGAATACAAAATAAAATAACATGAAAATAAGCAATAACAAAACGTTCCTTAAAAATATACGCCATTTATATACAAAATAAACTCCCATGAATTATGCGTAGCTGGAAATCCGTTCAGCCTAGTGCACCTATACAGGACAAGGACCTGTTTGAAACCACCCAGAATGGCCCGACACAATCCCTCAGGTCAAATCACCTCCATGTTTCTCACACACACATAATACACAGCCAGCCTGTAGTCTGTGATGCAGCTGACAGAATGCTTGCTTCCGAGGCGGGAAGCGCCAGACTCAGTCCGAGATACACGGGGAAAACTGCCATATTAGCAACCACAGCACGACGTGACAACGGCGGATTTACACAACGCAGCAACGAGCACACAGCTTGAGGGGCGTTACGGCGACTCCAAACCTCTCTTATTTGCGGATTAATCGTGATAACCTGTGTGAAGTTATTGTGTGTAATATTAGTTATTCTGTAGATATAGAGATTACTAGAGTAGCAAAACATAGAACTGCGAGAGAAGTGCGAAAAGGAAATGGTCAGGCCTTATGCACCAGAGAAACGAGGGCGCCGCCATCTTTAGAATATTGTCTTTGAACTTCCGTTTTTGCGGTCGCTCTGTATATTTCTATGGCATCGCTGTCGAGGAGTAATTAGCTGGTGAAGTGGATTTACTTATTGTAGAGTTAACGAAAGTTATCATGAGCATTGTAATGTTTATCATAAGCATTGTAAAGGAGATGTCTTATGAAATGTGAATTTTTTTTTTTAAACGAGCCGTTTATTCATAACTAAGCAAGAACGCTGTGAAAATACAGACCGGAAGTCAAAAGACAACGAGTGTAGCGCTGAAAAGGGGCGGGGCTACATAAGGTCTATAAGCTCCTCGCGCACGTTCGAACGCAAACGTGCACTCCTCCGCTTTTGAATAAATTGAGCGTTGGCTTGGTGTTTAACGTTCCAAGGCAGGCCAGGAAAAAAAACGGTAAGCGTTTGTGAAAACCTACTTATCATCATATAATTATATATCACATGTCTCCCACACACACAGACACGCACGCAGAAGTGCAAACACGCATAAATAAACATCTCTTCGGACAAAAGAACAGGAAATGCCCTCTTCTCTGTGTTCACATTTCCATTACATAGCCCCATATCCAAAAAACGACATATCCCATCATGCAACTCTCATGCATGATCTCCTTCGCGCGGCCGTCCATCTCGTGTTTGTTGTTGAGGCCGTTGAACGTCAAGCAGGGAGTTCTGTTTAAATATATCACATAGTCCATCTGCTACATAGACTGTAGCATTGAAAACGAGGGGAGAGGGGAGAATTGCATTATGGGAGAAGGAGCAGGGGCGAGCGAGGGACCGGAGGAGTAGATGAATCACTGGATATTGCTGTTGTCGTCCGTGCCGTTGGATTCGGCCATGTTCATCTTGCCCATCGACAGTCCCACGCTGTTGACCACGTCTCGGCGAGGGGGCATGCGCTCGTTTATGCGGTCCAGACCCTTCGCCTCCTCGAAACTGTTGATCTTGTGCTGAGGAGAAAAGCCACGGATGGCTATGAGGAAGAAAAGAGAAGAGTAGTCACCAATTGCGCATAGGCGAAATCGAAAACGGACTATCACACATACTACAAATGTTCACAAACTGCTCGATGGGTGTAATATTCTGAATTTGATACAATCACAAAGTGTACTCTTGACATAGTGATATAGTATATAGGCTATAGTATATCAAGAGACACACATGTCCGGGTCATATTTCCCTTCAAAACATTTTTCATTAAAAATGTATTATTATTACTGTAATGTGAAAACTAAAACAATAAATACAATATTTATTTGAAACACACAGACACATTCTTGTACATGTATCTTTGTGAGGACATTCATTGACAATGCAATCTCTAGCTCCTCTCTAGGACCGGCCGAAATGTCCTCACTCCAATGGTCTACAACTCAAACTGGTCCTCACAAAGATAATTGTACAGACATACACACACAAATAATGGTACTGACATTTTCAGGAACAATAAATTACATAAAATTAATAATCTCAATGTTCTTAATTTGTTCAATATTTTCTTTATGCCAAATGTTTTTCTCTTTTTGGAGTGAAATGTGACCTGGAATGACTTTAAATTTCACTCATATACAGACATCTCTTTAAACACTCCACTGATCCTGCTATGTATTAGTCACAGTATAGGCACAAATTCACAACTGCACGTATTTCACAACCAAACACATACACACACAATATATGGTGTACACAAGGGAACATCTGTGGCGATGACAATGCAAGTTACATCTTATCACATTCCCTCCCAATTCAGCTGGAAAACCCCACAAAGACCAATAGCACAGTCAATGTTTCCATTAGAAAACAAACCCACTTCACAAGCATCAAATCTTTTTGTAATGTAAATTGTATAGGTTTGAATGTACTTTGATCAGTTCTGATGGAAACATAGTGCTTCATCATACCACAGTCAGAGATGATGTGAGACCCTCTCTTGGGTTTGCTCTCAGACCACAAAGAAGATTTTGGCTTTCAAATGTATAGAAATTCTTCCCATCTCACCCTGCGTGCTGGGAAAAGAGCTTTGGAAGTATTTTTGCCTCTGGCATTTCAAAATATTCATTAATATTCATTAATAAGGAGCTGTATAAACCTTGAAGCAAATCACCCAACTCTCAGATGAATCACAAAACTACAACATTTGAATTTATTCTTTGAGCTACAGATTGTGTACCAGTATTTTCATTGTTAATTAAAACTAAGTGCACGTTTACAATATACTAAAAGCGACAACGTCGTCTAAACGATCCACTATATTCTGCTGCCAGGCCAGTAGTTGGCGATGTCACTTTGTAAAGAAATACTACGCGCCTATAGACTGAATACCGTTTTCACAAATTCACGTTTTTGTAGTTAACATGGAGACGATAACAGTATCGTTTTCAAAAACTTACACTTTGAATCCTGTTTTTAAAAGTTTGCATTTTCAGGCCTGTGTTCATGAACTTTTATTTTGATATTCTGTTGTTTTGTATTGCCTGCGTTCAGTTCCTGTTTCGTTGGTTGCCATAGTTATTCATGGAATGGTATTCGAAATTAGAATAAGTGTGTCCCAAATCGTAGAATGTTGAAATGTGTATTCCAAAGATACCCGGATGGTCTACTTTTTTTGCAGATGCGTGCACACTCTAACGGCTAATATTGCCCACAACCCAATGCGCGTTGGACGAGGATTTGATTAGACTACAAACACAAATAAAAAGTGTTAAAAAAACTACAAATATGGTGGATGTGAGACCAACGGTTAAGAAGAGAGGTTTAGATTTAGAAGGGGTTTGAGGGATTAATTATCAGTATCTAACCGGACTAAAATATATTTATTCAATGACATCTACGTTATATTTCATCTGCAAAAACATTGTGAACTTTTGTAAAGATACGTTTGGTCATTAACCTTTACATGCATCATTATGCAAACACAGGAGGAGAGTTTGCTGCATGAAAGACCCACGACTGGCAGATCAACGTGCTACTACATGTCTCTCTGAAACGGTGGGAAATTAAATTAAATTGAATGTGGAGAATGTGGTTTTAACCTCTGCTACACACTCGCTTCACAAAAACAATACATACTTTTAGGGCACAGTATAAGGCGAATTGGAACGCAGCAACATTGATTATTGTCTCACCTGTTCCTCGTCATCCTGTGCATTTTAGTTTTCTTCTGTTCTTTGCCTTGTGATAATGTTTTGTGCTGTATGTATCTCTGTTTGGTTCCAACTGTTAGGAAATGTTATTTCATCGTTCTTCTGCATCTTTTGTGGATTATCAAGTTAAGCCAGTGCGTGACAATGCTAGGTCAGTCTCACAAAGTTAATGTCATTGATTAAAAACCTTTTTTGCTGGAGATTTTAAATAGAGTATTTAAACTTCCAGAACCCTCATTGACCTTTAAGTCATTGTTTACCAGATATCCGTGAAAGACTCTGAATGAGTTTAAAAACAAACCCTGTTATTGAGAGGTCACATGATCCCTGCAGATCACATGGTCACGACAGACCAAACCCAGAGTGAGTGTGCGAGGAGCCGCGCTGGGGTGATCAGCGTTTGGGGTGTGGTGCTGTAAGAATACTGGGTCGTTTGTGAGAGGTAAGGGGCGTGTGCCCCAACCCGCCCATGGCCCAGATTCTTGCAGTCTGCTGAGTCATTCTGTAACCTTGCTGAATAATAATGTGTGCCATTGGGGGGAAAGGGTGGAGAACAGCAGAGCAGAGTATAGCATTTGCATAAGCAGGAAAACAACGTGTATGTGCACATGTGTATTTGTGTGTCACTATCAGTTTATTTCTATAAAACACTATTCAGACTGGATTATCAATTATCAAGAGAGGATGTCATTATATATATATATTGTCTATTGGCTGGATGTAAGTGTTATACCTGGTATTGGCTGGCAAAACTAGCAAACCAGACTGGTTTGACTAGAATGAGAGACCATTCAAGACCAGAAAACAAAACTGTTTTTTTCAGCAAGGATATGCTTATCGCATTACATAGTGTATATATAATTATGGGAAGGAATTGATTAAAGTGATGATCAAACCTGACATTCTTATATTGACTGATTACATTAGGCCTTTTCAGGGTAGAGTAAGGTTAATCTGTAGTCTTTATAATTAGCAAGCCTATGGTACACTACCAAATTATTTTTTATATTTTTTATATTTAACACGGCTCTTTTCTAATTTAATATATTTTACAATGTAATTTATTCATGTGATTAAATTCTTCTTATTATCAGTGTTTAAAACAGTTGTGCTGCTTAATATTTTTGTTGAAACTGTGATATTTATTTCCCCAGGATTCAGATGAACAGAAAGGTCAACTTTTGTAACATTATAAATGATCAATTTAATTCATCCTTCCTTAACAAAAGTCTTAATTGCTCTGAAAAAAAATCTTACTGACCACAGACTTTTGAGCATAGTGTATGTCCCCATTTAGATAAATGTGTGTGTCTGTGTGAAATACACAATCCCTGACCAGTCATAGCGCCCACACGCTCAGTTAGCTAGGCTGCGCTGTCTAGCTAGCTAGCGTGTTACAACGGTCACTATGAAACCTCTGAGCAGCACAGAGAGAGATAGAGGCCGGCCAGTTTACCTTCTCCATCCTCAACCGTCTCGACTGCTTCAATGGCCTCGATGGTAGCTGAGGAGGCACAGAAAGACAGACGGAGAGAAGGAGAGAGGGAGAGAGGGAGGATGGATGGGGGAGTTTATTGTGACAGTCATGCAGGCAGCACAATCCCCCAGCATTAGCTGCCAAGTAGCTGCCACGAGCAGTTAGCATTAGCTGGTTAGTTTCTCAGTATGTTCGTGTGTGCACATTTCAGATGGTTTAATTAGCGAAGAGAATGAACGAAAGTGTTTCACTAAAAGATAGGGGTTAGCAAACATGTGCTTGAGTTTGTATGACATTGTCTTAGTGACCTTGAAAGAGAAAAGAGGTTGTGATTGGAAAGTGAAAGAGCGACGCTTGGTTTTGTAACTCACCGCTTTGCAAGGTCTGTTTTCCTCCAGACAGTACACCGCTCGGCAGCATGCCAGTGGGGGTCAGACCTTTCAGGGTTAACACATTCTCACTCTCCTCTCTGTCGAAATACAAACCAGCGTACAAGTTGATGTACAATTGAAGTAAATATAAATTCAAGCTAAATAGAAATATTAAAATGTAAAAATAAAAGCAAAATAAAAATATGAACATTTTACAGTATACAAATGATGCTAAAATATTACTAAGACTATATACTGTACAATCAAGCTGAATCAAAATATAAAAAACAATAAAAATGACTAAAGCATATAACATAATTACTAAAACTTAAACTAGTTAAAATGAAAACAGAAAAAAATAAAAGCTAGTTAATTTTTTCCCCAAATACTATTATAGCATATAAACAATACTAAAATATTACTCAAGCTAAATATTAATTTCAAGCTAAATAGAAATATAAAAAACAAACAAAAATGACTAAAGCGCATGACAAAATTACTAAAACTTAAACTAGTTAAAATGAAAACAGAAAAATAAAAGCTAGTTAATTATTTTTTTAAAATACTATTACAGCATTTAAACAATACTAAAATATTACTCAAGCTAAATATTAATTTCAAGCTAAACAGAAATATAAAAAACAAACAAAAATGACTAAAGCGCATGACAAAATTACTAAAACTTAAACTAGTTAAAATGAAAACAGAATATCTAAAAAATTAAAAGCTACTTCAAAATATTAACAAATAATTTTATAGTACATAAATACTAAAATATTACTAAAACTAAAATAAATAGAAATTCAAGCTTAATGGAAGCTTACGTGGTTAACCTACTCCAAAAAAATAAAAAAAATAATGTGGGCTGATGGCTTCAACAGCAGCAAATAATCCCATAGTTCATAGTAGGACTGTCTTCAAAGTTTATAAGTAACTGTTAAAAATCAATTTCCGTATGGAGATATTGTTTACTTCCGGAATACAATTGTTGCACTTTATTCCAGTTAATCATAACAACAGTGTGTCTCAGGCAATGCAAACACACACATATTGCTGTATTATATAAAAAAATGTTGTAAACATCCAAACCCCAAACATGTGTTCCCAACCCCTTCTAGACTCACCGCAGAACTGAGAACATTTTGGCCATTTTGCCGATGGCACGGATCTTGTTTCTGATGACCTCTTTACGGGCAGCTGCAGCATTAGCTGAGAGAAACCAGGAAGCAGGCTTACAATTCATAAACAACACACTGAAGCTGAATATTCTGCACAAGAATTTAAAATGAATGATGAATTTCAAATCTTTAGATGTCTAATTTTTTTTTTAAAGCTACAGTACGCAACAATATACTGAAGTATCCACAATTGACAGAAAATGCCAAACATTGGACAATAGGTTAATTTTAGTTCTCATTTTTGACACTTAAAATTGGGTGAAGTAATTTTAAAAGTCTAGACGTGTGTTTCTGAAAACCTCAGAGGAAAAAGTTGAAGAATGTGCCCTCACCGTCAAAGATCTCATCTCCATCCATAAGCTCGTCATCAGAGCAGATGCTGAGGACATTCACCAACATCTCTGTCACTGTGGAGGCGTTAGAGGTCAAAAAGGCAAGATCTCGTGACATTTTAGCAAAAACTATGAACAATTACATTAACGACAACAAAAACATAAAATGTCACTGTAACATTTATACACCAGCTAAACTCGATCTTTTAATTTCCATCTCTATCATATGATTTTATAATGAGGTAAAATAAAAAGAATTTGACCAAATAGTTTGACTTGTTGAGACAGAAAAGATACCTGTTCCATCTTCTTTGCTTTAACAAGTCAAGACAAAACAACAGAGTATCCACTTTTCCTCACACACACAGAATGAATAAAACGTAAGGAATTTGTGTAACCACAAAGACGGTCTGTCTCCTGGCAGAATCATGATGTCTCATGCAGTTTACCAACACTGTGTTTCCTCTTTCCCACCTTTCTCTCCAACAAACGGAAGCGACCAGGTGAAGACGTCCATGAAGTTGGGCAGCCAGTACGGATGTGGCGAGCAGTTGAACTGCCGTATGTTCATTACGTTGTTCTCGTATTTAAGCACGGCCGCTGCGGAGAGGCATTAAGGCAGATATATTCACACATTATAATCTCAACTTCTCAAATAAACATCTGTACATTTCTTTCTCTTTGCACATGACTGTCATTAGATCAACACAACAAAAACAAAAGATTTGCAACTATCTATTTGATCTATCTATCAAAATGATAATAAATAATAATTATTAAAAAATTGTGTATTATATATTCAATATAAATGTATTATATACTCTTTTTTTTAATTTATATAAAAATGTATCTACATCTATAAATAATAATGTTTGCAAACAATGAACCAGACTATTTAAATGTTGAGCAAGCAATCTCATTGCGCCATGCGATAATGATTGTTTGTAGTTTGCATATGTATATATGAACTGAATTCAGACCTTTGTTGTTGTAAACGTCCAGGTAGTTTGGAGCAGAAAAGATGGTGATGAGAGAGGGGAAACCTGTAGTCTGACTCTTCCTGTACATACGGTAACTAAAAGAGCAAGAAAACAGAAAAGAGGTCGAAGAAAATTACAGAATGACCATCAGAAACATGATTAGAATTACACTGGGATGTTTTCATAAACATCAATAATAAGCACATATTTGTGATAAAACCCTGTTCTACAGCAAGTAGTTGAAGCCTAATGGTTAAAAACGTTTCTCAAAGCGTAGTCTCAGATCATAATTGTTTTGAAGCCTTTATTCATTATTTCTTTTAAAGAACTTGGCCTTTACTGTGCGAAAGCGTGCAATACAACACAGCATTTTTATAATGATTATCTTTATTAGATTGTGTAAAATTAACTAATTTACTCAGTGAGCATGCTGTGTGCTGTTGTCGACTGTTGTAGATTGTTGAGGAGTATTGTAGTGCATTACTGACTGCTGTTTAGTTGACTGTAGGGATGCCTGAGACAATGACTGATAAAAGGGCCTGGGCTTAGGTGAATGTGTGTGTATTGGTGGCATTTCAGATCAATGAACACTACTGTACTGTAATGTATGTGGATTATGGAGAATCAATGTCTCTCTGCGTCTGTCGGTCAGCTGTGTCTGCACACTGATCGTCCATCAACACAAACTCAATCCAGTCTGTCAATACACACATACAGTGAGTGTGTTTTAGGGTTTCTATATCTGAAGGAGGCGAGGAAGAGAGCTGGAGAGAAAAAAAACGGTCATATAGAAAAAGACAGGAAGTCAAAGGTGACGTTACGTGTTGTTTTCTTACCCTGCGTCCTGCGCCTCGTGTGCCCTGATGACCGACAATAAGTTGTTGGTCTGTAAAAACTCACACACTGCAGGGTAGCTGTGTGGATTGCAAAATGATAAAACAGACAAAATGAGGCATGGTAAGCAATATTAACAGTTATTGATAAACACTGATAAAACAACTCATTTGGCTGAATAACTGGTTAGCTAGTAATAACTGTTTTTGCTAGTTTTAGAGGGGTTTCCGTAAGCTAACTAGCTAAACCCCAGCTAACAGGGAACATTCTGGTTAAGCTTCTGTCAGTTATGAACAAAATTTGATGAAATCAAATGACAAATCAAATCAAAATTTAATGTTCTTCCAGTAATATCAATAGAATGTTAATTCAAACCGATATAGTCCGTAAAACGTTAAAAGGTAGCACAAAAACATTTTCTATACATTGTTAATAGAACGTTTTTTCTGAAATGTTTTTTCGTCATGACCCAGAATTTTTCAACCATTTAAAAAATTGGAAATTTTCATAACTAAACATTCTTATAACTTATTTTGTTAGCTAAATACCTGCTTAGGCAGGTTGAGAGACCGTAAGATCAGACAGTTTTTTTTATTTCCAAAAGGATCATTTTAGTGTCATTACTAATAGTCCAGCTAGCACTTGTGATTTAGATCTAACATCATTTTTGAAACCTCTTCCTCAGTTCTCCATGGTTTCATTTGATTATACAACCACCCTTACATTTCTGAGATGCTCAGGAGAGGTGTCAAAAACCATCAAGAGTGGGTTTTAACCGTTTGCTAGCATGTGTATTATTGTCTTACCACTACGAGCCACCAGGGGGTAGCAGTGATGTAAATGTGCAGCATACAGTGAAAACCACCATCATTTCCTGCTCAAAATATTAGAAGGGTCTAAATGTGGTCAAAGAAATGAAGGCTCAGATGTTCTGTGGTATGATGCCATGTTGAAGACTAGTCTTGTATGTTATTTATTACTTTAACTTGGCAGTCTTGTCTATTTTCGTCTAGTCTTGCTGGCCTAAAGCGCAGCACACTGACACACCAACCATCCATTGTGTTTCATTGATTTCAAAAGGTTTCATAAGAAGTGAAAACAGCGAGGATTGTGGGTAATAACATTCACACCCGAGGCTCTCATTCACAGTCTGCGCAATGTTAGCTGCATTAGCTTAGCATTAGATATCCATTTCTTCCCCTCTCTCCACATAGATTTTCTTTTAGGGCTGAATCTT